>CM019064.1:340359161-340986660 GCA_009667805.1 Leptobrachium leishanense | reverse complement strand
CACATACATATCATTTATACTCTTACATGTCACATACACATCATATATATTCTTACATGTCACATACACATCATATACACTCTTACATGTCACATACACCTGCTATATAACATCCTATCTACACTTACACTTAATTTATATTAATCAAATTAAGTCAAATTGTGAAAGGGACATAAATTAAGAGGGAGCTGGAGGGAAACAAGTGGGTGGCTAATGGAGGGTGACATATGGATGTACGCAGTAAGGAGATGTGGACGGGGTCTTCTGTGGGCCTGTTAAATTTATTTAAATTGTAATATGGCCTCAAAGGCCCACGGATACCATGACCTATCAGGAATTCTTCTAGAATACTGGTAGGCTTCTCTGGCCATACTGGTGATTTGGATTTTTTGCGTCCCCCCAGGCGCCAACCGGCCACATCCTTTAATGCAGGCGGCTGTTTCATGTATAGAAATGAAGACACTGCAAGCTGCTTGTGTGAGGAATCATGTTGGATCATAGAACTGCCTCCAGGTCGGAGGTCAGAACAGGAAACAGGAAGTATAAGCATAATCAATACACAACATCTCCCTTTTTTAACATTCAATACAAACGTAGTAAACAATTAACCTAAAACAGATCCAGAACAGTCACAAACATAGCATGCTGAGTGACTGGTAGGTACACTACAGATTGAGTCTATCTGGCGGTCTTGAAACTCGACCGCTACGCAAGGCCACAGAGATTTTGCCTGGGGAAGGTCGTGCGGCTCCAGTAGGCATTGATACAGAGCCGCCCTCCCTCCTGGCTGGGGTGTTCGGCACAGACAAACTGGATGGTACATGTGGCTGTATTATGTCATTCTCAATGTATCCTTCTGAAAGGACAGCAGTATTCCCTCCGCTTTGCGGATGCGGTCCAGGAGCATTGAGTACCTCGGGAGGAACACGTGCAGGAGGCACATAGGCTTGTATGGGGAGTCGCTCCGCTCTTCGCAAGGCCACCCGATTGCGGCGGTAGAGACTGCCGTCTACATCCACAAGATATGAGCGAGGGGCTACACGCTGAACACAGGAACCCAGTCTCCAGCGACCAGTCCTGTCACCAGGAAGCGGCTTCATACGGATTGGCTCTCCAATGCTTAGTTCAGGTAAGTCCTTAGCAGACACATCATAAGACAGTTTGGCAATCTGTTTCCTCCTTCGCAGTTTCTCTAGGACACCTGTAACCACACAAGGTTCAAGTAATTTGTTGGCCACAGGCAACAACGTTTTCAGTCTCCTTGACATTAAGCGTTGCGCAGGACTACTGTCCATGCCTTCGGATGGGGTGTTCCTCCAATGTAGAACGGCTTTCCACGGGTCAGTACCATCATACTTGGCCTTCTTACAAATATTCTTCACAATCTTGACAGCCGATTCCGCTTTGCCATTCGCTTGCGGGTGCCGAGGCGATGAGGTGACGTGCTCAAATCCCCAATCTGCAGAGAACCGTCTGAATTGCTCACATGCGAATTGAGGTCCGTTATCTGAGATAACTCTAACGGCCTGGCTGCCATAACGTGCAAACTGTACTTTGCAACGCCTGATTGTAGTATCAGCAGACAGGTCAGGAAGTAGCTCAATCTCCCAAAAGTCAGAATAGTGATCAACAATTAGCAGAAAATCTTGCCCAGCATAATTCAATAAATCCATGCTTACAATTTGCCACGGCCGGGTGGGCAGCACATGCGACATCATGGGTTCTTTCTGTTGTGCCTGTGCATATTCATTGCATGCCGAGCAATGGCTAACAAAGTCTTTAATCTCATTCTGCATGTTGGGGCAGTATAGGGTATCTCGTGCTTGCCTATAGCATGCTTCTCCACCAATGTGACTGGCGTGAATACGTGTCAGCATCTCTGATCTTAAAGATTTAGGAATGATGACCCTCTGCCCCTTGTATAGTATGCCATCCTGAATGCCGATTTCATCTCTGAAGGTCCAATATTCTCTTGCAGTTAATGGCACCTCCTCCTTGGAATCAGGCCAACCATCCAGAACAACATATTTAAGAGCTTGCAAACTCTCATCGGTTTCAGTGTGCTGTTTTATCTGAAGCAATCGTTGGTCCGTGACGTTCAAATAGTCTGAATGATTAATCTGTGACAGGACATCCAGGTCCTGTTGAACATTGCAAACTGTGTGTTGTGCATAGTCGGGTGCACCTCCAGCTGCTGTAGCTCTGCTAAGAGTGTCACTAATATACATTTCCGGGCCAGGCTTGTAGACAACATTTAGGCAATAGTTTTGTAGTGTGAGCAACATGCTCTGTAGGCGTTTGGGCGCACACAAAAGAGGTTTCTTGAAAATAGAAATCAAAGGCTTATGGTCAGTTTCCGCCGTGATCTCGTCGTGACCATAGAGGTAGTGGTGAAAGCGCTGGCAGGCAAACACTATACTCAGACATTCCTTTTCTATTTGAGCGTAGTTTTGTTCAGTAAGAGTCAGTGCTCTTGAAGCAAAAGCGATAGGCTGGCCAGCTTGCAATAGGCAACACCCAAGTCCAGTTTTGCTTGCATCACTTTGAATAGTTACAGGAGTAGTAACGTCATAGTACTTCAGGACAGGTGTATCTGTGACCAAACGTTTGATGTCCTGCACTGCATTATCATGCTTAGGAAGCCAATGCCAAACAGCATCCTTGTCCAGAAGCCTTCTCAATGGCTCGCAGACCTCTGAGAGGTGAGGTAGGAATTTTGCCAGGTAGGTAACAAACCCAATGAAGCGCTGCAGGGATTTCACATTTTCCGGCTGTGGCATATCCAGTATGGCTCTGAGTTTGTCTGGGTCAGCCTTCAAACCCTCCCAGGATAGGATGTGTCCATGGAAGCGGACCTCTTTGACCTTGAATTGCAGCTTTTTTATGCCAAGTCTTAATTTTACCTGCCTACAACGATCCATCAGTTCCAGCAGTTTGCCATCATGATCTTGCTCTGCTTCCTCATCTGTGTCCCCACAGCCAACCACAAGGATGTCATCAGCTATTGGTTCGACACCACTGAGTCCAGTCAATAGTTCATGTTGTTTACGTTGATACACCTCTGGTGCAACTGATACTCCAAAAGGCAATTTGAGCCATCTTTTCCTGCCCCAAGGAGTCCAGAAGGTTGTCATGTAACTACTTGCAGTATCCAGTTTACACTGTAAAAATGCATCCCGGGCATCAACAAGCGTGAACAGACGTGCTTTAGGCAGCTTGTACAAAACATCCTCGAGCGTTGGCATGATGTAGTGAGATCGCCTCAGTGCCAGATTCAAGAATTTGGGATCTATGCATATTCTTAGCTTATCAGGCTTCTTTACAATAACCATGTTACTTATCCAGTCAGTTGGGTCAGTCACTGGAGCCAGGTGTCCATCGGCCTCATATTTGTCAAGCTGCGCCTTGACTGCCTGTTTTAACGCCACTGGCACATTGCGTGGTGCACATTGGACTGGAGGGACACTCAAATCAAGGTCAAAATGAACTTCCCCTGGTACGGATTCTACTGGCCCAGTAAACACATCACTAAATTCTTGTAACAGCCGATGTTTTGTCAAGGGCCCTTTGGATTGATTGTCTATCACGTTGAGCTCTGCAGGGACGGAGAAATGTATCAGCCCTAGACGCTCACAGGTTGAGCCTGATAACAGTGGCTTTTGGCGGGCCTCCACAATTTCAAACTCTAGCTTGTGTCTCTGTCCACGTAAGACACATTCAGTCCTGAAGAGTCCTAGAGATTTCATAAGCTCACCAGAGTATAGCTTTAGTTTGGTGTCACTTGGCAGTAGATGTGCGTCTGGCGCTAACATCATTTTGTCTTTTAAACACATTACATCACACGTTGCTCCTGAATCGAGCTGACAGGATTGGGGTCTATTATTTAAACGTAAAGTGACGAACCATTTCTTTCCTCTGGATTGCACAGCGCCGATTACTTCACTGCTGTATAGAACTTCAGCGGAGACTGTCTCTTCCTCATATGCAGATGCGTTCTCCACGGTGTGTAATTTTCCAATCGATGGCTGTCGTCTACTTGACAGACAAACATTAGCAAAATGGTTTGTTCTTCCACAAGACCTACAAGACTTCCCATAAGCTGGACACTGCTCTTTAATTCTTTGATGCACAGTCCCACAGTATTTGCATGCTGTAAGGTTGGCAGCGTTTGCGCTAATCAGGCGGCGTTGCTGCGGTTTGCTTATGTTATAACGCTGCATTGCAATGTTTATGCTGTCGGTCCTCTGTCTGTCCTGTTCCATGACTTTCAGACGTCTGTCAGTGAGCTCTGCTGTACGGCACGTTTCAATGGCTATGTTTAGAGTTAAGTCATGTTCTCTAAGGAGGCGCCTGCGTGCGCTCTCACTAGCTATGCCCAAAACAATTTTGTCTCTTATTAATTCATCTTTGAGAGCTCCATATTCACAAGTTGCTGCCTTTTCTCTCAGGCGTGTAACAAAGTTATCAAAAGATTCTCCCTCTTCTTGTTTGCAGCACCCAAACACATACCTTTCGTAAATTATGTTTTTAGCAGGTTTGAAATAAGCTTCCAGTGCTTGTAGAATTGCTGTAACATTTTCTTGCTGCTCCGCTGTGAGGTTCACATTGTGTTTATACACATGCCTGCATTCACTGCCCATCACTCTCCTCAGAGTTGCTGCCTGCACTGCTGCAGATTTCTCATTCAAGCCTGTAGCCAGGGAATAATCTTCAAATTCAGCTCTGAAAGATTCCCAGTTGCTGCTCCAATCTCCACTCATTCTCATCTCCTCTGGGGGAGGTATGCAATTCATTGCAGCCATATTGCCAGGAAGCCTCTGAGCTCTCAAATAGAAAAAAGAAAAAAAAAATCCACAAGGAACAGTCTTAGTCCACAGTTCACAAACCTGTGTAGTTTCCCAAAGCTGCTGTGCTCCAGACAAGAGGCTCAGTCCTGATTTTAGTTACTTCTGACACCATGTTTCATGTATAGAAATGAAGACACTGCAAGCTGCTTGTGTGAGGAATCATGTTGGATCATAGAACTGCCTCCAGGTCGGAGGTCAGAACAGGAAACAGGAAGTATAAGCATAATCAATACACAACAGCGGCCACATCCTCTAAAGCAGGCAGCTGCCCCTTTGAAATGCCGCCTTGAGCCATGACCATTTTAATACGCATGGACAACAGCGGACTCACCCGATCGGGACTCGGGTGCCACCCGAGGGCCCGCAAGTGGAGGGGGCACAGATTCCAGAAAAATGCTGGGTTCTCGCTCTGCAATCCAATCCCATTCAGATTGCAGGAGGTCCAGCAGGTGACATCAGCAGCAAAATAGGCCCCCCCTTGCCTTAGCTCGGACGCAGATCTTCCTGATCCATTGCAAGCGCTGCAGGGCCTCAACTGACTAACAGACGACTTCTCGGGGTTCCCGGATGTGTCACATTTACGCGCCCGATCGGCTCCCAGTCCCTGCAGCCCATCAGCCAGAGTCGGAAATTGTTGAGGATGGGGCCCGAACGTCTTAAGAGTATGTTAAATATTAAATAAAAATGTGTGGATTCTGTGCCTGCCCATACACCCCAGCCATTACTGTGAATTATATTGCTGAGGCTCCTGTGTATACTCATGTGCACTGCCTATTACTGTGAACGTTTACTGCTTTGAAATCTCTGTATGCTTATACACACGCACTGCCCATTTCCATGAGAATTTTATTGCTGTGGAGCTCTGTGATACACTCATATACACCGCACATTACTGTGAGTTTTATTGCTGTGCAGTTCTGTGATACATTCATATACACCACGCATTACTGTGAGTTTTATTGCTGTGGAGCTCTGTGATGCACTCATATACACCAGACTTAACTGTGAGTTTTATTGCTGTGGAGTTCTTTGATACACTCATATACACCGCACGTTACTGTGAGTTTTATTGCTGTGGAGCTCTGTGATATACTCATATACACCGCACATTACTGTGAGTTTATTGCTGTGGAGCTCTGTGATACACTCATATACACCAGACTTTACTGTGAGTTTTATTGCTGTGGAGTTCTGTGATACACTCATTTACACCGCACATTACTGTGAGTTTTATTTCTGTGGAGCTTTGTGATACAGCAATGTGCAGTGTATGAGAGTGTGAGTTTTATTAGCGGAGCAGTGGCAGTCTGTAAGTCTGGAGGGGACACTATGGATTCCCACAATTCGCTGATGGGCCAGAATGGATTTTCTTATTTCATTAAAATTATTTTGAAAATTGTGTGAAGAAATAAATTCTTTAACACAAAAATGTGCATGTGGGTTGAGCGTTGCATGAGTGGGGTTTTGTAGGGGTGTGGCCTACTGTGGGCGTGGCACAAGGGGCTCCTTGATCCCCAATTGCTGGTGGGCCCCGTTAGTTGTCAGTCCGCCCCTGCTCCAAGCAGTATGTGACTGTGCATGTTTGAGTATCAATCTGATATGGGTATATATAATAGACTGTATTACATATTTGTATACATGATCCACATACTGTAACAGGAGGGGGGGTCAGCATCCATTTGGGAAAAAAAACATAGCTCAGTATGCTAGCGCTCTGTATGACTCCCAGAATTCAACCAATGTACAGTACTCACTCATTAGACAGCCAAATGTATGCATGATCCTCAAGCGTGTGCTGTCACATACTGAGTGGTGGCATATGTTTTGAACTTTTTTCCTGGACTACAAATGAAAATACACATGTGACTCTACTGCACTGAATATTTGTGCACAAGCGCCTCTTCCACCTTTGGGGCCAGCTTACATTGCTCACGTTAAAATGGGGACGCTAGAGGGGAAAACCTGCAACTGCATATATAAATAAGATTTCAAAATCCCAGAGTAATGTGGTGCAATAATACATTAATACCTTTTTTGTTGTTCTAACCTGATACTTAAATTCAATATTTTATTTGCCTTTTTGGCAGTTTTCATCGATGCTCAATAACTGCTTCAGGGCCGCCAATTTGGTCATGTTGAATATCATTGGAAAGACCAGACTCTGCCCTGTCCAATGAAACCTTGATCAACCATGTCCAACACACTGGGACGAAGGGACAGCGGTTCGAAGGAAGGGGGGGAAACTGGATGCTGACCTCCTGGCGGGGGACAAAAAATAACTTAGGAGGGCTAATTGCCCCTCTAGCCCCCTTTAGAGATGCCTATGTCTGGAACCAAGTGACACTCGCAGTAGCTCTTCTGCGCCGTTGCGAGTATCACCTCCTGGAGTCCATAGGAGGCCATGAGCCCTACGTGATCTCAGTCTCGAGAGATGGTGGTGTGATCGCGGTGGAACACTGGGGTCTATTTGTCCCCAGTCTCACACTGCTCTTGGCGTCAATAAGTGGCAAATCGTGCCACATTTCTCGTCTCGGGATGAGGGATATCGTTTTTATTGGGGGGTGGGTTTTAGGTGGTGCTAAATTTAGGTGGTGCTGAGGGATCAGCCAAATGACAAATGATTTAGGTAAACTAAAAAAATGGTCGGAGCTGTGGCAATTGAGTTTTAATGTGGATAAGTGCAAGATAATGCACCTGGGACGTAAAAACCCAAGGGCTGAATATAGAATATTTGATACAGTCCTAACCTCAACATCTGAGGAAAGGGATTTAGGGGTCATTATTTCAGAGGATCTAAGGGTAAGTAGTCAATGTAATAGAGCAGCAGGAAATGCTAGCAGAATGCTTGGTTGTGTAGGGAGAGGTATTAGCAGTAGGAAAAGGGAAGTGCTCATGCCACTGTACAGAGCACTGGTGAGACCTCACTTGGAGTACTGTGTGCAGTACTGGAGACCGTATCTCCAGAAGGATATAGACATCTTAGAGAGAGTTCAGAGAAGGGCTACTAAAATGGTGTACGGCTTGAAGGAGAAAAGTTACCAGGAAAGGCTTAATGATCTTAACATGTACAGCTTGGAAAAAAGACGAGACAGAGGAGATATGATAGAAACATTTAAATACGTAAAGGGAATCCACAAGGTAGAGGAAGGGAGTATATTTAAAAGGAAACAAAGTAGCAAAACAAGAGGACATAGTCTTAGATTAGAGGGGCAAAGGTTTAAAAGTAACATCACAAAGCATTATTTTACTGAGTGGGTGGTGGATACATGGAACAGTCTTCCAGTTGAAGTGGTAGAGGCCAAAACAGTAATTGAATTTAAGCAAGCATGGGATAGGCATAAGGCTATCCTAAACAAAAGATAAATCCAGGTAAAGTATCCATGTAATTGGGCAGACTAGATGGGCCGAAAGGTTCTTATCTGCCGACATTTTCTATGTTTCTATGTTTCTAAATGATCCTGCAAATGCAGAATCAGTTAGCACCAGCTTTTAGGACTCTGTAAAAATTTGTTTATCAAATCGTTGTGGTAATTAGAGTTAGGACTTTGTAATACCTCACTTATCCTAATGCTAATTACTGATTGCTCTCCCCATGTTAAGTATAGGATGTGCAAAGTACAGTAACCTTCCGCAACCTGTTTAGCGTTAGGAAGGTAATATGGGGGGCATGCGTTTAAAGTCACTTTAACCCTTGCATATCCGAACACTACACTTGGCTATCGGTATGTAATTTAGCCCATGGTGTTTTGTAGCATTCATTGATCACTCTTAAAGATGGCTTCTCCCACAGGGCAGGCCTGGAGACGCTCTGAAATGAGGTAATCACTCATATTTATGCAAAATGATATATATGAGGCTATAGTGCAACAGTTGTTTATTTTTCAATAATAAACCATTATGATAGATTTTTGGTGCGCATTAATATGCTGTCCATAATGGCATTCCAGGCCATAGTTAATTGTGGCCTTAAAGGATTTATTATAATTATCAACATGTATGTATATAGTGCCAACAGTTTCTGCAGCGCTTTACAATAACCAAAGGGAGCAAGACACAAATAAACAAACATGGAGACAAGAGGTGTAGAGAGGGCCCTGCTCATAAAGGCTTACAATCTAGAGCAGTGGTTCCCAACTGCGGTCTTCAAGTCCCCCTAACAGGCCAGATTGTAAGGATCACCTTGGGGAAATGCAGGCTGAATCCTGCAGTCACTGAGCAGCAAATCATATCACCTGGGCTGTGCTTCAGATATCTGGAAAACTGGACCTGCTAGGGGTAGTTGAGGACCACGGTTGGGAACCACTGATCTAGAGGGATTGGGGTGGAGGAAGACAAGAGGGCGTTTTATTAAATAGCACACAATATATTACAAAAAATATTGGCTGTACATAACGGCAGAATAAACATCCCTAGTGTCCCTGGTCAGGGCATTGTGTACATGCTAGTGCTAAAAACATCTGCAGTGTCTACACTTGCCTCCTGATATTATATACAGTGGCAAGAAAAAGTATGTGAACCCTTTGGCATTACGTAGAGGTTTGCATGAATTGGTCATAAAATGTGCTCTGATCTTCATCTAAGTCACAACAATTTGAAAAACACAGTCTGCTTAAAATAATACAACACAAACGTTATATGTTTTCATGTTTTTATTGAACAGAACATGTAAACATTCAAAGTGCAGGGTGGAAAAAGTATGTGAACCTTTGGACTTAATAACTGGTTGACCCTCATTTGGCAGCAATAACCTCAACCAAACGTTTCCTGTAGTTGCAGATCAGACCTGCACAACGATCTGGAGTAATTTTGGACCACTGCTCTTCACAAAACTGTTTCAGTGTAGCAATATTCTTGGGATGTCTGGTGTGAATCGCTCTCTTAAGGTCATGCCACAGCATTTCAATCGGGTTGAGGTCAGGACTCTGACTGGGCCACTCCAGAAGGCGTATTTTGTTTTGCTGAAGCCATTCTTTTGTTGAATTACTTGTATGCTTTGGGTCATTGTCCTGTTGCATCACCCATCCTCTGCAGAGCTTCAGTTGGCGGACAGATGGTCTTACGTTTTCCTGCAAAATGTCTTGATAAACTCTGGAATTCATTTTTCCATCAATGACAACAATCCGTCCAGGCCCTGAGGCAGCAAAGCATCCCCAAACCATGATGCTCCCTCCACAATGTTTCACAGTGGGGATGAGGTTTTGATGTTGGTGTGCTGTGCCTTTTTTTCTCTACACATAGTGTTGTGTGTTTTTTCCAAACAACTCAATTTTGGTTTCATCTGTCCTCAGAATATTTTGCCAGTAGTGCTGTGGAACATCCAGGTGCTCTTTTGCAAACTTCAAACGTGCTGCAATATTCTTTTTGGACAGCAATGGCTTCCTCCGTGGTGTCCTCCCATGTACTCCATTCTTGTTTAATGTTTTCCTTATTGTAGATTTGTCAACAAAAATGTTAGCATGTGCCAGAGATTTCTGTAAGTCTTTAGCTGACACTCTAGGATTCTTCTTTACCTCATTAAGCATTCTGCGCTGTGCTCTTGCAGTCATCTTTACAGGACGACCACACCTAGGTAGAGTAGCAACAGTGCTGAACTTTTTCTATTTGTAGACAGTCTGTCTTACCGTGGACACATGAACATCAAGGCTTTTGGAGATACTTTTGTAACCCTTTCCAGCTTCATGCAAGTCAACAATTCTTGATCGTAGGTCTTCTGAGAGCTCTTTTCTGCGAGGCATGGTTCACATTAGGCAGTGCTTCTTGAAACCAGTAAACCCAAAACTGGTGTAAGTTTTTAAAGGGCAGGAGAGCTTTCAGCAACACATCCAATAATATCACACTGATTGGACGCAAGGTTGGCTCACTCCTGGCTCCAATTAGCTCTTGGAGAAGTCATTAGGCTAGGGGTTCACATACTTTTTCCACCCTGCACTGTGAATGTTTACATGTTATGTTCAATAAACACATGAAAACATATAATGTTTGTGTTGTATTATTTTAAGCAGACTGTGTTTTTCAAATTGTTGTGACTTAGATGAAGATCAGAGCACATTTTATGACCAATTCATGCAAAACTCCACGTAATCCCAAAGGGTTCACATACTTTTTCTTGCCACTGTATACAGGTTTAATGCACCTTAAAGTGACACTGTAATAAAACATTGACCCAGATCCCCTCTTTTTTTGCCCTTAAGTAATTGGACAGGTGCTGCTGACAGAATCAGCCCAATTGTTTGTTTTCTGTTTCTCCATTATAGGTGTTAAAGCGCACTTTTCTCATGTCGTGCACCGCTACTCCCTTTCAGCTCAGGGTTTTCAAAACGTAGAAGCCCCTGCAGGTTTTTATGCAATTTGTGTAGGTTCCCTACACAAATTGCGCATTGCTTGGAATTTTCATACTTTTGTGTACAAGTTTCTTATTTCATGTGCAGAAAGTTGGATTGGGGCTGTGTGCAAATGTGCATTCAGCTGCAGCAATCGTTGGAGACAGGATGATGTCAACACCCAGAGCGTGCTGACATCATCAGAGACTGGCAGGTGGTATATTCAAATCTCATCTCCCTGGTGTTGCTTGTGTGGGTGTAGGAAACTCCTACTTCACATAATAACATCCAAAATGGCACTGGAGGGGGGGGCACTCTTTGCAGCTTGACCCCTTTAAAATGCTAACGCAGTCAGGGTGTGTAGTATCCTTTTCATTGGACATAAACTTGCTGGTTTAAAAAAAAATTGTACATTCAATGTTTTGTTAGTTTTCTCTCCTTATTTTATTTATTTTATTCTGTTTCTGGTTCCAGGCCTCACTGATTACAGTCCAAAAATAAAATGTAAGTAAATACACAGCCCATATAAATATAGTGGTGGCATTTTGGCATGCAGTCCCGAAATAAATGAGGACATGGTCAATTATGGTTTGGATGGTTATTCAAATTGAGGGCTGGCCGCCGGAGAGAGAAATTCATGATACAGTTTGTCCTGTGTTATGCGTCACTGAACCATTTCATTTCGCCATGAATAACATGCACTAATAGCGGGTGAGGTCATGGGAAACATTTTAGGTGACAATTGCAGCGTAATGAGGTGCCCAGATGGGTGGGATCTGCTAACTAAAACCATTGAGGGAAGGAACTCCGTGTCCTGCTTTTGATGTTTTTACTCTGCAGACAACACAGCACTGTTGGAGTATTCGGTGGCTTTAATTTAGGATGCAACCATGAAAGGCTTTTTAGGATGGAGGCCTGTCTTGCATGTTATGTTCTTTGTAACTTGGTTCTCTGTGTGTTTTCTTTAACATTACTGACGGTTATGATGCTGGGAAACGTCTGTGGCATAAACGAATTGCCGTTTAATGTGTGCAAAGTGCATAATTAATTGGAGATTATGACATGGCTTTCTTTTGCCATGTTCTAGCAAGTCATATTTGAAGCTGGTCCATAACCAGATACATCAGCCACCCTGATAACCTCATAGCACAACAATGAACCAATGAACACTGTCATCTGCATGATGTGTCAAGTTGCGCCATCATTACTTCTTCCTTAACTACTTTTTTGACGAGTTCCATATTATTGGTAGAACTACAGTAGTTGGACTAGTATAGATTCTGTGGCTGGCGATGATTGCTGTCATGGTAGGGGCATTTGTAGGGTAAGCTCTGACTCTGTAAATATGGAACAACCCTGACCAAGCTAAGCACTGTGCAACGATAGTCAATATTGCTCTTACATTGAGTTTTAAAGAGACCTATCTCTCGCATTCCCAAACGTCAAACATCGTAAAAACAACCTATGCAATCAGGCAGGAAATTTATATTTTTTATAAACATAGATTTTCTGCCCAAGCTTAATTTTTGTGACGTCTGCCTCTGCCGGTGGTCAGTTTTAAATTGGATAGAGTCAATTTAGATGTTAAAGTTAAAACATATTTGGGCATCGTTTTGAGTTGAAAACATTGGAGAGAGAGGATTCTCAGCAAAGCTGTCATTGTTTGACCCAGGCAAAAGCGGCTCAGAGGTGGAACACATACAGGGTTATTCAAAGAGATCCGAATGGCTGGAGAAAGGTAACCGAACGCTGAAAATCAGCGATCGGTTACCTTTCTTGGCCATTCGGCTATTCAGAGAGCAGGCAATTCGCCAAATCCTGGCGAATTGCCTGAACATACGGTGCCTGTTCGGTGCCTGTTCGAGGGCAGTGAAAACCCCATAAAAAAGCACTGCTTCGGCTATTCAGAGAACACAAACCAGCAGTGAAAGGTTCCCGAAATGCCCTGCCATTCGGTGGTTTAATTCAGCAAGTTTATTCAGGAGAATCCCATAGGCTTCAATGTTAAAAATATTCCAGTTTTAATTCAATATCTAATAAACCGTTCATTATAAAATTCTGCAGTAAAAAGTCTCTTTATTTATAGATTTTTAAACATTTTTCTGGATTTCTTTAAGTTTACTTATTTTTTCTGTAACAGCCCTTTTGATTATCATTCCCTGGACCTCATATGTAAATTTCAGACATTTTCGCTCAGTAGTTTCTTTGCAAACAGTGTTTCACTTTTCAAACATTCATGCAAACTGTTTTCCTAATTTATTCACTGCCTTCTTCTGTGGTGTCGGCTTTTTCCAGAGGCTGCGCTGCGTGTGATCGGCTCCTGCTCGGGTTTTTCCAGCGTCTTCGACGGGTTAATCCAGATGTTTATGCGAGTTTTTGGCGTGCATTCGCCAGGTTTTCGCCAGGTTTTCGGCAGCTTTTCCCTGCACTTCGACAGCCCTGTGGTGCTTGCTGAATACACCGCAGGGTCGCCGAAATGGGAAAGCCGATTTGCACCGGATTGAAGAGAACGAAAGGTCACCGAACGGGCGGTGACTTTTCGAATCTCTTTGAATAACCCTGATAGATGTCAGTTACATAAATGGCAAATTGAAAAACTCGCACATTAGTGTCTTAATCAAGTGTAAAAGAAATAGTTTGGAAAGTGTATATATTATTTTATAAGGAGACAAAACTAGCCAATTATTCCTCTTATTCCAAGACAGACCGATAGTGAACAAGAGCAACATGCTCAGGTTAATTGTACCAAAAGACAAAACCATTATGTTAGGACCAGTTTTAACTAAAGGGATAGATAGGTGGGTATATCTGCTAATGTTGACACGACAGCAGAAGAGGAAGAAGGTCCGGTCAAACAAGGCTTAGCATTGATATATTAGAGGGAGCAAGATTTCAGTCATAACCCTATAGGACCTTTCTCAAGTCACCTTCTCAGTGGCTTACAGTGTTCTTCAGACTGTTATTGTATCTTATGCAATAATTTTATTAGTATTAATTGGGTTATTACCGATGAATTCTATTTTCCATCTGCTATTACATATGTTGAACGGGTTCTAAATCCATAGCAAAGATGATTGGTGCGTCTCAGCTTGGATATGACATTCTTGGTTTAAAAGAAAATGCTTGTAGAATTAAATGTGTGTGTGTGTATATATATATCAGGCTCACATTGTGTAAGAGAGGTTCAAGGAGCAGGAGACATCACTTTCACACATGGATTGGACACCACTGAGTCTTTTTTTTTGAGAAAGGATTTTCTCTCGTTTTCAAGTATGTCCTGGGTGGCGAGTATGTACCGTTAGGTGTCTTGCGCAAGGACACTCACTGGAGAGGTGCTCTCCAAACCTTACTTCCATTTAAAATCTTTGGGATGTGCTGGAGGAGACTTTAGACAGTGGTCTGACTCTTCCATCATCAATACAAGATCTTGGCCAGAATTTAAAGCAAGTCTGGACTGAAATAAATGTTGCGACATTGCATTCGATTATTGAAAGGGACCCACGGCGAACGTGTGCTGTAATCAGGCAGTGTGTATATGTGCAAGAATACATCAAAGCTCAAAGAAGACCGCTGACTACTGCCTGTATGTTACTGATTACAGCCCTGAGATATGCATATTGCATAAGTCTTCATTAAACAGTGTTGCAGTCGGCCACCCTTTTGCCAAGTTCATTGTAATTTTCCATATTGGTGTTTTTGTAGCTGCATTTGTCTATTGTATAAACCTACCGATTGTCTACAGAGGAGTCCATATAGCCACATTATTTTTTATTAGCAGTGTTCAAGCTAGTCACAGCTCCATTGCAATTTGAAGTGTCATTTGCCTATTGTGGTCTGATTCCCCTGCAAGCTTTCCTGGATGCTCTGTGTTGAGCACATACCTGTCTAACATAACCTTAAGGAACACATAATGACATGAATTGGGGTGTGTGGTTTCAATAACAAATGGTCATTGCACAGTGCATCCACACCCAGCGCATGATCACATGCTAATGTACATTATGATGCATAATATAGGCTGCAGATTGCTGTCTTCAGTTTACTGATAACAGCCTCAGGGTCCAGCTTTCTTACAGGCATGATTAAATGCTGATGTGATAGCATGCTGTGCATTGAAGCGCATAACAAAGGGTGCACCCATTACTAGCACTCACAGGGTTTAGGGGACATTAACCTTCCCCTGAACATGACCTCAGGCATGTTAAAGTTCAGATTCAAACACATGGACTGTGAATTTAATTGTCTATGTTGTCTGGTAGGCTTCAGCCAAAGCTGTTAGTCTAAGATCTAAATCCTCTCCATAAGCAAAATCATGGGCTCTGACCTTTCAGGGATGCTGGGTTAGGCCGCGGTCAGATGAGCATTTTGCAGAGTGGAAGGAACATTCATGAGAGTGGACGTTCCTTCCACTCGGACGCCCGTCTGGCCACTTCGCTGAGTGCAGTTAGTGCGCTCAGTGCTGCAAGGCTCGACCCTCCTATGGAACCCAGTCGAACACGCATCATAGCGTTTTGACAGGGAGGCTTTCAGAACATCCGCAGCACGCCTGCTGTAGCACGGGCAATTAGTGTGTGCACTACAGTATGTGGCCAGCCCCGCTGAAGCGTCACAATGCTGCGACAGATGCCAGGAGGCACGTCAGTACGGGCGCACATAGTGCGCTCATCTGACCCCGGCCTTAGAGTTAAAGGGATACTCTAAGCAACATGACCACCTAAGCTTTTTTAGGTGGTCATGATGCCCAGAGTATGCTGCCCTCTGTCCCCCCTCCCTCCACTCAGCGGTTTAGCTGTAAATGCTGAAAACAGCTGAGAGAGGCGGAGAACTTTACTCCGCCCTCCCAGCTGTCAGTCAGCAGAGCGGGAATCATATTTCCCGCTTCTGCCGACTTTTGCCGAGTAGGAGACGTCATCGCGCTTTCAGCGCGATGACGTCTCCAACTCACCGCAGAAGCTGGCGGCTCCCTCTGAGGGTTAGTGTTGCGCGCATCCTCTTGCGCGCAACACTAATCCTCAGAGGGAGCCGGGAGGAAGCCTGCCGATTGGCTGGCTTACGTGAGAGGCGCGCATGCGCGCTTCTCACGTAAACCAGAAGGCAAGTCGGATAGAAGAAGGACGGGAGCGGAAGAGGAGGGAGGTGAGTATAAAAAAAAAAAAACAGCGCTGGACACTGAAGGGATTTCACCCTTGATTCCCCTCCCCTACACGGTTAAAACATCCAAAAGCCTTTATGTATCTAAATAATAAAACTCATGTTTTACGCAAGATAACTGTAGTTTAGGAATGCGGCTCACGGCTGTATCTCTGAAAGGTTGCGCGTTGTCTTATCATTTTTGCAAACAGCTCATGTCCTTGTATCCGTACACGCCAAGGCAGTAATCAGCTTAACTATAACACATAGAAAAGTCCGGTCACTGTGTCCGTACAATTGAAACCATAATATGAACTTTAGAATGTGCATTTCTCGGAACTTCTGCAAGCGCTTACGTGCGAAAGTAGCCAACAATAATTTGTTTATGCCGCATGAGATATGTTACCTCCGCCTCAGTGTGTCACGACTGATTAACGTGGTATTTTGTATATGTTGCAAGATGTATGACGTATATTGCTTTTCCACTTGCGTAAGTGGTTTTTACAATATAAAGCTAGCGTCTTGAAATATTAAAGTCAGAGAGATTCTGCCAACTGAGCATCGGTTATCTGTCTGTGTTCTTTCTGGTCCAATCTCTCTCCCAGCGCTGGACGAGTGTTTCCTCTACCGAGTGTCCATCCCACCAAAGGGTCAAGTGACCAGTTAACCCCTTCACTTGGAGGCACTGCTGAGATCTCCTACAGGCTCTGCTCATTTAACCGGGGGAGTACCATATGTACTCCGGTATGTGACAGAGACCGCTGTGAGATAAAACGAACTCGGGGTTAACACTAAAGTTCTAAAGTTCTAAAGTTTTAAAGACAATAAGGGAGGTCTGGGACTACCTTATCTAAAGAATCCAAAGACAAAGAGATTGTTATATTTGGGAGGACGCTCGGTGTGGAACCTCGTGAATCATTGTTTTATTTGTTTGTCTGTCTATGATTTAAAGTATAAGTGTATGGTATAATCAGGTGAATTAGTAGATGGTAAGACGAACATTCCCTGACTGTTGTTATATTTTGTCTGTTTGTAACTTGTTTGTATAAAGCATAAGAATATGGGGAATAATAATAGTTATAATGAATATCCACCCCCAGAGACAGGAGAACCATGCAGGATATGCCATAGTCTCCCTGCCTAATATTATTCACGAGGCAGAACCTATCCCCTACCGCTCTGCACAAGCTGCCGAGCTCATTGCTCTCACACGCGCTTGCATTCTGTACACAGGTATGCCCGTTACTATCTACACTGATTCTAAATACGCCTTCGGCGTTGTCCACGACCATGGTAAGATATGGCAGAAACGCGGCTACGTAGCAGCGGATGGTAAACCCATATCACACTCATCCCTTGTGGATGATCTCCTAAGTGACCTAATGCTCCCCTCTGCCCTCACTGTTCTGCACTGTAAAGCACACACACGTAACAATGATGTTGTCCCCCAGGGGACCGAGTTAGCTGACATGGCTGCTAAACGTGCGGCCTCCACCGGCAACAGCCACCTACACCTTCCCATGTTAAAACCCCTTTCTATTGCTAATGAGTTTCTCTTCTGTGAGCTACAGCGGTACGCCATAGACACAGAGTTAGAAGACTGGTGCTATCCCACTCTACACAAGAATCTTATCTCTGGTTTGATTACCAAGGACGGTAAAGTATGCATACCCCAATCCAGTGCCACACTTTTCATTGATCAATTTCACGGCGCCAGTCACCACAGCATCAAAACTACCAAACGGTTGCTAGAGTCTCATTTTTATATCACTGATCTTCTAGCCCTCACGAAGGATTAGGTTTCCCGCTGTCTCATTTGTCTTCGCAGCCACCCCAACAACCCTCCCTGTATCACACATCAGCATCTAGAGTACCCCATGACTTTTTTCACACATCTGCAGAATGATTTCACATATATCCCCAGGGTTGCTGGTAGGGCTCAGGAGTACGCACTTGTCATGGTAGACATGTTCTCCCGCTGGCCAGAAGTATTTCCCACTAGGGCAGAGGATGCTAAGACAGTGGTTCGCATTTTGACTCGGGAAGTAATTCCCCGGTGGGGGGATTCCTCTCCAGCTCAATTCTGACAGAGGCCCCGCATTTACCTCCAGATTGACGAAGAGCCTTTGTAAGGCCCTTCAGGTGGACTGGAAGTATCATATCCCTTGGCACACGCAGAGTTCTGGCCTTGTCAAGCGCATGAACCGAGCAAACAAAGATTGCCTGCGGAAAGCTACGGGGGGCACCTTTCATAACTGGAAGTCTGTCCTCCCGATAGTTTTGGCGGAAATCCGTATGTCCGTCAATCGGAATACTGGATTTTCTCCATTTGAGATCCTAATGGGTAGACCGTTCCCCAGTCCCTGGGCCCGTCATCAGGTACTCACTGACCTCGGGGACCTCCAGCAGGTTAGGGATGAGTATGTCAGGCAGTTGATTACTTCTTTAAAAACCACCAAAGACGAAGTTACGTTCAGATCTCGTTCCCAGGTACACCGACCCATCCTTTCCAGGAGGGGGACCGGATCCTCCTCAAGCACCTACAGGAGGGGAAACGTCCCGAGGATCTTGCCTACGGACCTCCCACCACGGTTGTCGCTTTCACCAGAACCGCCATTCTACGGTGGCCAGCCCCACCTGGATCCATGCCTCCCGTGCCCAGCTAGTGCCTCCGAAAGACAAAGAGAAAGACAAAGAGAAAGACAAAGAGAAAGTCAAAGAGAAAGACAAAGAGAAAGTCAAAGACAAAGCCAAAGGAAAGTCAAGCCCACGACAGCACCAAAGAGGTACTAGCGGTCATCCCAGAACCCGATAACGGGGACCTAAAGGTCCCGACCTCCTACGCCATGATGGGACAAAGGGAGAGTATCGAGTCCTCCGAAGATACAGAACCGCCAACTACGGCCCATACCCCTAGACAGGATGATGACACACCCCATGCCACCCAGCCTCACCAGTCATCCACTGGTTGGGTGGAAACTATTATCATGTACCTTCTTTTGGCCCTTTTTGCATCCCTACGTTGATCCTCACCAATAGACGATTATGTTGCCCTCCGCTGACACATACGCAACCTCTCCAACCTCCAATGACAGGGAAACGATCTAGTGGGATGCTACCACAACCAGGAGCACCCGGAGTAGATGCATTTGCGTGTTACCCCTTCCGCAAATGATATTTCCCACTATTCCGATGTGCTCCACTTGACGTATGTGAGGTTTCCTGGTGAAATCCCATATGTCACCATCTCGCTAGATTCATCATATGTTCTTAATTAACATATGAGGAAAAGAGGGGATTGAAGGGATTTCACCCTTGATTCCCCTCCCCTACACGGTTAAAACATCCAAAAGCCTTTATGTATCTAAATAATAAAACTCATGTTTTACGCAAGATAACTGTAGTTTAGGAATGCGGCTCACGGCTGTATCTCTGAAAGGTTGCGCGTTGTCTTATCATTTTTGCAAACAGCTCATGTCCTTGTATCCGTACACGCCAAGGCAGTAATCAGCTTAACTATAACACATAGAAAAGTCCGGTCACTGTGTCCGTACAATTGAAACCATAATATGAACTTTAGAATGTGCATTTCTCGGAACTTCTGCAAGCGCTTACGTGCGAAAGTAGCCAACAATAATTTGTTTATGCCGCATGAGATATGTTACCTCCGCCTCAGTGTGTCACGACTGATTAACGTGGTATTTTGTATATGTTGCAAGATGTATGACGTATATTGCTTTTCCACTTGCGTAAGTGGTTTTTACAATATAAAGCTAGCGTCTTGAAATATTAAAGTCAGAGAGATTCTGCCAACTGAGCATCGGTTATCTGTCTGTGTTCTTTCTGGTCCAATCTCTCTCCCAGCGCTGGACGAGTGTTTCCTCTACCGAGTGTCCATCCCACCAAAGGGTCAAGTGACCAGTTAACCCCTTCAGACACAAGAGGATTTTAGGGTAAGTATTACAGTTACACGAAAAAAAAAAAAAAAACTATTTATTAAGGGAATAGGGATAGGTTAGGATTAAAAAACGGGAGGGGGGGTGATTTTTTTGTTAGAGTGTTCCTTTAAAGTTAAGTTTACAGAAGGTTACACCTATCAACTCCATAGACTTGGCTCTGGTAAGTTTGCAGCAGCGCCGGTTACGTTTACACCTGACTTGGAGAGCTGCAAATTGTGAATGTACTAATATAACATGGGTAAACATACAAGAAAAAGAGCACATAGGGATTCTCTGTGTTTTGTATCCGGTCCGAGAGGTGCACTCCAGCCCAGATTTTGGTATTGATTAATAATTTGAGAATTTAAACAGAGAATGAGGTGGCTGGATGGAGTCATTGAAGCAGTAGGCTTGAGCTTAAATGGACTCCTGAAGATGGTAGAGCACAGGAAGGCCTGGAGGAACGCTGTCATGGGGTCAGACACGACTTCGCAACTAACAATAACAATAATTTGAGGCCACATGAAAAGCAGGGTGCACATTTTAATAGTTATGGTATTTAATCTTTTTTTTAAATGAGACCTGGATGGCTTTAAAGTCATGTCATATCCAAAGGAAGATTAGAGTAATTCCCTATTACACGAGCCAAACTGATTTTTTAAAAAGCAAACTAAAGTTTTGTTGTCACTCACTTCCATGTGTCATGTTGCAGGGATTACAGCTCTGTGCACAGGATAGCCCTCCGCTCACTCCATGCAGCCTATTGGAATTGGTCAACGTGCCGATGTCACCGCTGACAGTCATTTGGCAAGCTACGCACACAGAGGGGGAAACATGGCACTGCCTGACACTAGAACTGGGTACTTACTACCTGCCATTTCGCATCATGGGATGTGGTATTGCATTGCTTTTTAAGACTGATATGATATCCACCCCCTGATGGGATATCATAATGCCACAGGTAACTACAGGTACAATAAAATGTTTATCAAACACCAGTTTCCTTATAAAGTAAATGTATGCTAATGTATGCAGATAATTAGGAGCCGGCCACATCAGGATTTGAATTGTATGTAAAAAGGGAGTAAGGCTTCTGTCTCATCTAGTGTGATCACAAACAGGTTTTTCAGACATGCTGGAGCCAGTCATTGTAAAGAGAGCGGGCCTATTGATGGGTTTGATCTTTGACATATTGATATTCCACTGTAGATTGCATTAGCAACAATTAGCTTTTAATTCTGCAGACATGGGGGGCAGGATAAGGTGTTTCTGCAGAGTATGTCTGGGTCCTGGGTGCCAATCGGTCCCTGACATAAAGCGTTCCATATATTATTATTATAAAAAAAATTAAGCGCCAACACATTCTGCAGCGTTGTACAAGGTGCGACAGGACAATTCTACAATACATACAGGAGGCAGGACCGTATTTTACCAGCAGATACAGGAGGACATGAGGGCCCTATTCCCTTGGGAATTTACAATCTTAGATGGGTGAGGGGATTAGAAACAGACTGGTACCCAAAAACACACAAAGCTTGTATTGCCCCAGATGCCCATAAAGGCAGTGTTCCTTCTGCTTCAAAGTCTGAGATTCTGCATTGACTGTACATTTGCTCCCTCATGTCCCTAAATTAAAGGAAATATATCTTGAGAGTTGAGACACTTGAATCTAATAAACACACACACACACACACACACACACCTAAGATAAGAACAATCTTAGAGTCTATTTAGTAAATGAACATTTTGCAAAGAATCTGGTTCAGTATGGGACATCTCTTCTTCATTCCTTGGCTCACAGATGGATCCCTAATCATAGAAGGGGTGTGTATGGTAATTTGGCAGTGACATTGGCATTTCTGATCTGACTTCATCTCTATAACATGGATCGGTGTCCATGCCTTTATAATATCCATCCAAAACGGCGATCTTTAGTCCATCACTCTTGATAGGTTTAATGTGCTTTATTCAAGGAGTTCTTTCCCCTGGAAAACACATTCTAATGTTTCAAAATACTGTACCAGGTGACATGGCCGGATTTGCATCTCAGGAGCCTGTAGGCACAGAAATGTGGCGTGCCCCTAACCCCCCCCAAAAAAATAAAAAAAAATACATATATAGGAAACAGACTTCTTGGCTGACCAGTAAATTGTTCTAACAGGATCAGCAGAGCACAGGCCTTTCTAAGGCTAGGGTCAGACGAACGCATTTTCACGTTGTCTGTGAAAAAGTGCGTTCGAACGAATGGACGCATTTTTTCACGGAGTACGCAATAGCGGTCATACTATGCGCATTTGCATCCGTGATTTTGTACGGATCATCAATAAAACACTTTGTGCATCTGGACGTTATGTTGGCCGGACATTAGCAGTGTCTGACATCTCCTAATCATGCACACACGCCGCTAGCGGACGCAGCGCATTCTGTACAACCGTACTAGCGGTTTTACGTTCTCGACAAAATGCGTTCGTTTGCCACTTGCGTTGCGCAGCCGCACTTTTGTGCGACCGTACTTTGTATATTGGCCGTCATTTGCTGCTACTACGGCCGTGATTAAGTGCGCCTGCACGCGCGTTCGCACTGCCTCAGTCTGACCCTAGCCTTAGTCAGCAGCAAGGCCACAATGTTAACGCTAAAGTTTAGCCTGGGACGTAGCTTTTATTCAAGTACGTGTACCATGTGATGTAGTGTTTTAACTGTGAGTGTGCTGATATCACAATGCTCTGGGTGCAGTACTGCTTTTGGCCATCTTGCCTCGGTGGCGACAGGTCTTTATCTGACCATAAACGGCATCTGCGGAGCAACATGACAAATGCTGTGTTAAAACAAATAATGATCTTTGTTTTCTATTTTTACATAAATCTAACTTGGTTATATTTGATATCAGTGGAAAGGCCATGATCTGACCTTTCCAATGATACCTCATATGTCCCACTAGTCCTTAGGGCTCCAGAAATACAGTGGTTTAAATGATTGTAAAAAAATTTTTTAAAGAGCACTATCAGCAAGAAAACCACTTTTTCTCCAGTTTGACACACAATGTTGCAAGATGGATCAGCAGAGGTTGAAGACTGGTGTTATCAGTCATAAAAAAGCCAACAATCCCCTAATTGTAGCTGGCAGCAGTATGTTCTAGCAGCTGTCATACGGATGGACAACATTGGTTTTTAAAGGCATGTCACATACAAATAGTATGGAAAAAGCTTAGCTCCCTGGTCTGAAATACTGCAGAGAGTTTTACAACATCTCAATGTGTCAAAGCCCAATATTAACCGTGTGAAGTTATTTTTACCTGCTGCCTCATACTGACAGCCTGTTGAAATGCGCAGTGTCAGTGACTGGGACATGAGGCTGAACAACGTGATGGGTATTCATGGACCACATACTGTATATGTGTTTTACAAGAGGGACAGAATGTTCCCTGGAAAAAAATAACATTTCATCCTCTCACAGCCTGTGTGTTCTTTGCGATTAATTCATTTGTGATGCAAATCGTATCTGATTACAAAAATGCCTTTTACCGTGCTTGCTAGACTTGCACACTGTCAATGCAATGATTTAGAATATGACGCGTTATAGGGTACAGTATATATGGAGTGAGCACCATTTATCTTGATCACCTTAACCCAAGTTGTAACAGCAACTGGGGGTTTACTGGTTTCTGGCTTGTGGACCAGACTCAAACCCATTACAGTGGCCGACCCTTCTCTCCAGTCAAGCAGATCCGCAGCAGCTTTCCCTCCTTCACAACGCTCAGCCAGAACATGAGGGAGTGCTGTATAATTCTAAGTATCTCTCCCCAAACACCAGACAAGACTTGGTGCAGGGAAGAATAATGTTCTTTAATTTGAAATGGGGAGCATTTTATACTGGAAATAAGGAGGTGAAATGACCTAATCAACACAGCACACGGTCTACATAAGAGTGAATGAAAATCACTTCTAGAGATACAGATATCTGATCAGTTACAACAGACATGATTAGCACTTTATCAACATCAACTCAATGTCAACTCAAGGCTAAGGACAAACAATTTCAGCCAGCACGAACAATAATTCTGAAACAAAGAAACAACCAGATTTTAAAGATACTAATACATTCAAACATTAACTCTACATCGCCACTTATGCCCACTGTCTTTAGAGTTGGCTTTGCCACGTTGGCCTGCAGTCCCTTGGCAGGAGGCCAGCATCCACACTTCTGCATCAGGCACAGAGGCTGTGTATAGTGTGGGTAAGGGTGCCAAGGAGACCCAAAGATGGAGGGAGCTTCGGTTATATCCCCCCCCCTTTACCCGTTGACTACCCAGATAACAGATCTCAGCCAGGTCTGCATCTGAATTAGTCAGCTCACCTGGTAAGAACTCGGCCTCTCACTGATCGTGCATGGTCCACCATAAACAGTTCTACCCACCAAAATCTAAATGTCACTCTGTGGCAATAAAGTCGCATCATTCCCTGAAACAGGCCACTGCAAAGCTGTAAAGGCTGCATGAGTCCCCAAAGTCAGAATGGGAGTTCTGGTGCTGGAACCTCTTTTTGCAGTTGAGACTTTTCTCTTGGCTTGTACATCGCTCTACCGCTGGGTTAATCCACTGACGTAAACATCTCCTTGGACCTCTCTCTGCAGCTGTGGGGATTCAGAGGTCTAAGCTTTGATCAATATGTCCCGCTGCCCCTGCATCTCCATCTGTTATCGGGAAGACATGTCAAGCACGCAGTCTCCTGGCACATTACACTGTTGTTGGAGTTGAAGCAGTCAAAGCTTAACCCAGGATTTCAACCCGTTGTGGGAGCTTTCCTTCCTTCACAAACCTCAGCCAGAACTTGAGGGAGTGCTGTATAATTCTAAGTATCTCTCCCCAAACACCAGACAAGATCCCACACTGGAGCTTCAGCCCTAAACATCACAATTATGTAAGAAGTGATTGGTATTTCTATATACCATGCTAGTGATGGCACTACCACTGGAACTCTTCATTCAGTGTCCGTGTACATTTACATGGACAGGAGTCTTGTAAATGACCGAAATCATGTTTTGGATTCCTGCTAGTGCTACACCAGCCCAACTTAAAGCACATTGAAACCGATTTGTCAGCTAAATTAGACATTGTGGGTTCCAAATCCTCCAATGTGGTCTATATGAGCTTTGGGCAACGTACAGTCTGTGATCAATACAACCACTGGAAACTTGGCAAAGAAACAAGTGCTGCTAGACTCCCAGCAGGTCTGGGCCTTCAGATAGTGCCTGTCCGTTCTATCCAACCTACTGATTAATAAATTTCCCTCCCAAGAACTGCCACATCACATCAGGTCATTCGTAGTCACAGCTGCAAGTTGTAACTCTAAGATTTCGGACACTTATCATTCTTCTGCACAGAGGAGTGACACTGAATGTAGAGTACTTTTTAGGTTAACGAAAGTAATTATTTCATTTAGTTCAGAAATGTTCTGATCATTGAATCCCTCAGTCCTGAGAATTATACTTTGTGAAGATAATTGCCTGGATTTGCATAGGTTCATGTAGTGACATCGACTGGTCTTCAACAATGAAGAATTCTCTTAAAATCTAAATATGAATGGGCAGTGGCCTGCATGCATCATACAGCATGGTTACCAGCAGTTCTGTTTTTATGTCTATAACATTTCTTATTTAAACCTGGTATTTTGTTTAGTTGCTTAGCTACATGTGTAACTGAAAGGAGCACAAATATTAAATCAAGAAACCGCTTATGTTTGTGGTTTTGCATAAGACGTCCTTGCTTTTAAAACCATAGAATAATTACCAAGGAAACCCAAAAACTCTTGCTGCTGGTATGCTCCACATTTAGAAGTTTCTTTCAGAATTGCTCTTATGAAAATGCTCTCCTCTTGTGTATTCGGTTGTTCTTTTTTGTTGTCGGAATGCTATATACAATTTTCAGTGACTATTTCAAATCACGTAAGACGGTAGTTTTGGTTTGCTGCAGGTTCATATGGGTGGTCCATAATGGTTTCCGATTCTTTTCATCCCAACGCAGCAGCTAAGTAACAATGTGTAGGGGAAATCCTCTGCATATAGCAGGAAACACGTGACAACATCCCTCACACATCATCTTCAGTGAAGAGGTTAAAGGGCCCCCCTCTCTCTGACACCTCAGGGCTGTCAACCAGTGCCCATTACAGGCTGCATGCTGCTTGTAAAGGTTTGCTGTTGCAATCTCACCACCTTGTGGACACCGTTAAAATTGCCATGGTAAAAAAATAATAATTTTTTTTATGGTAGTGGAAATTCGCATGATTTAAAGTAGTTTTCAGAAAAATCTTAATCACAACAAGTTTCCTATGCACGTAACCACCATGCTTACATAATTTCCTGACGTATGTTTCAGAAATAGAGTTAGGGATACTTTTGGGGTTTAACAATAACCCTAACCAACAGATTCTGCTCTTTATTTTTCACTATGCTTATGTCAAAAACGGAGCAGAATCTGTTGCCGAAAAATGAAATGAACATTATAGAATTGTAGTGAAGATTGCATAGAAAAATGGAGCAGAATCTGTTGGTTAGGGATAATCCAAACTGTAATACTAAAAGAATCACAAGGATAAACCCTTATCCTATAATTTCCACTAGCTGTTTATGCACTGGTTTAAATGACTGGTTTAAATTTACATGACTTTTTTAAAACTGCAATTTTTTTTCTGACTCCTGACAATGGGATGCTGTCACGGATCCCCCATGGGTATATGATACTGGTCCCTGTACACAGTATACTATCTACCCGTCCGATCCTCGAATGGTCGGTAATGCTAGTTATCTTCAGGGAACAGATCGTGAAGTACCCAGCAAGGGTTAACAAACACCACAATAGGGGGACACACTTATTCAAGGTAACAGAGGTCTTATCACCTGTAAAGATGATCAGCCTTTTATCAAGTGTAATACTAAGGGTCGTCAGGAATAGTCGGGTCAGACCACAAAGCAGGGTTGTCAGGAATAGCCGGGTCAGACCACAGAGCAGGGTTGTCAGGAATAACTGGGTCAGTACACAGAGCAGGTTTGTTATCAATAGCCGGGGTCATACACAGAGAGGGTTCGTTAAAGATAGCCAGAGTCATGCACGTAAAGCAAAATAGAATAAAGCACTGAGGGAATCTGAACCACGTCATTGCGATGAGTGACTTAAACCTGGCTGCGCTGCTTCCTCATGCTGCTCTCTGCCCCCTGACCACCCACGTGACCGCCGCGGGCATGTACATCACTGGGCGCCCGGCAAGCGAGCCGCGAAGACGGCGCTGCCGGGCGACGGGTCAGATCCTGGGCACTGTGACTGGACGTGACAGATGCTTTGTATAGACAGCCCATAACAATGGATTCTACAATTAATGAGCAGAATAGTGGGGCTGGGAGATTGTGGCTCGTAACCCCTGTTTTCTGGTGGCATAGGGGGAAGTCGTCTCTCTGCTAAAATCTTAGAAATGGCATCCCTTTACATACTTGGCAGAAGATACTGACATGTCTTTTTGACCAACGGTTTAACTATAGCTATGAAATGAGGAACTAATAAACTCAATTAAACCACATTGAACTGTTCTATGTTGTGTTCTAAATGTACCCAGAATACAAATATCTGCAAAAATAAAAAAGCCCATTAAACGGTAACAAGGCAATACCAAGACAGTTAAGTACGGAATGCGATTAAGCAGAGCCCTTGGAGATAAAGCGATTTTGTGTCTAAATCTCAGTCACATGAATTAATTGGAAATGCTATGATGTAACCTGAGAATTCGTTGTGCTTATGTAATGAATTTACAACAAGAACACAACCTTCTCATTAATCTGAAAAGAAGAAAGAAATCTTGAATAATGAATGTGCTCCCAACACTGGCCATATTGTTTTAACATGTGTAAGGGTGCAAGATGAAAACAACTGCCTGTTCATTCTAGAATACCATGTATAGCCTTTGAGGCCCTTAAACTACAAATTCTTAGATGTGATCCATGAATGGCATGTACTGTTATTTTACTGTGGAATTCTTGGAATACGTGTCTTGATGTTATAACAATCTGACCACAGTGTATTTAGTACTTAACGCTTAACTGAATCCTGTATATTGTGACCATGACCACTACATTATTATAATTTTGGCATGTTACAACTATACATAATGAGGACCTTTTATGTTTTATGCAGTGCAGTACATTTGGTATTTGGACAGATAAATGTTTGTGCTTTGGCTCTGTGGTCCTGCATATTAAATGGTTTAAATTCGGAGAATAAGAAACTGTCACCCAATGTGATGCATAAAGATAATGTTCAAGTGTTCTAAGGAACATAAAACAATCACAACAAATAATTTAAGGATTCAAAACGCAAGTGCTAAATTACTGTGCAGTGTGCTTCCATGGATTTTTACACTATTTAATAGTGGGTCAATATAAAAGTTGCCACCTCCCGGATAGTAATGCCGCGATTAAAAATGCAGATTTTAAAATGTGTCTTAAGTCTAGTCACCAACAAAGAATCATTTTCAGGGACAATAAAAACATGCCCTCGTGTTTTTTGGCACCATACAGACACGGATAGGGGTGCAAGACAGCATTTTATTTTATGGTTAGAATTTTGGTTAGTATATGTGCTTTTTTAAGATTAGGGTTACCTCTATCGAACAGATTCTACTAGAATTCTGCTTTGTTTGTATAAAACAACCCTAACTTCTAACCCCTTCACGCCATCAGGTGTGCTGGTGACAGGCTGACCTTAATGTCACGGGGTGGCAAAGCACCACAGCAGCTTTCTAGCAACTCCTACAGCCCGCCTCCCTTCCATGCTGCTGATCTGCAACCAATGACAGCAATAAGTCACAGGGAATGGAGGCGTGCTGTAGGAATTGCCAAAAGCGTGTGCTATGCCATTCTGACATGTTTAAGCCTGCCTGCAGTCCCCCCAGAGGGAAGGGGTTCATGTTACTCTAACCTCAACACTAAAGTTGTTTGTGTACCATAGTGGGTAATGTGTTTTTTTTTTACTTCAAAAACCGACCTGCATCTCCTCACTCTGCTGTCCCACCCACGCAGGCCTGGTCCCTAATTTCAGCTCTCCTTTCCAGCTGTTTCCATTTCTCTCTCCAATTACTCTTAATAACTGGACCTTCCCAAGCCCTGCAATATTCTTTCTGGCCACCAGCTTCACATTCCCTCTGCTCCCATTTGCTTAAATTACCCCCCCCCCCATCCCTTAGATTGTAAGATCATGGGATGTCTGGCTGAGCACTTGGTTAAAGTGCTGTTGTACCTGGACAGTTATCATATGGGCAGGGTTGTCTTTTCCTCATGTATCATGTATGTCTCCAGTTTGTGCGTCCTGTTTGTAAAGCGCTACGGAATATGCTACCACTGTATAAAAGCCTGTAACTGTAACTTTATTTCACATCTATATTTGAGCTATATTGTTAAATTGGCAGAAAAGTTGACACAGCATTACTATTATCACCCATGAGGTAGAAATTCACATGCTCATAGTGAACCATTTACAAACATGTTTGTGACACCTAGGTCTGGAGTTATATTTTCTATGCTTTTTTTTTGCTCTTTTTATGGCAATAGTCAAATTTCTTTTTGGGAGGTTTTAACGGTGGCTCCATTTTGGTTGGGGTGTAGATCAACTCATGGCAGTTCATATTAAGTTTTAGATTTTTATGAATGTTCCACTCATCCCCCTGTCCCACTACTGCAAACATGATCTTAGACAGGTTTTGGTATTCTTGAACCGCCTAGGTAATAAGAATATTTTGTTATCAGACTTGGGATGTAATCATGCACGACTTGTTTAACAAACTGTTGACCAGATCCATTCAGAATTCTACAAATTCTCAATTTAGTAAAGAACCCTATTTTTTAATGGAACTGGGGTTGGGTAACTGATTTGGCAACAGAATGTGCATTTTTCTGACATTCATAGTGGAACATCGTTATTTGTGGTCTCATGTCCAATGTTTGTGGGTCACTTGCCCTGGAAATAGCAGCTGTTGATGACTAAAGATGAATAAAGACATCTGCTGCTTTTAAAGCCAAGGTTTCGCCCATTGTGGTCTTGCCAAACCAGCTTAACGAGATTTGTGAAGCATTTCCAAAATTATGAGGTTCACTCTTTAAAACAGGAGTCTTGGAGAATTATCAAGAGAATTGGAAATTGTAGAGCTAGGGGCATTCTGTGAATTTTGAAAAGCAGTTTATATAATTTTAAAATCAAGATTCTTTGCATTTTTCTCCATATCTTTTTCATATATGAATTCATAATGCTACCACAAAAAAGCCTCTTCAAAAGCATTTATGCGGCTTCCCCCATTTTTCCCTTTGGTGTGGTGATGGCAATGTACAGATGGTTACATTTTCATTTGACCTGGACTCCTGATGACCCATCCAAACTGGACCTCTTAAACACATCTGCTTCACTGGATTCATTAGAGACCTGGTGTTAGCTACCATATTGTGTATGTTTTAGGCCACTTCATAGGTTACATAAACAAGTGTGAAAAATAGAGCAACCTGAATAGTGTAAATATTATGAATCTATAGAAATGCCGCTTAACACGGGAACAAGGGTGATCTATTCTCCCAAAGATTACCAGAAACGCACACACATAGAGGTTTAGTTAGAGAAAACAGCAATTCAGACAACTGCTTACAGAGCACATGTGCTACATTCTCCATATGCAAAGAACTCTGGGTAGGATATGCATATGAAGTCCACAACTTCTCACTCTTTTGCATCTAGGCTCTAATAACACAGAACCCTCCTTGCCAACGCTACGCCATACTAGATGGCTTTTTTTAAGCAACGGTCAGGTTATATCACCAGTCATTCCCGTACAGCTGTTTCAGGTTTATTATGCCCTCATCAGCAGGAGATAATTGGTTGCTATTCGATGCTTTACCTGTAGGGCAAAAAAAAAAAAAAAAAAATCAATAAGCATTTAAGTTGTGGTGGAGGGCAAAAAGATTAAAATATACACACAAGTTATAATTATCTTAAGGAAAATATATTATTGTGACATAGTGACAAACCATGCCACATGCATATAACGAAAAATAATACTTATATTTTGATCTTGATATGCGAGATCCTCGAGACCGATAAAAAGTAAACCGAAAAAAAAAAAAAGGGGCCATACAATAATTATATTAACATGGTGAGGGGGTGTATGTGAGCACTCACATTTTCCAGAGCTTATAAATATGGGCTCTGTAGCAGCAGTGTGTCAACTTGTGGAATGGCTCCGTCCACTCTGTTATTCTCACAATGTTCCTCAGTATATGGGGAAAAGAAAAAAAAAAAAAATCACAAGGAAAATATCATTGGGTGTGATATCGCAGTTCCCAATATTGGTCTGCACAAATAAAGTGCTCGCTCACCAGGACTAGAGCCCTTGGCACTAGGTAGCTGGTCTCTGACACCCTTAATTAAGTAGTGTCCAACCTCCTCTTGGATTATGAAATCAGCTGCTTCAGAGGTTAAGTAAAAATGGACTGGATAGAACAGATACAAATATATATGGAAACAAATTAACAATGTGGTTTTAAATAAGAGTGGTAGGGGATATGCTGAAACGCGTTTCCCTGAATTCAAATCCGCTTCCTCAGTCAGTGATCTTCCCCTTTGTAAAAAAGGCCATTTTTGGGGACTTTCATTTTCTCCGGTGTGCAATGGCATGCCGGCACCATTTTCTGAACAATTACACCGTATAAAAAGGCACTTTACAAAAGGGGAAGATCACTGACTGAGGAAGCGGACTTGAATGCAGGGAAACGCGTTCCAGCATATCCCCTACCGCTTCATAGGTTGGCTGGACAACAGGGAAAGTGTAGGACATGGAGGGGTGGGGCGGACCTAGTGTGCATTGCTGGTCTTCCTGACTCCATTCCATTGGAAAGGACTTTCAAATTATGAATACACCATAATCTCATCCAGTTTCGTTTGTGCCGTTAAAAACACCACCCGCAGCCAAACCATTTATAGTTAAGAATGCCCATGTAATCTTGGACCGTCATGGATCACATTGTGTATATTCAAAATGCATTTCATTTGTTTGATTCTTCGTAAGGGTTTCTTAATGGAGGGACATTATTTTACCTTGAACAATGCCCTTTATCCCCCCCCCCTCATTTAAATGTTTTTTGAGCAGTGTTTCCTGAGCCTAGTCCTCCAGTACCACTAACAGGCCAGATTTTAATGATCACCTTTGGGGAAATGCGGACTGAATCCTGCAATCACTGAGCAGCAAATCATATCACCTGTGCTGTGCTTCACATATCTGGAAAACCTGACCTGTTAGTGGGTCCTGAGGACCAGAGTTGGAACCACCTGTTTTAGAGCAATTATTAACTGGAATCAGGCCAGTTTCAGTTGTCTTGCTTTTGATAGACCACCAGTTGTCCTAATACAGGGTCATTGCCCAAATTAGGTTTCCAAAACAGATCTCCATTAATGGATGTAAATATACTCAAGGAGGACGTATTGCCCATTTTTCTAATTTCCAGGTGTCTTAAGTATGTATACACATTTTCTTTCTTTCTGTTTCTTTTATATTATTTGTGTCCTTGGAGGTGTGTGGACACTGCACATTCCACTACGGCAGCACCTACCCCAATTAATATCTATTTATTTTGCGCAGAGGCGCTGCCTTCACATATACACGCTTTTCCATGTATACACATTTACCTTTAGAATTGTATGGTACCATTCAGAAAGCATTGCTGTTTGGATTTTTTTGTGCATCATCTCCAAAATGTTGCAGGAGGAATTTCAGTTGTAACACTGTCACTTTCTGAATCCTTGCCTTAGAGATGTGTAAATATCGAGGATAGAAGAACAACAAAGTGGATTTTCAAGATAAGCTTACGGTATGCTTTCCAACTGAGAGATTATTCTGCGTAGACTGAGAAGTCTTTTTTGCAATAAAGAAAATAATAAATCAGACTCCTGGCGGCTTGCAGGAGCATACCATTGGTGCAAAGTACTAGGAGGGACTGTACAAATTGATTGGAGCAGTCAACTCATCCCTCAAATTAAATCACATGATGCCCTCCATCTGGGTGCTATGGGAGTAGAATGGTCCAACATAGTTTGTTTGTAAACCGGACATTACTCCTATGGATCAGTTCTTTATCCCAGCTGCTCTTGGGTTATCAGTGTTGCCTGTGTCGGGGCTTGTTTTACTGGATGACAATGCCTTCCACTTTATCTCTTCAGCTTTCCACCATTCCTTATTAAAATCTGACAATGATGTACTCTGTAAATGTATAGGTATGAATACTAGCAGACATGCATATAGCACTCCTATTGTACCATGGGAGTTGATTAAATGCAATTCACTGTGCTGCATTGAATTTTGTGATTATTTTGGCAGGCAAGAGAACTGAACAAAGATTTCATAAAAATAGTATAAAATACAGCATTACATTTTGAAAAAGGGCATTACAGGTTGTGTTTAAATTCCATTTTATCTCTATTTTTACGTTTCTACTTGGCCGACTAGTCAGATTTACATAACCCACCCATGTGACCAAAACATGGAAGATTAAGCAAAAAGTGCAGATTACAGAGCTTCTAGTTTGTAATTCTCTAATCGTTACCCCTGCGATGTAAACAGACTTATCCATTGCAGACTCAAGGAAACAAGGGAGCCATTGCTTTTAGAAGAAATTTATTTAAAAACCCAATCACATTGCAGCAACGCAAGCAATTACAAAGGATGTTACACAAACGTAAAGCTTGTACAGTTATATAATGGAGCTTTACGGTCAAGAAACAACACTGTTTGGATTCATGTTTGAACTTACAGAGCTGGACAAAGTTATGCTGAAGGAGTCAGGTCTGCAGTCTTCAAAACCAGAACTGAGCTCTGCGTTTGACACCTGAATTCATTAAACGGTTATACAAATAATAGGGTAATAATGTTCTCAATTACTGCACTGGGGAGGACTCCACAATATGACAATGTCTGCTTAGGCTTGGAGACTGCCATGGTTGAGGTAGCATTCCCATACATAAACTCGCTCTTGTTCACCTAGCTTTGTATATACACATACCGGTTCATACAAACTGTGAAGTCCAACCTGTTACATCTTCCCTTCTTGAACTAGCAGGTACACGGGTTATGTTCGTATCTGGTATTCTTGGTAGCATTTCCAATTCACGATTACAGTAATAATGTGTGCCAAGTAGCAGTATTTCCCCCTGGGTAAAAGGTGCAGTGATGCACGGTGCCCATTCAAGTGACTGAGGACATGTAACAAAAACGTTTCAAGGCCCAAGGTGCAAAAAGCTACATAAAGGTCACCTGAAGGGGTTTATTTATTAATGGAACTTACGAACATCCTGTCTTGGTACGAGATGGCCACAGAACATTAAAACACAACAGCCACCAATACTTACAAACGACATATTTGGTGGACTGGTTAATAACTTCCCCCTTACCGCTGTAAGGCAATGGGTTAGAACTGCAAGACACTTTCCCCCCATATTGCATCCATGAGATTTAGTAATTCTATTTAAAAGTACTGATATGTGCTTGATTCTTGCAAACTGTAAAAAAAAAAAAAACACAAAAAACAAAACACATGTAAACCAAAAGTTAATGGGATGATGAGTTCCCTGCGTGGTTCATAGTCCGTTGTCTGCATCATCACTGAAATATGCAATGTATATTACATCTGCAAACACCTAATGCCTTTAAAAATCAAACCCCTTCCAAATAAGACGAATAAAAAATATCTGTTAAATAAGCAAACAGCCCTGTTTACTACTAGAACTGCTACAGAAGGTATTATCACCATATTGTCTATAGTTGCAACATTCTAGGAAAGCATTTGCCTCCTTTTATAGGTTTATATTGAAAAAAAAAATCATAGTTCTTGCTGAAAAAGGATAAAAGACAAAAAACTGTACAAGTACAAACACGACAGATGCTGACCGCTAACATGATCCATTGGCCTTTCTTTGGGAGGCTCAGATGTGAAGGAAGAAAGGAAGGCCAGTAGGCCACGGTCAGCATACAGGTCGCCTTCTCTCCGTTTTTACAATGAGTGAGGACCCCGATCCTTTGTCTGTCTTTGTTATCATTGTGCTATATCTCATTGCACAGTACATCGTAATTAAGAACAGAATTGTTTAGCGGTGTGGTGCTGCGGTCCTCTTCGTTGGCTGACAGCATGAAGGCCGGTGTAAAAGGGAAGAGTTTGTGGCAGGCACTCCTGTACTCCTCATATTGAGTGTTGCAGCTGCCAAAGCTCCCATCTAGAAGCGCCTCCAAGACATTAGTGAGACTCTGTATGAGAAAAAAAGGGAAGACCGTCATTGCTTAAAGACAACAGCAGATATCTACGTGAAACAATGGAAAAGTAACTATTGTTTGGCCTTTCATAAACATATCAGTTTCGAACAAATGATCTCCAACACCCCCCTGCCAACAAGCAACCAGCTATCCCCGGCCTTCATTGTATTAGGCATTACTAAGAACCACCACTAGAGAGGTTATAAATCACTAGTGATACATAAACAAATCTCCAAACTTTACTAGGTGTTCTAACTTTTCAGCACAGGAAAAACTCTGTTCTTCTCACGCCCCCCACGACAAATAAATATGAGCATAACATTAAAGCTAAATATTCCCAGACTGTCAGAGCTGTTTATGTCAACATGCGATTAAGAACAAAAACAAAACAAGTCTTATTTACACCAAGGGAGTTATTCACTAAACACTGGTATTGCGGCAGTGACTGTCAATCTTTGGATTATTCTTTAGTGAAATGCTGGCTTTTGTCAGCACTGCACTGCCGCTTAGAATTTACTTGGGGGGGGGGGTTATTCACAAAGTGGCGGTGGCGCAGTGCTGACAAATATCGGCATTTCACAAAAGAAAAGTCCCAAGATACACAGTAAAGCATCTCCTATTGCTCTTTTCAATTTAACTTTTGTGAAATGTCGTGCTTGTCAGCACTGCACCATCACCAATGTGAGAATAACCCCTCAAGTAATTTCTAACATTTATTATACCTTCGGACTCATTGCCGTTGATTACATTTCTTTCCAGCTCTGTTATACACCCCCATGTCTCAAATATAATGGATACAGTATCAGTAATGGCGAATAAATGCTAGTCAGTGGTGAGAGTTCAACAATAACCATTTAATTTCCTATAGTGTCACAAGGGTGGTTGGCACACCAAGAGTTAAGTAGCAAGGGAGAAGAGTGGTCAAAGAAAGGAGAAGAGTAGAATCCGGAGGAAATGTCACTTCCACCAGCTTCCAAATGTCATTTATTCTCCACATGAACTACCCTGTGTGATGAGAGGGAGAAATCTACACTGAATTACACAGAAAAGGCATTCACTGTGTTAAGACACCCAAGGGGAATGTTCACCGAATTGTGAACAGATTAAGAACTGCAAATCTCAGGGCATTACAGATGAATTTCTATACTCTTACCAACCCAGGTGTTGGTTTGTTTTATTACATCAGCCTGAATTTTATAATTCTCTTACTGCTTAATTATCAACCCCTTTACTATCAAAGCTTGTGAGAAGAATAAAACACGCAAAACATCAGAATGCCAAAAATTCTCCAATACACTGCACATTAAAAGACTTGCATGGCTTTGACACAAGTCTGTCTTACTACTCCAGGTCGTTGTGAAGCAGACCTACAAAAAAGTGGGATGGATATATGGAAAGGGTTAAGACTGATGCAAAAGATCATGACAACGTGATAGATGCAAACTGAAGCTCTGTACACCAAAACAAATCCTGTATAGTATGTAAGCACTGTACAGCAGTATTTTATACAGGTTGAGTATCCCTTATCTGAAACACTTGGAAACAAAATGCTTTGAACTTCAGATTTAGTTTTGATTTGGGATGTTTGATACATTTAGACATTTTGGGGATGGGATCCGTATATATCCGTATAAAAATTCATTTATGTTTCATATACCTCTTATAAAGACAGCCTAGAGGAGATATATATATATACACACACACACGGTATTATAATTTTGTTCCTCCATCACATGAGTTTGAGGTGTGGAATTTTTCACTTTTGGTGTTAAGTAGGCACTAAAAATCAAATTCTTGAATTCCGGGTAAGGATACACAATCTGTGTGTTTTGTATTGTCTCTAGATTGCTGGATCCTTGCTACCAATACAGGGAAGTAAAGACCATATTAAATACAGACTCCTTATCTTCACAGTAGGTTACTGCATTTTATAGTGGGTAAATTAATAAATATCACGCAAAATACTCATTAGTTTTGGGCAGTGCCACAAAACTAAACCACTGCAGGTAAGAAATGCAGTATTATCTACTGCAAGACATAAAAAGCAGCACAGTTAAAATTTGTTGCACAGATGGGGAAGTGTGACCTCTAGTGTCAATACTTAAAAGTGACATGTATATGGTCTGGAGAGAATAAAAATAAAAACAGTAAGGTAAAACAGATACTGGAAATTGTCAAGGAAGCACATGCAGCTGATCCGATTAACTTTTTTATTTAACCCATAATTATTGGCAACATAAAGCCCATAGACCTTTGGAGTAGCAGAACCCCATGTTACACATGTCATGCAGAACAAAAAGGAAGTGGAAGTGAACAAAAATAGCAACTTATCCAGGGCGCACGTTGTGCTTCTTTGTAAAGAAAGTGTTCGCCCTCCACTGACCTTATGGAAATGTGAGTTCAGACTGACTTACCAGTACATTCCTATCACTTAATGAATCATCAAGCCTAGTCGCAATGGCGATTGCTTTTTCTTGCCTGGCCTTGTCCAAATAATACATCATTTTTGCACCTAATATAAAAATAAATAAATAAAAATATAGAAATAGAATTAAAAGGCAGTTTAACATGTAAATATACACAAATCTAAAATATTAATACAGGCAAAAATACTTCCCTAACAGTATTATGGTCAATGAGCTTTATTTCTACCTGTTCATTAAGACTGTATAGATGGTCAGATTTGTAGATATCAGGGATTGGGCTGTTCAGCAACTGGCTTGCCTCTCAATGCAAATGCACCGACTAGACAGCAATGCTGCCTGAAACATCAGAAAGCTGTCCTGCACAAGCTGACAGTCATTTAGGAGGATGAAAGCTTTTGACTGCTGTCACAACCCACAGGGACCCCCACTGCAGGAATACATCAGATCTCCAGATCATACAAAATTAATTATATAGTTATGGTGGCTAGAATGTGCCTTTTAGGCATTCCTCCGGCCATATATCTAACACTATTGCCCATGCTGACAGCACCTCCACTACTCACAATCTCCTCCAGATTACCTGAGAGCAAGTGGAGAATGGAGGTAGAATTGTTCTTGAGGAACTCTTCGTTAAAACTTTTCAAGTTCTTGTTGACAAAAATGCTCTTCATTTCCTGTTCAAGCACTTTATTCACTATTTCTGGGAGATTACTGTGATCCGAAACTGCAAACAAAACAAGAGAGTTTAGCACTTTTTATACAAAAGTAAAGCGTAGGTCAGTAAGACACAATTGTAAGAAAAATATACAAGGGATAAAACCATGGAACAGCGAGAAACTGTGCGTAATACATATATGTGATGGATATGGGACATTGGCAATTGAAACCCAGCAGTAAAATTAGGTGCTGATGTAACATTTACGCCAACTTGTGAACTATATTGCTTATTTCATGTAAAACATACTCATATAAGCTCAGTGAAAAAAAATGGAGTAATTCCCTGCCAGGTTTTAGCTGTCACTTTTCCCCCTGTGGAATGCCACTTGGCGGAGAGTGACAGACTGTGCAGGCACCATCCTACAGGACGGCCTTCCATTCATTCTGTGGACCTGACTGCCTGATAAGTCAGTACCCCGATGCCACTGCTCCGGACCAATTGTGCATTGCTATGTGATGGCCCTCGGAAGGTAAAACATGGTGGCAGCCAATGCTGAAACCAGGAAAGAGGCAGCTGAGATATCTCTGCAATGGATGATATCGCATTGATCCTAAGAACCAATGAGATGTCCACCCCCTGATGGGACAGTGCAGGGAAAGTGCAACTGGGCAATACAGGTGCACCCGAAAGTCAAATCAAATGCCTATTCGCAGCTTCACTTTAAAATCAACCAAGATGACAGCAGAGGGCTGTCAAATTAGGAAGACTTCCTTAGCAGAAAATATTTAAGATACAAAATGCTCTGATTTATCGTAGTTATTTCGTATATTGTTACAGTCAGGAAAAAAATAAATCCGCTTTTATATTAAGAGAATGTAACTTAAATGCAGCAGATGAGAGGTTTACCTTAAAGTAGAAACTTCCCATTGGATGTACTGTGCTAGTATTGTAAGATTTCAGCACGGATTTAGCATTTACCTGATTTTGAGAACCGTATTAAACACTCGTGCAGCCATGGGTTATTGTGATCAATGGTGAAAGCCCTTTTGATGGACTGTAACATCAAGAGAAATTTTCCTGAATTTAATAAACAGAGAGAGAAAACAAGATATCAGTTGTCCTTATGAGATACTAAAATGCAAAAATTCTCATTTTTCCACGGGAGAAAAAAGTTACCATGTGCAGGTTTGTTGGCTCTTACTTTCCAAATAACAAGGTTTTTACCTTTTTATCCCACTGATTGCATGTTTGAATGGGGCAGGTAAGTGGTTTTATACATTTGAAGGACATGTGGATTAGTATTACCAGATTCTGCCTGGTTTCCTGGACATATAGCCTACATGCATGCTGTTGGGCAGTGTATGAAAACTCCTATGACGCAGTAGGTGGAATATCAAATCATTATTCAAGTTGGGCTCCCAAATGAACTTCCCATAATCAGGCAATTTATTTCCCTCTTGCAACATCTACATGTTAGAGTGGCACATACACGGTGCCCTGTCTGCATGCAAGAGCATGCCGTGCGGAAAAACAGCAGATCCGGTACCTTATATTTTGACTAAATGAGGTTAGAACGATAAATGTATGAGTGTAAAACATGTCAGTTTAATGCGAGTGCGTGAGGAGAGTGCGCGTGAGGAGAGAGTGCGCGTGAGGAGAGAGTGCGCGTGAGGAGAGAGTGCGCGTGAGGAGAGAGTGCGCGTGAGGAGAAAGTGCGCGTGAGGAGAAAGTGCGCGTGAGGAGAGAGTGCGCGTGAGGAGAGAGTGCGTGAGGAGAGTGTGCGTGAGGAGAGTGTGCGTGAGGAGAGTGTGCGTGAGGAGAGTGTGCGTGAGGAGAGTGTGCGTGAGGAGAGTGTGCGTGAGGAGAGAGTGCGTGAGGAGAGTGTGCGTGAGGAGAGTGTGCGTGAGGAGAGTGTGCGTGAGGAGAGTGTGCGTGAGGAGAGAGTGCGTGAGGAGAGTGTGCGTGAGGAGAGTGTGCGTGAGGAGAGTGTGCGTGAGGAGAGTGTGCGTGAGGAGAGAGTGCATTCCTGGGATATTTGCCATGTATTTCCTCAGTGTTCCCCTATGAAAAACCATTTGATAGGACAACAATCATTAGGCACTGGGAATGCAGAGTGACCTGATCCAGTTATGTTTATAGAGCCGTCTTGAAAGCACTTTTTTGCCTTCTAAGTAAAAGAAATGGTAAGTTGTGTGCCATGCTTAGTACCACAACTATTCTAACCATTGCCCCCTTACATTTACCATTTAAGCAAATACATCCCCCATTATTTCTTCAAAAAGGCTCATCCATGGAAACAAACATTTAAAGCAGTGTTTCCTAGCCCTGTCTTCAAGTACCCCTAACAGGTCAGGTTTTTAGGAACACCTTGGGGAAACGCAGACTAAATCCTGCAATCACTGAGCAGCAAATCATATCACCTGCAGTTTCCTACTAAGGGGAGGGGGGCGCCCCAGGTGACAGCCAGGTAAAGGTGCCTCCAGCCGACTGTCACACTTCAGAGCTGGCCCGTCCATGCAGCAATCCGGTCTGTGCTTCCATGAAGCGCAAAGCATCTGCCTCCTCCTCGCAGGAGGAACAAGTGAGATGAGCAGGGCTGCAGGAGAAGGAATCAATGGGTGTGTGCAGTGTCAGGAGCGCGACACACGTGCAGAGTCAGGGGGGTGGGACACACGTGCAGAGTCAGGGGGGTGGGACACACGTGCAGAGTCAGGGGGGTGGGACACACGTGCAGAGTCAGGGGGGTGGGACACACGTGCAGGTGCAGTGTCAGGGGGTGGGACACACGTGAAGGTGCAGTGTCAGGGGGTGGGACACACGTGAAGGTGCAGTGTCAGGGGGTGGGACACACGTGAAGGTGCAGTGTCAGGGGGTGGGACACACGTGAAGGTGCAGTGTCAGGGGGTGGGACACACGTGAAGGTGCAGTGTCAGGGGGTGGGACACACGTGCAGGTGCAGTGTCAGGGGGTGGGACACACGTGCAGGTGCAGTGTCAGGGGGTGGGACACACGTGCAGGTGCAGTGTCAGGGGGTGGGACACACGTGCAGGTGCAGTGTCAGGGGGTGGGACACACGTGCAGGTGCAGTGTCAGGGGGTGGGACACACGTGCAGGTGCAGTGTCAGGGGGTGGGACACACGTGCAGGTGCAGTGTCAGGGGGTGGGACACACGTGCAGGTGCAGTGTCAGGGGGTGGGACACACGTGCAGGTGCAGTGTCAGGGGGTGGGACACACGTGCAGGTGCAGTGTCAGGGGGTGGGACACACGTGCAGGTGCAGTGTCGGGGTGGGACACACGTGCAGGTGCAGTGTCAGGGGGTGGGACACACGTGCAGGTGCAGTGTCAGGGGGTGGGACACACGTGCAGGTGCAGTGTCAGGGGGTGGGACACACGTGCAGGTGCAGTGTCAGGGGGTGGGACACACGTGCAGGTGCAGTGTCAGGGGGTGGGACACACGTGCAGGTGCAGTGTCAGGGGGTGGGACACACGTGCAGGTGCAGTGTCAGGGGGTGGGACACACGTGCAGGTGCAGTGTCAGGGGGTGGGACACACGTGCAGGTGCAGTGTCAGGGGGTGGGACACACGTGCAGGTGCAGTGTCGGGGTGGGACACACGTGCAGGTGCAGTGTCAGGGGGATGGACACACGTGCAGGTGCAGTGTCAGGGGGATGGACACACGTGCAGGTGCAGTGTCAGGGGGTGGGACACACGTGCAGGTGCAGTGTCAGGGGGTGGGACACACGTGCAGGTGCAGTGTCAGGGGGTGGGACACACGTGCAGGTGCAGTGTCAGGGGGTGGGACACACGTGCAGGTGCAGTGTCAGGGGGATGGACACACGTGCAGGTGCAGTGTCAGGGGGTGGGACACACGTGCAGGTGCAGTGTCAGGGGGTGGGACACACGTGCAGGTGCAGTGTCAGGGGGTGGGACACACGTGCAGGTGAAGTGTCAGGGGTGGAACACACGTGCAGGTGAAGTGTCAGGGGTGGAATACACGTGCAGGTGAAGTGCCAGGGGTGGAATACACGTGCAGGTGAAGTGTCAGGGGTGGAATACACGTGCAGGTGAAGTGTCAGGGGTGGAATACACGTGCAGGTGAAGTGTCAGGGGTGGAATACACGTGCAGGTGAAGTGTGAGAGTGTTGTGTGTGCAGTGTCAGGGGGAGGTGTGATACACTTATAGGTGTAGTGTGAAGGTGTTTTGTGTGCAGTGTCAGGCAGGCCTGGAGTGGCCATCGGGCAAATGCCAGGGCCAGTCGGCTGTTCCCATCGGTGAGGCTGTCTGGGGAACACAGGCCTTGTTCCCCAGGCTGCAGCCTAGGCCCGGCAGGGACTTCAACATAGAGGCCCGCCATTTAGCGCGCCTGTGACCTAATCAGAGAGAGCCGGTCGGCCATTGGCCCACTTGGATTAGGTCACAGGGCACTCCGCGTGACATAGGCGTCTACAGCTTAGTCGGGAACTTCAACATGGTGGCAGGCGGGCTGGCTCCCTCTGGTTAGGTTGAAGTCCGCAGGGACTGGTCCCAGCGAAGATGCACCTGTCAGGTAAGGAGACTCCTGGTTCAGCTGCCCACATAATCCCCCCATAACCAAGGGGATAGGCCGAATGTATCCGATAAACCGAACGGACCACCCAACGCAGCCCCAAACCACTGAATACAGCCAACTATCCACCAAATGCGCCCGAACAGGAGTTAAATATTAAGAAAAGAAAAAAAAAAAAACACCAAAAATTTTAAATGGCGTGTATGCAATGCATGGAAATATTATATAAGGTCCTATAAATAATAATAAAAACGTCTGCTACAGAATTTAAAAAAACAAGTCATCACAATAAAAGATTTCTCTGAAAAAAATCCAGGACAACGCCTAAACTTCTAAAAAATAAAGAGACTTTTTGCTGCAAGGAAAAGAATATACTGTTGAATAAAAAAATAAATAAAAACGGGATTTCTCTTTACATTGAAACTATGGGATTTGTCTGATTAAACGTGTCGAACCACTGAAAATCAGGGCATTTCACTGACATTTCTCTGCTGTTCGGTGTCCTCTGTACAGATTAACCATTACTTCCCTATGAGGAATTTCACTGCCGCCAAAGTTCCCCATATTTCGCTGGCAATAATTGGCAGCTTTCGGAGTAGCCGAATGGCCACAAGATTGCAGTGTGTTGAAATTCACTGATCGGTGGAATTCGGTGGCAAATTAGTCTCTTTGAATAACTCCTTTAGCTTGCCTTCCCCAGCCCCCCCAAAAAAATATATTAAATACCCCATGGAGGGGGCGGGGGAATATTTGGCCTTTTTTTTTTTTTTAAAGGAGTTTTTTATTCTGTAACAGACCATTTCTTTTTTTAAAAAGGACCTTTCCTATTTAATTTTCACTGAAATTTCCCCTTAAAATATGTGGTCTGTATGAGCGTATCACAGAGTTCCACAGCAATAAAACTCCCAGTAAAGGGTAGTCTGTATGTGCAAAGCAGAGAGCTGCACAGCAATAAAACTCCGTAATGTGCAGTGTGTGGATGTGAATTTTATTGCTGTGCAGCTGTGATACACTCCGTACATTATGTGAGTTTTATAGCTATGGAGCTCTGAAATGCATGGGTGTGATTTTTTTTGAACGCACCACAACCCTGATTGCTAAGCTAGGAAATGACACGCAATCAGAAGGGCCGCACACAGTTCAGGCCCCTCCAACTGTGCAAAGACCCTGTAACGTAGAGAAATTCAGTTTTAGACCAGTGTCATCACTAAGCTTCTCCGTAACCAAAAAATGAAACACCAGTCTGGACCTGATCAAATCCCAGCAATGCTGCTGAAAATCAGTGCGCCAGCAATTGCAAAACCTGTCGCAACCCTAATCAATGAATCACTGGCGACTGGATACATACCCAAACTCTGGAAGACTGCAAGGGTGGTACCTATCCATAAAAGTGGAGACAGTACTTTGGTATCCAACTACCGCCCAATATCATTGCTTCCTGTAATGTCAAAAATTCGGGAAAAATGTGTCTACACTCAATTACGTGATTATTATCAGTATCGGAACTATTTAACCCCAGATCAATCAGGCTTTCGTCCAAATCACTCAACTACAACTGCCCTTTTAAAAGTTTGTAATGATATCCAAGTGGGCATGGAACAAGGTAACCTAACTGGAGCCATCTTCCTTGATTTTGCCAAGGCCTTTGACACAGTAGACCATGGCATCCTATTACAAAAACTTAAAAACTCCGGTATTGGTGATCGCACGCTAACCTGGTTCCAATCATATGTGTCTGATCGGTCGCAATATGTGTCCATTTCTGACAGCACTTCCCTTCCCCTCCCAGTCACGTGCGGTGTACCCAAAGGCTCGATACTCGGCCCCCTGCTATTCACAATATTCAGAAATGATCTGCCCAACGTCTGCAAAGCTTCAACTGTACACATGTACACAGACGACACTAATCTATACCAGCAAACCAGATCTCCCGCAGCTGGAGGCAGTGCTGCAAGAACAATACACAGGGGTAGAAAAGTGGATCAAAGATAAACTTTTTCTAAATACTGACAAAACTGTTACAATGCTCTTTGGAACCGCACCTAAACTACACAAATTGCAAACATCCCATCTATGTGTGGGGATAAGATCAAATGACACGCTGACCACAGTCACTTCTCTCAAATATCTAGGTATGTGGTTAGACCCAAATCTATCTTTTGGCCCCCACATCGAAAAACTCGTCTAAACTCTACCCCAAACTAGGTGCCCTGTACAGAAACAAATCCTGCCTGAGCCCCGCTGTAAGAAAGCAGATTGTACTACAAATGCTTATGCCAGCCATTGAATACGGAGATGTAGTGTATGCAGCTGCCCCTCAATCACACCTCCAGAAACTTACTACATTGTATAACTCATTCTGCTGCTTTGTGCTACAATGTAACTACATGACCCACCATTGTGACATGTTAAAAGAACGAAACTGGCCATCACTGGAATCTAGACGTACCCTTCACCTTTCCAACCTGGTGTTTAAGAGCTTTTCTGGGAAGCTGCCACCCTACCTGAATAGGCTGACTGCCCCAGCAGTTCCCTCATCCTATAAACTCAGATCCAGGACCAGCACCTTACTTGCAATACAAAAAGAAAGTGTCTCGATCCTCATTTTCCTACAGAGCACCGCAAATATGGAATAACCTCCCAGACGCAATCAAATCTTCCCCCAGTCTAAAGTCCCTTAAGAGTTCCCTATTAACATACCTCAATACGGAATGCACCTGTAAACATGTGACATAATGACTTTATTTCCTACATATTTATTTTTCTGTTAATCTGTATATTTGTTTTTGTGTGAATATCTTGCATTTTACTATTTTGTATTTCTGTAACCACTCAATGCTCTTGAACCCAGGACATACTTGAAAAAACGAGAGAAATCTCGATGTATCCTTCCTGGTAAAATCCTTTATAAATAAACAAATAACTGCATCTTTGTTCGGGGGAGGGGTGCATCCGTCCCGGGTGCCAAATACCCTAAGTACGCCTTTGATCACCTGTGCTGTGCTGCAGGTATCTAGCAAACCTGGCCTGTCAGCGGGTCCGGAGGACAGGGTTGGGGAGACACTGCTTTGAAGGAAGATTCAAACCTACATCAACATATCAATAAAGGAGATATGTTCTATTCATTATTTAATGAAAAATAGAGTGGAACATAAAGAATACAAGATGCACTGTGACAACATCAAGGGGCAGAGCTGAATCCTCAATCTCATTCCAGAAAAGTTTAATGGGACACTGCTAACCATCATGATCATTTAAACTAAGTGGCCCTGGTACCGTATTCACACCCCCAGCTGTCACAGCTTTTGGCAAAAATATAACTGGGGGAAAATGAGGCGGGTAACAGCAATGGTTACCAATTAACCCCACCCTCTTATTCTGCATAGAAAGTCCTATTACATAATGAAAGGTAAACGTGCAAGCTTGGGTTAGGGAATGCAAAAATTGTTTTCTTTACCTTTCTTAAAATAGATTTCAAACGCCAATAAATGGGTTTCTAGGTTATTCGCCGCAAGACTCTTCAGGGGGGTAAGGAATTTGATGGCTTCTTCGAGGGGGCTTTCTACCTGTATGGAAAATAAAAATATATATGTTTAATAATGAAAGCATAGTATTTAATACAAAATGCAATCTTTAACTGTTTATTGCATCAGTGCAAGATACATGCAATCAGAAAAAGCAAAAATGACCATAACTACAAGCACCAAGATCGGGTGCCAAGCAGCAAAGTAATGGCCATATGAAAGTTTACACGGATCTGTATTTTCCACTGATGAAGAATCCCATTACATATGAAATGTATTTTCCGCTTTGAATGAAAACATTTGACCTTCATTGGGTTTTTTCTTTCAGAAACAAAATGTTTTTTTTTTTCACCCAGAAAAACCTTGTAAAGCAATCTCCCTGAGCTCCCTGTTTGCTGTCAGTACTGCAAAACATGGCTGCCTGCATGAAAAGAGTAGGCAGATTAGGAACTACAAAAATGTACAAATTCCTCCATTGGAAGTTGCAAAATAGGCTTACTGGATTAACTAACCCACAACAAAACACATCAAAAATCCTCTAACAGACATGAGGGCCCTTTAAAAAGGGACAATTAACAACCATGGTCATATTTTGCTTAGTTTAATCATCTTTCCAGTCCTCCCCTTGGGCGGATTCAGCCGCTCAAACTGGATTGCTATCCTCTAGCCAGAAGGTTGTCGACCAGACCATGCTGCATAACCTGTTGGAGTTTAGGATGATAATACACAACACAAGTCCGTAACGGTGCATTCCCAACCTGCGGAGGCCTTTCAATGTAGAAGTAATGGTTTGACTGTACACTTGAGTGATCATCCAGGTCGCTTAATCCTACTGTTCATATTTTATGCTTGCATCTACAGTTGTGTTCAAAATTATTCAACCCCCAATGCTGTAAGGGTTTTAGCGAATTTAGTGTACATTTGTAATAGTACCGGCTAGGTGGAGTAGAGGTATTGTCACTGCTCTGCATGGAGAGAGCCTGTGGAGTCATGGGTTCGATCCCAGCGAGCTCCAGTAAGTGTCCTTGGCAAGACACCTAACAGTACATAATCGCCACCCAGAACATACTTGAAAACGAGAGAAATCTCAATGTATCCTTCCTGGTAAAATCCTTGGATTGAGGTAAAATCCTCAAAAAAAATTGTATTCAGAATGAAATCCTACAAGGACTTTTTAACCCCTTCACTGCTGAGGCATTTCACCACTGTGTGCTGAGCTCATTTTTACCGCTTTCGCTCATCATGTTTAAACGCGATTTGAAGCCACATTTTAATAAATGACCCAGACATATTATATATCGTTCTTTCTGGCAGACTACGCAGATTCATAATATATAATTTTTATATGTATACGTCATGACCTGCCTGTATATTATAACAAAAAATACAATAAAAATTGAATTTTTAATCATCTGCAGTGTGTAAAGTGTTTTTTTTCACATTTTATCACATGAGCGTTTGCGGTTATGTTTTCTATGGGGTGCGCTTGTACAAAAAATTTGAAATGGGGACTTGTTACTTTTTTTGGGGGGAATTACGTGATTTTTAGCAAACGCACCCCATAGAAAAAAATCATTAGTGCAGCATCATTGTTCACATTATAATTGAAATGTGAACAATATTGCTGCATTAATAAAAACAACACACAAAAAAAAACATGTTTTTTATTTATTTATTTATTATTTTAAATTTTTTTTTTTTTTTTTTTTACTTTTTACCTAGTCATGTTGGGTATCATTCGAAAGGCCATGCTCAGGCCTTTCAAATGACACCCTCCATGACCCCCTAGATGCCACGGTTCTGGAGATATCGGGGTTCACAAGAACCCCCTATCTCCACCAGGGGATTTCCTTGGGAAATCCCCGGCAGCTAGGGTTCCCCGGCTATCTGACGTCATCACGCTATGCGTGATGACGTCAGACAGCGAGGGGAGTCCCGGGGGCGGAGCCGCCATCCAAGATGGCGGCCCCCACCGGAGATAGGCTGCACTTCGGCGCCGCAAGGCGCTGAAGTGCAACCCAGCACTTGAGGGGTTAAAGCCAGGCATCGCTTAAAAGGGGAGACTCTCCCCTTTTAAGCGGTGCCTGGCTTTTACCGCTGCTCCTTCCCGATCGGGAGGGAGAGGGATCCGAACGGACCCCCCCCTCCCTTCCAGGCTATCTCCCGCATTGCCGGGGGGTCGCCTGGAAATGACGTCATCGCGCATGGCGCGATGACGTCATTTACGCCGGGAGGAGCTTGACTTCAGCGTCTGAGGACGCTGAAGTCAGAACGCCGTGGGACCCCGGACAGAGAGGTGAGTATCTCCGCCGGGGGTCCCGCACAGCTGATGACGTGTGGGGCACGTCCTCAGCATGCAACGTGCATCAATGAGGACGTGTCCCATACGTCTTCAGCAGTGAAAGGGTTAAAGAACCATATGCAACTAAAACGACATCAATTGGTTTTGTAATACAGTAGTAAATGTTTCTTTTGTGAATTCTTCATTGACACAATTATTCAACCCCTTAAAGACTACCATTCTGAAGAACAGAGGTTCATTCAAGTGTTTTCAATCAGGTATTGAAAACACCTGTGGATGTCACGGAGCAGCAATAAAGCATAATAAGCACCAATTAGGCAGCTTTAAAATGACTGTGATACTCAGCTCCTTCTAGACATTTACTGGTGTGGTTACAAACATGGTGAAGTCAAGAGAATGGTCCAGGAAGACAAGAGAAGAGGTGATTACTCTTCACAGGAAGGGCAATGGCTATAAGAAGATTGCAAAGATGTTAAACATACCAAGAGAGACCATAGGAAGCATCATTCGCAAATTCAAGGCAAAGGGCACTGTTGAAACGCTACCTGGTCGTGGCAGAAAGAAGATGCTGACTTCGACTGCTGTGCGCTACCTGAAGTGTAGAGTGGAGAAAAGTCCCCGTGTGACTGCTGAGGAACTGAGAAAAGATTTGTCAGATGTGGGTACTGAAGTTTCAGCTCAGACAATACGGCGCACACTGCGTAATGAAGGCCTCCATGCCAGAACTCCCAGGCGCACCCCCTTGCTGTCTCCAAAGAATAAGAAGAGTCGACTGCAGTATGCCAAAAGTCATGTGGACAAACCACAGAAGTTTTGGGATAGTGTTCTGTGGACTGATGAAACAAAATTAGAACTGTTTGGGCCCATGGATCAACGCTATGTTTGGAGGAGGAAGAACAAGGCCTATGAAGAAAAGAACACCTTGCCTACTGTGAAGCATGGCGGGGGGGGGGGGGTCAATCATGCTTTGGGGCTGTTTTGCTTCTGCAGGTACAGGGAAGCTTCAGCGTGTGCAAGGTACCATGAATTCTCTTCAGTACCAGGTGATATTGGATGACAATGTGATGCAGTCCGTCACAAACCTGAGGCTTGGGAGACGTTGGACCTTTCAACAGGACAATGATCCCAAGCATACCGCCAAGTCCACTAGAGCATGGTTGCAGATTAAAGGCTGGAACATTTTGGAGTGGCCATCGCAGTCACCTGACTTAAATCCGAATGAGAACCTCTGGTGGGACTTAAAGAAAGCAGTTGCAGTGCGCAAGCCTAAGAATGTGACTGAACTGGAGGCTTTTGCCCATGACAAATGGGCGAAGATACCCGTAGATCGCTGCAAGACACTTGTGTCAAGCTATGCTTCACGTTTAAAAAGCTGTTATAACTGTAAAAGGATGTTGTACTAAGTACTAAGATTGAATGTCACTTGGGGGTTGAATAAAACTGATAATGATGTGAGCACAGAAAAGACATTTGTGGTTATTTCATTATAAATGTTATGTTATATTTGTCTGACCTACACGTGCCTCTTTGATTTAATTGTAAGCAAGATGACTGAATGATCAAAATCAATGTCAAACTGGCCAAAACACTCAATTTCAGTGGGGGTTGAATAATTTTGAACACAACTGTATGTATTAATATTTTGGCTGATTGCTTTGTTAAACCCTTGCTATCATGTTGCCTCCCCACCCCCCCCTTCTCATATCGTAAATACCTGGCATACACAGCCCACACTCTGTAATTCTGCAACCTCTTTCTTCAAACAGCACCAATCTATCAACACCCCCAGCACCTGCATTTGGACTATGCTGTCCCATCCACCCAGTCCTGGACTAAAGTTTCTAGCTTCCTTTCCAGCTGCTTCCACTTTGCCAATCACCCTGATTTCCAATGAAATCTTATTTCTGGCCATCAGCACCCCCCCCCCCTGTTGTTTGACATAGATTGTAAGCTCACAGGGTGTCCGGCTGAGCACTTGTTTCAAATACTGTTTTAGCTTTACAATTATCCTACGGGCAGGGTCGTCTGCACCGAATGTATCTTTATTTTGTCTCGCGTTTGTGCTTACCCCATTGTAAAGCGCAACGGAATCTGTTGGCGCTGTATAAGTACCTGTAACTGAAGGTCCTTCAGATTGGGTGAGAGGAGAGGGTTCTGGAGGACTTAACATCTAATGTAATGACAGCAAACCCTGAAATCCCAGATGTTTCTGGACTACATTTCCCATGATGCTCAGCCAGCTTACAGTGTGACTAAGAATCCTGGGACAGACATGTAGTTCCAAAATACATGGGGTGCTAAGGTTCTCCATCCCGGAAGGCCAGAGGATGGCATAGGTCAAAGGCAGACCCCAGTGCTGGAGAGAGGGAGAGCTTTTCCAACATCTACCCTACCAAAACTCCCTTTTTACTTTGACGTATCATTTTAACAGTAAGCTATTACGGAGCACGTCGCTTATTTTCTTTAAAAGTCCCAGATGTGCCTACCCGTTCCAGTTTTTCAGGAATCAGTTCTTCCTTCAACCCACTTGTCTCCTCCTCTTCCTCGTCTCTTTTCTTCTTTTGGTTTTTCTGCTGACGCTCACGCTCTGCATGTTTTCTCTCCTCTTCAAGCTTTGCCTTTTTCTGGGCCCTCCTCTGCTTGCTTAACATCTTCTTTAATTCTTTCTCAGACAGGTTTTCTAAACAGAAAAGGTTTCATTAAGCCCTCTTAAAGAAAAGGTTATACTGGCCAGAGTGGTCTTTCTGAAAGTTATTTTATTAAAAGGGACATACACCACCAAAAAATGTAATGTCCTTATGGTGTTTATTTTATGTTGCTGATATCTTACATGAGCTTTGTTTTTCCCTCGTATGTTCAGAGAAAAAAATATTTTACTCTATATGTGTCACTGGGTGCATTCATTGTGTGATCTTTTGTGTTGTAAACTGCCCCCACCCCCACAGTAGCTTTACTTCACTTGCTCCTCACTCTGTGGCAATGGCCATAGAAGTCTTTGAGACTGATCGACCCAATGTATTGTGTGGGATGAAATCAAAAGGACATCACCAAGAGGTAGATTAGAAATCTTTTAACATCCCCGTTTTATATCCTATTCAGCTACCATCTCGAGTTGCCTGAAGAAAAATAGTGCCCTACAGCAACATACCCTCCCTCATCTCTTTAAACTGTTGAATACTGGAGATTAGATAAGCCACAGAAGTAAGGAAAAACCTATGGAAAAATGTTGCCAGGTTGGGGGGGGGGGGGGAAATCAACAAATTGGTATGTTTATTTTTTTACATGCATTTACTTCAAACAAAGCCAAGAAAAAAAAAAAAAAAAAAAACACCGCAACATGTGTTTTAGAAGTTGGTTTTATTTGAATGCACAAGTAATCGAGTTACAACATATGTAAGTGGTAGGGTCTCTTTAAGGTTTGCTTTTATGGCTTATGTTCTTAGGATACATTGGACAATCTTGCTACGTGTAGGATCCTAAGAGTGTTCAATAACCATGGGCGGACTGATCCATCGAGCACTGCCCGAGGGCCCGCGGGTCAGTAGGGGCCTGGTTTGGGGCGACACAGTGGCCCCACGCCGGTTTCCCTCTGCCTCTGATCATAGAAATTAACAGGCAGCCAGCGGCGCACTGTGAAAACATTGCGGTGGCGTCTGCGCCGCCCCCTCACGTGACGTGTCACGTGAGGGGCGGCGCCAGTGCAATGTGCCTGCTCCAGTGTTGGACTGGGATGCAGGCACGCTACAGGTGCCACCACGGCATTTTCAGAGTGCGCCGCTGGCTGCCTGTCAATTTCTATGATCAGAAGGAAACCGGCGGGGGCCCAATGTGTCTTCCCAAACTGGGCCCCTGCCGACCCGTCTCCCAACAGAGCCGGTGAGCAACAGGGGAGGGGGGGGGCAATTCATATCCATGTTTGAGCTGCTGGGGGCAATTTATATCCACGTTTGAGCTGCTGGGGGCAATATATATCCATGTGTGAGCTGCACATTACTGTGGGTTTTATTGCTGTGGAGCTCTGATGCGCTCATACACTCTGCACATTACTGAGTTTTTTTACTATGCAGCTCTGTAATACGATCACTCTGCAAATTACTGGGAGTTTTATTTCTGTGGAGCTCTGTAATCTTCCTAGCTTGTGAGTTCCTACGGGAATAGGGCCCTCATCTCCTCCTGTACCGTTTGTCAAATGTTGTTCAATGTATTGTAACTCTGTCTATACTGTGCCTATTGTACAGCGCTGCGGAATATGCTGGCGCTTTAGAAATAAATAATAATAATAAGAATAATAATAATAATAATAATAATAATAAATAATAATAATAATGTGCAGTGGGTCAGGATTGTACAGTATCTGTTAAAGTGATCGGCAATTTCCCACATTTTCCACAGGGACTTTCTGTGCCACGGCGCAGCCTTAGCTGCAATGAGTGGGTGATGGCTGCTGCAGCAGTGCGGTGGCCATCTGTAAGTATGGAGGGGGGGGGCACAATTAGCTGCTGGATCCAAGTGGATTTTCAAAAAGGTTATTTTAGGAGTTCAGAAATAAATTCTTTAGCACAATAATGTACATGTGGTCAGTGGGTGTTGCGTCGTAGGGGATGGTTTTTTATGGGTGTGGCCTACTGTGGGTGCGGAACAAGTCTGCCCCTGTCAATAACTTCTACAACCCAGATACTTGTGAACATGACGCACTGCCATTCTAAGTATGGTTAATCATCACTGCTCACTTCCAGCATTTTCTGACCGAAATCAGGCTGGGGGGGGTCAGACGAACGCAGTGTTAACGTCCGTGTAGCCGCACTTTAGTACGTCCGTGGTAGCAGATAATCATGACCAATGAAGGCCCACACACGAACTACGTCCGCGGCAAACGGACGCAGGTTAGCAAGAACGTCGAACCGCTAGGACAGACGTGCGGAGTGCGCCACGTCCGCATAGCTTTGTGTGTAAGTGATGGAACGTGGTCAGACAGACTGCATTTATACGTCCAGCATTTTTGACGGACAAAATGTTTATTCAATTTATTTTCCCTCCTACATCCGTCAAAAATAACGTCAGTAGTGGCCACAGCCCATTTTTGTGACTGAGTCTTCCGTCAAAAAGTGCATCCCTACTGCACGGGTGCACAGTCCGTAGAAAACGCGCTCATCTGATCCTAGCCTCAAAGAAATGCAAATTATCTGCACAATGTTCAGGTTTAGCTATAGTGCTTTGTTACAGTGTTTCTTTTTTACTTTGACATCTTTTAAAGTATGAATGTCAAAGCAAGTTGTATGAAAGGAATGGCTTGGAGTAACTGTAGTTTGCGTCTCTGGTTTTCTTTCAGGTCACAGAAGAAACCATTACACTGTGTTTATAACACAGATACCTCCCAAAGAGCAGCCTAGAACCGAAATGTCAGGCAAGTCTAGATCACGCAATTGATATAGCATAATCATCAACCATGGTCCACTTGAATTTAATGGGGCCTTACTCAAGAAGTGACATGGACTCCCTTCTAAGCAATAAGAATGTTTGAGTAGCTACACGAAAATGATTCTGGACATTATAGTGACACTAAAATCTCATGGTAATATAGGGACCATAATCATTAGGACAGACATTGTTATGATGTGGGTGTGAGTAACCACACACTGTAGGATTTCTGATAAACTAAAAGGAAAGGTGATTTTTTTTTAAATCTATAGTACCCGCTATTCCTATTTAGTCACATACACTTATACAGAACAAGCCCAATCCTGGTAATATCTAGAGGTGTGCCTTTCAATTAGTACTAATCGCAATTCATCCAAAGATTCGTACTTCAGAAATACTTCCTAAATAACGTATCAATTTCATCGGAGACAACTTGCTTTATGCTTTCATTTCCACTCCGAAAGTATTTTCAAACGTTTTGATCCTCAAAGTTTACTTTGTTTAAAACGCGCTCGCGGCTCAAACCTAGCCACGCTTCCATGAGCACTAAGGCTAGGGTCAGACTAGCGCACTTTAAACGTGCGTTCTGGCGCACTTAATTACGGCCGCACTAGCAGCAAATGACGGGCAATGACGGCCAATATAAGAAGTACGGTCGCACGAAAGTCCGGCCGTGCAACACAAGTGGCCAACGAACGCATTTTTTCGAGAACGTCAAACCGCTACTACTGACGTACAGAGTGCGCTGCGTCCGCATAGCGGCGTGTTTGCGTGATTGGGAGACGTCAGACGCTGCTAATGTCCGGCCAACATAACGTCCAGACACAAAAAGTGTTTTATTGATGTGATCCGTACAAAATCACGGACGTAAAGGCGCATCGTATGACCGCTATCACGTATTCCGGGAAAAAATACGTACGTTCGTTCGAACGCACTTTTTCACGGACAACGTGAAAAAACGCGTTCGTCTGACCCTAGCCTTAGGCGTGGCTTTTCTTCCCACCATATGGAATAGGCCTGTCCCTTTATCTCACTGTCAGCGCCATTTTAGCAGCATTTCTAATTGTGGGCGTAACTAAAGACGTTCCTCTCGAAACCCAGAGATTATCTCCTACTCGCACCCAGGGCTCCGGGTCGGAAGATAGCACCCTCCACATACCGACCATGTGTGAGCAAGCAGAGGTAACAACCCACCCAGACATCATATAAAAAAAAAAAAAAAAACAACATCGGCCAAATTTGCTGCCCTCGAGGCCTCCCTGCGTTCCTCAACCTCATCAACAATGGCTGCAGTGGTTGCTGAGCTGCACACCTCATTTCGGGAATTCATGGCGGATGCAGTGGCTGCGCTTCACATTCACCCTCAGGTGACCTCTTGCAAGATCTTTTCGCAAGGGCGGACAGGTGCAAGCCCCTGATATCCCCTTAGGCCACAAACAGGCCCTAGAGATTTCTCCAAGAGGGTTACCAAAACCCCTGCCTCTGGGCGTCTGGGCCCCCAGATTATACAAAACCGTCAAGGGGCTGGCATTCCCGCATCACTGCCTGATATGAATAGCGAGCTTATTTCTCGCAAGAGAGCTTCTGAACGTGGGGCAATAGTAGCCGAGGGCCAAGAGACCCACAGCAGATGCGTGGAGTCTCATCCCCATGGGGACCGGCTCAGGTGTAAATCGATCCTAAGTACGGGGAGGATGAGAGGGATAACCCCATTGAGATATATGCGCCAGATAGCAATGCAGATCTCATGCTGGTAGGAGATGGGGATCCACCTCCTATACAAGTTGGGGACACAATATACGATCCCAAAGGGAACCCATTATTTAATCCCCGAGACATCTTACCAGAGTTCCTCTGCCTGGACCCTGCAACCCCACATTGAGCGCTGGGCCCATAATGACATGCACTGTCCTTTGGATAAAGGCACGCATTTAGATTTGAAGGCAGAATGCCCATGGCCCACTACCTTAGGAAAGACGTGCATTACCCCAGAGGTTGATGCATCATTTCAAAAACACATAGCCAATAAGGGCTGGTCGGCCAAGAAAGGCATAGACTTTTGGATACAGCTGGGCCCCTGACTAAGGCTTTTGATATAGGGAATCAGGCAAAATGGTCCAAAACCCCATTGAACCACACTGAAATAGCTGGATGGCTGCAGAGATCATTCTGCCTGCTGGGGAACACCAACTCTGCATTGGCTGCAGAATGTAGGAAGACAATCCTATTAAAGATGGGCTCGGCTCTCTCACATGGGTCGACACTGACCTAGGGGTCAAGGCCGATTATTTGGTGAGCCATTCGCAAAACGACTAAACACATACGTGGTGTCTTTTATTTACTCGACAAGGCAGAAACATCCATAACGAAGGGGTTTCCGGGTTTGGCATACAAAACTCTGAACATCTATTGCACAGTCATCTCGACTGGTCACATTGGTTTTTCTTGCGTTGCTAATCAGTCAACACCCATTGGTTTGTAGATTGTGACGCGGGTCTCGATTTGCTAGACCCCCTCCTTCCGCGATATTACTCTACTTGGGACGTTTCCCTGGTGCTCAGGTTTTTGGAGTGGTGGCTGGACATTCGGTTTTCGTCTTTACAACAGCTGTCAGCTAAGTTATTATGCTGTTTTGTTTGCTTTTCCTGCAAACGTGTTAGTGATGTTGAGGCTCTTGATTACCCATCTTGCCCTTTCCACCCAGACAGCGTTTATTTAGACAGGTTTCGTAGGACTACGACGTCTATTACCGCAGTGGTTTTTCCCAGTTTTCTTGCTCAGCCTTTATTATGCCCCGTTAGAGGTCTTCAGGACACTATGAATCTTGGTCTTTGAGTTTCCGGAGGGGTACGGTTCCCCCTTGTTCTTGTCCTTTCATGCCCCCACATGATCCGGGGTAGTCTCTGACCTGGGCTCATTGGGTACGCCGGTTGTTGGATTTGTCAGGTGTGGATACCTCCCCGTTTCGGTGCACATTCAGTCTGTGGCACAATAGCCTCCTCCGCTGCGGCGGCAGGATGTGTCTTAGAGGATATCACGAGAACTGCGGATTGGTCGAGAGAATCTACGGTGCATCTTTTCTACGTTCGCCCGGTTCTTCACTGGACAGTCTGTGTTGTATATCAGCTTTGAATTGGCAAATATGAGCCTCCGAGAGTCATGTGTTGAAATTGATGAATTTATCTATTTCTTAATCAAAAACGCTAATTTTAATAAGGACATAGAGGCAAGTATTTCCCTCCCTTCTGAATGTGTACTTGTACATAAGAAATAAATTATATTGCACAATTATTTTGATGCTCTGTTTATGCTTGCCTTGTCACTGATGCGCTGGCGTTGTTACTCAGCGCACGAGCGCTGGCTTGCTGCATCTGATTAAAGACACTTTGTGTTTCTGACTCCGCTCACTTTTTTTCATTTACACTATGGTTAAGCACTTAGTTGCAGCTCTTATTCTAACCACCCCCCTGTGTTCCTGTTTTCTTTTAGCCTCGTGATGGCGTCCTCCCGCTGTTCGGATGACCATCCTGTTTTTCCCTCAAACCCATCTTTTGTTGCAAGACGTCTTCGTCTTCCTGTTGGGAGCTTCTATTTTGTCAGGGCTGATGTTTGGCCTTTGGTTCGCAAGAAAGAGGAGGAGGTATCTCCTCTGGGCGGGACTATATGGATTATTGGGAGGGGACCGTTGGGGGCATGGGTTTATCTCCCTGCTGTGGGGGAAGTCTGTTTTCTTTATTAACATGTTAAATACCTCTTGCCGCTGAGAGGAAATTTAAGGAAGAGAAGGCAAATACTCAGCTCCGAGTCCCTATTAAAATGAGAACTTTCTGTTATGAAATGGCAGAAATTCATCAATTGTGCACCCCAACGGGACTTGCATACTATACTTACGCAAGTCCCATGCTGCCTGCGCAGAACGATGGATTGGAGCTGTGTGCATGCACAAATCTGATCCATCGCGGCCTCTCTGAGACAGATCACTAACGAGATTGGTCTGAGAGATAGCGACGTCGGTGTATACATAAGAAACACATTAGAATTGATCTTAATGATGCGGATATAGATTATACATCCAAAAATATGAAAAATATCTACCTAGTCGTATCTATGCTATTTATTTTTTGGCTGATGTTTGGCAGCTTTTTTTAACCCTTTAAATACAGGGGGATTGTGGCTGACAGGTGGGCCCGAAAGCCGCTGGGTGGCATAGTACACCCCACAGCAACTCCTCCGCCTTGCCTGTTGCCGAAGTGCCATGCGCGTCATTGGCTGCAGGGGGGCGGCATGAGTTCAAGCCATCCTGCGTCCGCCAATGATGCGCGCACCATGTAGGTAAAGGAGGTGGACCAGGAAGCAATGGAAGGGAGCGAGACGTGCTATGCTATCGTGCGGCATTAAGACCCACCTGCCACGAGGACAGCACTGCACTCCTTGCGGCGGGAAGGGGGTCATCATAGAAATTGCTGACTTTAACGGATTCAGCGCTTTCATTTATTTTATAAAATTGTGTTGTTCTTTAGATGGGAATTGATATGTTGTATGTTTGTAGACTGTTTCATTTTTATTTCTCAGGAATGCAATTGTTTTCAAAAGGAGAGGTGCTGCATTTTGTAATGTATTATGTGCTGTGTGGAATTTGCAACCTGAGCACTGACCGCACTCCAGTGTTAATAAAAACAGTAAATATTTATTAAATAAATTTTGTAAAACCCAGATCAATGTTTTGTAGCACCCGGATCCATTATCAACCTTGGCAATGACTCCGGGTGAGCCAAAATATTGGTCTGACCTTTACAAAATTATTTAATTAATATTATCTTTTGCTTTTCTTTTTTTAACACTTTAGTGTAGTCGGTACTCGGATTTCATATTTAACTGCATCAAGGCCGAGAACCGACATTTTCTTATTGTTTGGCCTTTTGGGTTTAAGATTCTGTTAAGGCAGGTCCTGGACTAATGTTTGATTGCAGGGTTTGGGGACAAGGTCACTTTTGTATGTGACCCTATGTGAGCTTACTTTGTAGCTTGCCAGTAATTATTGCCATTTGCGATACGGACTTTCTATTTTTTGCGTGTGTCGGTCGAGTGTTTTATTTTGGATTGATCGCAGGCTTTGGGGGACAAGGTTCCGAAGGGTTCTGATACGTTATAGAAGAATTGAGGGTTTTTTTTAACATTCACCAGAGACCCTGATATTTATTTAGCCACTGTTTGGCGATCTGTACATACGAATCATTCATTTCAATAGTGCTTTAAAGAGACATTTTCTGTGCTGCAGAGGTGCACCACAGGCCAATTGACAGCGCAGTACAGTGCACTTTGGCGAACCGAAATGGTCCCATAGAGAACCATTGAAATTAATGATTCCTACGTATAGATTGCCAAAGTGCACCGAAACACTAATTAGTAACCCTAGCTTCCCCTCATTTCTAAACCTAATCTAACACTTAGAAGCATTTATTGATATCTTTAGCGATCTGAAATTCCGAAACGATAGTTAAACTAATTCTGTTTTGGACGGAAGAAAAAATTCCGCTTGAAACGAAACTAGTGTGCTAGCCATGCACACTTTTAGTAATATCGTATCGGGATCGTGCATTTTGGGGGACAATATAGGTCCAAAACTGTAGGATGAAAGTTAAGAGTCACTGAGTCAGGGAGTAGTCATCTAATCGCACAATTCAGAAGATCACTGCAACACAACAATAGTGCCAGAATGCCAGTCAACATTTAAAAGTCATTACATCCAAAGGCAAAATTTTAAACTCGTATTATGTCCTGTGCTAAGAGAAGGTTTACCTGAATTGACTTCCTGCTCCTTGCTTTCACTAGTTAATGGGTTTTCATGGAGTTTCAAGTAGATTCCAATGGCGGACTGAGCAGCCTTGAAATAAAACGAGTGTTGGCGAAGCACGTCCTCCAATCTTAGAAGATCTACGTAGGCACGCAGAGTCATTTTCCGCATACAATACGTGTGAAAATCAAACTGGTCATCCGTGATCTCAAAAAAATGCTAACATGGGGGAACAGATAGTTGTTTGTTAGCGTAACTTACAAATTCTTTCCCCAGATAGGTCATAGCACTTTTCATAACATTTACAACTGCCAAAGGAGAATCCTTTTGATGATTTTGCCCATTTACATCTATTAAATATTTAAAAGATTTACATCACCACTTAGATATTAACAGAAGACTGGCCCCCTCTCTAACAAGCAACAACAGTGCAAGAAATGTCCTATTATGCATTTATAGCCCTCTTAAGTTATTTATCATTTTTGCCATACATAGAAAAAGAAGGAAAAAATACTTCTATAAAGGCTGATTACCCTTTCAATCTCATGGCACTTTCTCAAAGCTTCCCCGTATTTTCCTTGTCTCTGAAAAGCTGTTGCACATTCCGTTTGGAACCACATGCACTGCATCTCATTAAGATTTTCCATAGCAGGAGTTCCTTCCTAGAGCAGAAAAAAACTATATGAAACAGAAGTTCAAAACACTCCAAACTGGATGTGACCCCAATTATCATACTACAATATATGAATGGCATGGGCAGAGTTCACTGCCAGTCAGAATGTTCCAAAGTGACCAGGTGAACAAAACCAGAATGAGAGCACTGAGAACAGGCAGCAGATCCTGTGGCCTTCCCTACTGTGTGTCCCTACTCACCTAAGGTTTTAGTTTTATCTAGAGGTGGACCCCTTGCTTGTGATGCCAAGAGATTTCTCAGCTAGGTCCTTCTGAAGAGGTCTAAAAGCCAAAACTATTGTCTGGGGTCGCTGCACCATTCGTGCACAGGGGCCTTGGCACTTCAGCATTGACCACCCTTTCTGGGTGATAGAAGTATGATTTGCATTTGGATTAGTATTCACGGTATTGGCACCATCCAGCTAAAACCTTATCAGACTTGAGCATGGACCCAGCGTACTGCAGGCCACTAGTGCTCTTGCCGTCCTCCAATGTCTCAATCTTGTTTTTGCTTGTGATCAGGTAATTGTTCCACTGTGCATGAACACCGCAAAGGCTTAAACTAGGCGTAAGCTTTTCATAGACAGTTGGAACTCTAATGGTGCAAAATCAGTGTTCGAATATGTGACACTTCCAGTTGTCAGTGAGATGTGGGTGTGTGTTTGTGTATGGGGATGTGGAAGGGAACTTACTAGGGTCCTAAACTTTACAGGGAGCTAAAGTTGTTTAGGTCAGACACATCAGAAACCTCTGACAGCAGTTGGTTCCAAATGTAACATGCCATTATTCCTCATATGATTTTATTATAAAACACGTATCTTACTATCACATTTGTCCTGTTTATCATTTTTTCAGAGAACATTTAAAAAAACTTTATAGCAAAGACAGTCTGTTACGTAGAGCTAGGACAGATTTGTGCTTTAGATGCTTATAATAAAAGCCATAATTTAAACTGTAATGCTGAGTGTGAGTATTTCTGTGTTCAGAAACATTCTGATACCGTAGATACTCGAGTAGAACGCGACCCGAATAGAACGCGATGGAGAGAGATTTATTATGGAAATTAGAGAATACTCAAGACTCGAATAGAACGCGAGAAGCAAAATTATACTGTACTGGTAAACAATTAAAATCCTTCCAGATTCTCTTAACACAGTCAGGCTACCACTCAGGCCAGGGTGCTCTGCTCTAGAATGATTGATGTTGTTACTAAGTATGAAGCTGCCGCCCATCTGTCTTCTTTACTAGCGATTAGATGGCCGGCGGAGGCGAGCGAGGTGATTGGCTTAAACCGAGGGTGCCCTCTAGCCATGATGATCCCACCACTCCCAAATCTGGGAGTTCCTGAAGTGTTGTTTGCAAGCATCAGGGAGCTCACATTCACTTCAGTGAGACTACCGGAACTTCTGGGAGACGTGGGATCCAGAGCAAGGCAAGTTTTTCTTTCTTTTTTTCTACACACGGTGCAGATGTCTCGAATATAATGCGACCCCTCCAATTTTAAGGTAAATTTTTGTCACCAAAACTAGCGGTATACTCGAGTATCTACATTTATTACTGCTGCTTTATTATTATATTTAGATTTAGTTTTACTGTGCTGACACTGGGAATAACCACTTTTTACAGAACTCACTGCATACAAACCCGTGTGAATTTGGAGCACATTTCCTCTGCGTCTTTAATCATATTGGCTCTCAGCATGTACTTTGCACACTTTGAGTTAATGAAACGGTCAGCAGTATCCAAAGACTGAGCCTCATCCATACACTTGGCAGCTTCTTTAGGATTACCTATATGCTGGATAAAAAAAAAAAAAGAAGACAGTTTAGTGCAACCTCAACTATAGACATGGGTATCTAAATGTTCTTTTGGCTCCTCACCTTGTAGATCTTGGCTTTCATGTAGAACAGTTCAATTAATGTTGGCGTGCTGGCGATGGCAGTGTTGATATAGTCTAAGGCAATGGACCACTGACCCAGTTTATCAAAGTGCTGTGCTAAGAAGTACCGAACCCAAAGCAAAGTTGTCGGTGGCTCCGTTTCTCCATTTTCTGCAAGTTAAAAAATGAAAATAATAAAAAAAAAAAAAAAAACACGTATTTTACTATATTTGGGGGAGACACATAGGCCAGCTGAAAATTTCTAGGGAGTAGTTTATAAACCAGGGGATCAAAACTGTTCTGCTGGTGATGTAAACACCTTTTGAGAGGTCTGTACTATGCTGCATATAAAGAAGGCTGTGCAACGTGTTATATATATATATACATACATACACACACATACATACATATATACATATATATACATACATACATACATACATACATACATACATACATACACACACACACCTTATTTTCTTGACTAAAACAGAATGGCTGAAGGGTAATAAAATATTGCAGGGTAACAGTAGAGGCTGGGATAAGAAAACGTTATATGAATTGATTTTGAACGTCACCCAGTATCAGCAGGTTACCTTTCAGGAGATTTAAATAAGCATTTTCTTACACTCAGTTATTCCTACTAAGTCCTTCCTTACCAGCTTTAGGATCGGATAAAGAAAAAAAAAACACAACAACCTCAAACTGAGAAATAGGAAATAATGCTCGTTGTCAATCTATGCACTGAAGAGGCAGGAGCAAGTGCACCGACATAGCTTGAAGTAAAAGCACATATCTTTACCTCAACAGGGAGTAGTCTGTGGACATTTAAATCAGAATAATGGTGTACAGTAGGAAACACTTGTCTTAACAAGGCGATCAAGGCATAAAAAGTATCATGTTAAGAGAAACTATTCATGAAGCTGTGTGCCTGCTGGTAGCATTGGCTTTTGATATTTTTCCTTTGCAACACTGCAATGATTTCTCAATGTACTAAAAAATGCAGGGAATACAAAAAACACGAAAACTTACCATCATTGCTATACAAGTCACAGGATTTCAACGAGTTTTCAAACCCAATAACAAGGTCTTGTATTATAAGAACCTGAGGAAGACAAAGTATTTTAGAATCCTCCCTTAGATCTTAAAAACAAGCTGTTACAACAACCATGAGGATCTGCTATGTATATTTTTCACCTACTTTTAAATTAAAAAAGTATTTGAAATATTCTAAGAGTGCACATGTCATGCTCAGTGTTGAGCATCACCAACCCTTAGCTCACCAATAAAATAAACTTCAGCACAGAGGCAGCTGGTGACATATCATGTTGGTGTGGCGCCAGACTGGAAATACAAATGTTTTCAATCATGAAAAGGAAGAAATCTATATGGCACTACTACGTTCAAAATATGTGGGAGATTATATATATTAAACTTTACAGATACATCCCCATTAATGAGCCATTAATGGGTATAAATTCAATGATTACAAGTGTAATCCAGAAGTTAACCACAAGGTGTATGTATAAAACATTACAAAAAAGAAGTGAAAAGTGATTTTATTATTAGTTGCTAAAAATGAGCACTGATCCCATTTATAATAACTCTGAGCATACAAAACTTCAGTTTATGAAAGAAAAAAAATCCTGTTTACTACTGCACATTTTAATTTATTATTTTTTTATTTGAATTTAGCACATTAAGGTTGGGTACATTTTCTGTCATTAAGGGGTTAAGGAAGGCCCCTAGTAGGAGTAGCAGATAGATCTACATTCAAGCCTCAGACTGAGCTGGCCTTGATTGGGTTTGTTTCATCAGAGCTCAATTAGCCAGCAGCAAGGGAGGCTTGATAACAGCTGATGTCCTTGATTACTAAAAGGCAGGTTCTAGACTAGGAAGGATTAATTGTACCATAAACATATCCTATCTTTTACCACCGTCTCATGATTCTCTTTTCAGGTAACACCTTGCACATTATAGGTCTGCTCTCTGCTGCCCTCTCTCTCTTCCATTACCACTAAATATACTTAAAAGTAAAACTAAACTTATTCCCTCTCCTCTCTCCCGGTCAATACTAAACAAAGTGACTAAATACCTTGCCCTGCAGTGGACAAGAAAGATATACGGAAAGCTAAGGCTGTGGGCTCCTGTAGAAATGCAATTAACTCTTGTTAGACAGCAATTTAAATTATTTACTAATTTTCTAAGAAGTCAATAAAAGTAAATACATGCAATTGTTGCATGACACATAAAAGCAATTTCTGGGAATGCCACTCAAAATTCTGCTAGTTTCCTTTTATTCAATTATGATCATATATGTAACTTTGGTTTGGGGAAACATCTGAGGAGGAAGAAATCCTTCTCCTTGGAGAGATACTATAAAGGATATAACAATATATATAACAGGTTATTTTATAAATGGATACACTAGGGTTAAAACAGGAAGAGGGAATGGAGGGAATAAACAAACTCTGAATTACTCCTGTTTAATACATGTATCTGAGGTCTGGTGTGTCTGGGTATGCATGTATTTGAGGACTGGGTGCGTGCAGTGGGTAAACGGGTGTCTGGCCATACATTTTAATATTAACATAAATTAGACAGGCTTTCAGCAAATTCCTAAATTATAATTATTTATTGGAAAGCGGTCACATGACATTAAATAGAAGTATAATACTCCTACTATAAGTGTGTAATTGTCATATCCTCAGCCCCTGCTGTGCTGCCTGGGTGGTCTGGGCAAGGTCCTGTGCCAAGAGCTGGTCGATTGCCAGCACTGGGGAATTGCCGAGCGGTGTCCGAGGGGGCAGGGCCTAGCATGGTCACAAGGAGCCGCCGGGTTTAAAACAGGGCGTGAGGAGTTGCCTAGTCGCCCTGTCATGGAGTTCTGTTACCGCATCGCTACTGATCTTGTGTATTGATTCATTGTTGCCAACCCTTTTCTGGATACGATCCCTGCTCCTGCTTTTTGACCCGGCTTGTTTTGACCATTCTAATTGCTGCTTGACTATGATCGCCTGTGTGGTGTTTTGGTGGTGTAACCCCATGTTTGCCGCTGGGCTGTTGACACGTTACTGGGGTGTTGTCCCTTCTCGTTTGTGGGTATCGTCTGTGGCCGCATTAGGTCCCTATACCCAATCAAGGGCTCATGTTTCCTTGCCACACATTTCTGTAACAACTGCGATCAAAAGGTACGGTTTGTCTGCAGCTCATGTTCAATGTGCACTCCTCGCTAAATATACTCGATACTGTACCAACGATAGACCCCAATGTGTATGTCTTGCCTCTGAATATCATACAGTACCGTTGACCTGCTCCAGATTATCAGAAAACGTTAAAACAGCATATTTCCTGACTGCCCTGCAGTCCGCGCAATTAACCAAGTGTCTGACGTAGCTTTCTGTTTCTGAACGTGCTCTAAGTTTTCTATCGGTCTCGAAACCTTTAGTGCTTAGTAGCAACTCAGTAGTTTGCTCATTATCCCTGTCTCGAGCATTTAAATCTGTAAATACCAAGCAGTGTTTAAACGACAAGCAGATTTATCAGCCCTTAAGGATCTCAACTCCGCTACTCTCTAGTGGGCGCTACTCCCCGTTACAGTACACAGTAATACACCACTTCTGTTTTAACCCTTCAGTTTAGGTTAAAAACTTTCCGAAAAACAGCTTTTGTTTCTAAGCCATGTTCTTTCAAACCACCATCCACACCAGTGTTTCTCAACAGATTATGGAGAAATACCCCTGTAGGTCTAGAAAAAATTCCTAAGTACCCCTGTCTCGAAAGTATATGTGAGTTGTGTGTGCTCGCGTTCACTATATCAGTGGATGGGTGCATGCTGCAATAGATAAACACATGAACAATCCCTAATCAACGGGAGAGGGAGGTAGGAAAGGGGAGAGTAAGAGGGAGGGAGAAAATGGGACGGGGGAAAAAGGGGGAGACAAAAAGGTGGCGAGAAAAGGATAGCGGGGGGGGGGGTCAAAGTGGAGAGGAGGAAGAAAGAAAGAAAGAGTCCCTACTGCTGGAACGGAGGGGGTGGGGCCAACATGCAGGGGAGACACACAGGCAGACTCTGCAGCTGGTAAGGGGCACAAGGGGGAGTACCCAGGAGCCAGGGTGTCGAGGGCCGGGTGCCTGGCACCTTCTGCGATTCTGGCTTATGTGCCTAGCCTTGGACATTTGCATGTCTGGGGCTAGGCTCATCAAAAACCAGACAGAGGGTGTAAAACCTGTCCGGAGCAGGTGAAAAACTGACAGTTGGGACCTAAAGATACAATGATAGAAATTTTTTTTTAAACACAGAGTAGGAGTACCGAACCTTTTATTTAATGTCATGTGTCCACTTTCCAAAAAATAATATAGGATTTTGCTGAAAGCCTGTCCAATTTATGGTAATTTTAAAATGTATTGCCTGACACCCCAGTTACCCACTGCACAGGCCTACACACCCTGGCCACACATACACCAGACCTCAGATGTATACCCAGACCTCGCATACATGCATACTCAGACACATTTCATACCTCAGACATAGACACTGAGGCAGCTGGCAGGATGCACTAACAGCATTCTGCCAAGCCCCTACAGCTGGCTGCGTTCCAGAAAGTGCCAGCCAACAACGGTTGCTTTGCTGGGGCCACGCCCTTGCGGGAGCTTACAGTACAAATCTTCAGCAATATAAAATTAAAAAACGAATTAAAAAAAGTACCATATGTCTCATTAGACAATTGTTACCTTTTGTGGAACACTATACAAGGATTTCAAGGCAGTAAACAATGGTGGGCAGCCTTTGCTGAAATAGACCCTCAGGAAGTTACCCACACGTTCTCTAAATATGTCACCTTAAAGAAGAAGAAAAAAATAATTTAAATGAAAAGGACGTTTTCCACGACAAAAAAAAATGTACAATTAATATGCAGACCATGCTTCATGAATAATTAAGCATGTTGTATTTCTTTAAATTTTAGTTACACATCATGGGTATATACAGTTGTGTCCAAAATTATTCAACCCCCAATGCTGTAAAGGGTTTTAGGGAATTTAGTGTACATTTGTAATTGTATTCAGAATGAAATCCTACAAGGACTTTTTAAAGAACCATATGCAACTAAAATGACATCAATTGGTTTTGTAATACAGTAGTAAATGTTTCTTTTGTGAATTCTTCATTGACACAATTATTCAACCCCTTAAAGACTACCACTCTGAAGAACAGAGGTTCATTCAAGTGTTTTCAATCAGGTATTGAAAACACCTGTGGATGTCACGGAGCAGCAATAAAGCATAATAAGCACCAATTAGGCAGCTTTAAAATGACTGTGATACTCAGCTCCTTCTAGACATTTACTGGTGTGGTTACAAACATGGTGAAGTCAAGAGAATGGTCCAGGAAGACAAGAGAAGAGGTGATTACTCTTCACAGGAAAGGCAATGGCTATAAGAAGATTGCAAAGATGTTAAACATACCAAGAGAGACCATAGGAAGCATCATTCGCAAATTCAAGGCAAAGGGCACTGTTGAAACGCTACCTGGTCGTGGCAGAAAGAAGATGCTGACTTCGACTGCTGTGCGCTACCTGAAGCGTAGAGTGGAGAAAAGTCCCCGTGTGACTGCTGAGGAACTGAGAAAAGATTTGTCAGATGTGGGTACTGAAGATTCAGCTCAGACAATACGGCGCACACTGCGTAATGAAGGCCTCCATGCCAGAACTCCCAGGCGCACCCCCTTGCTGTCTCCAAAGAATAAGAAGAGTCGACTGCAGTATGCCAAAAGTCATGTGGACAAACCACAGAAGTTTTGGGATAGTGTTCTGTGGACTGATGAAACAAAATTAGAACTGTTTGGGCCCATGGATCAACGCTATGTTTGGAGGAGGAAGAACAAGGCCTATGAAGAAAAGAACACCTTGCCTACTGTGAAGCATGGCGGGGGGGGGGGTCAATCATGCTTTGGGGCTGTTTTGCTTCTGCAGGTACAGGGAAGCTTCAGCGTGTGCAAGGTACCATGAATTCTCTTCAGTACCAGGTGATATTGGATGACAATGTGATGCAGTCCGTCACAAACCTGAGGCTTGGGAGACATTGGACCTTTCAACAGGACAATGATCCCAAGCATACCTCCAAGTCCACTAGAGCATGGTTGCAGATTAAAGGCTGGAACATTTTGGAGTGGCCATCGCAGTCACATGACTTAAATCCGAATGAGAACCTCTGGTGGGACTTAAAGAAAGCAGTTGCAGTGCGCAAGCCTAAGAATGTGACTGAACTGGAGGCTTTTGCCCATGACAAATGGGCGAAGATACCCGTAGATCGCTGCAAGACACTTGTGTCAAGCTATGCTTCACGTTTAAAAAGCTGTTATAACTGTAAAAGGATGTTGTACTAAGTACTAAGATTGAATGTCACTTGGGGGTTGAATAAAACTGATAATGATGTGAGCACAGAAAAGACATTTGTGGTTATTGCATTATAAATGTTATGTTATATTTGTCTGACCTACACGTGCCTCTTTGATTTAATTGTAAGCAAGATGACTGAATGATCAAAATCAATGTCAAACTGGCCAAAACACTCAATTTCAGTGGGGGTTGAATAATTTTGAACACAACTGTATAAAAACCTGAAGGAAATGCCTACAAAAGTTTCTTCTCAAACATTTTTACAAGCCTCTCTACTTGTCGCTCACCAATGTGGCAGAACATGGCACTAAACAATATACTGAATCCAATCCTTATCCCAAAAGGCTGCCCGGTGGCTTTGACAGCCTTCTGGGCGGAGGGAAGACCAACATTTTGGTTTGCTGTCAGAGGCACCCTTGATAGCACACTGCGATTAGACGTACTTTTCAGCAGATGTCCAGTCAACAGCGTTAATGAAACAAAACAGAGGTTTTTATAAACACAGGACCAGCAGAAGGACATCAAGAAACTGGTTGCTATCTACAAAAAGGGAGTGAACCCCTGTCAAATGAGCCCAGCAGATTAGGCATGACAGTGTCACTGTAAGTAGTCAAGGATGAAACACCTTCGTAAAAGGTTCTGGAGCTCTTCTTACAGACCAAGAAATATATTTCACACTATTTCATGAGCGTGTAACCAAAACATTTCCAAATAATAGAATTGCATTAATATGGATTTATTTTCTGCTCACTCTTACAGGCTTAAAAAGGAGATAAACAAATAGTTACAGTTACAAGTATTTATAAAGCGCCAACAAACTCTTTAGCGCTGCACAATGGGAGAGACAGAATAACAACTATACATACACGGAACAAAAGGAGGGAGGACCCTGCTTGAGTGGTTACAATCTAAGGAGGAGAGGGGTGACCATTAAATGAGGGTGAATAGGGTAAGTGAAGTGGCAGGTTGCAGGAGGGCTGAATGGGAAGAATTGCAGGGAATTACAAAAACATTGAAATAATCTTTAAAATAATGAAAGCATATAAAAAAAAAAAAAGTACAAAAATACTAAATTGAAAAACTGGACACATGTAAAGAACGGAACCATATTTTGTATACATTAGAATTTGCGGGGGTTTTTTTTAAATTTATTGTAGTATTTTCACATAACAGGTGATTGTTAACACTGAATCGAGGTCACAGCTGTAAGGAGACGTAGCAAAAGAGTTATTACCTCTTCCTTAGAAATAAAGGGCTAAATTATAATCTTCGCTCAAAAAAGCTCGCGCAAAGCGTGAATTTCTGCATCAAGTGTTATCCGTCGAACAATAACGCGCATAAACCGGACACGCACAAATTCTTGCGCAGTACCGTTGTGCGCAGAAATCAGTGTGCGCACTGTTTTTTTCTCGCGATTCAGCCAATCAGAATTAAGAACCACAATTATCTCACGTTAAGAAATTGCCCCTGCCAAAGTCAATCTGAGCATATATGCTGCAGCAATAATAAATGCACACACAACTTCTCCATTTTATTGGTTTGGGTATGTGTAAAATGTGTAACTATACTTTGCTGCATTTTTTTTTATGGGCTGGTGTATCTGGGTTCGGCCAAGTTGTTCAGATTTGTCATTAACACCAACTTTTAGGATTTTCAAAATTTATGTGTGCAAAGGCTATGCGTTAAATCCTGCGCATAGATTGTTATTCCAACCACGTACCAGCGCTCATCCGTGTTTGCACTCATAATGTTAAGTATAGGACGCGCGCAGTACAGTAAGCTCGCAAAGGGTTCGCGCAGGTATCCCGCGGTAGACGATTACGCGCGTTTGTTGCGCTATGTAATACGGCATTCGGCGGAAAGGGTTTTACCCCTCGCGTTAATGGGTTTTTGTGCCGGCGCAAACGTTTGCGCGAAGATTGTAATTTAGCCCAATGTGTTTTCAGTCTAATTGTATCAGGGTGTTTTCATTATAAAGTGATCAGAAACATAAGCTGCCTGTTCCCACCGTACAGGACATTCAGATTACTAAAAACAAGACCAATCAGAAAAGGGTCATACTTTGCGAATGAACATTCCTGGGGTCTTACGTAACAACCCCTCCCTTTGTCTCTTATGTTTGAATAAAAGAGGTGTGTAAGCTCTAAGCAGCACGCAAAAGTGATGTGTGTGTTTGTTCTGCGTCCCGATATCGGAAGGCAATCAGCAGGGACCAAGGCGGATAGAGTCCCCATGTGCAGGAATAAGTAACAGGTTTCCCTTAAAAGAGGAAGATTTCCTATGTAGACCATTCGGTTGCAGATTAGAATAAACAACAGCAAAACAAACTGCAAATAACTAGGTACACACTACAATACAAATGGAGAAAATAAAGCAGAGAAAAACCAACCTTTCATACAATACTATATATAGAAATAATTAAACCATACATTGAGAGCAGTGGAATCCGACTCTAGGACAAATGCACATTTTATATTAAGGCAAAATTCCCACAATAGATCTGGCGGCTTTGTTTTGGATGTATGGAGCAACCTTTGGTTTAGTCTGGCAGTTTTATGAAAAAGTGTAGTTCATGATCATTATATGATGCACCTGTGCTGTATTGTAAGGCATTGAAAATAAATAAGAAAATCACCTGTCACAAAGTTTAAAGGCAACCTTCTCGGCGAAACTGCTCTGGGATGTCTTTTACCAATTTCTTCGTAAATACAGAGTCGTTCCTCTATAGTAGCTGTAAAGAGAACAGTATTTGTAATAGACCGGCCAATGTATCCCAAAATAAAATAATGAAAACTAAAACAAAAATTGATACAAGTGCATGTGATGCTCCTGCATTTGGTAGGTTTTTCAGCTCTTGCAATAAGCTGCACCTAGACCTAAATCCCTGCTGGTCAGCCTCTCGGGGCAGATACTCAAATGCATAACTATACAGTTTGAAATGTGAGGGTTAGACATATATTTTGAAAATAACTACAGCAAGTCCACAGACACCAGAGAGAAATAACTGGGGAGAAATGACACCTGGGACCTACTTGCACCATAATCATAGTAGTCACCTGTGATGTGACATTCCTCCCTATTTATCCTCTATGTGTTTATGGATCTTAGTATATGGCTTTGTGTGCTGTCTGTTTTGCCTAAATTAAAAATAGGAATAGGAGACTTTAGATATTCTCTCCCTACCCCATAATAATCCCAAATAATGGGATGTGTTTAAAGTTATTTATATAGTTAACCAATGATCTAGTGGACATACCAGCTCCATAGACTTTAATGGAGTTAGTAGGTTTATTGGAGGGTGAGCATATGGTTTGTAATGTAGCCAGTATGGGGGAATGTGTGACTGGTTTTGACATAACACTGGGGGCGGATACAATACCTGGCCTTGCGCTCCCTCGCTGACGCCTCCGGACGATCACGACGTCATACTTCCTGTTTCCCTTCTTGTGAGAAGGGAACCAGGAAGCAAAATGCTGCGATCTCCGGAGGAGAATGCCATCGCGGAGATCAGCGAGAGAGCACAGGGACTGGTAATGTATCCTGCCAGAGTGTGGCTCAGGGTTACCGCTTTCAGTACTGAAAGTTAGCCCCGAGCCACACTCTGGAACGCGGTCAGGGAGGTTAATAAAGATTACGTTTTATATTGGTTTACTTCAAAACTTTAATTGCTATTACCATCAAAAGTTACACCCTACATTCCTTTGATGTAACCTAAGAGGGTCTACTGTGCTGAATCTACAACTCCCATGATTCTCTGGTCAGCTGTTGCTGTCGAAGAATTCTGGTAATTGTAGGCATAAATACCTGGGGGGCCCCCCCAGAGTTTGAAATCCCCAATTTCGAGGTTAAGTGCAGCTGTTCGTCAGTGGATATGGATTTAATGCTTTCATTGGATTTAATGCTTTAAGGACTAATATTTTTTGGGGGGGGGAGGGGGGGCAAAATATTGTCATTTTTTTGTTAAAAAGAAGTGGCACTGCTACCTGCATTACAAAGCATTGTTTATTATATTCATCCACCTGTTCATGGCATTGTTATAATAGTTCTCTGTAGCTACGGGTACTATAACAAGATCAATAAAGTAGGTTTACCAGGCTGTAGTGCCTGCTCTAAGTTTTCATAGTATTTCCAATTCTCCGGATTCCGGTCTATCAGTTCTCTGTACACTTCAGCAGCTTCTTTTAGTCTACCCAGGACTAGAAACATTTCCCCTGAAACAAAAACAAACATTACCAAGACAGTTACTGAGCAGCAGGATGGCACAGTGAGCATATGGAAAAGCTGCATTGTAAAATTCAATGAAGAACTTAAAATTACTTTGTTGGGAAAGGGTTATTTTTCTAAAAATAATAATTTTTTTTTAAAAAAAAGGGAAAACTGCAGTGCATTCTGGACAAGCGTTCCGCGGTCTCTTCAAGACATTTACAGGTCTATTCAATAAAGGTGCAACTCCGGAGAATGACTGGATAAGTGAAAAATCCAGGTCAAAAAACCAAGAAAAATTCTCCCATTTATCTCACTTTCCAAAACGGCTATTTGGTCTAGATTGTTCTCTTCTAGTGCCAAATCTCCTGAGTTTTAGGAGAATAGACCTGTTAGTGGATGCGTCCTCTTGATTTAACGGACGTGTCTAACCACGACTAGCCTATTTGTTCCTGGTTCTCTTACCATGCAGTCAGAGGAGGCAGTGTACTGGTCTTTCCTTTGCAATTTGGGACCAGAGAAAAGTACTTGGATATTTTTAAGTGTTAAAGGAGTTTGGTGTTATGTAATTATGCAAAACCAATGTTTTGAAAGCCGACATTGTTTAAATAGAAATCACAAATAAGACATTTTGGAACCATTCATTAATAGCTGGCTGTTAAATCTACAAAGCATAGGACGTATTCATTTACAGTAGAAAGCCTTTACAGCTGAGCTTTAAGCAAAATGTGCAGCTTGAATGGAATCGCAACTCTTAACGTTATAGTCAAGCAGTCGGCCGTTTTGCTTAATGGTTTGGTAAAAATAGGGGTTATAGTCCTAAACTTCAAATTTGGTTTAGTATTTACCTTTTAAAATTTGTGCACTATTAAGTCAGGTGAATACAGCATTGTCCTACGTTTAGGATGGTTCAACTATATTAAAATGTGTTATGTTTAGCAAAACTTTCCCCTATGTAGGCAATTTAGAAGCTCACAGTATACTCATGTTTTTTTTTTTTTTAAGAAAAAGTAAAAAAAAAAATGTCCCTTCTGAGCAGCACAATTGAAGTACATAAAGTGGATGTTTTGTGTAATTAAAGGATAAAAATTAAGGTGATGGTGGAAAGCCATATGGAACCATAACTGGGGAGCTCGAAAAGCAACCCTTATTCCCCACTTAAAAATAAGCGCAAAAAATAAATAAAAAAAGGTCAGTCAGTCAGTTAGCTGATGGGCTTTAGAAAGCTGCCAGGTTGAATTAGAAATAAATATGAAATTCTGTCAGAAGTTAGAATTATACCTTTAATCTCCTCCACACAAAGTTTGTCACAGATTTGCTTCTCATACGTCTGAATATGATCCAGTGCCTCCTGGTACAGGTTTGCTTCTCTCATCACCTGGTTTTGGTAGAGAATGAGTTCACTGTATTCATAATCTATCTTAATAGGATGAACCTAAAAAAGGTACAAAAGTTAAAGTATATGGATTAATTACAGCATGGATACTGGATACTTCGGATTCTTATCATTGCCTACATTAAAATCAACAATGTCACAAAGTTTTTAAAGGGACACTGCCACTTACATAAACTGTAACTAGATTACTTGTACATCATAAAACCACATTATAAAAACGCATGCACTTTGTAATTGTGTTTGCATATAAAAAAGGAAAAATAAAGTAAGGTTTTGATCTCTGGTTTTCATTTTGTGTATTTTTCGCATGATGCAACATTTACCAAAAGCTTTGCTTTGTGACTCTTGTTTATTCAATCTACATTATTTAACAGTTAATGAGACAGAGGAGGGAATGTTTAGAGAAGGTGGTAGGAAGGTATTGTTCTCCAGGCTAGCTGAGACCAGAGGTGGCAACTGAATGAGATGACTGGAAGCATTTTAAGCCCCCTTTCTACCACCTGGTGATGTATTGAATACATCCAACGCTATACAATGGAGTCAGGTGATTGAAAAATAGGCTATTATATGGTCAAAGCCACACAGCGAGGAGCAAGTGCTGTAACGATACGGGGGGGGGGGGGGCATTTTACAACAAAAAAAGATCACACAATAGATGCACCCAGTGCCACAGAGTAAACTATGATCTTAGCTAAACAAGAGAAAACAAAAGCACATGTAAGATATCAGCAACATACAATAAACACAATAAGAACACACTATATATATATATATATATATATATATATATATATATATATATCTCTTATTTGTGCTTTGATATGTTTTGATGAGCGCTGCTGGCTTTATTAGGAGCAGAATGTATTTCATACTGCTAGTGTCAATAACGAATGTACACACCTCTATAAAAGCAGCACAAGCTACTCTGCAACACAACATCAATGGGCCATATTACAGTCTTAACGTTAGCCTTGGTTGAACAACCATATTACGATCCGTACGCTAACGGGTAAAAAAAAAAAACATCAGTGATACGGAGCTTGCGCTTCTCTGCGCGAGGTTACTGTACTTTGCACTCCCTATGCTTAACATGGGGAGTGCAACGTGTTAATTAGCGTTAGAACTTTGTAATCCTAACGCTAATTACCGTCTTGTTGCGGTTAACTCGAAAGTTACCCACAGCCAGAATCTGGTGCTAACTGATTTCACTTCTACGGAATCAGTCAGCACCAGCTGAAACACCGCCCCCCCCAAAAAAAAAAAATCACATACTACCCTCTCATCCCAGGGCGAGAACGACAGCTCGATCCACCTCTTCTTGCCGCCGGGAGCAGAGGGAGACTGAGGGAAAAAGTCCCCAGTGAATCACTACGGCGAGATCCTGCAGGTCATGATTCCTGGTAAAATACTTTGCAAATATATAAATGTGACCAACAGAGGAAGCCTCGATGGAGTCCGATGGACTCAAATCGAGGATGCTCACTACGGCGCTTAGCACTGCGCGAGCATCCTAAGACTTAGCGCCACATTACGGGGCAAGCTGCTGGTTTAGCGCCTGCACTGTAATATCACGCTAAAATGGGGAGGCCAAGAAGAAACTCTGCTGGCGCAGGCTTTTCTCCTTCGCGTCCCCGTTTTAGCAAGAACATTGTAATAGTGCCCAATGTGCCTCGGAACACTACACAATTAATATTGTTACGAATTGACACAAAAAAAAGGTTCATAAAACCCTTAGGTTTAACAGTAAAACCTCACCCAACTTGCGCAGTTCTACATATGTCGAGTGGGCTCCACATCAGACGTGCTCACACAGGAATCCCCAACAATGAAAGGCTCGCTGTGCACAGGAAGGTGTAGCATATCGGCTGCAGGTTTTCATATGTGTTTAAGTCAGTGCTAAATGTACACATCCAGCATTAGCCATGAAAGGATAGATTTCAATGAATATTTATAGTCTCATAGCTACTTTATTTCCTTAATATTGCCCTAAATGATTTATAGGTACATGCAATCCCTCGCCTCATCATTCCCTTTACCCAACTTGACCCTCATGTGACATGAAGCCAAGGAAAAATATACAAATAAAATAAACTTTTAATATACGGATCAGACATTTCCCATAGACAGAAATTAAGAAAGACGTGACAAAACTTGCTCAATTCAAACTATCGTTAGGTTTTCCTGGCGATAGCTACCGCATGATTCTGTGGAACACTTGAAGCCAGAAACTTCTTGGAAACCCAAAAGTAATCTCATCAGCACACACACCCATTATCCACTTCACAGAGCCTCCATGTAACAAAGATCAACCTGTAACGCCATCGTCCATGTCACATAACCTCCAAGCAACAAAGATCTCCTCAATCTACTTCTCAGAACCCCCAAGTAGTTCTGATCTCAGCATGCAAAGCCATCTCCAGTCCCACTCATTAGCCGCTCTTCACAGTCCACCACCTAATCTTATGCTCTCACTAACAGATGTCTTTCCATCACAGAAACACCGACACAAGTTTGTATTACTTTTTCTTTCTGGCCATCAACTTCACACTTGTGCTTCATTGTGTCGGATATCCCTTTTAATTCATTTAGATTGTAAGCTCATGAGCCATCTGACAGAACACTTCTACAAAGTGCTGCAATTTCCAAACTATCTCAAAGGCAAAGCCGTCTGTTTAGATTTCTCCATTTGTGAATTCCTGGCATATGCTGGTGCTATATAAATATGTAGTAATAATTTAGACTTCATTTACAAAAACATGTTATTACAACACAATTTTCTGATCATCACTTCACTATGACAATACAATGCCACACTGTAAGGGAAATGTTTTACACACACTTTGACATGGGACATCATTAACATATATGGAAGAGTTCAAAGTAACACATTTTATTCCCTGTATAGTTTTGCGCTTCAGGTTCAAGTTTATACGTAATCAGATTTTTATTTTGGGTTTAAAAAAAAGTAAACAAAGCATATGAAATCATTTAGCTGCATATAAAAAAGTTGCAACAGTGCAGTCGGTGACAATGCAAGGCATAATAAACACAGGACAAAACAATTTTAACAGTGAAAAGAAAAAGGTGGAGGGGGGCACGATCCCCTTCAGCTCCATGTGCAGACTAAGAATGCCTAAAAAGCAACGAGTGCGACAGTATCAGTGAGGGGCTGCACTACGCAACATATTCACACAGAGCTGTCAACCATCCCTCTCACAGCGTCCTGCCCTCTAACCCCTCGAGCCCTACCTGGGATACCACAGTACAGCCAATAAAACCATCTGTTATTATGAGAGGTACGTTTACCCGTGGGGGGCACCCAGGGACACTATTGCCACTGTTCGTGATATTCACACTCATTCTGCACTCCTGAAGATTGTTGGCTCCCTATCAGTGGCAATATTTAGAGACCTACCGTTCCTGGCGTTGGCGGCCCGGAGAAAATTTAAGGAAGTTACAGGTCTCCTGCGCTCCCACACAGTCCGATATCGGTGGCGTGTGTCCTGATCACTGCTTGTGCTGTGGGACGGGGAGAGGGGGGCTCTGCTCGGCAGCCACTGTGGAGGATGCCTGGTCTCTACTCCGCGATATGGGCCTAGCTGCTGCGGACCCCAGGACTTCGACTGATGGAAGTGCAGGTCCCGCAATGCCGCAACCACGAGATCCGTGTTGATGAAGACTTGCTTAACCGCCTTAGTCTACCCTATATCCCATCTGACATGTTTCCCCTGCCTCCCCCCTAGTTCTGCGATCTCAGTTGCACCCCTTCCCTGTAAACTGAACAGGGATCCCCCCCCAAATTGTCACGTGGCTGCTGACACTAGAGTCTATTGGTTCTATTACTGACACTTTCCCTCCCCCCCCCCCTTTTTTCTTTTTTAGGACGTCCCGGGGTGCGCCACTATGGCACCTACCATGGCTCTGGCTGCCATAATTGGCCCTCGGGCTCCTGGGCCTTGTGACACTACCCTTCCACGGCCTCCTCTGGGAGTGAGCTGGGAAATCGACGATAGGGGGTCCATACCGTTTCCTTGCCCCCCCCCACATATATTTACTTTTACTCCCCCCCCTTTTTTTTTCTTTCTCTCCTTCTCCTCACACCGTTGCTGGTCTGTGGTCAGTGTGGTTCACTTCCCCTTTCCCTTGTTTTGTCATTTATCTCTGAACGGCTATATTTTATGAGAAGGACTTTTCTGATCTTGTTCTACGGAGACAATGTTTACTGCTGACAAGTTGAATGTTCATTTCGATGAGACCCCCCCCTTATTGGGGATGTATAAGATTTATTTTCTGATGTACTTTTGCTGAATATTTCGGTTGGCCCTGCGTGGCCGTTTTCTTTCCTTATGTTGGCTGTTTAGTTGCAGATGCTCATTTCAAAATAAAAACAATTTAAAATAAAAAAATAATAAAAAAAAATGCACATGAAAATGGTCTCTGCTCATAAGGGGACATTCCGACTGCACTTGAAAAGATATATTTTTATGGTGATGCTCAAAATGTTTGCCATTCAGACGCAAACTCGTGGAGATTTAGCAGAGTGGGGCAAATTACTTCTCATTTTATTTCACATTTCAGGTTTTTTTTTTTTTTTTTTTACATGTCTTCACGATGCAATTACAATGGTTGGAAAATCCACTGTAGAGCATTCCTCTAGAATCTAGTTCATCAAGTTAAAATTACCTGCTGAGTCTTCCTAAATTCTTCCAGCAATTTCAAGGCCATTTCATAGTCTTTCAGCAAGTGATATGCAATGGCATACCCAATCCATGAAGCACGTTGTGTTGGACGCAGCTGAAGAAGTTGATATCTGGTTTCCTGAAATAAAAGAATGCACATTAAAGTATGTGTGTCGACTGAAAAAAACGTAAAAAAGACAAAAAAAAGGTACATACGTGTGCACACATGCCAATTCAGGTGTTCAGCATTACAAAAGTTACATTGTTTTGTTAATTCACAGTAATACTAAATGGAAAAAATATACAGTGTTATTCAAAAAGAGATCCGAATGGCTGCCGAAAGGTAACCGAACAGTGAAATTCAGCATACTGTTACCTTTCCTGGCCATTCGGCTATCCAGAGAGCAGGCAGTTCGCCAAATGCTGGCGAATTGCCTGCACGTACGGGGCCTGTTCGAGGGCAGTGAATCCCCATAGAGAAGCAATGCTTCGTCTATTCAGAGAACAAAATCCAGCAGTGAAAAGTTGATGAAATGCCCTGCCATTCGGTGGTTTCATTTGACAGGCTTCAATGTTAAAAATATTCCCGTTTTAATTCAATATCTAATAACCCGTTTAATATTATATTCTACAATAAAAAGTATCTTTAAAGATTTTTTAGGATCTTTTAGGCATTTTTTTGGATTTTTATTGCACAACTTTTTTCAGTTTTTTTTTTCTTTTCAAAATCATTTTTTCTTTTTTCTGTAACAGCCTTTTTTATTAACATTCATTGGATCTTATATGTACATTTCAGACATTTTCGCTTAGTTTTTTGCAAACAGTGTTTCAATTTTCCACCTTTCAAGCATACTCTTTCATTTTGTTTCACCTCCTTCGTCTGCGTGTCGGGTTTTTCCGGCAGCTGCTCTGTGCTGTGATCGGCGGCTAGTCCAGTTTCTCTGGTGTGTTTAATCCAGATGTTTTGGTGAGTGTTCGCCGGTTGTGCGGCGGCTTTTCCCTGCACGATGACGGCCCTGCGGTGCTTGCTGAATACACCGCAGGGTCGCCGAAATAGGATCGACAAATCGCACTGAATTGAAGAGAACGAAAGTGCGATGACTTTTCGATTCTCTTTGAATAACCCCGAGAGTCTTCACTATAACGGTGTGATTGTGTGAGAGCATAAGGAACATATCCAAAAGGGAAAGTAATCCTCCATTGACACTGTTGGCTCCACGGCTCAAACATGGTGGTCCCAATTAAAAAAAAGACTATAGTCAGCCAGATGTTTATCAGGAAAATTCACTATTTAGCTTTATAAAAATAAAACTATTAAAAGTGCTTAAACTATTCCAATCAAAAAGGTAGATAAAAGCAGTGAAAGCAAATGAACGATTACAGAGCAGTTAAATCAGCATTCCAGAAATGTGAGAGTTCTATGACACTAGACACGCAGATAATTAACAGTTCCTCCCAGTGACCGGTCACATGACCCATTAGCCCCCATTATTATGATTTGTATTTTGCAAACATATTCAGCACTGTGGTATATGGATTACTAGAAATTAAAGGCAAGACATAGAGCCCTGCTCCCTACATTCTAAAAGGGAGTAGGTGAAGACAAAAAGGAAAAGGTCTTCAGGTTGCTGATGAAGTTGACACGAGTTTAAGTAGGACATGTTAAAATTACGTCATTCCAAGTTCATTTATTAGAATACTGAAACTTCTTTTCACTCATCTGGTGGAATATGATCGCTCATCACAGGGTGTATAACTTTTAGGCTAGTGTCAGACGAGGGTCTTTGGAGAGCGGAAGGAACGTCCGTGACAGTGGACGTTCCTTCCACTCGACGCCCGTCTGGCCACCTTGCTGAGCGCAGCAAAACACGATCCTCCTATGGAGGATCACGCTTTGCAGCCCTGTCAAACGCGTCCTAAAGCATCGACGGGGAGGCTTGGATAACGGATGCTTGTTGCACGCGCATTTCGTGCGTGCGCACAAGCGTGTGACCGGCCCCGTTGCAGTGTCACAAAGCTGCGACGGACGCCGGTAAGCCCATCAGTACGGGCACCCATAGCGTGCTCGTCTGACGCCAGCCTTACCCGTTTTTGTTTGTAATGATATTAAGGCCTGCGTCAGACAGGCGCACTTTTTGCGTCCGTCTGACCGCACTGTTTGCTGTCCGTTGTAGCTTTTAAAAGGAGTCAATAGAGAACAACACACGAAGCACGTGCGCACTTTTTCACGCGCCGGCAATGCATGTTGCAATGGGCGCCAAAATGGCATCGATGTGAAAAAGCTAGACGGACGTAAAGAAACCCATGCATACAGTTTTTTTCTGCTTTTTCTCAACAGTCAAAATTAACTGATACAATGTAACCACATCTCATCAGTTAAAAAGTACGTCCGTTAATGTGCGCAGTCCGTGCGCTCGTCTGACCCCAGCCTAAGATCTTGTCAACACTAACAAAAACACATGCCTAATTTACAGGTTTGCATTTGTATGCTGTGCCTATGATAATGGAAAAATTAGACTTACTCGATAGCCTTCCAAATCTCTCATTTGTATCTGTAAAAGCGACAGATCTTTGAGAATCTGCAAGTTGTCCTTGTCCAGCTTTAGCGCGTTCCGGTAACACTTAATTGCTTCGTCATATTTTTTGTCAGACCGCTGTAGAAGGCCATAAACATGCCAACCTACACAGATTTAAGGAAACGTACCAGAAACAAGCATGTAACAGTGTGAAATCACTCAAATATGCTGGTCATAGCCCAGAAAAAGATGAATTATGTGACCTTATACACAAGTAAACCAATTTGAAATATTGTCAGGTCGCAGATTATACCACCCCCCCCCCCACACAGAACTGTCAGTTTATTCAGTTTAAATAAAATAGTTTGCAGCCAATTTTTGATGACTGGCCCCATGGTAATAAATCTCAGGCGTGTAAACCAGATTTTGTAAATGAAAGGGTGTTAACCACTGTATTCATTGTGATTTGCCGGTTTTCTTGCCCGCAAATCCATTTATCAACACCTTTTAGCGCTTGATTTTTTATGAAAATCGGTATACTGATAAATTTGAATTGAATGCTATATAGGCACTCATGGCTAGGCTTTCCAAATGAAAAACACAGCCATGAATGACAGGAATGGAATACCGGAATGCCCTTATCTGGCTCTCCCAGACCAAAAAAATGGCTGAATTGCTGAAGAACAGTAAATACATTTTAAGCACAACTAGGCCAAGAAGATTGCATTACAAGGATACAAACATGACTCTTAACGTCATTGCGAAGTCCTTTCCGTACAAATTCATAGGCTTCTTCTTTTTTACCCAGACAGTTCAGAGTCAGCCCCTTCATAGCCAGTGTTTCTGCATAAGGATATAGAAGAATAAACAACAAAAAATCGTTATTTACATTTTCTCAGAACACGGACTAAGAAATAGTGAAAACATTATGATCTTTGATGGGTAGGCACGCGTGTTTGCTCAGCACAAATAATAGCCAACTACATATTTGATCTAGAACTCAAACTTGCCCCAGAGAAACAAGCATTGGACAAAAATGATGACAGTGAAAAAAGTGGCAACAGGAATCTCCTTCAGTAAAATGATGATCTGCGCAGACAAAAGCGGTTATTCATAAATCACCAGGGATGCAAAAAAACAAAACAGAAAAATCGGCAGTAGTGTGGCGTTGACAAAAGCTGGCATTTCACAAAACTAAAATCTAAAAAGTAACAGAAGCTTTCCAGTAAAGCTCCTCTTTGGACTTTAATGGTGTGAAATGCTTGTGTTTGTCAGTGCTGCAATACCAGTGATTTTCCCTTGTATTTGCAACCCCCGGCACTTCGTGAATAACAGTAAAAAAAAAAACACCTCACTGGCGTAAGATAAATAATAATATTAATAAAGAGAATCGAAATCCTGACAAACTTTTTACACCAGATGTTTTGGAACTACATCTCCCATGATGCTCAGTTACATAAGAGGTTGACTGAACATCATGGGAGATGTATTTCCAAAACATCTGAAGGACCAAGGTTGCAAACTCCTTTGTTACGCCCTAGGATAGGTAGCAAGACATATGTGATGTAACTGAACGATCTACACAACCAGATAATAATAGCATGTCGAATGAATCGACTCACCTCCATGTTCAGCATATTTGGGGTTAGAGAGGATCATCTTACAAAACTTCAGGCCATTTTTATATTGTTTTTGTTCATAACTTTTCTAATAAAGAAAAAAAGAGATTAAAAAGTCAGTGTATTAGCATATGGTGATCATTACTACCAGTGCTTTTTTCTGCAAAAATAGGTGGGGGTACTCTCACGCCCAAGGAAAAACTGATTATTATGACGATTTTTCGTGTCCTAATAAATACTCCTTTATTCACACTGGATATATTGCCCCAGTCCAGCTCACACTGGATATATTGCCCCAGGCCAGCTCACACTGGATATATTGCCCCAGGCCAGCTCACACACGGCTATATTGTCCGAGGCCAGCTCACACACACAGATATATTGCCCCCAGACCAGCTCACACACACGGATATATTGCCCCAGGCCAGCTCACACACACGGATATATTGCCCCAGGCCAGCTCACACACGGCTATATTGCCCCAGGCCAGCTCAAACTCGGATATATTGCCCCAGGCCAGCTCAAACTCGGATATATTGCCCCAGGCCAGCTCAAACACGGATATATTGCCCCAGGCCAGCTCACACCCGGATATATTGCCCCAGGCCAGCTCACACACGGATATATTGCCCCAGGCCAGCTCACACTCGGCTATATTGCCCCAGGCCAGCTCACACTCGGCTATATTGCCCCAGGCCAGCTCACACACGGATATATTGCCCCAGGCCAGCTCACACACGGATATATTGCCCCAGGCCAGCTCTCGCATGGATATATTGCCCCAGGCCAGTTCGCATGGATATATTGCCCCCCCCCCAGGCCAGCTCGCATGGATATATTGCCCCATTCAGCTCGCATGATTATATTGCCCCAGGCCAGCTCGCATGGATATATTGCCCCAGGCCAGCTCGCATGGATATATTGCCCCAGGCCAGCTCGCATGGATATATTGCCCCAGGCCAGCTCGCATGGATATATTGCCCCAGGCCAGCTCGCATGGATATATTGCCCCAGGCCAGCTCGCATGGATATATTGCCCCAGGCCAGCTCGCATGGATATATTGCCCCAGGCCAGCTCGCATGGATATATTGCCCCAGGCCAGCTCCCATGGATATATTGCCCCAGGCCAGCTCCCCTGGATATATTGCCCCAGGCCAGCTCCCCTGGATATATTGCCCCAGGCCAGCTCCCATGGATATATTGCCCCAGGCCAGCTCCCATGGATATATTGCCCCAGGCCAGCTCCCATGGATATATTGCCCCAGGCCAGCTCCCATGGATATATTGCCCCAGGCCAGCTCCCATGGATATATTGCCCCAGGCCAGCTCCCATGGATATATTGCCCCAGGCCAGCTCCCATGGATATATTGCCCCAGGCCAGCTCCCATGGATATATTGCCCCAGGCCAGCTCCCATGGATATATTGCCCCAGGCCAGCTCCCATGGATATATTGCCCCAGGCCAGCTCCCATGGATTATTGCCCCCAGGCCAGCTCCCATGGATATATTGCCCCAGGCCAGCTCCCATGGATATATTGCCCCAGGCCAGCTCCCATGGATATATTGCGAGATCACGGAGTTCACGTGAACTCCGCGATCGCGGCTGGCTGGAGGATGGATCCCAGGCGAGCGGCAGATATCCATGGAGGTGGCCACTAGAGGGAAAGAACGCAGCGGCCGCAGGATCCGCCCCTGCGACGACCAGACAGCTCCGGATTCGGACTCCGAGAGTCCGATGCCGGACTTGTCAAAAATTAAAAAGCAAAGGGCGGCTGGCGGTAGGGTGTACCGGCGCATACCGCCTCAAAAAAAGCCCTGACTGTACTACTAATCCAACAATAAAGAGAATTCTAGTGTGTGAGCATTACATAGAGCACGCATGGCAGCTGCAGCTTCTCACATATTTGCCATTTCAAGCGATTTATCGTGGACATTTCTGTGGGAACTGCAGTATACAATAAACAGTCCTTTAGCCTTCAGTCCTGTATCTCCCTGTCATAGTTATGCCAACGTTCCTGAAAGCTCCAGCAAAAAGCAGGGGATGACACATAAATAAGTTTGGTGTCTCAGCATTTTCCATAGGAGATCCTGATCGGCTGCTTTTAAACCCAAATGACTCAAAACACTAAAATGTCCTTAAAAACAACTGGTTGTATTCTAGTAGCAGTGTTAAAGCCTTTGAAGAAGTCGCTCTTACCCGGCACAGGACAGTCACTGCCTTTGTAGTGTTAGAATAACCAGTATATAAGAAATTCAGAATGAAAAACACTCTGTATTATCTTGTTTTAATGCTGAAGCAACAACACAAACATAACTCATTGTATGTTCTCTTGACCCAAGTCGCTTTTTTTCTACAAACAACATGCTCATATTCCTGGATTCAACCTAAACCCGCATAACAATTTACAGTCAGCCTCTGGGCCTTGCTAAATGAAACATTCAAGGTCTGTAGGAGACCGTGTATTTGTGGTTCTAGTCCTTCCGGTTCTTCCAGAACCAGATTTGAACACATAGCTTTTTTAATAATCGTAATAGATCCATAGAAATTCAGCCTCCGTCATGTCACAAGTGAAGGAGAATTAAATTTTGGCTCCACTACGCGGGCATAAAACCCACTAAGATCCATCTAGTCAGGGAACGAGCATACCATCAGTAAATTAGATATGAATATCAAGGCCCAATACGACCCTCAGGATTCGCTCTACCATGCTGTCATATCTAGGCTCTCACGTGCACTGATGAGTTGAGGTGCCTGCGTCTTCTTTAAACACACACAATGTATAAGAACATACAATGAGAAATGCTGGAGAAAGGTGCAAAGTATGAAGCAGCCCACATGGACATTCCCTTAATGTCTTACTCAGGACATACTTGAAAACGTGAGAAATCTCAATGTATCCTTCCTGGTAAAATCCTTTATAAATAAACGTCTATTGTGAATACTCCACCTTAGCAGTGTGACCTATAATAACTTCCTTACATACATGCCACGGGGAGGGGGGATTTAACCCTTTCGCTGCTGAGGCTTTTCACACCTCTGTGCTGAGGTCATTTTTACCGGTTTTGCTCATCATGTTTAAACGTGTTTTGAAGGCTTATTTTAGTATATGACCCAGACATATTATATATCGTTCTTTCCGTCAGACTCGGTAGATTCATAATATGTCATTATTATATGTATACGTTATGTCATGTCTGTATATTATAACAAAAAATGCAATAAAATATGTATTTTCAATAATTTACAATGTGTAAAGTGTTTTTTTCCACATTTTAACATGCAAGCAATTGCGGTTATATTTTGTATGGGGTGCACTTGTTAAAAAAATTAGAGATGGGGTCTCGTTACATTTTTTTTGGGGGAAAATTACACGATTTTTAACAAACGCACCGCATACAAAAATCGTTAGTGCAGCATCATTGTTCACATTATAATTGAAATGGGAACAATATTGCTGCATTAACGAACCAAAAAAAAGAAAAAAAATATATATATTTTTTAAAATATATTTTTATTTTTTTAAAAAAACTTTTTTCACAGTAGTGTTTGGTATCGTTGGAACGGCCAAGCTCTGGCCGATCCAACCATACCAAACTTTAACCCCTAGCTGCCACGGATCGGGAGATAGGGAGTTCCAATGAACTCCCTATCTCCACCGTTGGTGGCAGTTAGGGGTTAACTCTAGGACTGGCGTCATCGTGCTATGCACGATGGCGCCAGTCCTCAGGGGGAGTTCCCGGAGGCTTGGCCGACATCCAAGATGTCGGCCAGCTCCGGGAAAGGATCACGAACCGGCGCTTTTCAGCGCCGATTCGCGATCCAGCTCCCCAGGGGTTAATGCCAGGTACCATTTGGAAGGGCAGGCTGTGCCCTTCCAAATGGTGCCTGGGTTAACCCCCGCAACGCCGCCGATCGGGAGAGAGGTCCGAAGGACCTCCCCCCCTCTCTTTCAGGCGCCTCCTCCGCACATGCGGGGGGGCGCCTGAATTAGGTGTCATCGCGCTGCCACCTAATTTCATCGGCGGCGGTTCCGGATGCTGGGCTGACATCGAGGATGTCAGCCCGCACCGGGGGGGCCAGCGATCGGCCGGAACCCGGCCGAACGCTGACCCCAAAGGGAGGACGCGCTCAGCGCGTCCTCCGCACAGCAGGAGCCATGTGGAGGACGCGCTGAGCGCGTCCTCCGCATGGAAGTGGTTAAGGCTGCCGTCTACGTTTAAAAGGGACACTACCACCAAAAAAATGAAATGTTTTTATTTTATGTTGCAGTTTTCTTACATGTGCTTTGTTTTTCTCTTGTATGTTTAGTTAAGAAAACGTTTTACTCTGTATGTGTCCCTGGGTGCATCAATTGTGTGTTGTAAACTGACCCCCCCCAAATATATCTTTACATCGTTGCTCCTCACTGTGTGGCAACGGCCATAGAATAGAGTCTATCAGGGTTATTCAAAGAGCTCCGAATTGTGGCCGAAATGTAACCGAACAGTGAAATTCAGCATACGGTTACCTTTCCTGGCCATTCGGCTATTTCAGAGAGCAGGCAGTTCGCCAAATGTTGACGAATTGCCTGCACATTCGGTGCCTGTTCGGTGCCTGTTCGAAGGCAGTGAAATCCCCATAGAGAAGCAATGCTTCGTCTATTCAGAGAACACAAAACAGCTGAGAAAGGTTGCCGAATTTCACTGCTGTTTGGTGGTGTCATGCGACAGGTTTATTCAGGAGAATCCCATAGGCTTCAAATGTTAAAAATATTATCGTTTTAATTCAATATCTAATAAAACTGTTTACTATTTTATTCTGCAGTAAAAAGCCTCTTTATTTTTATATCATTTAGGATCTTTTAGGCATTTTTCGGGAATTTTTTTCCAAACATTTTTTTTCCGTTTATTTTTTTTAAACGGTCTTTCTTTTTTCTGTAACAGTCCTTTTTATTATCATTCATTGGATCTTATATGTAAATTTCAGACATTTTCCTTCTGTAGTTTCTTTGCAAACAGCGTTTTACTTTTCAAACATTCAAGTGTACCACTTTTTTGTTTTTCTATTTTCACTCCATTCGTCTGCGGTGTCGGCTTTTTACAGCGGCTACGCTGTGATCGGCGGCTGCTCGGGTTTCTCCGGCGTGTTCAGCGGGGTTAATCCAGATGTTTTTGCGCGTTTCAGTGTGCATTCGCCAGGTTTTGCGGTGTTTGGCGGGTTTGCGGCGGCTTTTCCCTGCACTACAACGGCCCTGTGGTGCTTGCTGAATACACCACAGGGTTGGGATCGCCAAATTGCACCGAATTGAAGAGAACAAAAAGTCACCGAACGTGCAGAGACTTTTCGATACTCTTTGAATAACCCTGTATGTGTCAGAAGTACAGAAAACCGACCTACTGACTTGTGTAGAGCTGATGTAAATAACATCACCAGGGGTGCCAGAGTGTTAGCCTGTTATCAGTTTTCATACAGCTGCCATCTCTTATCTCGGGAAGCAAAGACAACACAATAGATCCTCAGCAGCTTTGTCTAAACAGTCATTCTTCCATCCCATTTCCATGTCACTTCTATTTAATCCTATACCACAGTTGTAAAGTCAGATTTGTGCGAAGATTTTGATAAAAGTAGCATGGGGGGGAGGGGGGGGGACAAAATGGAAACAGGAAAAAAAAAAAAAAAAAAAAAAACACACCTAAATTTATTTTTCCTATCTCTATAGAATTAATTCAAACACTGAAAAAAACCCCAAAAACTATGTGTTATAAAGATTTTGTTTGTAATACACAAGTAATCCGGTTACAGTTTAGGAAGGGATACTCTAGGCAACATGACCACCTAAGCTTTTTTAGGTGGTCATGATGCCCTGAGTATTCCCCTGTCTGTCCCCCCTCCCTCCGCACAGCCGATCGGCTGAAACAGCTGAGACACGCGGAGGACTTTACTCCACCCTCCCAGCTGTCAGTCAGCAGAGCGGGATTCATATTTCCCGCTTCTGCCGACTATTGCCGAGTAGGAGACGTCATCGCGCTTTCAGCACGATGACGTCTCCAACTCGCCACAGTAGCTGGCGGGAGCGAGCCACCAGCATAGTCTGTGGCTGGGATTAGTATTGCGCGCATCCTCTTGCGCATAACACTAATCCAAGAAGAATAGGAAGCCTGCTGATTGGCTGGTTTACGTGAGAGGCGCGCGTGCGTGCTTCTCACATAAACCAAGTTACAGATTTAGAAGGACGGGAGCGGAAGAGGAGGGAGGGGAGTATAAATTTTTTTTTTTTTTAAAAAAGACGCCGTTGGAAACAAGTGGATTTTAGGGTAAGTATTACAATGTAAAAAAAAAATAAAAAAATCCCTACCTAGTTATTGAGGGGCTAGGTATATTTTAATATAAAAAAACGGGGGGGGGGATTTTTGCTTAGAGTGTCCCTTTAACCAGTAGTTTTGGACTTGAGAGGGGTGTCCTGGACCTCCCTCTCAATGTTTGGTCAGTGACAGCAGCACAGATTACAGGATAAGACTGGCGTGAAGTAAAAAGGTCAAACAAACAAGTTAACCCTAACATCTAATCCTGATTTTCTGTGATTGTTGTGACAGGTTTAAATCAGGCAAATCCTATTTGTTCCATTGTAAAAACAATCCCTGTTTTTATTTGTTTCGGATCATTTCGTTCTGGATCATTTTTTGTTTCGTTGTTTTCGTTATGCTACCGCGATTTGGATTTTCAGACGATTCGTTCATTTGGAGGGCTGATTTTTTGTTTTTTGGAAACGCAAGAAATATGAAAACTGTGATTTTCGTCCGAATTTGTATTCGGAACGAAATGCACATGTCTAATGAGAAGTATTGGAATGCATTGGGGCTGTGTGGGAGATTGGGAAGACTGCATCTTTTCTGAACAGACAGTCCATACCGCACATACACTCACAGAGCTTGAATCTCTCACACCAGCTAATCCCTCACAATATTAATGGAGGGGCACAATGCCAGTTAAAGGGGCCTGGGAATGTCAACACACATCACTCACAGCTCAAAACACACCTCGAAAAGAGGGGGAAAGACCCAGAGGGTGACAAGAGAGGGGCACAAAGTAGGAGGGAGGGGTGATCTTGAAAAAAAAAATTACCAAGGACAAAACTTAATATTTTAAAAACCAAGCAAGAAGCCACGCCCACTCCAACCAAATCCACGCCCCCTCAAAGCGTTCCAGGCATACAGCTGTGTGAGAGGTGACCCCAGGCCCATCACACAGCCCTATGGAGCGCTGCATTGTGTGTGTGGAAAGAAATGCAAGGGAATATCGGGCGCAAAGAGCGGGGAATAGCTCTCTACAGCTTGTGATTATTATCACACAGGCACTCAACCCGCAGGGCGTCTGTCAGATGAATTAGAGTGCGAGCTCTGCGGGTCACTCACCAGGATCCTCTTAAAGAGGTTGTTCTCCTTGGCGGGCAGGCTGGCACACGGCATGGTGCCGCTCCGCTCTCCCCGGGCCCGGCCCACGCGGGGATCTCCCTGCGGAGTTTGAAATAAAATAAAAAAAAGCAGCAAAAGCTGCCTCACGTAGAGGCCGCAGTGCCAGCGGGACGAGCGCGCATGCGCATGTGGCGGGCGTCGATGACGTGAAGCGCAGGGCAGTGACGTTCTTAGGACAAAATATTTTTATTCGCCGCTTTACGTTCTATACCTGCTGCAATGTACCCTCACAGACATCGTGTTGTCCTTCTGGCTGCGCAGATTAGCAGCGAACTTTAAATTGCAACTGTAATATGTTTTCTGCCTTGGTGTAGTTTGGCATTTGCGGGACGCCATACCATCACTTTGCGTTGCATGCCGGGAACTGTAGTTGTGTTGCTCGGTCACCCACGAGTGCTGCTGTAAGGAAGCCGGTGAGTGAAGGTTATGGGTGTAGATCAGGGGTCAGGTCCTGGTGTGGTGTGGGAATATACCAAGATTTCTGCCATCTGATTAATGTTTGTCATTTTGCATTTAACCCTCCGTTCACACTCAAACTTGATATAAATATATATTTACATGTAAAGACTGGGTTTTAGGTAAAATATATGATAAATCCAGTATTTATTGTGACTTAAAACTTTAAGATATGCTTGAATAAAAGCTTCGTAGTGTATGGGAACTCCTTTTTTTTTTTTTTTTTTAATGCAACCCCTCGACTTGACCCCTGGTGTAGATAAAATAGATTTTAAGTTACAGAAAATGACATATCTCAATCAGCATTCATTCCTCTAGGAGTCAGGCTGTTAGCCCTATAAATCCATTTCATCTTGTAGGCGGACAAAAACAGATTCACTTTCAAGACGGCGCCGGACCGGGCACAAGTAAGGATTGTCAGAACACGAGTCTCTTCAGGAAAGGCAAACTTTATTGTGTCGTCACACAAGTGCCCACACAGGATTGAATCGCAAAGAGTGAGCCCCCCCTTTCACCCGTGCAAGGGATCTTATACCAAAAATACGTAATTAGGTACATCCCAGTTAGCCCACCTCCCAATGACACTTTATTCCACCCCACGTGGGTTAATACCTCCCTTTGGCTAATACAAAGACATTTCATTAATTGGCTGTAAATTGGCAAACTTTGTGTTAGTTTCAGTAAATCAAAATTAATTGCTCTTACTGTTCCGGGCTGCGCCCTCCTCCCTTGCGCCTACAATCACTTGTTACAGATGGCACCTGGCCTGATCTCTACTTCTTGTCTTTCTGCGGGCCCCAACGACCTTGGAGGATCTACTTCGCTTTTCTCCTCCGTGCCAGGAACAGCAGAGATCTTTCATAAAGCTTTAATTGCTTTTCTGCTAATCTAAACGCATTCCTAAATTTCTACGTATACCTCATTCTAGTTTCAGCTACAAACCTGTCTAGTTATATACAAGTGAACCAATATTCTGAACAAGATGGCCGCCTGTGTACAATGGCGGCCGTCTTCCAGCCTATTTCCACTTCATTCCCCCTTGGCTCAAGTGTCAGGATCTTTTCCTGGCACTTGTAGCCATTACACTCCACTATTCTGAAACTCCTTGTACTGGGGGGGTTTCTTTCACTGGAACATACCCTGTGGGATTATCAGTGGTATCTTCTGTGTTTGTGTAGGTGTCAGTGCTGTTTTGCACAGTGGCCATAAACATAGCCCTATGCGGTATATCAGTATCCCTATGATCAAGATCACCACTATCATGAGTATCATGGATCCAATCCGTGAGATAAATCTCAAGATGGAACCAAACCATTCTCCCATTGCTCCAAACCCACGGAGCGGATTCCAGCCTTCGGCAGCAATCCTCCTGGCTATACCCTGCAACTGTGCTACCTTCTCTTGGTGATCTTGAATTACCTGGTAATAATCTGGGACTTCATGTGTAGTGTTTCTGATGAAGGTGCAACATTCATAGTGCATTGTCATTTCACACAATCCATTCAAGGCCGCACTGATCTGCTCAAGCGCCATATCATGTATCATCTGCACCTTTCGTAACTCACGCATTTCCAGATTCAGCAGCTGGATATCCATACTGGTTCTATTCAGAATCTCATCCATCAAATTGACATAGCTATTCAATCTCCTCATCATCTCTCCTCCCCATCCAGTCCATGCTGGCAACCATGTCCATATTTGATCCATCTTCGCGAACAACTCTCTCTTTGGTCTTTCAAACACCAGTGGGTACCTAGGGTGTAGTTCTGTGTCTGTGTTTGTGTCTTCTCCCCTTAGTCTCTGGATTGGGACCAGTTTAGCCAAATAACACATTCCCGTTATTGTTGGTGGTACCCATGTGTAACACACCCTTTCACAGCACACCTGGTACCCTCCTTTCACTATAAATGGTGATGAATATAGTGTTCCCTTTGATATCTCTATCGCAAGGTGTCTCAGCCGTCTCATCATATCCACTGCACCCTGCCTCCCATTGGTCACATTCCCAATCACCGCCTCTTGGTCTCTAGTGAATTGCCTGCATCGTATGTATAAATAATTCGCCTTTTGTCCTGTTTTGAATATGTAAATGTATGATGTCCAGTTGAACTGACTTGAGTTACATAACCCACCCTCGTTATTTATTTCTTTATCTGGTCCTAGTTGAAAACACCATTCTGGTGGATACACTGGTCCTATTATGGGGTACCCGGGACTGACTGATTCTGTCTTTTCCCTTGGTGCATCGACAGCATGTATTGTGACATTCCCTGATACAAACATACTCAAATTCATTGGAACAGAGGCAAATGGTATATGAATTGTCTCTGGGTGCAGTCTACTACACACCCAGCATGCGGTTTGCCCAGACTTTTTAGCATAGTCATATTTGAATTGCACAAGTAAGTGTCCTCTTGGGTTGGTTCCAGATAGCGCCTCTCGTTTTTGTCTCCACATGGTACGGTTCTCCATCATCGGGTGCGTACCATTCCAGATATGGAAATATCCACTTTCCCCACATTGCCCGTACAATTAGGCCTGCTCCACGCGAGAGTCCATAAATCAAATTAGCAAGATATAAAATCAGCACCACAAATGCCCCGAATGTCAGAATTCCTTGGGCAATTCTTTTCACAGTCACATAAACCCAATCCCTCCCCACCGGAATTTCAAAAGTAAAAAACATTTCTGGATAATCAAGGGTGGGGGCCGGGCCCCTAAAAAGCACCCTGTGGGTATCCCCCGTTGGCGGGTGGTCAGGACCTGTGCCCATCAAAACACCCACTTGTTGATCCTCTGTATTATCTGGGTTAGGATCATTTAGGTGCTCATGGCTGTGGTCTTTGTCAGCTTCAGCCTCAGCGGGTTGGTCTCGTTGGTAACGACCTTCCATGCTGGTTCAGGACTGGCTGCAGCTGCTTTCACTCTGGAGTGATGTATCCACGGGACCACCTCGGCAACCTTTACTGCTGGGGGTTGATAACAGGACAAGATAAGGACCTCTCCATTTTGGACCTAGTGGATCATTTTTCCACTCTTTTACCCATACTGAGTCACCCGGACAATACTTATGCAGTGAAGGATACAGAAAATGCGGTATATTATCCCCCACCCAAGTATTTAATTTCTGCATTGATTTACCCAGCATTACTACCTGATCATTTAGTTTAGTTTCTCCCAATGCCCGAAGGTCCCCCCTTAGTCCATTAATTAGAGGGGTTGGCCGTCCAAACATAAGTTCGTACGGACTTAGCTTCAATTGGGGGGTTGGTCTGCACCTAATGTGCAAAAGGACTATCGGCAGCAAGTCCAACCAGCTCAATAACGTCTCTTGGCACAGTTTGGACATCAAAGTCTTTAGGGTACGGTTCATTCTTTCAACTTTTCCCGAACTTTGGGGCTGTAGGCGGTATGTAGCTTCCAGGGGATGCCCAGTAGCCGGGCAAGTTGTTGCAAACAGTTCTGGATACTTTTGGGAAATAGTATCGCCATGCGAAAAATAACAAATCTTGTCTGTCTTGTGAATCTCTTACTGCTGGTATGAAAAAGTTCATTGCACTTTTCTTCATTCTTGGCAGTCTGTTCTTGATAAGGATCTCCTTGAGGAAGAACCTCACCAGTGGGACTTGATATTCTTCTGCTCCCAATTCTCCCAGACTGTGCAGTATTCGTTGTGATCCGTAGATTATTGTGAGGATTGATTGTCAAATTTTCAAAACGTGACGCGAAATTTTCTGCTCATTCAACTTCGGTTATTTCTTTGTCTTCCTCCTCCCCCACTATTTTACGCCGAAGAATTTCAGCATCATGTTGTAGACTCTGCGCAGTCTTTGCTGAACTTCTGAGGTGTTAACCATTAGGCGTGTCTCCTGCGGATTTAGGAAGTAGAGTAGAAATTTCGGCCTTGTGTCCGAGTTGGGAAAAGCCATTGAATGTAATCATAATTGAGTTCTAATAGTTCATAATCATCTTGCCATTTGTGCAATATTATTGCAATGAACTTGCCGTGGGGTTCAAACTTTCTCAAATTCATGTAGAACTCGTAATTTGGCATAGAGGATTGCGGTTCTTGCTTGCAGATCAATACTTTAGCTTGGTCTTCTGCTGGCGGTGGTGGTTTTGCAGCTGCTTTTGCGGCTTGGTCTGCGCGTCTGTTACCTTTTGGAATTTCATCACGGCCTTTTTGGTGGCCACGACAGTGCATGATGCTGACAGCACTTGGTTTCCACACTGCTTCCAGGAGGGCCGCGATTTTAGCCGCATATTTAATTTGTTGTTCTGAAGACGTGAGTAGGCCTCTTTCTTTATAGAGTGCACCATGTGCATGGACTGTCATAAAAACGTACTTGGAATCTGTATAGATATTTACTCTTTTGCCTTCAGAAATTTCAAGGGCTCTGGTTAAAGCTGTTATTTCAGCCAATTGTGCAGATGTATGGCCTGGCAGTGGCTTTGCTTCGATGACTTCTTCTGTTGAGACTACTGCATAGCCGGAGACTTCTTCCCATCATCCATATACCTGCTACCATCAGTGAATAGCTGTAGGTCGTATTTGTCTAGGGGTACGTCTTGCAAATCTGGCCTGCTACTGAACACTTCTTCCATAACTTGGAGGCATTCATGATCTGGATCCTCTTCACAGTCAGGCAGTAAAGTAGCAGGGTTTAAGGTAGCGATGAGGTCCAAATGAACCCGTGGATTTTCACACATCATGGCTTGGTACTTCGTCATCCGGCTGTTGCTGAACCAGTAACCTCCTTTGACATTCAGCAGAGCCTTGACAGCGTGGGGCACCTTGACATGAAGAACCTGTCCAAGGGTCAGCTTGTCTGCTTCTGCTATCAGCATTGCAGTGGCAGCCACTGCTTTCAGGCATGGGGGTAGGCCACAGGCCACAGGGTCGAGTTGCTTGGAGAGGTAGGCCACAGGCCTCAGTCATGAGCCAAAAGTCTGGACCAATACTCCTGTTGCTGTTTGCTCTTGTTTCCAATGAAAGGGATCTTGTCCCCCCCCCCCTTCGTGGCCTGATGAAGCGGCTTGGCAATATCTGCGAAGTTGGGGATCCACAGGCGGCAGAAGCCTGCAGCTCCCAGGAACTCACGGACTTGCCTCCTGGTCTTTGGTTGGGGTATGCGGCACACTGCTTCTTTTCTTTCTGCCCCCAGTGCACGTTTGGTACCTGTTAACTGGAAGCCCAGATATTTTACACTGCGTTTACATTTTTTGCTTTCTTTTTAGAAACTCTGTAACCTGCTTGGCTTAGCAGATGTAGCAAAGCTTTTGTGGCGGATAAACAGTCTTTTTCTGTGGGGGAAGCCAGTAATAAATCATCAACATATTGTAGTAACACTACTTTGTCTGGCTGAGCGTTGAAGGCGAGGAGATCTTGGCTAAGCGCGCACCTGAAAATCGTGGGCGAAATTTTTTTTGAAACTTTGAGGGAGGCGCGTCCACGTCATTTGATAGCGCCCCCCCGTGGTAGACTTTTCCCACTGAAATGCAAAAAGGGGCTGGCTTGCTGGAGCCAGACGGATGCAAAAGAAAGCGTCTTTTAAATCAAGCACTGTGTAATATTGTGTATCTCTGGGAATTAACGCCAGTAAATTGTATAGATAGATTAGAAACCACAGGGTGTAGTGTTACTGTGGCCTCGTTGACAGCTCATAAATCTTGGACAGGGCGATACTCTTGTGTCCTCTCTTTCAAGACTGGCAATAGGGGTGTGTTCCATGGTGACACGCAGAATTTTAATATGCCGTGATCTTTAAATCTCTGTAAATATATCTGTATATTCTGCTTGGCTTTCTGTGGGATATAATATTGTCTTAGAGCCACCGGTGTTGCGCCGGGCTGTGATTCAACTCATCTGGGCGGGTTTTCCTCCGCCCCCCACCTCAGGAATTCCAAGGAGTAGTGCGTGCGGATCCGGCGTGGCAGACAGAGTAGGTGCCGTGCGCCATTCTTCCTCCTTTGACATAACTACTGCGATTTTCACAGATTGTGGATTGTGCGGACTGGCTGGATTATGCTGCCGAGCAGAGCCGCCACTCTCCGGCAGGTCTAATTGAGCGTGACCCCCGGGAAAAAAACATAATTTGGGCTTGCAATTTGCAAAAGATATCCCGCCCCAGGAGCCGGATGGGACATTCGGGCATATACATATACACATTGTATAAACAATATTTTCAGAGATCTTTTCCCGTAGCCCAAAACAGACTCTTAATACCACATCTGAAAAAAATAATTATTCCATTGTCATAAGACCACTCCTAACATCTCATAACAATAAAATAACCATTCCATCAAAAATTAACAAAAACATACCTTTTAGAAACAGTAAAGAAAAACTACTTTAATTTTTTCTCGATTTTTTTTCTTTTAATATTAATTTTCTAACCGTTTCATATATTTCAATTTAATTTGTTAATAAATTTTATATTTTGATAGACAATATTGTATATTATTACGTACTTATTATTGTTTGTGTGTAACAATATAAAAACCAGGACTTCCTTTTTTTTTTTTTTTTATTTAATTCTAGCTCTGAACAAAACTAAAACTTTTGGAATAATATCAACACAAAATATAAACATATATCTTGCACTCAACAGACTTCAAACAAATATTCCATTGTAAACACATTAAAATTAGCTAAATATAGTAATTCTTTTTTTTTCCTATTCTCTTTACTTTGAATTCGCTGCACAGATACACAAAGGGTTATTCTTTCCAGCTATCAGAGAGCAAAGAAAAACAAAGTGACTCCCTCCCCCTTCGCCCTTTCAAACAGTCTGTCAGAAAGGAGGGGGCCTATACACCAGGGAAGAGAGGAGAGAGGAAAAAAAAACCAAGTACGAAGCCCAATCTCACAACCTCTCAGTCATTTTTACTTTAGTTTAATAGATCAATTATAAACACAATCGGACAAAATCAGTCCGAATCACACACACAAGCCATACAGCACCGCAATCATCTCACTCCGTAAAATATTAATTAATTTATATATGCTTCCATCGGGCATCTCAATCTTTTCTGGTGGAGCCTCTTTATCTCCTCTATTCGCGGCGCTCTGCTTTTTTTCCTCAGTCACACAGGACGGAGCAGAGGGAGCTGACCGAGACACAGCAGCTGCCCGCTCCCCCCTCTCCGTCCGCGCAACCGCGGCACTCAAAACTTTCCTAGGTGCCCCATAACATGATGGATAGGACGGGGGTAAAACATCACTCTCTTCCGGTTGTTCTACTAATACCTCTCTCTCTCTCTCTCCATTATTTTGGGGGTCCTGCTTCTTATTTCTCCCCGCTATCATTATAAAATGACTCTTGTTTTTAATATAATATCTCCATATATCTATATACGGGTATTGTTCAGGATGTCCGTACTGCTCTGTGACTTGGGAATGTACCTTCTGTACCAACTCCGGGTCCATTGACCCCTGCTCTGGCCATCCTGGGACTAACAACGGCCACACAACTGTACATATTACTTTTAACTTCTCTTTTTTTTTTTTTTTTTAATTCTACACCATAGTCATGAGTTTTATATAATGCTTCGAAATTCCGCACCATATATTCTAGGGGCGTCTCGCCCTCCTTCACCTTCTTGGGCTTAGATGACCCGTTACCCAGTATTATTCTTGAAAACAGTACTCTTTGCAATACAGATATATTATTTCAACAACAGTTAAAATCTACAGTCTGATACTTCAGTCACCAATTCATCCGTGTCTGCAGGCGCTTCCCCCTTCAGTAGCCGTCTGCAGTCGCCTGAGCCGGAAACGTACGTTCGGGGTCAAAACTCGTATTTGCTTCCTCGCGGAGCGAGTAGGCGCATGTTCACTCACAGCACTCGAGTCAATTCATTCACAACACATACCGTATCAGATGCTTTCATCACATAACAGAACATAGACACTTCAACTCTTTCTACTAGCCGAGGGGTCATTCCCTCCTCTGTGGCTCCTTATACCCCGTAATTTGAACTCTAACTCTTAACTGCTTGTGACTATGTGCACCCCGTTCTATATCTCTACTGCCGTCTGCAATTCCAATTTGCCTTATGGGTAATCTCACCCACCCGGCACCACTATCTCTGCAGCTACCGCTGGCTCCATTATGAGCCCTTTTCACTACACGACGTACACACTAGGCACTGACTCAGGCTCTCAGCCCAGTCACAGAAAATCCCTCCTCCTTTCCCTTTTACCCACGTGGTGAAGCTCTGTTTACAAACACTGACTACTGACTTATGCAACTCCACGTGGCTACCTTTTCCCTCTCTTACAGAACTACCCTTTGATTGGCATTCAATTCCCCCGAATCCAGACACCCGCTAGCCACTCTGGCTCCTTAGCAATGTCAGTGCTATCAGCGGCGGGCTAGATATGCCAATAGGATGGTGGCCATCGCATCCTCTTATCCGTCTATCTCAGTCGGACGTTTCCTTTAGATACCGGTATCTCCTTTAGACATACAAAACATAGAAGACACGTTACCTATCGCCGGCGCTGCTTGCTGTTTCCTCAGACTCGGTGTCCCAGTTCCCTGGTCGGGGGTCCGTTTGGGACGAGACGAGGTCCACTGAACAGGAAATCCTGCTTGGCGCCTGCAGATGTCAGCTCACCTTCAACGGACGCCCAACCATCGGGATTCTCGCCACCGCTGCAGTCAAGCACTGCACTGTGTTCACAGCAGCCCGTTACTGTGTGCCCGGAAAGGGCCCGTATCCCGGCTCACGATGCCCCCAAAAATGTAGGCGGACAAAAACAGATTCACTTTCAAGACGGCGCCGGACCGGGCACAAGTAAGGATTGTCAGAACACGAGTCTCTTCAGGAAAGGCAAACTTTATTGTGTCGTCACACAAGTGCCCACACAGGATTGAATCGCAAAGAGTGAGCCCCCCTTTCACCCGTGCAAGGGATCTTATACCAAAAATACGTAATTAGGTACATCCCAGTTAGCCCACCTCCCAATGACACTTTATTCCACCCCACGTGGGTTAATACCTCCCTTTGGCTAATACAAAGACATTTCATTAATTGGCTGTAAATTGGCAAACTTTGTGTTAGTTTCAGTAAATCAAAATTAATTGCTCTTACTGTTCCGGGCTGCGCCCTCCTCCCTTGCGCCTACAATCACTTGTTACAGATGGCACCTGGCCTGATCTCTACTTCTTTGTCTTTCTGCGGGCCCCAACGACCTTGGAGGATCTACTTCGCTTTTCTCCTCCGTGCCAGGAACAGCAGAGATCTTTCATAAAGCTTTAATTGCTTTTCTGCTAATCTAAACGCATTCCTAAATTTCTACGTATACCTCATTCTAGTTTCAGCTACAAACCTGTCTAGTTATATACAAGTGAACCAATATTCTGAACAAGATGGCCGCCTGTGTACAATGGCGGCCGTCTTCCAGCCTATTTCCACTTCAATCTCTGTTTTGGATAGCCTTTCTTCTAAATTCTCTCCCCCTCCAATCTTTTTTTATTTTTTCAACTCCCCAAAAAGTGAGTTCATGTGGATTTTTGCATGTTGCTCATTAAAATGTTGAGGGACACTGTGATGTTCTACTCCTTTTAAAATATTGTTGATATGTTCATTGATCCTCACATATAACTGTCTCTTTATTTTGCCTATATAATCTTTACCACATGTACACCTTAGCGTATATATTACATATTTAGAGTGACATGTTATGACTTCTTTGACCTCCACCACAACTTGTATTAGGGATGCACCGATACGCTAGTAGTATCGGTGCCGATACTGCTATTTGCATGAGTACTTGGTACTCCTACAAATGCCCCAATGTCTCCCCCCTGATACCGGAAGGAAGTCAGCACTGGGCCGGCTTGCCGTAATCCGCGGGGCTGGGTAAGCTGGCCGAGTGCATAAAAAGCATTTGGCCAGTGTTCCCCTCCGGCCGACCGCGTTACCGAGCGACCGCCGGACTGTGGAGGCTGTGACGCTGCCTCCAGTCGGGATCTTGCAGTAGCCGCGAGATCTCACAGGAGCTCGTCACTGCCCTGCGACCGACCGACCGCTTGGTAACGTGGTCAGCTGGAGGGGAACGCTGCCAACATGCTTTTAAATGTATCTGGCCAGCTTCCCCAGTGTCTGGTCTGAGGTCTGCATATAAATCTGAGTGGGTATATGTCTGGTCTGATAGATGGATATATCTATATTTGTTCTGCTTGATTTAGATATATCAATGTCTGGTCTGATGTATGTATGTATGTATGTATGTGGGGATCAGACCTCATACCAGACATACCCATATATCAGACCAGACATATGTACATATGTATGTCTGGTATGAATATATATATATATATATATATATATTATAGTCTGATATATAATGTGTGTCTGGTCTGAGGTATGTGTACATATATCTGAGATGAGGTGTGTGCAGGGGGTAAATGGGGTGTCTGGCCATACATTTCAATATAAACATAAACTGGACAGGCTTTCAGCAAATTTTTTAAATTATTTATTGGAAAGCGTCACATGACTTTAATTAAAAGTATCGGTACTCGGTATCAGAGAGTACCGGGGAAAAAAAAGTATGGGTACTTGTACTCGGTCCTAAAAATGTGGTATCAGTGCATCCCTATTTTTCTACCTCTCCTCCTCTCCCTCTCTTTAACCCCTTCCCGACCGCGGACGTACCATGTACGTCATTGCAGCGGGTCTCTCTTAGACCCGCTGACGTACATGGTACGTCCTGGGTTTTTTGAGCGCTGGAAGCGATCGGATCGCTTCCAGCAGCTCAAACGCCATTGCAGGATGCCTGGGAGTCCAGGCATCCGTGCAATGGCGGTGAGAAGTGCCGGGGCACCATGTGATCGCTCCCCGGGAGCGATCTACATCCGGTTTTACCGGAGAGGTGCCCGGCACTTCTAAAGAGCGCTGGAAGCGATCGGTATCGCTTCCAGCTGCTCTGTGTATATTGCAGGGATGCCTCGACATCGAGGCATCCTTGCAATATGCTTACCTGCCGCCGGTCCGCTAAGTGATCGCTCCCCCGAGCGATCACTTCCGGTAGCGGCAGGAAGTACTGAGTGCCACGAGGTATCGTGGCACTCAGTACAAAAAGATCACATGAGTGATCAGGTGCTCTGCTGGGTGCCTCGAGGATCAAGGCACCCAGCAGAGTAAAAAAAGTGTGTAAAAAAAGAAGAAAAAATAAAATAAAAATAAATAAAAATGAATAAAAGAAAAGAAAACTGACAGCCAAGATGGCGCTGCCCTTCTAAGGGCAGGGTCATCTTGGGGCTGAGTGGGATGTTCCTAGCCTGCCTCATCAGAGAGGCAGGCTAGCAACATCCAATCAGAAGTTAGAAAAAAATCAAAATAAAATTTCTAATTTGTCTGGTCAGGTCAATATTTTGTAAATATTGGCTCTGACCTCTGTGATTCTCCCTCCCTCTCCTCACTTGTGTTTTGGTGAGCGAGAGAGAGAGATCAGATTTGACAGGTTAGAGATTTTAGTGAGATTTAGTGAGATTAGAAAAATTGAGGCAGATTTAGAGAGATTTTAGTGAGATTAGAAAAATTTAGGCAGATTTAGAGAGATTTAGGGAGATTTAGAAGAATTGAGGCAGGTTTAGAGTGATTTAGAGAGATTTAGGTGTTTATTTGTATTTTCTTGTGAAACCCAACGGTTCTTCTAAGAACCAACAATCCGCTTATTATTATATAATAATTATAAAATTTTATAATCTATTATATATAATGTCTGAGAGGGTGTACAGCGCCGAGGAGGCATATGCCATCCTGGCATCAGAATCTGAGGCATCTGCGTCAGACTCTGACCCTGATTTTGACCCCGCCAACTGCTCAGAGACGTCGCTAGATACATCATCTACGCTGGCTGATGTATCTAGTGAGGTTTCTGATGCAGATCCTGGGTCACCACCTGCCAGCAGGAGACGCACAGCTCCAGCTGAGGAGTGGGTAGTGCCTCATCGCCAGAGGCCAGATATCCCTCCTTTCACGGCAAATCCTGGCATCAATATTGATGTTGCAGGATTTACCGCCACACAGTTTTTGCAGGTGTTTATGGGGGATGATTTGTTGGGCCACATCGTGGCCCAATCAAATCTGTATGCCCATCAGCATTGTGCTGCGAAGCCAGACTCCTACTTGGCAAGGCAGCAATGGACCCCGCTAGATGTGCCAGAATTTCTGAAATTCTGGGCACTTACTATGCTGATGGGCATCATAAAGAAGCCCTCAATTCGCTCCTACTGGAGCAGTAGCCCCATCTGCTCTACCCCCATTTACCCCCAATCAATGTCACGTAGAAGGTATGAAAACATTTTGCGTTTCATGCACTTCAGTGACAACAGCCTGTGCCCTCCTAGAGAGCATCCCCATTTTGACAGGCTGTATAAAATCCGTCCCCTGATTACCCACTTCGCCGCCAGGTTTGCAGAGGCTTATACACCTGGAAGGAATATCTGCGTGGATGAATCCCTAATGAAATACAAGGGAAGGCTGGGATTCAAGCAGTATATTCCTTCCAAACGCTCCAGGTATGGAGTGAAGGTGTATAAGCTCTGTGACAGCGAGAGTGGGTATACTCAGGCCTTCCGGTGTACGAGGGAAAGGATAGTAGCCTTGACCCTCCAGGTTGCCCAGAACACATGGGAACCAGTGGCAAGATTGTGTGGGACCTACTTTTTCCCCTGATGAACAAAGGGTACCACTTGTATGTTGATAATTTTTATACAAGTGTCCCTTTGTTCAAGCTGCTGTATTGCTTTGATACAGCAGCATGCGGTACTGTTCGCAAGAACCGCGTAGGTTTCCCAGCACAGCTTGTCCGCACCCGGCTAAAAAGGGGGGAGACCTCAGCTCTGCGCCAAGAGGAGCTGTTGGCGGTCAAGTACAGAGACAAGAAGGATGTATACCTTCTATCCACCATCCACACTGAGAGGTCTGTGGAGGTCTCTGTACGTGGCAGAGCTGAGCGCATCAGGAAACCAGTGTGCATCAAAGCCTATAACCGGCATATGGGTGGGGTTGATCTGGCAGATCAGCTGCTCCAGCCCTACCAGATTATGCGGAAGTCAAGGGCCTGGTACAAAAAGGTTGCAATTTACCTGATGCAAATTGCAACCCACAATGCCTTTTTGCTCTGCAAAAAGGCAAACCCCGGAGTGACGCTGTCCTTTTTACAGTTTCAGCTCCAGGTCATTTCGGGGCTTTTGTACCAGGATGCACCTGCTCCCCGGGCGGTGATGGGGGACAGAGTTGGGGCTACGCATTTTATTTATAAAATCCCCCCTACTGAGGGCAAACAGAAACCCAAAAAAGGTGCAGGGTGTGTTTCAAGAGGGGGCAGAGGAGAGGACACAATCTTTTACTGCCCAGAATGCCCTGGACAACCCGGTCTGTGTCTTGGGGACTGTTTCAAGCTATATCACACTGTGCGTGATCTGTGATTTTTTTTTTTTCCTTTCTATTTTTTCTCACACTCCAGTTAGTTAGTTCAGTTTATTTTTTTTTTTTCTTTTACTGCTCCAGACTTTTACATTTTATTCGTACCATTTTATGTTCTACAATTGGTGCTGTATTTTGCCAAAATCTTTGCACACCTATGCATGGGGGCATGGCTGTACTCAGGAGACCTTGCAGAAAACAACCTGGAGAGTTTTCATGCAGTAACAAACAACCGTGTCTCCTAAATCACAGTCCAAAACTGATGTGGTGTGAAAATCTGAAAATTGAAAAATTACACCACACACCTTCTCAAATGTTTTGGGCTAAAACCGTTGCATCCATGGCATCAAAGCACTCCATATGCAATACCTTGGGGTGTCAACATAACAAACATAAACAATTTTCTGGCAATAATTCAAACTGGGGTATGCGGTAGACCCAAAACCAAAGATAGGCCTAGCTGAAGAAATAATCTCAATTTCAACTCTAATGACAAAGTCATAAAAATTGTATTTGAACCTTCCAAAATCCTGGCAAACCTATGCATGGGGGGCATGGGTGTACTCAGGAGATCTTGCAGAAAACAACCTGGAGAGTTTTCATGCAGTAACAAACAACCGTGTCTCCTAAATCACAGTCCAAAACTGATGTGGGTGTGAAAATCTGAAAATTGAAAAATTACACCACACACCTTCTCAAATGTTTTGGGCTAAAACCGTTGCATCCATGGCATCAAAAAGCACTCCATATGCAATACCTTGGGGTGTCAACATAACAAACATAAACAATTTTCTGGCAATAATTCAAACTGGGGTATGCGGTAGACCCAAAACCAAAGATAGGCCTAGCTGAAGAAATAATCTCAATTTCAACTCTAATGACAAAGTCATAAAAATTGTATTTGAACCTTCCAAAATCCTGGCAAACCTATGCATGGGGGGCATGGGTGTACTCAGGAGATCTTGCAGAAAACAACCTGGAGAGTTTTCATGCAGTAACAAACAACCGTGTCTCCTAAATCACAGTCCAAAACTGATGTGGGTGTGAAAATCTGAAAATTGAAAAATTACACCACACACCTTCTCAAATGTTTTGGGCTAAAACCGTTGCATCCATGGCATCAAAGCACTCCATATGCAATACCTGGGGTGTCAACATAACAAACATAAACAATTTTCTGGCAATAATTCAAACTGGGGTATGCGGTAGACCAAAACCAAAGCTAGGCCTAGCTGAAGAAATAATCTCAATTTCAACTCCAATGACAAAGTCATAAAAATTGTATTTGAACCTTCCCAAAATCCTGGCAAACCTATGCATGGGGGCATGGGTGTACTCAGGAGACCTTGCAGAAAACAACCTGGAGAGTTTTCATGCAGTAACTGACAACAGTGTCTCCTAAATCACAGTCCAAAACTGATGTGGGTGTGAAAATGAAAAATGACCACCAAACTGTATCCAATTTGTTTGGAGCCAAACGGATGCATCCATAGCATAAAAACACTCCATTTACAATACTTTGGGGTGTAGCTTACCAAATATATGCACGTTTCATAAAACTAGGGTATGTAAAAAGGCCCCTAAAAAGAAGATAAGCAAAGAAGATACTGTATGTCAAATTAGAAAATTGACAAGCACATGTCAAAGATTGGCGTAGCACCCCCTATTAGCCCCCAAATGACCCGACATACCTATACATGGGTGGTATCAATTTACTCAGAAGATGTTGCTGAACATATTTTGGGGTGTTTTTTGGCAGTAACCCATAACTGGATTTGACAATTCATGCCTAAAGTACAATGTGTGTGGAAAAAATAACACAAAAAGTGACTACCTGAAAGTTTGACATAGAGCTAGTGCATGGAAAGTGTTAAAATACAACTCTTTGAAGCACCCCAGGGTGTGCCCTTTCTAAAAATATATATATGGTTTGATGGGGGTAAATTACTTTGGCCGGCTTCAAAAATGTCCCAAATAGGACATGGGTGCATGATGACGAAATGTGAAAATTCCAAGTTGGAAAACTGAAATGTGCACCCCCCAAATAAGGCCTTTTAGCCCCCAAATGACCCACATACCTATACTTGGGTGGTATCAATTTACTCAGAAGATGTTGCTGAACATATTTTGGGGTGCTTTTTGGCAGTAAACCTTAAAGTTCACAGTACATGTATTCTTAAATTGCGTTCAAAAAAAAAAATCACCAAATTTTTTTTTTTTCCTCAAACTTTGGCATAGCTTTGTGGTAAAATGGTTTGCATGGAAAGAGTCAAAATACCCCGTTTAATACCTTGATTTGTGTACTTTAAAAAAATATGTATATGTGGAGGGTTATTCAGGAATTAGTGACAGATATCAGTGTTACAATGTCACTAGCACTAGTTTTGAAAATAAACTCTTTGGAAATGGCAAAGTGCTACTTGCACTTATTGTTGCATAAAATAAGGAAAAAAGCGAGGAATATGTAAACATTGGTATTGCTAAACTCAGTACTAAATTTAGAAACTACCAAGGAATTAATTTTTTTTGACGGTTGTTGATACATAAGAAATTTTGGGGGTCAAAGTTCGAAAAAGTGTGTTTTTTTTCATTTTTGTGTCATATTTCACAATATTTTTATAGTAAATTATATGAAATGATGAAAAAAATGGTATTTTTATAAAGTCCATTTAGTGACGAGAAAAACAGTGTAAAATATGTGGGGTTACATAAACGAGTAAGAGGAAAATTTGACGTAAACACTAAGAGCGCAGAAACGTAAAAACAGCAGCGGTCACGAACGGACGGATTTGTGTAAAACCGCCCGGTCACTAAGGGGTTAAAAAGAAATCTACTTGTCCAACGGACTAAACCGGTAGCCCCATCTACTTGTCCCGGTGAGCAAAATAATTTAGATAAACTAGCCTTTAAAAAACAACTCCCCCCACAATAAAAAAAAAATCTCCAGCTAGATACTTCGCTAAAGACACTGCCAGGGGCAGACACAGCTACACAACCCCACACAATCATACGTAGCTGAACACCGATTTTAGATGGTTATTCACGAAGTGCCGTTGTAATTCAGTGTTGCAGCACTGACACACTGTTTCTGTATGCAGTGTCACACTGTAAGCCCCATCATATGCATAGTAATGCTTATCCTGTTGCTCTTCGATTTCTACTTTTGTGAAATGCCAGCGTTTGGTGCTTTAATGATTACACTGCGAGGCATGTAGCCTACCCCTAAAATGCCATTTAATCAAGGGAAAACCTGAAATGAATACACTGTGAGGGATGAAACCTGCCCATTAACCCTTAATATACAACTAAACATAGTAAAAACTAAAGCAATACACTACAGGTATATGATTATATAGTCTGACCGTTAACCCCTTTCCTGCTGAGCCATTGCAACCCAGTGTTACAAGAAAAGGTTATGTTTTTATTTTCCTTTAAACTGAATATGGTCATCCTGGGTATCATTGGAAAGGCCAGACGCTGCCCTTTCCAATGACCTCTCGATTTGAGCATGTACGATACAGGGAAGGCGGAGCTACAACAGTCTGAAGGAACTTGGCAATGCTGATCCCTGGTATTGGGTCGGGGGGGGGGCAATTGCCTACCTTGCCCCACTGCAGTGATGCTTAAGATAAAGGGTACATATATTTATAAATTGTCTGCAATGAAAAAATGTTTTGCATAAATCCACTGGATCCTATATTGTATAATTATGCATATTTGTTCATTTTATTGTAGGAGTGGAATGAGGCGTCATTATGAAATCTACACGTGACATTGGGCTGCTGAAGTCCTGTTTTGGTCATTTCTATTCATGGATTGTTGCTCCTCAAAGAATACAAACCAGACATATTACAAAGTGCCCAGGTTATGGGTCACATTTTCCGATCGGTCATACATTCCTCCAAGGACTTGGCTGCCCTCCCAGGAGATGTTGTTATAATGACTCCCACGCCACATGGTGTAACGAAAAACTGCAAAATTACTTGAACGCCTTGCGCAAAGAGCATGAAGACCTAAGTCAAAGGAGGAGTCTCTCTTCTGTTAAAGAGGATGATCAAAGGACTCTGGGAAAGCGGCACAATGAACTATCCCCAATCATTGCTTTACTCAAAGAGATACAGGCTGCGGAGCAAGACGCCAGAGAGTTGGAATCTATGTGCGCTGGTGAGACTGCGTATTCAACAGAATTAGAATTTTAACACACCATCCTATACAAAGACGTGTTCTTTCAATGTTCTCAATATTGGGTAGTTTACTAACCGGTAGAGCTAGCAGCAGTTAAAACATTACAGGCCCTAATACATACTTAACGTTAATATAAAACTCAGCTGTGTGAGTGTTAGCGTTAGATTAAGTAGCCCTAGTAAAGGCTGACCTTATTCTATGCCGAACGTTAATGGGTTAAAAAAAAAAACGGCGATTTGGAGATTGTGCTTACTGTACTTTGCGCTCCCCATGTTAAGCATAGGAAGCACAAACAGTTAATTAGCGCTAGGATTTCAAAGTCCTAATGCTAATTGTGGCACGCTGCGGTTAACTCAAAAGTTAACCACTGCTAGGAGCTGGTGCTAACTGATTCTGCTATTGCATAATCACTTATCACCAGCCAAAAAATCCCCCCCCCCCAAAAAAAAATCAGATACTCACCTCTCATCCCTTGGCGAGAACAGTGGCTCAATCCGCTGCTTCTGGCCCGCCGAGAGTCCCGCGTCCCGCTCTGCGAATCACTCTGCCGACCTGCAGGATCTTGCGAGAGAGGCGAGATCCTACAGGTCATGTGACCGGCAGTCGGAGCCTCAGTGGAGTCCTATGGAAGCTCGCGGCGGCGTTTAGCTCTGTCTAGAGTAACCTGAGGATTAGCGCCGCATTACGGGGCAGGCTGCTGATTTATCGCCTGCCCCGTAATATGGAGCTAATACGGGGACGCTATGGAGAAACACAGGTTTTCCTTCTTAGCGTCCCCGTTTTAGCGGGCAGAATGTAATACTGCCATACATAAATTCAAGGAAGAAATGTGAGAGGAGAAGGGGAAATAATGAGAAAGGAGCGGTGAGAAATGGGAAAAGAATGGGAGAGACAAGGCAACTGGGAGATGAGGAGCACAAGAAAAGGGGGTGGTCATTGGTCAACAATGGTAAAGCCAGAGGGAAAACCTGCAGGAGAGGTAGTGCAAATGGATGGAAGGGAAATGTGGAGAGATGAAGCAACCAAAAGGGTGGAAAGGATAAAATTGGGAGGTGTCATGCCCCAAAGCGGGATCTCGGCGACCCCGGGACCCACCTGGTGCCGCCTCGCGGCCTGGACCCTCACCTGCGGTGGTCGCAGTGGCGCTGCCCCGATCACGGGGGTTGCCTCCTCCGGCGTTGGGCGGACCACGCCTGATCCGAGTGGCCGGTGGGGCCTGTCATGGCGCCAATTTGGAGCCCCAGAGAACCACGGTGCCTGACTCCTCACCGTGCGGTTTGAGGGGGCGTGGCCCGAACCAGCGTCTGGGTCTGGAGGCTCCCTTTTACAGGTTGGGGGGCGTGGCTGAGCCCTTGATAGACAGGGACTGGGCTCGCCCCCAGGGAGAGCCTACCTCCCAGATGGGACCCAATAGGGAGACGAATCATCACCGCTCAGAGGGGCGTGACCACCCCAACTGCCTATATATACCCAGTCCTTGCACACTATCATTGCCACAGCGTCGCTTCTCTTAAGAGTTGTATACCTGCTAACGAATGCTAATATATCCTTGTTGTGTACCAAACCTGGAAAGTCTTGACTCTTCTTCTGGATATCCCCTACTCTGTACTGCGTTATAGCTTCTACACCTGGTTCCTGCTTCCCACTCCCCCGACCCTGACAGTACGCTGTGGCCATACCATGGAACCCGAAGAAGTTACCGAGGCGGTACAAGCCCTAACCCTTCAAGTTACCGGTCTCACCAGAACCATTCAAGAATTACATGCAGAGCAACAACAACTGCGAGACCAATTCCATGCAATGGGTCCCCCACCTCCTTACGATCCTGGTGATGAACTCGTTGCACCCCAACCTATCGCTGAAGCCACCCAGAACCTCAGGTTCCCTGCCTGACCGTTTCTTTGGGGATCGTTCCAAGTTCGAGACTTTCGTTCTAGATTGCCATGTCTTGTTCTCTCTAAAACCTCGAACCTACAACTCAGATTTCATAAGAGTCAGAGCAGTCATCTCACTCCTCGGTGGAGAACCGAAAAGATGGGCACACACTCTTCTTCGCCAGAATGATCCGTCTCTAGATACCTGGGCCTCATTTTCCCGTGCTTTGGACTCGATGTATAGAGACCCACACCAACGTGATACAGCCCAAACGGTCATCAGAACCCTTAAACAAGGTCGTAGGCCCGTCGAAGAGTACATCACGGAATTTCGCCACTTTTCTCACCAAACAGGATGGAACGACACGGCACTATTAGATCAATTCCGCTTAGGATTGGCGGACCACCTCAAAGATGAGTTGGCTAGAGTCGGCATACCACCTAATATGGAGGCCCTAATCGATTTCTGTATTCTGGTGGATCGCAGAATGAGAGAGAGACGTCAGGAAAGAGGAGCTACACTCCCTTGGATACCTAGACCCTTCTCTAACCTGTCTGAACAACCTTCTGCTTCCACAGCATTGGTCCCGGTGCCTACTCCAGGTTCCTCGGTTGAACCCATGCAGATCGGCCTGGTTAACGGACGTCTACCCAGAGCTGAAGTAGACCGCCGTCGCCAACTCCGCCTATGCCTCTATTGTGCTGAAGCCAGCCATCAAGTTCGTAATTGTCCTATCAGAAATGTTTCAAGAAGGGGTAAGCCCATTCCTCATGTCATACATGCCATACATACATCCAAGAATCCCTCCCCTCTCTTACTGCTCCCCATCTTATTACAGTGGCAGCAGAAGACGATCCCGCTACAAGCCATGGTGGACTCAGGAGCTAGTGGGTGCTTTCTGGATGAAAACTTATCTTCACTTTTGTCTATTCCCCTTCACAATAAAACCTTTCCTGTGTGCGTTCAACTAGTAGATGGCTCTCATTTGCAGTCTGGACCCATAACACACGAAACCATACCGTTACAAGTCACCATAGGTTCTAAGCATTCTGAGACATTATGCTTTGACATTGTTTCTTCACCTCTGTACCCGGTCATACTCGGCCTTCCCTGGCTTAAACTACACGACCCTTACGTACACTGGTCGTCCGCATCTGTGTCGTTTCTGTCTCGGTTGTAAGCAAACGTGTCTCCAGAGAACACACACTGTAATGTCCATACTTGACAAAGATATGACGCAGACTAATGTCTGTCTTCCCAAGGCATACCATGAGTTCCACGATGTGTTCGATAAACAAAAAGCCGAGACACTACCACCAAGACGTCCCTATGACTGTCCTATAGATCTTCTTCCTGGGACCGCCATTCCCTATGGCCGTATCTACCCCCTGTCAGAACCAGAGCTGACTGTGTTAAAAGAATATATAAAAGAAAACCTTGAAAAAGGATTCATTCGCCCCTCTACCTCTCCGGCAGGAGCTGGCATCTTTTTTGTAGATAAAAAGGATGGAGGGTTAAGGCCATGCGTGGACTACCGAGACCTTAATAAGATAACGGTAAAAAACCGATACCCCTTACCTCTCATTCCAGAACTGTTGGAGAGACTGAAGGGTGCCAAAATATATTCTAAGCTGGATTTACGCGGAGCCTACAATCTCGTCAGGATGAAACAGGACGACGAGTGGAAAACCGCATTCCGATCACGTTACGGCCACTTTGAATATACAGTCATGCCCTACGGGCTGTGTAACGCACCGGCCACCTTCCAACATTTTATAAATGACGTTTTCAGAGACCTCCTTGATTGTTTCGTTGTCACCTATCTCGACGACATCCTTATTTTTTCTTCATCCCTCGAAGACCACCGCTCCCATATGCGTATCGTTCTTCAACGACTCCGTGACAACAAACTATATGCCAAACTTGAGAAATGCATATTTGAAACTACGAAGGTGGATTTTCTCGGATTTGTGCTTTCTCCAGGAAAGATCGAGATGGATCCTAAAAAAGTAGAGGCCATCCTGTCCTGGCCCATTCCGGACACCCGAAAGGCAGTCCAACGATTCCTAGGGTTTGCCAATTTTTACCGGAGGTTTATAAAGAATTTCTCTAAGATAGTACACCCATTAACCATTCTTACCAAGACCGGAATACCCTTCAAATGGACTCCAGAGGCTCAAGTGGCATTTAACACTCTCCGTATCCGTTTTTCTACCACTCCTATCCTCTCCATGCCTGACCCTCAAACACCCTATTTCTTGGAGGTGGACGCCTCCGAAATAGCCACTGGGGCGATCCTTTCTCAACGTGCGGCCGATGGTCTTCTTCACCCAGTGGCATATTGTTCGAAAAAACTCAATCCGGCTGAAATCAACTACGACATAGGCGACCGCGAGTTGTTAGCTATCAAAAGAGGGCTTGAAGAATGGCGTCACCTACTGGAGGGTGCCTCACACCCGATCACTGTCTATACAGACCATAAAAACCTCGAGTATCTGCGTTCTGCCAAACGCCTCAAACCAAGACAGGCCCGCTGGGCTCTCTTTTTTGCTCGTTTTATTTTTCATGTCACCTACAGACCGGGTCAGAAAAATGGTAAGGCTGACGCCCTTTCTCGCATCCATCACTCATGTAGTATTCCTTCTACCCCCTCATCAATACTACCTTCAAAATGTTTCCTTGGCATCATCCACCCCGTATATGACAAGATTCGCACTCTAACCGCAACCACTTCTTTGGAAGTAAATCCTGAAGGCCTTCATATTACCAAGGACCGTGTCTTCGTACCAGAAGAAGCTCGCTTCGACGTCTTACATACATGTCATGATTCTCCACAGGCTGGACACCCAGGCATACGAACCACCTTGGATCTTGTTCTTCGACAGTTTTGGTGGCCCTCTGTAGAGCTCAGTGTCAAACAATACGTCCAATCATGCCCTACATGTCTCAGAACAAAAGTCAATCTTACCAAGACTGCGGGTTTACTCTGCCCCCTACCAGTCCCAAACCGACCATGGACACAACTAACCATGGACTTCATTGTAGACCTGCCTCCGTCCAAAGGTTTCAACACAATCATGGTGGTTGTCGATAGATTGACTAAAATGGCACACTTCATTCCTAGTAAGAAATTACCGACTGCCGGAGAAACAGCCTCCTTATTTTTTACCCATATCTTCCGTCTCCATGGAATTCCCGATACTATAACAACAGACAGGGGAACTCAATTCACGTCTAAGTTCTGGAAAGCCTTTTGTTCCTTATTACGAATACAGCGAAACCTCTCTTCATCCTTTCACCCACAGACAAATGGACAAACGGAACGAGTCAACCAAATTCTTGAACAGCACCTACGTTGTTACACTTCCTTCCTCCAGGATGACTGGCTCGACCTCCTGCCCTCAGCAGAATTCTCATACAACTCTCGTAAACACTCTTCCATAAACTCCTCTCCGTTCTACGTAAACTACGGATTCCATCCTACTGCCATTCCCAATATCCCTATAACCACCACTGTGCCTGAAGCAACCAATCGCCTTCTCAATCTCAAGCAAGGATTCCGCTTAGCCGCGACTACCCTACAAGCTGCTCAAGAGACGTACAAAAAAGCTGCGGATAAACGACGACGACCTGCACCAGATTTTCAAATCGGAGACATGGTCCTCCTCTCCACAAAAAATCTTCGGTTGCCCTGTCCATCCAAAAAACTGGGTCCCAAGTTCGTGGGTCCGTTTCGTATCCTTAAGAGGATCAACTCTGTTGCCTTTCGTCTTCAACTGCCGGACTCATACAAGATACACCCCGTTTTCCATGTCTCCCTTTTTAAGTCATATCATCCCGATCCTTTTATCAACCGCTCCCCTGCTCCTCCTCCTCCCTCTGTGGTGTCGGATTCCCTGGAATATGAGATTGGCCGGATTCTTGATTCCCGTCTGCATAGGGGCGGACTCCAATATTATGTGCATTGGAAAGGGTATGGCCCTGAGGAGCGGTCTTGGGAACCGGTTCAGCACGTGCATGCACCTGCTCTCCTCCGGGCGTTTCATCGCTTGCACCCGCGCAGACCGGGCCCTGGTCGCTCCCGGGGGGCGCTCCTTCGGGGGGGGTTCTGTCATGCCCCAAAGCGGGATCTCGGCGACCCCGGGACCCACCTGGTGCCGCCTCGCGGCCTGGACCCTCACCTGCGGTGGTCGCAGTGGCGCTGCCCCGATCACGGGGGTTGCCTCCTCCGGCGTTGGGCGGACCGCGCCTGATCCGAGCGGCCGGTGGGGCCTGTCATGGCGCCAATTTGGAGCCCCAGAGAACCACGGTGCCTGACTCCTCACCGTGCGGTTTGAGGGGGCGTGGCCCGAACCAGCGTCTGGGTCTGGAGGCTCCCTTTTACAGGTTGGGGGGCGTGGCTGAGCCCTTGATAGACAGGGACTGGGCTCGCCCCCAGGGAGAGCCTACCTCCCAGATGGGACCCAATAGGGAACGAATCATCACCGCTCAGAGGGGCGTGACCACCCCAACTGCCTATATATACCCAGTCCTTGCACACTATCATTGCCACAGCGTCGCTTCTCTTAAGAGTTGTATACCTGCTAACGAATGCTAATATATCCTTGTTGTGTACCAAACCTGGAAAGTCTTGACTCTTCTTCTGGATATCCCCTACTCTGTACTGCGTTATAGCTTCTACACCTGGTTCCTGCTTCCCACTCCCCCGACCCTGACAGGAGGAGTGGTGGGGAACAATGGTAGAGGAGGAGCCTCAATGATAATTTATATATTGGCACAAAGGAATATGCTGAGTTAGCTAGAGACATGTACTTAAATATCTATGTTGTTCTATCCATTATATATTTTTTTACGTTTTTAATTATTATTGAAGGACAAGTATACAATTGTATCACAATACAGAATCCATCGGGGGGGGGGGGGTGAACTCAGAAAACGCGTATGTATATTAAATCTGAGGATATATGCTTGCCATCAGCGAAGTAGTCACGAATAAGTATACAGTGTTATTCCTCTTCTTTTGCACTCACAAGTCAATTTTTCAATCAATTTGGGTTACCCCCAGTACTCCATTGTGGAGTTTACTACAGTGTTCTTTACTGTATCTGGTTGCTTTTGCCCATATTGAGAAACATCTATCTTTTCTATACCCTGCATTTATTTCATTTTATATATGTGTATATATATTTTTTTATTACGATATAGACAAAAACGAGAAAGAGGAGCTTCTGCAACTTGCTATGGAAGAAAAGCAAATGGTGAACCAAAATATTGAAATGCTACGGAGAAAGGTTAGCAAATAAAGTGTTGTGACAAGTGTGTGAGTCATTAAACCTGGCCAGTAATAAGAAATCAGTGAGTGGATAATTCCCAGGATATGAGATATTCAGGACAATTTTATGTGCATGATGAGTTAACAAAATAACACCCATATATAATGTGTGGCTGAGGACACGGTGAGAGGACCCTGCACATGCATGTGCGCTGTCCTATGCACACCACATTCTGCGACCAGGTTATTGTGACGGGACGCCGTCTCTTCCCGTCTGTCCTGGCTCTCCAGACACCCCCTTACCAGGATCAGCCTGGCCTCTGAGTTGCTCGGAAGTCAGTGCCTCGAGCAGCCTGATCCACAGCTCCAGACCCGCTTGTTCTGAACGCCTGCCTTGGAGCCTCTTTGCATTTCCAGAATGCCGCTCAGTGCCTTCTGAGAGTGATTATAGCTGTAGCGTAGCTGAGACACCAGGCAGGCTGTATGTTCATTACAGGATACACACTGGCCATTTCACTTGGCCTGCTTTTATTTGGTTCAGAATCAGATAACCGTTAACATTCCCGCCCCCCAGACATTACGGCACCGTCATTCAGCAGTTCCCCATCAGGTCCTCTCAGGGTGCAAGCTCTTGAGCAGGGGCTTCTCTGGTACTGTTCTATGTGTTTAACTTGCATGTATATTTGTTATCCTGTCTTTTCCATTGTACAGTGCTACGGTACTTGGTGGTGCCTTATAATTAACTGTAACTGCGGTCATACAGAGCACATGTCTTTGTTTTGGGGGGAATCCAGGGGAGCAGTGGCGATCCAGGGGGACCGTTTGATAGCTCGGGTCCCTAGGGTGTCACAGTCCAAAAAGCGCCCAGGCAATGACCACCTTAATACGCCACATGGATGACCTAGAAAATAGGTCACGCCGGCATAATATTCGGGTTAGGGGGGGGTCAAAGAAGTAGAAACGGACAGCAGGACATATTTAATCAGGCTATTTCGATCTATACTCCCGGACGGGAAATTTCAACTTTCGGATATCGATAGAGCCCACTGCATCTTTCGCTTCACACGCTCCTCCTCTCAGTCGACCCCGAGAGACATTATTTGCCACTTGCCAAACTTTATTCTCAAAGACCGTCTGTTTAAAGCAGCTCAGACAAGACGAGCTTGGGAATTCGAGGGAGATTCGATTGAAATTTATGCTGACCTTTCTAAATTTACATTATCGGCTAGGAGGGCTCTCCGGCCGGTAACAACGGAGCTAAGGAAAGCAGATATCCCATATCGTTTGGGATACCCGTTTTCCCTGACGGTACTCCGGAATGGGACTATGACAATGATTACCACGCCGAATGACGTCCCGGCCTTTCTTCAAAACCTTCAGCTTACGGAAGTAGAAATCTCAGATTGGGAACGGATGCATCTAGAGGAACAGACGCCATCTTTGTCCCAACCCCGCGTGCCAAGATCCTTTTGGCCTGGGGACCGTAGGAAACAACGTCGCACAGAAGATCTGGACACCCGCCCTAGAGATTGAGCCCGATCCTCCTGCTCTCCTTCCTGTCCGCGCCGACCACCTTTTTTCTTTTTTCAGCTACCCGCACCCTTTGAGACCCCGAGGTGCCGTCAATATATATGCCGCTTATGGTGATTGTGTGCCTTCTTGTTGGATCGGAACTCCACTAGCCCGCTACGCTTGTTAGCGCCTCGAGGTATATTATACAACCCCATTCCTCTGACTGACACCCTTGCATAGACGGATTTATCTCCTGGACACTTTTTGGAGATGGGGAATGTAAACTAACTTGCTTGTTCTATATAGAGAACAACGGAGACTGTGACTTGAAGGATTGTTTTCAGCCTGATATGAGGGGAGGGATGTAGTTAGGGGGGAGGGGAGGGTTGCAGGAGGGGAAGAGGGAGGGGGAATGGGGATTTTGGGAAAGGGAAAAAAAAAAAATCGCAATAGTTGAAGTTGCTATCCCTCTCCAAAAGTACTGTACTAGTTGTGTCCTTGTTACCGTACAGCTAATTGGGCTACGAGGGAAGATTTCTAGGGGGATCTAATTTCACCGACAGGGGGAAGAGAGAGGGGGGACGGGGGGGGAAATGTAAGGGGGGGGAGGAAAAGGGAAAGGGGGGGGGAGGGGAAAAAAAGGAAAAGAAAAAATATTATTAAAAAAGGAAAAATAAAGAAAGATGTTCTCCTAGTATGCTGAATAGTGAGGCTGTACTTTCGTTAACTGACGTTTCAGCTTAGGTATATAATGTCGAGGTACCAATGCAGGGATATCGGGGTTGAGGTTGGGTGGGCGGGGAGGAGGGGCGCTTGAGCAGCGACAGAATTGTGTCCATGCATCGCACAACACTACGGAAACGGAAGAACTACGGTCATAGACACTCCCGCAAATATGAATACTGAGTTCTTGTTAAATGTTTTGATATACGGTGGTTTAAACCGGTTTATTTGCTCCAGCAATTTATAGATGTTGTTTATTGATACCTGTGGATCGGAGGATGGTCTTGCTGATCGGCGTTTATGGCTACTGCTTGATTTCTCTTATACCATTGTCTGTGTTACATATAAGTAACTTTTGACTACACATCTCTCCCCGGAGGTTTATACGTCCACTCTTTCCTCAGGGGCACTATCCGGTGAGTTCGCTCCTGTGATAGTGTGCCTGACGGACGTTTTTGCCTCACTACTGTCTGTTTGTTTTGTGTCCTTCTCTCTTTGTCCTCTTAGTGCCTTTTCTCTCTTTCCTTCTCCCCCCCTTTTTTTTTTTTTTTTTCTCCTTACCGCCTAAACTCCTTACCCTCCCTCCGCTTACCCTCATTTTGGCATGGCTGCCGGGCCGGGGGTGGACCGGGGGGCTGGGGGTTCGGCCTTTCGTGCAAGATCCTTACGGTTCCTTACATATAATGTTAAGGGCCTAAACATTCCGGAGAAAAGAAGTCGCTTATTGAGAGAACTTGTCTCTCTTCGGACAGCTGTGGTTTTCCTACAGGAGACACCTTTTCGAGCGGGAGCTCCACCCCCGACTACTTTCAAAGCTTATCCCACGGGATTCTTTAGTGATTATATAGACGCCAAATCTAGAGGTACTGCCATCCTCCTTTCCAAAGATGTTCCTTTCCAATTGACAGATCAATTAACGGACGTGGAGAGCCGTTATATTTTTGTTAAGGGCACTATTCTGGAAACGCAATACACGTTTGCCTCCATCTATCTACCAAATAGGAATCAACACAAATGCCTAGCACGAATTCTTAAGAAACTTGTACAGTTTACTGCCGGTATTTTAATCTTGGCGGGGGACCTAAATGTCCCGCTTGATGCCAAATGGGATACTTCTAGATGCTGCTCGTCTATCCCCTCTAGTACTCTGAGACATATTAGATGCTCCCATAGACACCATGAGATTAGTGGATGTCTGGCGTACCTTTAACGCAGGTGCTAGGGATTTTTCCTTCTATTCGACGGTACATGACTCGTTCTCGAGACTGGATTATCTTTTCGTTCAACAGCACCAACTTCCCTTAGTCTCGGATACTAATATGGGTATCTGCTCTTGGTCCGACCATTCACCGGTCTGAATGTCGATGACTTCTCCTCTTGTTCGCCCTAAAGAACGGACATGGCGATTTGAACGTTACTTTACTTGATGATCCGGACTTTGCTGCCGAGATCTCTGAACACCTGACAAACTATTTTCAAGATAACCTTGACGTGGAGGGAGTCCCGGACGCGACTGTCTGGGAGGCGCACAAGGCGGTGGTTCGAGGGCTATTAATTAGTAAAGCTACAGCATTGAAGAAAGCCAATTCCTTAGAGATAACAGACTTGCTGACACAAATTGGTAAATTGGAATCATTTTCCACCGGCTCACCGACCGATCTTGAATTGGTGGAAGCCATGCAATTGAGACGTCGACTCAATGACATTTTAGATGGTGGCTTACGTCTGGACGCTGCGAGAGCTAAATGTACATTCGCCCTCCGGGAAAACAGACCGGGCAAGCTACTGGCTACTTTACTGAAACAGCGTCGACCATTTGACTACATCTCCAAAATTAGACTGTCATCTGGTCATTGCACTCCACGTCCGGATGAGATCACAAATGCATTTGCATCTTACTATCAAAACTTGTATGACTTGGACTTGTCGGAAGGCAAGGGTCCCTCCGCAGAGGCACTATTAGAATACCTTAAGGATGTTACATACCACCCTCACTCCAGATGCTAAGGAGACCTTAGATGGTCCCATTACAGGAGAGGAATTAGCCGCAACCCTGAAAATGATGAAGAATGGGAAAAGCCCAGGGCCGGATGGGCTCCCTTCAGAATATTATAAGTAGGGATTTATTTATTTATTTTTATTTATAAAAGGATTGCAAAGGGATGCACCGATACTAGTATCGGTATCGGGGCCGATATTGCCGTTTGCACGAGTACTTGTTACTCGTGCAAACGGCCCGATACCGGAAGCCGGCGCTGGGCCGGCTTGCCGGTATCCGCGGGGCTGGGGAAGCTGGCCGCGTGCATGAAAAGCACGCGGCCAGCGTTCCCCTCCGGCGCGCCGCGATACTCACCCATCCTGAACGTCCGGTTGCTGGGCAGTGATGCGTTCTCGCGGCCACTGGGCGCTCCTGTGACGCGGCCTCTTCGCTGGAGGCCGCGTCACAGATGCGCCCGGCGGCCACGTGATCGCATCACTGCCCAGCGACCGGACCTTCAGGATGCGTGAGTATCGCGGCGCGCGCCGGGGAACGCTGGCCGCGTGCTTTACATGCACACGGCCAGCTTCCCCAGCGTTCGAGCTGCGGGCCAATCCATGAGACCTAGGGGCCAATCCATGAGACCTGGGGGCCAATCCATGAGACCTGGGGGCCAATCCATGAGACCTGGGGGCCAATCCATGAGACCTGGGGGCCAATCCATGAGACCTGGGGGCAATCCATGAGACCTGGGGGCCAATCCATGTGAGCTGGGGGAGATATCCAGGAGACCTGGGGGAGATATCCATGAGACCTGGGGGAGATATCCATGAGACCTGGGGGAGATATCCATGAGACCTGGGGGCAAATCCATGTGAGCTGGGGGCAAATCCATGTGACCTGGGGGAGATATCCATGAGACCTGGGGGAGATATCCATGAGACCTGGGGGAGATATCCATGTGAGCTGGGGGACATATCCATGAGACCTGGGGGACATATCCATGAGACCTGGGGGACATATCCATGAGACCTGGGGGACATATCCATGAGACCTGGGGGACATATCCATGAGACCTGGGGGACATATCCATGAGACCTGGGGGCAAATCCATGAGTGCTGGGGCAAATCCATGTGAGCTGCGGTCAATCTCATATAAATTTTTATATGAGGTCTGTTCCTATTGGAATGCGTCACATGACATTAAATAAAAGTATCGGTACTCGGTATCGGTGAGTACTTTTAAAAAGTATCGGTACTCGTACTCGGTCTTAAAAAAGTGGTATCGCTGCATCCCTAATTATAAGGATTTTTCAACTGTACTACTACCGAACCTGTTACGAACATTGCAAACGATAGGACCCGCAGACCGATTTCACCTGGCCACTTTAGCGGCAATGATAACAGTTATACCTAAGCCGGACCGAGATCGAGTAGACTGTAAGAATTACAGACCGATCTCATTGCTGAATGTTGATACAAAGATTCTGGCTAAGCTCCTGGCTGAACGATTGAAGATCTTCCTACCTACCTTGATAAAACCGGACCAGGTTGGTTTTGTGCCTGGTAGGGAAGCCAAAGATGCCACGACAAGAGTCCTGAATGCACTCACTTTGGCTCATAGTTCCAAGAAGGAGTTACTGCTTTTTTCGGCTGACGCCGAAAAAGCATTTGATAGGGTCCGATGCGGTCTTGCGACAGATGGGTCTCCCTGAGGGGTTCCTGAGTTTGGTTTCTGCCTTGTATTCTTCTCCGATTGTCCAGGGTCAATGGCGCCCTGTCTCGCCCCATCCGGATTTGTAATGGGACGAGACAGGGTTGTCCGCTCTCCCCGCTACTATTCGCACTTTACCTGGAACCCCTGCTTGAGACTGTACGTGGGAACCAACATATTCGGGGAGTCCAGGGTCATAGGTTTGCATATGCGGATGACCTCATGTTTATGTTGTCTGATACTGGCTCTTCGCTACCAGAGGTTCTTCGTCTGATCGAGGAGAATAGCCGGTTCCTCGGCTTCCGGAGAAATCAGACCTACTCCCCATTAATTTACCTACCCCGTTTCTTAGATACATGCAAACTAAATACCCTTTTACGTGGTGTACCGACAAGTTGAAATATCTAGGTATATGGATACCATCTTCCCATTTGAGGCTATATGACTGCAATTACAGACCTATTCTGAGCTCCTTTGCGAGGGACCTGGCAGGCTGGACGAGTAAATTTATATCTTGGATCGGCCGGGTCAATATGATCAAAATGAATATCATGCCACGCTTACTCTATATCATGCAGACCGTACCCATTCAATTGCCGCAAAAGTTCTTTTCCCTTTTTCGTTCTTTGATACTGAAATTTGTTTGGCCTAAAGGTAGGCCCCGACTTAACTTCGAGACATTATGCCGTCCTAAGACACACGGAGGACTAGCATTACCTAATGCTAAACTATACGCTTATGCAGTACACCTGACCCGTCTGTTGGACTGGTCCTCGGCGTCCCCACACAAGCTATGGTTAGACCTGGAAGAGAAGATGCTGAATCTCCCATTATGGTCGGCCCCATGGATTCGACCGCGGGACCTACTGGACCATCTCCTCCCCTGGAGCCTTCCCCTTGAATCCTTGCGGATCTGGAGAAAGGTACGATTTCTCATTCCTTGACTTCTGCTATCTCCCCACTTCTGCCACGCCGACACAATCCGGGCTTTACTCCGGGAGTGTGTCCGGCCCTGATGAACAGATTTGAATTACCTGTCCGACTTACGGTCTTTTGACTATCTGCAGGATGGGAACCCTCCGCCGCTCACGACGCTGGAATTGAACCAACACATCACATTCGCCGAACAATTTAACTACATGCAGATCAACTCCTTCCTTACATCTCTGAGGGCGGGGTTCAGTCTCACGTGCCCTCTTACTTACGCCTTTCGAGAAGTTTTTTAGATTGGGACCTCCATTGTCCAAGGGCATATCGACTCTCTACCATTTGTTAATGACCTCTTCCAATGACCCACCCAATTTTTGGACACTTTTGGACCTCCCAGACACAGAAGAAGCATGGAACATGACTTACACTTTGACACACCGAAGTTCGCCTGCACTGCGATGTGCAGAGAATGCTTAGAAGATCCTTTCTTTCTGGTATTGGACCCCGGATCGGATACACCGTATGACACCTCAGAAAGACCCTGTTTGTTGGCGGTGCTCATTGACAACGGGTACGTACCTACATATTTGGTGGGAATGTAGACTACTCGTTCCCTTCTGGAAGATGGTGCATGATTCTGTTGTTCAAATATCTGGCCTGACCGTTCGTTTTACCCCAGCCACATACCTTCTATTGCAATTCCAGGCCTCGATCTCGGCTATGCGCAAATCGGTGGCGATGAGACTTGTAATGGCAGCTAAACTCGTGATCCCACTATACTGGGGATCAAGGACAATACCGTCCAGGAAAACCTGGATTGACAAAATTTGAGACCTTACGGGCCATGGACCGCTTGGTGGCATTAGACAGGGATCTAATTGCAGAATTCACAAACCTGTGGTTCTACTGTGACGATTACGTCTCCAATGGCCTGCGTGTCCCCACTCAACCTACTCCTGAGTAGGTTTTTCTGCCGACATGTTCCTGAACGGATCAATTCCTGGATGGCCGGACTATGGTTGACCTGCTCGGCGCTCGGGGGCCGTCCTCGGTCCGGGATGCCGTGTCATGTCAGGTTTCCTTTACCGCCCCCCATTTCCTCCTTTTTTTTTTTTTTTCCCTCTTCTCTTTCTGTTTCTGTCTCTATTTTCTCTAAATACCCTCTACTTTTATTGTGTCTCATTCCTCCTTCTGTATTATTCACTTTATGCTTGTCTACTGACGGTACTACCAGGGAGCACTGTGTGTCGAGACTTAACTATACCGAGGTGATGGCCCTCTACTTTATTACATGGTTAAAGTTGATTGCTCTGGATATCTGGGCCAACATAATTGTTTTTCTCATCCGCTACTAAGTCACTCCCAAGTGTAGTGTTCCTCACTACACTTGCTCATGATACACTGCTCGTAATGTTGACAGTCTGTGGAATATACCCTGCCTATGATTGTATACTGTCATGGACTTGTTTACATTTCTTATTTTTCTGTTCAATAAAATTTTATTACACAAAAAGCACCCAGATCTGGGGGTAGGGGCACAAATGGCAGCATATAGTAGATATCCCCTTGGATGCCGCATGGTCAGGGCTGCTTAAGCTCCTGGGGTTAAGCAAGGCTCAGCAAAGTGGGTTCCCAATGGAGCTCCCTCCTGAAAATCACCACAACGGTAGCTTGCATGATGATCACCCCACCTTTGAAAAATCACCCCGCTGGAGCAGTTAGTTTTCGGGGCGCAGACGTTTAAATCTTCTACAGATGGCTCAATTACAGTCCAATGAGGTGCATTCCAGGAATGGGATTGGTTGGCCCTTCTAGCTCCTTGGATGGTGATTGGCTGGGGTTTCAAACCCAGCTCATGCTTTTAATCCCAGGCTAACCTTGGTATCGGATAACACAGTGAGCATAAGGGACAGGCTTACAGGCATTTTGATTACGTGCTGATGGGGGGGGGGTCACAAAAACACCACTTTAAAACACAAGCTATTTGTCTGTTAAACTGAAGGGAATAGCAGAGGAGCGAGGGGTTAATACAGTCCAGTCTCTGAGCAAGGGATTTCGCGACAACAATACATTTAAAACCACACAATATAAATGAACATTAGGTCTTCCCCAAAGCAGCGGTCTATGTCTTTTGGGGTTTTCGCCATGGAAATAAAAGTCTTGGGGTTTGACGCGGGGATCGCTACGTCCGTTCCATGACAAACACATATGCAGCTCAAATAACCAACTGAAGAAGAAATGTTGTGAATTTAACAATGTTCAAAAAAGGAACGTTTGGGACCCCCTCAAAGGGAAGATATGGATGCAGGGCAAAGCCAGATGGAAAGATGAGATTGCCATATTTCCTTCACAAAGTAGCTAAAAGATCAACCGTTGTATGAATTTAAGGTCACAATTGTATATTTAAAACAATTAAATGTCTGTCAAGCTTTATGATTTTTGCACACTTTCCCCACTTGAAAGGAACTTCAAACATCATCGCTGGAAATAACTGGATTCCACTCTTCATTCACTTGCATTTAAGTTTAATTTCAGTAAGTTGGCTAGTAAATAGGGATGCACTGAAATTTCGGCCACTGAAAATTATCGGCCGACAATGGTGTTCTCAGTTTCGGCCGAAATGGAAATTCGGGTGAAAATTTCCATTTCCCGGCCGAGCCGGGGGCTCGCCTGAGCAAGGAGGCTGGCCGAGTTGCCTGCTCGGCCGTCACTCAGGCAATGCCCCGGCTCGGCCGGAGGGCCAACCGAGCAGGGGGCTCGTCTGAGTCTGAAGGCTGGCCGAGCAGGGGGCTCGGGAAGGCCTCCAGGCCCAGGTGACGGATTTTGTTGGGGGTGGGTGTGGAGAGCACATACCTTCATCGGCCTCGAGTCCACCACCGGTTGCACACATACTCACCTACATCGGCTCTGAGCTCCTCCAGCGATGGCAGTCCTGCATCCAGTGTCCTCTCTCCGTTGGACGCAGGTATGACGTCACGGAAGCTTTTTTCCTGGGTCAAAGGCTTTCGTGACGTCATCGCGGGCACTGGATGCAGGACTGCCATCGCTGGAGGAGCTCGCCTGAGCCTGGAGGATGGCCGAGCAGCCTGCGACAGCCGGAGGACGGTCACCGCTGGAGCTCAGGGCCAAAGTAGGAGGATGTAGGGGAGTATGTGTAGGCAACATACTCCTCTACGTCCTCCTTCGGTCCTGAGCTCCAGTGGTGACAGTCTTCCGGCTGTCGCAGGCTGCTCGGCCGGCCTCCAGGCTCAGGCGAGCCTCCGGCTTCAAGCCTCCTTGGAGGCCCAGCCGAGCCGGGTGCTCGCCTGAGCCTGGAGGCCGGCCAAGCAGCTTGCGACAGCCGGCCTTCGGGATCAAGCGAGTCCTCGGCCTCCAGGCCCAGGTTCTCATGTCTGATTTTCAGTATCGGTTTTCCACCAAACCGATCCCAAATTTTCGGTATTGGCTGGAAATTTTCGTTTCGGTGCATCCCTAGTAGTAAATTAAGTAGCTGTAGATTGAGTAGTAAACTGAATAGATGATAAACTGATGAGCTGAATAGGATGATTAACAGAAAGAAATACAGAAATTTGTATAAATGCTTTGCACATAAAGTTTGCTAATCATTAAGTTCTGTGTCAGCTTCATATTTCCACTACCACACTTCTAGCATCATTACTGCCAAAATATATTTTAACTTAAAGAAAACCGACATGAAATCAACTAATATAAAGAACTGCATGTGGAATCTCCTCACACTGCGAATGAAATAGATCTACAAGTTAACAGACTGCATGTATCACGAAACTTGCTCAATTCCTTTCCTGAACATGAACGTGAAACAAGTCCTTTTGCTCACCACCTGCCACTCCAGGATCTGAAGATGTTTGTAAATGTGCACTTTCTTATGTCCAGGTTGCCTGCTGCGTGGCATGGCACTCTAAGATGGCCCCTCCCTTCACCACAGATCTCCCTGAAGCTGCTGGGAAGCCTGATCTCTGCTCTGATTGGCTGACCCCCAAATGGAGCTGAATTGCATGCAGGGACTAGTAGTTCTCAGACTTTTGCAGATTTCAATTAACTAAACTGAATAACAGTCATTTTATTATCCCACTTGCTTGTACCTTAGCTGACCATTCTGTACCTCTGCAGTTTGACTTGACCATGTCTCTGAAATAATTCTGCTAGGGTTCAGCTGGTGGGTCACCATGAGAGAGCTGGTATTATTGTAGGAGGTTGCAAGACTATTGTTTTCATGAGTTTGCAATGTTTTGAGGGATGTTTGTTGCAGTAAATGGGCCTGTGTGTGCATATGAATATATAACATACTCCGAGCATATTCTGGAACCCCAGGGTCAAATGCAAGAAGTGAATATAACATGCAGGATATGATTTGAAATCAGATAGCTTAACGCATCCTCTTTTGAAAGCACAAAGTCCTTTTATATTTTTCTTCACTTTATTGGGAAAGTAACAGAAAATAAAATGTGACTTGTGGATAGAGAGAGCTCAGGTGTGTCCTCTAGTCAGAGGGTAGAGAGGGTGTCTCTCGTATGCTTTGTATGAGAAGTAGTGGTTAGAGAGAGCCTCTCTGGTGCACTTTCTAGTAGGAGGAAGGTAAAACCGAATGCAGTTACCCAGTATAGACAGGATGCTACTCACAAGCCTCTATTTTTAGACTGAAGGAAGTAAAGCTTTGCTAAAACAGGAAATGGAGCTGGGCCAAACTAATTATATGGGTTAGACAGGGAAAGCGGACTAATCCATTTTAAGTAAAAGCATAGGGGGGGGGACAAATAAGGAATCTGGTTCCATGATAGAGCACATCAATATGGGATGGTGTAATGATTATGGAGGATAGAGAAGTCAAGTTTGATGTGTTGGGACCTCAGAGCGATACAAAAGATCAACTGAAAACTGACTTATCTTCAATTTTTTTCTTGTGTTCTTTATTCATAATTACAAGACCCAGGCTTGCCGGGCTGGGATACTTCTGTTTTTAGCATAAAGTTTCTTTTAAAACGTGTCTCTCTTGGTGCTCTTTCTTTTGGGAGGTGCTGCTTCTTTTTGAAGCCGGACTGTCAGTGTGCTGAACGATCCCTCCATGCATTGCATTGAAAGATGTTGGGAACCGAGCTAAATACTACTAAGTCACAAAAAGTGTCCTGGGCAAATTGAGAACGTTGTAGGCCGAGGGAGTGCCTTCCATTTTGAAAGTCGGTTTCATCTGGGGGCAGGAATGGTATTCAGTTTAACATGAGCATTTAATTTCAATTAGATGGACATGGAAGCTAGAGTATTCCTTTTAAATCTACAGCAACAGGTAACAATAAAATGCAATTTATTTATTTTAATTTTTTTGTTGATTTACGACATAAAATTTGTGGACTTTAAAAGCCTATTATTTATATTTACTTCCTTGCTATCCTTTTTAGCTCTTACAGATACTGTTACCAAACGACAAATATGACATGAGTGACGTCGTACTGGAAGTAACGTCTGGCAGAACCACTGGAGGTCAGAAGTTATCGATTGCTGAAGTATTATTTTGTTGCGATTCCCTATTACAAAGGCACTTGATAACCCATAGAGTGATGTTTTAACCCATGCCAATGAATGTTATCTAAAACGTAGGTCAAATTAGTTCTACTTGATGATCCCCATAAATATTTTGTATCCGTCTCTCTCACTGCATTTTTTTTTTTTTTTTTAAAGCTTTTTCTACCATTATAAAGGTGTTTACTATAGTTTGAGTTTGGATTTCATATATCTGATTGCTAAAAGCATCTTAAGCTATAATTGCAGCAAAAATAGCTTATTTTTATTTAGCTATGCAATGTCCGTTTACCGTAACACATCAAATATGGAAGTAACTGGAATTTGCACATTTGTTTGCCAGTTAGAAGAATTCATCAAAATTGTATTTTTTTTTATCAGAAATTTGCTTACTTTTTTTAAATTTATTTTGTTTTACACAGGTGACATTTGCCAACAGTTTACGCAAGAGGTCTTCGAGATGTATCAGAATTATGCTTATTACAAGGCTTGGTCCTTTGAAATCCTCACTTATGCTCCCTGTGATTTTGGTACAGTATTATATACCTTGCCTTAATCTGTTCTACTTTGGAAGAAGTTTGTGCCCCAGAACATAGGGGATTTAGGACTCTGTCAGACGAACACAGTGATCACGTCCGTGTTGCCGCACAGTTTAACGTCCGTCGTAGCATAGAATCCTGAGCAATAGATCCACACACTATGGGTTATATTACATAGTTGGTGCTAACTTAACCAGAGCTGTTATAAACTTCCCAGAGCCATTATAACCTATGGAGGTCTTAAGTTTACAACAGCTCTGGTTAAGTTTGGGCAGTATTACATAGTTGGTGCTAAGTGCATCCGCACCGAACTGCGCACACACAACGCACGTGGCAAACGGATGCAAGTTAGGCAAGAACGTAAAACCGCTAGAAGGACGCGCAGACTGCGCCACGTCTGCGTAGCATTCTGTGTGAGTGATGAGATGTCAGACGCAGCGCATTTGCAACGTCCAGCACCTTGACGAACAAAATGGCTTTTCATATCCTTTTCAAATTTTTATCATTTTTCATATTAATTTTGTTTCCCATAGTTCCTTTTTTTTCTACGTCCGTCTACAGTAAGTCCGTCCGACTGCGTTCGTCTGACATTAGCCTTATCCATAGACCTGAAATCCTTTTGAATAATCCCGAGACATGTATGTGCTCCTGCTGCTGTGCAGCTGATATACGTTTCATTCACTGGGTCTGATGAATGGACTGAGCTACACATCTAAATATCTGCTTAGCAGAAAATTAAAGTGGGTCAATTTCCATTGACCATTAGATAATTCTGGTTGGCTGAATAATTTCTTGCACTTGCAGAGTATGGCTCCTTTTGAATGTCATTACGTTTAAGGGAGAGTGGCAGCTTTTTTGGCGCCACGTCAAGCTCTCCTTCCACTTGCCTGCATCTGTATGTCTGTCAGAGTATCTGTCTTATGTAAGTACATTGACAATCGGTCAGTGTGTCATTTTTTTTTATGTATATAAACAGCGGTCTCGCGCCTAATCCCTACCAGTGCGGCTGCAACAACCAGAAGTAATCAGCCCAGTTTGTGTATAAAACATAAGAAAAAAGGTGTCACCTGTGCTTATTCCTATAGCTCCATGTGAAACAAAACACGATCAGGTTTTGGTTTACTTGAATGGCCATTAAAGTGTTAGCTCCCCACGTCACATCTGTTAAGGCGAGTCCTACCTAATGAAACCATTAGCTGCTCCTCTGAGCAACCACACACTCTCATGCAGCTTTTCAGCTAAGAGACAGAATGGTGGGTTTTATTTATACGCTCACCAAATACTTCCACTTTGGGATCAAAAACATGGAAAGGGACAGCAGCAAAAATGACCTGGCAGGTTACAACAAAGTATATATACATGCACAAAAAGCGGTGTCGCGCCTACTCCCTACCAGGGCGACTGCAACAACCAGAGGTAATCAGCCCAGTTCATGTATAGCAACATAACAAGAAAAAAAGGGTGTCATTTGTGCTTACTCCTATAGCTCAATGTGAAACAAAACACAATCAGAGGTGTCGTTGTTTGACCTCAGGCGGGTTAGCCCCCCCCCCCCTTGTCAAACTTTTTGAGCAAAACTCATGCAGTTGGTTAGAGCTTTGTTAGATCAGGATAGATCAATAGTTGTTTGCGTTAGATCACACGTAGAAAAAGAGATATTAACAATTATTGTAAGGGGGGGGCTAACCTGTCATCAGCCCCCCCCCCCCCTTATCAAAAAATGAACCAAACACTTAGCTATTTTGGAAGCTTTACGTTAGATCAGGTATGATCAAGTGGTTTTAACGTTAGATCACCCATAATTACTGAGTTATTAAGTGATTAATACAGACGGGTTAGCCCCCCCACATTGAATTTTCTGACAAACATTCAGGCTTATAGATCTTTGTTAGATCAGAGCCGCGTTCAATACCTCAGCCGCTGCAAGTGCTAAGTTAGCAACTTGCCATTGAACGCCGTTCAACCGCTCAGCGGTGCTAACCTAGCACTTGCAGCGACCCGAGGAGATGCTTCGTGTTGCTGAGTGTGACGTATTAAAGATGGCCGCCACCATGAAGCAAGTAACAATGCCGTACAGCAAGATGGCCGCCGCCACGAAGCAAGTAATAATTCCGTACAGCAATGTTAATTTTGAGGTTTTTGTTCACCAAAGCACAAAATATTTATTTCCCCCTGCACATAGACATATATTACAGTTCAATTTATATTTAGTTTCAGAAGTAAACATAACGTTTATTCATTAAAAACTATCATTTGTGGTGTGTGCATACAAAACTGAATTGTGCTGACTGCTTCTCTTTATTATATTTTGTCCGAGTGATCCGAAAAACAATCTGAATTTTTCATTAAGAAATCGTCGGCCATTTTGGATTCAAAATTCGCATCCAAAGCTTTCAATGACCCTGCTGCAGCAAACTGAATTTCTGCGCTGCAGCAATTCAGCAGCTGCTGAGGTATTGAACGGGCCTCTGGTAAGATCAAGTGGTTTTAACGTTAGATCACACATAAATACAAAGATATTTAACATAAAAAACTGAGATTTTAGGTATTACATAAGAGGGCCTAACCCCCCCCCCAATAAATTATCTGCCAAAAAACCTTTTAGGCTTATAGACCATTGTTGGATCAGGTAAGATCAAGCGGTTTTAACGTTATATCACACATAATTCCGAAGATATTTATCAAAATAGAGATATTGTGTGTATTACTACATAAGGGGAGTAACCCTCCTCTACCCCCCCCCCCTACATTAATTTTCTGGTCAGGTTCTAGATATTTGTTAGATCAGGTAAAACCAAGTGGGTTTAACGTTAGATTATCCATAATTCCTGAAAAATTTATTGATTTAATAAAGACGGGTTACCCCCCCCCCCCTACATTGGATTTTCTGATTAAAAAAAACATTCAGGCTTTATAGATATTTGTCAGATCAGGTAAGATCAAGCGGTTTTAATGTTAGATCACCCATAATTCCTGACTTATTAAGTGATTAATAAAGACTGGTTAGCCCCCCCCCCCCCCACATTCAATTTCCTGACAAAAAAACATTCAGGCTTATAGATCTTTGTTAGATCAGGTAAGATCAAGTGGTTTTAACGTTAGATCACACATAAATACAAAGATATTTAACATAAACTGAGATTTTAGGTATTACATAAGAGGGCCCAACCCCCCCCCCCCCCCCAATAAATTATCTGCCCAAAAACCTTTCAGGCTTATCGATCTTTTTTGGATCAGGTAAGATCAAGTGCTTTTAACGTTATATCACACATAATTACGAAGATATTTAACAAAATAGAGATATTGTGTGTATTACATAAGGGGAGTAACCCTCCTCCACCCCCCCCAACATTAAATTAGAACTGGGAACCCATTACTTTTATTTTTCTGCAAAATTATCAGGGTTATTCAAAGAGCTCCGAATTGCTTGAGAAAGGTAACCGAACGCTGAAAATCAGCATTCGGTTACCTTTCTTGGCCATTTGGCTATCCAGAGAGCAGGCAATTCGCCAAATCCTGGCGAATTGCCTGAACATACGGTGCCTGTTCGAGGGCAGTGAAAACCCCATGAAAAAGCACTGCTTCGGCTATTGAGAGAACACAAACCAGCAGTGAAAGGTTCCCCTAATGCCCTGGCATTCGGTGGTTTAATTCGGCAAATTTATTCAGGAGAATCCCATAGGCTTCAATGTTAAAAATATTCCCGTTTTAATTCAATATCTAATAAACCGTTCATTATAAAATTCTGCAGCAAAAAGTCTCTTTATAGATTTTTTTAGGTTACTTTAAGCATTTTTCAGATTTTTTTTTTTAAGTTTACTTATTTTTTCTGTAACAGCCCTCTTTATTATTCCCTGGACCTCCTGTGTAAATTTCAGACATTTTCGCTCAGTAGTTTCTTTGCAAACAGCGTTTCATTTTCAGATTCATACAAACTGTTTTGCTAATTTATTCACTGCCTCCTCTGCGTCTCAGCTGCTTCGGCTCTGTGTGATTCGGCTCCTGTTCGGCTGCTTCGCTGCGTGTGATCGGCTCTTCCTCGGGTTTTTCGAAGGTTAATCCAGATGTTTTTGGGGGTTTTCAGCGTGCATTCGGTGAGTTTTGCGGTTAGTTTTCGTCAGGTTTGCGGCAGCTTTTCCCTGCAATTCGGGGACCCTGTGGTGCTTGCTGAATACACCGCAGGGTCACCGAAATGGGATCGGCAAAAGGAACCGAATTGAAGAGAACGAAAAGTCACCGAACGTGCGGTGACTTTTCGAATCTCTTTGAATAACCCTGATAGATTTTTTTTTTTAGGATACTTTAAGCATTTTTCTGTTTTTTTTTTTTAACCAGTTGGCTGCTATGGACGCACTCAGCGCGTCCAGCCAAGTGGTTCTCCTGTGCTATGGATTCCGGCGGATTGCTGCGCCCCCCCGGTGCGGGCTGACATCTTGGATGTCAGCCCAGCACTCGGGACCCCGGCGGGGACATTAGATGTCATCGCGGCGACGCAATGACATCTAATTCAGGCGCCCCCCCCCCCCCGCATGTGCGGAGGAGGCGCCTGAAAGGGTCCTCTCTCCCTCCCGATCGCTGCCCGATGGGGAGTAAACGGTATATCAGAAAAATCCTCATCTGAGGCATACACTTCTAAGGAGTCTTCTCTGTTTTTCTCCCCTGATAAGGGGGGATTATCTTGTCCTTTGGACGTGGAAGGGTGTTCATGTGACTGGGAATACTCATAGCGTTTATCTCGCTTTGCAGAATCAGACTCCAAATTGTGAGTTTTTTGAGTGCGCTTTTTTAGCAATTGTGTCCCCGGCATTGACTCCCTGGGCAGTGTTAAGGGGATGCCAGCCCCTCCAGCCCTGCGCATATCTTTTTTAATGGGCTGTTTCCCCGTGGTTAGGGGAGAATCAGGGGGCCTCACCTCGGTGATTACAGTGCCCAAATCGTCACCCGGTTGAACCAGGTCAGCATCAGTTTTAATTTCAGAAATAACATCCCTGAGGGATTGAGAAAATGAAGTAGAAAGGACTGACACCGCTTTAAATACAGCGCTTTCAATTGAGGACTGAATGTGAGGTTCTAATTTTTTGGGAGGAATGGGGTCAGCAGGGTCAGCGGCTCTAGAGCCTGACGGGGTACCAGCCTTATCTTGCGGATCATCCATATGAGAGGAGCAGTCCTCCGAATCAGATTCCCTTTCAGGGGAAGAGTCTTTAGCCACCATGCGTGGAGCTGTCTTAGAACGCGGCATTCTCAGTGACAGCGTGAGGAGACACTGAATTGCCGGTGGAGTAGAGCGCGCAATATCACCGCGCATGCGCCCCGCCCCTAGCAACGGCTGCCGCCGTGAGGAAGCAAACACAGAGCGAAATGGAAATAAACCTTAACAAAAAACCTATTTTGAAGGCTCCCTCTGCGAAAGGAAAGCCGCCAACACATAACTAAACTACTCCGGTCGCCTCAGTTAAAGCTGGACGACCGGAACACACGTAGTACGTGTGCAACGCATAATGCGCACTGAAGACGTCCGTCATGGAAACCCCAACGCGAAAGCGCAAGGATTGACGCCGTATAGACTACCTTGGCCGTGTGGTGAAAGCGGGAACAACATCAAATGAACGCACCTGCGCACTTGTGACGGCAGGCACGTCCAACGTGGGTGGGTAGGCCAGTGTGTCTCTACAGCAGAGTGACAAGTGTGAAGGCTGGTGTCAAGCAGAGGGAAGTGTGAAGGCTGGCCTGTGTGTGTCACTACGGTGTGCTGCTGGTGGTGGTGGATACGTGTCGCACACTATGGATGTGGAGCTGCTGATTAATGCTGTCCAACACCGCTCACGTGGACTAAAAGGATAAAATAAAAAAGGCAAACGCATGGAGTGATGTCTGCAAAGCGGTATTCCAACGGTTCGAGACCTGGACGGAACCGGAAAAAAAGATGCAAAAGTATGTACCTTTTAAAAAATCTTTTTATTTGTTTAACAAAAGCTTAATTTTTTAGTTACAAAGATTATTGTGACGTCTTCGGCCCCCGCGGCGCTTCCTGGGGGGTCAGGGTGCCCGGCGGTATCGCTGGCTGGTCGGTTGTCAGTAGTTAGAGCTGGCAGATCGGCATCTGAGGGGGCGGGGCTTGGCATAATGACGAGGAGCCACCGGCCTTTAAAGCAGGGCGAGAGGATCTGCTCGTCGCCTTGACGTGGAGTATAGTTCCTGCATCGCCTGCAGTCTAGTATTATTTTGCTGATTGATTTCCTAGTTGCCAACCTGCTTGTACGAGGACCCTGTATATGTTTTGACCTGGATTTTCTGATTGACGATTCTTTTGCTTATTCCCTTTTGTGTTTTGTCTGTGCGGTATTTAGAATTCATGTTTATGTTTAAACACATGTTTGCTGTTTGGAGGTCTGCCCGCCAGTTTGGTAAACCTATTGTCATGTCCTCAGCTCCTGCTGCGCTGCCTGGGGGGGTCTGGGCAAGGTCCTGTGCCAGGAGCTGGCCGGCTGCCAGCCCTGGGGAATGGCCGAGCGGCGTCTGAGGGGGCAGGGCCTACCATGGTCACGAGGAGCCGCCAGGTTTAAAACAGGGCGCGAGGAGTCGCCTCGTCGTGGAGTCTGATTCCCGCATCGCTACTATTCGTTTACATTGTCTCTCTGTTGCCAACCCGTTTTCTGGATACGATCCATGCTCCTGTTATTTGACACGGCTTTATTTTGACGATTCTCCTGCTGCTTGATTACGATCACCTGTGTGGTGCTATGGTGGTTTAACCCCATGCTTGCCGCTGGGGTGTTTACACGTTACTGGAGTGTTGTCCCTTCTCAGCAGAGGGTCTTGTCTGTGGCCTTATTAGGTTCCTATACCCAACCCAGGGCTCGCGTTCTCCAGCCACACATATTGTTAAAATCTGCGATCGCAAGGTACTGCTTCTTTGCAGGTCATGGTCAGTGTGTGCTCACCAGCAACAATACTCGTTACTGTACTTACGATAGACCCCGAGGTGTATGTGTTGTCTCTGACCATCTTAAAGTACTGCTGGCCTGCTCATGATTATCCACAAACGTTAAAGCAGCTTGTTTTCTGACGGCCCTGCAGTCCACACGATTCACCAACTGTCTGAATAATCTGTGTATTTCTGCCTGTGCTCTATCGGTCTCGAAACCTTTAGTGCTTAGTAGCAACTCAGTGTTTTGTTTATCCTCATTGCTGCACGTGTATAATTCTGTGTCTATCAATCGGTGTTTAAATGTCAAAAAGGTTTATCAGTTCTTAAGGATCCCAACTCCGCTACTCTCTAGTGGGCGCTACTCCCGCTGTTACATCTATCACTCGTCCAAGGTCTCTGTTGACTAATCAATCTGGTGTGAGTCCTAATCGCAAGGCGTCTGATTGCGGGTCTGCCCGCCAGTTCGAGAGACCTAGTCATTGCTCCAGTTATCTGTATGCAGCTTTAACTGTCTGCAGCTTTAACCAAAAGTTCTAGTTGCTTCTGTAACGTCTGGTCTGATTTGCAAAGCAAATCGCACAATCTATGATCATAGTCCTGCCTTGCAGGTTGCTGAATATAACTATCTTTCATGTAATCTGTTTAAAACCAAGTCGCAATACAGAATCCCAATCTATGATAGTAGGCCTGCCCTGCAGGCTGCTGAACACCGTTCCTACTCTGTATGGTTGAGAACAAATATAAGGGTGTTTCCTCTGTTTTATTTGCTTCATGTACCACGACCACTGATATCAGCAATCTGAAATATATCAATAACCACGCTATTCTTGTGTCACGTTATGCTCATGTATTAAGTCATTGAATCTGTTTACAGAGAGTTAATGTGCTTTCACTCAACGACCTCTTGGTCACGAAACCATTTGGCGCTGAGTGGTAGGATTTTGTATTAGTCTTTACTGCTTTGAAATCCTGTATCATAGAAATCTACTCCATAGGATCCAAACACCGCTTATCCGGGGTGAGTGCCATAGCACCCTTTACAACTATATACAAAAATGTACAGGTATTTAGCAACAATATGTTCTGTATGAATGTACAAACAGTGAGAACAAATTTTTTAATTTTAAATTCTCCCAAGCTGCCATGGCACTTGACCGCTGGCACTACAGAAATAGTTTGCCGAGGCTTCTATTAACAGGGCAACGATCTGTGTCATCATGGTCTTCCAAACCTAAAATGCTTAGGGAGTCACCAAAATTGTACACATCGCTGTCATGTACAAAAGACAACAACATTTTACGATCTCCACAGCAAAATCTACATTAACATCTAATGGCCTATGTAGAATTCGCCATTTGTTGGATAGAGCATTCCACATACCTTCGGGCTCGTGACAGACGATAATTAAATATTCTTTTTTTTTTTTTTTCGCTTAGTTGTCTCCCTGCGTATAGTCGCAATAAATTGGTTGACAATGCAAAAGCTGCATCCCCCACAAATGCGAAAGGAACAGCAAACATTTTAGGCTTCAGAATATTTAGGCTACTGCTCCATATTTGTTGCCAGAGTGTTGAATTCTGGAATATTGTCAGTTTTAGAGTCTTTTCCAAATGATTAAATATCAACATATGTTAAATCTATATTTGGCATCAGCAACTGCCAGGAGTCCAATCAAAAAAAAAAAAAATGTTTATAGTTCATGTATTGAGAACCGCTCATTTCTGGCTTCACTACACTGATATGTTTCCCGTCCACTGCCCCAAGACAGTTAGGGAAATTGACTCTATCTTGGAACCCCTCTGTTATATCGCCCCATGTATTTTCAGTCAGTGTAGGGATACATTTCTCCTTCAGGGTGTCCCAAATCGTTTGGCGCACTTTGCGCACCACCTTGCCTGCTGTTGTTTGTCCAATCCTGAAATTGAAGTGAAGATCTTGCAGACTGCAGCCACTTGCGAGATACCTGTAAGACAAATGAGATGTTTTTGGTTATGAGTACATTCAATTAACATTCCTTATGTCATTCTTTTTGTTTTCTAGTACAAGAAGTCATGTCAAAATGGCGACCCGTCCGGGACAACTATGTCCATAACCAGAAAAAACTGGAGGCATGTGGATGGTCCGGCTCAGGGGCCAAGAGGGTCCGGTCATGTATATATTTGCCGAGCAGCTGTCTTTTCTAAAGAAACGTTTGGAGCCACGAACAACTGTAAGCAGCATCGATCCGACACCATCATTCTCACAGGACCCAGCAGCCAACCCGCCAACACCCAGCCTGTCAATTGATACAGAGGCATCAGAGGGAGAGTTGGAGGCTCAGGTCGAAGGTGCGGAGGCTCAACCCATGCCAGGTTCTGCGGCGGCTACTGCAACTCCAACCTTATCTTCCAGCCGTAGTAGGGAAACCAGTCTGGAGCAGGCCATCAGGAAATTTATGGAGGCACAAAAGCCTCAAGAACAACCACATACACCCCATGCTGAGGACGACGATCATGTCGCCTTCTTCTATTCAGTCCTGCCTCTGGTGTGTCAGTTGACGAGCAATCAAACCATAAATTTCAGGATGCAGATGATCTACAGCATTCTAAACCCTACTACCACCCCACTACCGCCCATGCCCTGTGCTGCAGGACACCAGCAGCCGCCGCCCATGCCCTATGCTGCAGGACACCAGAAGCCGCCGCCCATGCCCTATGCTGCAGGGCACCAGCAGCCGCGCCCATGCCCTATGCTGCAGGACACCAGCAGCCGCGCCCATGCCCTATGCTGCAGGACACCAGCAGCCCATTCCCTATGCTGCAGGACACCAGCAGCCGCCGCCCATGCCCTATGCTGCAGGACACCAGCAGCCGCCGCCCATGTCCTATGCTGCAGGACACCAGCAGCCGCCGCCCATGCCCTATGCTGCAGGACACCAGCAGCCGCCGCCCATGCCCTATGCTGCAGGACACCAGCAGCCGCCGCCCATGCGCTATGCTGCAGGACACCAGCAGCCGTCACCCATACTTCATGCTGCAGGCCCTCAACCCTCTGCCAGTAGCAGCTTATACGCTGGATTCCTATCAGGATCGGTAGATGAGGATGTGCCAGAGTATCGCAATTTTTAAATTTTTGGATGATTTTTCAGAAAATAAAAAATGTTTGCTATTCATATTTCTAGTTGTTTAAAAAAACTTTTTTCTTGTGCCTTTTTAAAAATATTGATAAAAAGTTTAGGCATCAAACTTTTGTTGTTGGCTTCATAAGTTATTTGTGACTGAATCAAACATTTCCCACTCCTTGTGGCTCAAACATTTCCCACTCCTTGTGGCTCAAACATTTCCCACCCCTTGTGGCTCAAACATTTCCCACCCCTTGTGGCTCAAACATTTCCCACCCCTTGTGGCTCAAACATTTCCCACCCCTTGTGGCTCAAACATTTCCCACCCCTTGTTGCTCAAACATTTCCCCCTCGTTGGTGATAAAACATTTCCCATGGCTTCAAATTGCGTTTAAACATGAGCAAAAGCGGTAAAAATTAGCTCAGCGCAGTGTGGTGAAATGGCTCAGCACTCAGCAGTGAAAGGGTTTTTTTTTTTTCTTTTCATTGCTTCCTGTCCCCCAGGACAGTACCCGGACCCCCATACACCTTTTATGGCCAATATCTTGCATATATGCCCTCCAAGGGCACTTTCATTTTCGGACGTTCGACACTCTCTCTCTCCCCCCCCCCCCCCATTGACTTGCATTACGTTCGAATTCGCACTTTTTGGCTGTTCGAGTTCGAATCGAACACGGGGAGTGTTCGGCCCATCCCTACTTACCATAAAGTGATGACCAGCATCTCCTCTGGTGATATGGCGGCCTGCATATTAGTGTTCATCATGGTCAGTGGCTCCTTTACACTGGCCAGCAGTTAATCGAAGGAGGCTACGGACATCCGGAGGTAATTAAAAAATTTCACCGGATCTCCCTCTCTCAGCGGCTTGTACAGCATCTGGAAATGTCCATGAGTGTATCTCATGGAGTTTATGGGATGAACCCACCACTTCCTTTTCTTCTTTAGTTTCTTCAAATACGCATATGTGATCAGAGTAAACAGAACTGCATCTCTCCCGTCAATCTTGCAACAAACACCTCACCACAACACGGTTTTTTTTTTTGTCTCTTTATTTTTATCTTTATTAAAATTTAGTTTCTTCCAGCCCAGCTTTTTTTTTTTTTTTTTTTTTTAACTCAATTCAGTTTTTACGATGTCCGTCAAAAATAACGGATCGTCTGGCGTCTACCAATCTCTTCCGTCATAAAGTGCGTCCTTTTTAACGCGCGTACTGTGCGCAGCAGACTATGCTCGTGTGCACCGGCCTTAACCCTCCCATTCCCCTGCAGCATTGGGCGCCACAGTCATGGAAGGCACGTGATTCATCCAGAGCCACCAGATAGTATAGAATTTAGCAGAAACAGAGATTTTATATGGTGAGAGGTGTGGGAGATATTTTGTTCAGGGTGTCTGAAGTCTTAAAGAAACATTCTACTGAATAATGGTGTCCTTTTTTTGTCTTTTAAATAATTTTTCAGAGACTAACCGCATCTGCCCAATAATTTTGTTACTTTTATTTTTCTTCCAGGGTTATTCAAAGAGAATCGAAAAGTCACCGCACGTTCGGTGACTTTTCGTTGTCTTCAATTCAGTGCGATTCGGCGATCCCATTTTGGCGACACTGCGGTGTATTCAGCAAGCACCACAGGGCTGTCGTAGTGCAGGGAAAACCCACCGCAAACCCGACGAACACTCACCGCAAAACCCTGCGAATGCACACTGAAACCCGCAAAAACATCTGGATTAACCCCGCCGAACACGCCAGAGAAACCCGAGCAGCTGCCGATCACAGCGCAGAGCAGCTGCCGGAAAAAGCCGACATCGCAGACGAATGGAGTAAAAAAAAAAAAAATGTACGCTTGAATGTTTAAAAAGCAACGCTGTTTGCAAAGAAACTACAGAACGAAATAGTCTGAAATTTACATATAAGGTCCAGTGAATGATAATAAAATGGGCTGTTACAGAAAAAAGAGAAAACTAAGAAAAATTTCACAAGAAAATCCCGAAAAATGCCTAAAAAAATCTATACATAAAGAGACTTTTTACTGCAGAATATAATAATAAACGGTTTATTAGATGTTGAATTAAAACGGGAATATTTTTAACATTGAAGCCTATGGGATTCGCCTGAATAAACCTGTTGAATGAAACCACCGAATGGCAGGGCATTTCGGCAACTTTTCACTGCTGGATTTTGTTCTCTGAATAGACGAAGCATTGCTTCTTTATGGGGATTTCACTGCCCTCGAACAGGCATCGTATGGGCAGGCAATTCGCCAACATTTGGCGAACTGCCTGCTCTCTGGATAGCCGAATGGCCAGGAATGGTAACCGTACGCTGAATTTCACTGTTCGGTTACCTTTCGGCCACAATTCGGATTTCATTGAATAACCCTGTTAGTTTTGCTGTTTTTTTTTTATTATTATTCCTACCCCCCCCCCCCCCCCATTGTCTCTTGTAGGGCACAGCTCTGCCTCTTCTGCCACCAGGACTCCCGAACATGGAAATCCCTGAGTCTATTGTGCGTAGTTTGCACTGCCTGTGCTACTTGCATAGTGTAGGGACCACAAATTGCACACTGCGTAATGGGACTTGCGAACGAACACGATTGGTCTCCGAGATAATGACGTAGGCACACTTAAGCATGCTAACGTCTCAAGTACGGCAGGGAGGGTATAAAAATCTCTCCAGTACACCCGCATTTTAAAGAGTTCAGGGGACCTGGGAGGGCAAAGGATACTCACCCTGGCCACTTTAAAAAGTTAAAGTGGTCAGGTATGTAGAATATCATTTTTAAACCAGCCCTGTTTGCTGTCCAATTTAAAGCCAATCCTGGTTAAGATGTCTGTGTGTTCTCAGGTGGGTTGCACCATGCAGCTGCTCGGATTTCGGGAGAAGGTATATATAAACTGTTGAAATATGAGGGAGGAACTCATAGAGTCCAGAGGATTCCCGAGGTGGGCCTTTCATCAAGGATGCAGAGGATTCACACTGGAACCATGACTGTAATTGTTCTTCCTCAAACAACTGAGGTAAGAATTGACATGGCTATTGATCTCAGAACATTTTTCAGATTTGCTTATAGGTAATCTTACAGGTAGTATTCTGTTAATTACGGTACCTGCTGCTCTTTATATGACCTGTTAAACCTCAGACTGTAGAGCAGTGTTTCTCAAACCTCTCCTCGGGACCCTCAACCAGGCTAGATTTTACAGATCACCTCAGAGAGAAGCCGACTGAATCCTGCAATCACTGAGCAGCAAATCGTATCACCTGTACTGTGCTTCAGATATCTGGCAAACCTGGCCTGTCGGCGGGTCCTGAGGACAGGTTTGAGAAACACTGCTCTAGAGGTTCATGCGCCTTCACATAGGTGTGGCTAATTTTATATATAATTTTATTTCTTTCTCTTGTTCTTTCCTTGTGTGGGTGTGGGCATGCACTTAATTATCAAGTGTAATGCGGCGAGTGTCTCCTCAGCAAATGATACGCCCAGGCCTAATGTCTTAATTCCAGAGGAGGCTTATTGTTCACTACCCTATACTATGAGCCACAACAAGGCATTTCTCATTCAGATGTAATCCTCTGACAATGCTTCATTGCAGCATCAGATTGCTGTCCTACTATGCACACCTTTTACAGCTTTCCAGCACATAATGTGTCTCAGCTTTTCTAAGGTTGGTTGCCCTCAGGCAATAAAATGGCTGTGTCTCCCAGCAACAGCCTTCTTCTCCCACATGCAATGCAGCAGGAAAAGTGGAGGGGCATAAAGACAACTCTGGAACAGAAAGTGAGCGCCTAAACATCACATTGTTCTGGCTATCAGGGTGGCAGTCATCTACCGCCCACCGGGACCAACCTCCCAGTTCTTTGACCACTTTGCCACCTGGCTTTCTCACTTCCTGTCTTCTAATCTTCCATGCCTAATTCTCGGCGACTTCAACATTCCCATTGACGATCCTTCTGCCCCTGCTGCCTCCAAACTTCTTTCACTCACGTCCTCCCTTGGACTCACGCAATCCTCTCTCCTCCCTACCCAGCGCGATGGTCACGCTATTGACCTTGTCTTTTCCAACCTCTGCTCCATTTCTGAGTTCACCTGTCGCCCTTTCCCCATCTCTGACCACCACCTTCTCTATTTCAACCTATCTGGACTTCCTAAACACCCTGCTCCCCCACCCCGTACACACACTCGCAGAAATCTACATGCCATGGATCCCCATCAATTTTCCAATCTACTTCACCTCCCTCACACCTCATCCTTCACCTGCCCTGATGCTGCCACTAATCACTACAACACTACTCTTATCTCTGCTCTAGACACTCTTGCTCCTCTTCGACTTTGTAAGGCCCCACGCCGCCAGCTTCAGCCCTGGCACACCCTCCAGACACGCTATCTGCAAAGATGCTCCCGCACTGCAGAGCGTGCCTGGAGGAAATCCCGCTCTGAAGCCGATTTTGTTCACTTCAAGTTTATTCTCCGGTCATACACCGTTGCCCTCCACTTAGCCAAACAATCCTTCTTCTCATCTCATATCTACGCTGTCCTCTAACCCTAAACGGCTCTGGTCCACCTTCAACACCCTCCTCCACCCACCCGCACCGCCCCCCTCAGCTGCCTTCAGCGCTCAAGACCTGGCAGATTTCTTCCTTAGTAAAACTCTATCAGAAGCGACATCCCAACACAAGATAGTTATCTGCCACCTCCACTCCCACAGGTCCCCTCTGTCACCCTCTGCCGCTTCCTCGCAGCCACTGATGAGGAAGTCCATTCCTTATTGCCCTCCTCACATCTCCCCACGTGCCTGCTCGACCCCATTCCCTCACATCTAATTCCTCCCCTCTCCTCCTCCCTCACCCCTGCTCTCACATACATCTTCAACCTATCTCTCTCCACCGGCTCCTTCCCATCCGCCTTCAAACATGCGCTAGTTACCCCTTTACTAAAGAAACCATCCCTCGATCCCAACTCTCCATCCAACTACCGTCCTGTATCCCTGCTTCCCTTCACATCCAAGCTCCTAGAAAAACTAGTCTTCAACCGCCTCTCCCTCTTCCTGTCATCCAACTCCCTACTTGACCCCCTGCAATCTGGCTTCCGTCCCCTACACTCAACTGAAACTGCCCTCACCAAAGTCACCAACGACCTCCTAACTGCTAAAAAACACAGCCACTATTCTATTCTCATCCTGCTTGACCTCTCGGCTGCTTTTGACACTGTTGACCACCCCCTCCTTCTGCAGACCCTCAGCTCTCTTGGTCTCTGTGACGCTGCACTCGCTTGGGTTGACTCCTATTTATCCAACAGATCCTTCTCTGTGTCCTTTGCTGGTAACTCCTCCTCTTCATTGCCTTTATCTGTTGGTGTACCTCAAGGCTCTGTCCTTGGTCCTCTGCTCTTTTCCATCTACACCACCTCCTCCCTGGGCAAAATCATTAACAGCTTTGGCTTTAATTACCACCTCTACGCTGATGACACTCAGATCTACCTCTCTACCCCTGATATCTCTTCCCCCTGTCCTTTCAAAAGTCAGTGACTGTTTATCTGGCATCTCCTCCTGGATGGCCTCCCACCACCTAAAGATCAACATGTCAAAGACTGAGCTCCTACTTATTCCTCCCTCTAATGCCTCCCCACCTCCTGACTTCTTCTCTATCACGGTGGAGGGTATCACCATCTCCACATCAAACCAAGTTCGCTGTCTTGGAGTTACACTTGACTCTGCTCCTTCCTTCATCCCCCACATCCAGTCTCTTTCCTCCTCCTGCCGCTACCAATTGCGTAATATTTCCAGAATTCGGCCATTTCTTACTGCTGTCACCACAAAACAACTCCTACACGCCCTGGTAATCTCCCGATTTGACTATTGCAATAATCTCTTATCTGGCCTCCCTCTGTCCCGCCTCTCCCCCCTACAATCCATCCTGAACGCCTCCGCCAGGCTAATTCACCTCACCCGCCGCTCTGTCTCTGCCGCTCCCCTCTGCGAGTCCCTTCACTGGCTCCCCATCCACTGCAGAATTAAGTTCAAAATCCTTATCCTTACCTACAAAACCCTCACTAACTCAGCTCCCCACTACCTGTCCTCACTAATCACCAAATACACCCCGGCCCGCTCCCTAAGGTCAAAGAGCGACCTGCACCTAGCTTCTCCCTGCATCACCTCTTCCCATGATAGACTGCAGGACTTCACACGCGCAGCCCCCATTCTCTGGAACGCTATCCCTCGTACGGTCAGACTTTCCCCTAATTTCTCTTCCTTCAAACGCTCCCTTAAAACATTCCTATTTAGGGAAGCCTACCACCCAACTCACTGACGCAACCATCAATCACTCTCACCTTGCAGTCCTCTCCTCCTGTTTCCAACCCCAACCCCTCTAGATTGTGAGTTCCTACGGGAATAGGGCCTCATCCCCTCTTGTACTGTTTGTCAAATGTTGTTCAATGTATTGTAACCCGTCTATACTGTGCCTATTGTACAGCGCTGCGGAATATGCTGGCGCTTTATAAATAAAGAATAATAATAATAATAATTCTCAGGAGGTGTTCTGTTTGTTTACAGATTGATATTCAAATTAATCCCAAGGACCTGCGGATTGATACGTTCAGAGCCAAAGGAGCAGGGGGGCAGCACGTCAACACGACAGACAGTGCAGTGAGAATCGTTCATTTACCGTCAGGTAAAGAAACATACATTGGTGTATAGAATCTCCATCTTTTAAAACAAATACTATTTGAAATCAGGTTTCAGAAATAAGATAGTTCCTGGCGGTGGACCATCTGCAGATGCGCAGGTAGATGGTCTGCAATGTAAAACAAATCTAGATTCTTTTTTTTTTTTCTCGTGTGTGTGTGTGTGTGACACTAAATGGTGGCCTTAAAGGGATAATCTATTGAAAAAAGAACCCCCCCCTTTCCTTTTTTTTGCCCTTAAAGGCTTATTCTACACACCTGACCACTTTATTTTTTTATAGTGGCAGGGAGTGAGAAGTATCATCTGCCCTCCCAGATCCCCTGAACTCTATAAAATGCAGGGTGAAGTGGAGAGATTCCTCCACGCACACACACATACCTCCCCCCCCTCCCCGCAGGACCAGGCAGCTGGGAGTTTTGAAGTTTCCTGGCAGGCGGTCACTCCAGACGTCGGCACCGTCAAGCATGTCGACGTTACGATCTCTGAGACCAGTCGCGTTAGAGATCCATTATTGTGCGAAAGCACTACAGGACTTGCATACGTAACCTTTGCAAGTCCTGTTGCGGTGTGCAATTCCCAAATTTTCCTAGTCCCGGTGACGGAAAGTTTGGATTTTAATAAGGACTCGGAGGCGAGTATTTTTAATAAGTCCAGCCCCCTAGCCTATAAACAGTCTGAGCTGGAGCAGTAACGCCCTCTTTCTTCATGCGACTGGAACCACAAGACCAAGGAACAGGTAACGGTAGATCCATCCGGAAACACGTCGATCCCGTGAGGATTCACAATCCACAGATCATCAATTCGCTGTAAGAAGAACAGAAACACGAAGGCAGGCATTAGGAAAAGAACACTACCGAACCCTCGGTTTCCCGCCTCCCAAACAACAGGAGGACCACCCATCTCAAACCATGCGCTGCGCATAGATACAATCATCCTGGCCGGTCTAGAACACACCCCCCTCAGGGCGGGAGAGGTGGGAAATACTCGCCTCCGAGTCCTTATTAAAATCCAAACTTTCCGTCACCGGGACTAGGAAAATTTGGGAATTTTAAGGCAGGCCTCGGAGGCTTCATATTTGCACGTTCAACGCATCAGTGCCTGTGACCAATGAGAGACCGGCTTAAAGTAAAACGTACGAAACGTGGATTCACGCGACCAATCCGCCGACTTCATAATGTCCTCTAGGCGACAACCCGCCATAAAAGCATTAGAAGCCGCAGCACTACGGATGGAATGAGCGCCGAAGCGCGAAATATCCACCCCAGCAAGATCTAATAGCCAACGAGCCCAACGAGCCAGAGTGGGCGAGCTAACAGGGTTATGAGGGACCCGAAATGAAACAAATAATGGGGACCCCGGTAAAGGACGAAGAGCCAAAGTACGATTTTCATATTCCTGAAGACAAAGAACCGGACACAACTCCGGTATCGACGGAAAAGCTGGAAAAAATACAGTACGAATCGCCGTCTTGGTACGTCTCGAGACATCAAAACAAACGCCGTCCGGTGAGAAAGAACGGACACCAAAATCCAATGCCCTGACATCCCCGACACGTTTACAGGAGATAAGGCAAAAGAAAACCAACAGTTTAGCCGACAACTGGCGCAGTGACAACGAGGCATTACACGGCCATGCGCGAAGGAAAGTCACCACTAGCGTAACGTCCCACGTAGATGAATATCGTGGTGTCGGGGGGCGAGACAGACGCACTCCCTTAAGAAGGCGACAAACCAGAGGGTGTCTACCCAATGGGGAATTATCAAAACCCAGGTGGCCCGCCGACAAAGCCGACCGGTACACATTAATAGTACGGAAAGCCAATCCCGACTCAAAGAGGACAGGAAATCTAGAACCGAGTTTAGAGGGGCAGAAGTGGAATCCTCACCCCTTCGCAAACACCAGCCGTGCCAAGCTGTCCAGGCAGAGCGATAGGCCCCTCTCGTGCCTGGAGCCCAAGCGTGCTGGAGTAACTCCTCAGTTCTTGGCGAAATGCCTGTGGCCCGCCATGAGAACCGGAAATCCACCAGACCACAAGGGCCAAACGACCTTCCCGCAACAGAGGATGGGGGAGGCCGTCCGTTCCCGTCAGTAGGGACGGCGAGGTTGGAATCCGCCTGGGCGGGGTCAGGGAATACTTCAACAGAAGGGGAAACCACGGTTGGGACCGCCAGTATGGGGTCACTAAAACCATCTCCGACTCGGTGTCGTAGAGACGCCTCAAAACACGTAACAACAGCTGAAACGGAGGGAAGGCGTAAAGCCGGCCCTTCGGCCACACCTGAGCGAAGGCGTCCGTGCCTTCCGCCTCCGGATCCGGACGCCAACTGTAAAACCTCGGTAATTGTCGATTCAGTCTGGATGCAAACAGATCCATCTGGAGAGGACCCCATAGTCCGTCGATGGTGGCAAACACCGATGGCGCCAGGCGCCAATCCCCCGAGTCCGTCAGATGGCGAGAATTCCAGTCCGCCACTGTGTTGGCGAGACCTGGAAGATACTGAGCCACCACAAACAGACCGCGGGGAAGACAAAAATCCCAAAGGTCGGCAGCTGCCGACGTCAGAGCCACAGAGCGAGCCCCCCCTAGGGCATTGATATAGCGGACCGCCGATAGGTTGTCCAGTTTCAGGAGGATACAGCGGTGATCGGTCCCCCTGGAGAAACATTTTAGGGCGAAAAACGCTGCCATGAGTTCCAGAACATTGATGTGGAGGAGTAACTCCTGGGTCGACCAACCGCCGCCTGTCTCCATCTCGCCGCACCGCGCCCCCCAACCCGAACGACTCGCATCGGATTCTATGGTCAACGACGGTACGGGAAATCGCACTGGGCGAGAATTCCACCGAGACCAGTCCGTTAGCCACCACGTCAGATCCGTCTTCGCATCGTCCGAGAGGGGAACCCTGTGGGAATAATCCGCTACTGATCGGAGAGAACGGGCCTTCAATCTCTGGAGGGCCCTGTAGTGAAGAGGAGCCGGCAGAACCGCCAAACGAGTCGCTGCCAGGAGACCAATCACCCTTGCCAACTCCCTCAGCGTGGGTGAGTGATCCCTGAGGAGGGAGCGAACCTCCTTGCGGATGGCCCGTATCTTGGGAGTAGGAACGCTCAGGGTCATACTGCGCGAATCTAGGAGGAAACCCAGAAATTCCAGACAACGTGTGGGTATCAACAAAGACTTTTCCACATTGATCAGGAAACCCAGGTACTGTAACAGGGAGATTGTCCATGACAAGTGTACTTGAAGGGACGTCGAAGAATCCGACATCAGCAGAATGTCGTCCAGGTATATCACGAGTCGGACGCCCCTCACCCGGAGGGATTCTACCACCGGTTTCATAAGCTTCGTGAAGCACCACGGAGCGGATGAAAGGCCGAAAGGAAGGCACGCGAAGCGCCACATGCGGCCGCGCCAAGGAAAACACAGGAAGTCTCTGGACGCCGGCGCCATAGGGACGGTTAGGTACGCGTCTTTCAGGTCTAATTTGACAAGCCAATCTCGTTCGCCGAGTAAATCCCTGAGGGTATGAAACCCTTCCATTTGGAAATGACGGTAGGACACCCCCAAATTGAGTTCCCTGAGATTTATGACAGGGCGAGTCCCGTCCCCTTTCTTCGCAACCAGGAACAAATTGCTCACAAACTTGGGTGAGTCCCAAGGGACTTCCTCTATGGCCCCTTTGGACGCCAGGGCCACCACCTCGTCTTGAACTAAGTGTTCTTGCTCCACAGAAAAACTGAGTGGTCGTGGAGGCGTGGAGCGGTATGGAGGGACAGCCTCGAAGTCTATCTCGAACCCTTTGACCGTGTTTAAAACCCATGGGTCTGCCGTGATCAACTCCCATTTTGAAAGAAAAAACCGAATACGGCCCCCCACCTGAACAGATGCATGAGGAACAATACATGGAAGACTTACCATTCTGTCGTCGAGCACGAAATTGGGTTCTGCCACCTCGGAATCCGCGGCCTCTCCAGGCCTGAGCCCTGGCCGAGGAACCATAAGCGGGGGGACCAGAGTCGGTGGCATTAGAGGTACGAAATGATCCTCTCGTAATGCCCGTAGATCCGGCGCGGCTGATAGAGCGGCCCCTTCCTCTACCAGCCCTATCGAAAACCTTTTTGGGAAATACCTTCTTAATGGCTGTTTCCACTTTATCCAGCGCGGTAAAAGCGCTGGTGTACGTGCCCATATTTTTTATAAAACCATCTCCGAAGAGAAGTCCTTGAGCCTTGGCCCCTTTATCTTTATTGGCCATAGAAGTGAGTTGAGGATCCATCCTCAGAATCATAGACTTTCGTCTCTCCGCGGCTAGAGCCGCATTAGCACCGCCCAACAGGCACAACGAGCGTTGTATCCAGCCCGTGGCGTCCTCTAAGTCCAAGGGGGTACCTTGTAAGCGAGCATCCTCCACCACGTCAAGGAGGTATATCAACGGTGATGCAACATCCAACACCTTGTCTTCACAGACCCTGAAGGCCATATCCACCCCTTTCTTGGGGGACCATCCCTTGTTGGTCATGAACTTTACAAAATCCTCATCAACCACCGGGGTGAGACAGGTTTTGCCCGCGGTGGTAGGGCGAGGGCATTCCGCTCTCATATTCACCCTGGTCTCTTTATCCATAGGGAGCCGCATGTGGGCATCCACCCACATCTCTACATGAGGCATCGGGGACCATGCCGTGGAGCGTGGATGTAGGACCCCTGCCGGGGAAAACATCGGGCGGCCCTGAGGGTCACACACAACCTCTTTAGCAGACAGTAAAGGTGGTGGGGGCCTTTCCTCCTCAGCCAACAGGCCAACATCATGTGGAGCGTATAACTCAATCGCACCATCATCCTCCCCATGCTCAGGTTCCTCACTCTCTGAGTCAGTGTTTTTGGGGAGTCGGCCAGAACCCGTAGGTAAAGGCCTATCTTTAGAGACCGCAACCAGTGCCCCGCGGTCAGGGGCTCTCTTGTGCGAGGACACCTCGCCATCGTCAGAAAGCAGAGTATCGGGGATGCCAGCCCCTCTTGGAGGACTATCAATGTGCTTAGTCTTAGCACGTTTCTTAAGGCTAGTTGTCACAGAGCCAGAGGGTACAACCGGGTCAACAGGGAGAACCGGGCCTGCATCAGGAGCGGGGGGGCCGCATTAAAAGAAGCCACCGCTTCATCCATGGTCCTTCTGAAGGACAGAGACAGGGTGGAGACAGCTGAAGAGAGCGACCGGGTAATGGACGCCTGTAAGGCTGCCTCCATGGCTGCAAAACGGGCTGCCGTTTTTGAGCGCTTTCTCGGTGGTGGAGGGGAGGCAAAAACATCGGAGTGCTCAGACCGCCTGGAGCTCCCAGCAGAATCTGATTCCCCTGTAAGGGGAGACTTGTCGCCCCCAGAAGGGTTCAAACGGGCCATATTCAACAATAATCCCCGAGAAACAACGTACCCAGTCGAAGGAGCCGGTGGATGTGTGAAAACGCGTGGACACACGCGGTCATGTGATGCCCAAGATGGCCGCCGGGATCTCGCGCTAGTCTCCCGCGAGATCTCGGGCGCCTCGAGGACACCAATGCGCAGGACGAGGGGAGTTCGTACGAGCGCCGCTGCCTGCAAGAGACAGGCACAGCAAACAACCAGCGAAAGCTGCAACCAATGGTGGGAAACTCGGGAGGGACCTATAGGTCCAGACCCGCCGAGTTTTCCCGCCGAGCGGGCGCTGACCCCCGCGGTTATAGCCGGGGTAAGTCAGCACCCGATGTGAAAATATATATAAAATTTAGTTAAACTCTAAATCTGAAAAGAAACATATATAACAGTAAAAAACATAGAGGAGAGAATTATACTTATCTTGTCCTGAACAGGAGCAGTAAAGAAAGAGGGCGTTACTGCTCCAGCTCAGACTGTTTATAGGCTAGGGGGCTGGACTTATTAAGAGGAGGGTTACCCCACGTTGGGGGTTTGACATGTTTTTTTCTGGTTCTTGTTATCACTCTTCTTTACTGCTATAGGAGTAATAAAGAAAGAGATTGCAAATATGAAGCCTCCGAGGCCTGCCTTAAAATTTGCGTTCCCTATGCTACGCAAGTAGCGCAGGGAGTGTAAATTGCTCAGAAACTACTCTGTGATTTCCAGGATCGGGAGCGAAGCAGTGCGCAGCGAGAAAAAGAAAAAATAATTGGGCACAGGCTGACTGTCTGATTTATTTAAGGGCAAAAAAAAGACACTCAGTAATTGGGCAGATGCTGACCGCTTCTACCCAGTTATTTTTTAAATATTTTTATTATTTCAGGTGATTTTTACTCACCTTTTGTCAAGCATCACACACAGCTCCTCCGCGTGTGCGCAGCTCCGATCCTTTGGCTGCCTCTCTGAGACCACTCACTACAGTGTTTGGTCTCAGAGAGGGTGACGCCAGCACATCTTTTAGTGACCAATCTGGTGCCTGGCAGCCAGTATACTCAAAATCCCCGGCTGCTGGTGATCCAGGGTGGGATCCTCCACTTCACCCAGCAATTTTGTCAGATCAGGGGAGTTGGGGTGACAAGGGGGTGTTTACTCATCCTGACCACTTTATAGTTTTAAAGCCGTGAGAATGTGAGAAGTGTTCCTTTTTTAAATCTGATTTAATTGTGAAAATCCGAAAAATCTCCTCCAATACCTAATGCCAGTACAACAATTAAAAGCCATAACTACATGTGGACTGCATTTCCAGATTGTCACTTTTTTTTTTTCTTTGTCCGTTGGTGGTTTTACTAATCCTAAAAATAAGCCCTTCCGTTATTAGAGCTGTTCAAGCCCCAAGTTGATAAAGGTCTGTGCGTATTTGATTTTGGTAGACTATGTGAGCAGGACATCACACTGTATTTTGTGAGGCTTCACTTTCCTTAATACTGGTAAAATAATCCTCATGTGTCCCCTTTTCCCTTGCAGGGATCGTAGTAGAGTGCCAACAAGAGCGCTCCCAGCTTTTAAACAAGGACAAAGCAATGATGATGCTGAAAGCTAAACTCCAACAGCAGATTGTGGAGGAAGAACTATCTCAAAGGCACAGGGCTAGAAAATTACAGGTGTGCACCATGGTTTATTAAAGAAGTAAAGACTGCTTGCTATACCTGGTATATTAAGGGAAAAATGGTCTTTTTGGAGTTTTACCTTGTTCGTGTCAAGGAGTCTTCTACGGGAGCAGGACACTGTAGCTAATATTGTTGATTGCATGGTGAGAAATTAAGGTCTGTTATACAGTAGATCAAAATGTATTGTTCCTATAGTGCAGGGATGGATCGCCTTGTTCACCCTTCTATCTAATCTGGGACCAGGATTCACTTTCTCCTTTGCGTGGGAACTCCTTTAGAAGAAGAATAAAAGTTCAATGATGCCGAACCAACCTTGCTGCTTGTTGATCCTCAGGGGTGGCAAGGTTGACGTGACGGTTATCTTGCATCTCGGGAAGCACCCACTTCCTATAACTGTAGATACATGACAAAGAACTGCAACACCTAATTCTACTTAACAGAAACCAGATTATTATTTTTTTATTTTGTAAATTTTAGTTCCACTAGGTACGGTATAAATCTAATCCTGCTGTTCTAATAATTTGTGTTGTTTTCTAATTTAATGTGTGTTGTCCTTGACTTTTGCAGGTGGGAAGTAGAACTCAGTCTGATAGGATTCGCACATACAATTTCACACAGGACAGGGTGACCGATCACAGGATATCCTATGAAGTTCGTAATATTAAGGTATATATAACACACCTAAAATGCAGGACATAGACCTATTTGCAGTTCTCTCTCCACTGTTTCAACAGCAGCAAAGAAACTTTATTGAAAATTTTAGAAAAACACAGAACATTTCCTCCCCAACGTGGGGAGACCCTCCCAGTCCCAGATCATCCCCCACAGACCAATAAAAGAGCCCCTCCGGGAACAGCACTTCCTCTTTCTTTGCTGCTCCTGATGGTTGCACCTGCAAAGATAAGTATTGTTCTTTTTGTTTCTCTCTTTTTTTCCCTTTAAGAGTAAAAGATTCCTTTTCCTCCTCTCTCCAAACCAGTGTTTTGGCTCACCTGACCAAATTTGAGCCGCGGTGGGTGAATCACGTAGGCAGTTTCCCATCACCAGCAGCATTGGGTGGGGGCGGGTTTTGCCATTTCTCTTTCATTTCTGTCTTTCCCTTTTCTTAACCTTTCTTTCTTAATTTTTAAACCACTATTTCCCCTTATTCTCTGTGCCTTAAGCGCGTCTTTGCACAATCTGTCACGAGCTCCGCACATTGCTGACGAGCGTTGCCCACATCTAGCAGATAGGGTGGTCGGTTTCTTGTCAGATGCTCCGTGGCCTGTATTTCCGAAGTACCGCTGCCTCCATTTTTCATTATGTCACTCTCTAAGCCCCCTCGCCCCAGCCCTTTTCCCTCGGGCAACAACTCTGGCTCTGAATCCAGCTTTAGACAGGGCTCAGTTTCCCTGGAGCAAACACGTAAGAAAACTAAAACGTCGAAGCACTCCTCTACAGAGGCACACCTTGCCAGGATGGAGGTCTTTCTGCAGTCCTCAATGTCCCATGCCTTTACCTCTGCTGTCTCTTCCCTCTCTGAATCGTGGGAACGCTCCTTTACTGACGTTCTGAACACATGCTCGCTCTCTGCCTCCAGTGCCCATTAACCCTATATCTGAGGTCTCAGGGGAATCCCATGCAAGCCCCTCCATGAAGCCGGGGCTTGCACCTGAGGCTGACCCTGATGTACTGTCCAAGGATAGTCCTGCTGCCTTTGGCAGCTGTGGGGCTGGCAACCCTGCACCACTGCTGGACCTACTCACCTTGGCCATTGTGCCCAAAAAGAGAACCCTTCCCGTTTAATAATCTCTGCTGTGTTAACCCCGCAGGGAACTCCATACGGCTCCTGTCATTCTGGCTGATTATCCTGACTCAGACCAAGGGGACGAGTGTCACATACCTCCTAGATTTAATGTCTGATCCCTGTAAGCAGAACAACTAATCTACACTGCCGGTCCATGAAGTGTCCGGTAATTCTATATATATGCAAAGAACTTGTCACAAGGACAATTGGAGTCAGAACCAGCACATTTAGGATTAAACCTATAGTATATTGACAAAAAGAGACAAAGTAGATTGTGGCAAATACATCACAGCTGTATCAGCTGGTTTGCACCACTTGTGCTGGTTTCAAGTTGACAGACCTACAAAACACATATAACTTTAATAGAATAATTCTAAAATCATGAATAGGCAACAAACAATTCTATGTGATAATGGGTGGCACTTGGTATACTGTTAGTTGGCCCCACCTAAGTGGAGGACAAAAAAGGGATCCTAGATATAAATAGACCCTGTTCACTGCTCACAATTCCATCCTAGATATATTGGATACGGCAGACAAAGACATAAAGGTCCCTCCTATGGTGATCAATACAATTGGTAATATGTGTGTTAGTTATCTTAGCCAAGGAGACTGATGACAGCTATCTCAATTGATAATACACCAAATTAATGAAGAAAGTGTGAGCTATTGCAGCTAAATCAGGCCCTCCAACAAGAGATGTGCATATAGCACTATATGTTGGATAGATAGGATTGGTTTATAGCAGTCTATTGTAGCATAAATTGAGAGATAAATCACTATATGCATGAGCTTTTATACTGTAATTAACTTCCACAAGGGTATATCCAATTGAAATAATCAGATCGCCAATGGTTGCACATCACATATCACCAGTAATAATACAATAAATTGAAATAGTTCCTCTTGTGAGAACTACATATTAGCCCTAATGACTGAGAAGTTTATAAACCATACCGCCAATATCAGCATCGAGTGTGTCAACAATATCGATATGGGACGACACAAATGATTGAATCAACAAATTAAATTAAATAAAAGCTCATGCATATAGTGATTTTATCTCTCAATTTATGCTACAATAGACTGCTATAAACCAATCCTATCTATCCAACATATAGTGCTATATGCACATCTCTTGTTGGAGGGCCTGATTTAGCTGCAATAGCTCACTTTCTTCATTAATTTGGTGTATTATCAATTGAGATAGTTCTCTTAGCCAAGGAGACTGATGACCGCTAACACACATATTACCAATTGTATTGATCACCATAGGAGGGACCTTTATGTCTTTGTCTGCCGTATCCAATATATCTAGGATGGAATTGTGAGCAGTGAACAGGGTCTATTTATATCTAGGATCCCTTTTTTGTCCTCCACTTAGGTGGGGCCAACTAACAGTATACCAAGTGCCACCCATTATCACATAGAATTGTTTGTTGCCTATTCATGATTTTAGAATTATTCTATTAAAGTTATATGTGTTTTGTATGTCTGTCAACTTGAAACCAGCACAAGTGGTGCAAACCAGCTGATACAGCTGTGATGTATTTGCCACAATCTACTTTGTCTCTCTTTGTCCAGTAATTCTACCTATTTCCCCAAATAAACAAAACCAGAGGTATACGTGAACAAAACAGAACAGACACCAGAGGTTAATACCAGGGATGCTCATGAGCCAGATACCAGGGGTTAATATCAGTCAGCTAGTCACAGTGATGCCAGGGGGTCGGTTGCCAGATTAGTCAATCAGGTGCTCGAAGTCAGATGCTAAATCGGATTATCAGAGGATGCCAAGGGTCGGTTACCAGGTCACGTCGTCAGCCAGTAGCAAAGGGGTTAAGAGCCAGGAGAGTAAGTCAGACAAGCCGGAGTCATACACAGGTGTAGCAAAATGAATATGCATAAACGAGCACTGTGAGGAGTGTTAAACCACGTCAGGGCACGGAACAGGTTTCAAGCGTCTGATATTAAATGTGGCGGGCACCACACCCGCCCCGAAACCTCGACTTGTGACCGTGTCCGTCATATACTTCACTCAGCGGCTGGCCAGCAAGGGAGGTTCTGACAGCGGCTGGGGTACCAGGACGGTGCGGGATGCAACAGTGAGGATCCAGTGAAGGATGAGGGTGAAGTCCTGGAGCGTCACACCCTAGAAACTCTGATTTGCTCAAAAGGGGCGCTACGTCTCACCCACCCTAGTCTCGGCATGGTGGTATATGACCCGCAAGGCAATCCCATATTTGAACCTGAGGACCTCGCGCTTCCCCAGTCGGCAGCCGGGTACCCCTCCACGTGGAGCAATGGGAAGATATTCACCTCCAGATGTCCCTTGGAAAAAGCAGACCGGGCTGAATGCCCCAAAACAGTTACAACCGGTAGGACTTGACTTGACATTGTTGACCCTAGCTTTCAAAAATATGCGTCTAGGAAGGGCTGGTAACCAAGAAAGGTGTCAACCATGCCTTGAGAGGCTGTGAAGATAAATTGCTAGACATGGCTGGGCTCTTAGTTTGCCTCTTTGAAATGGCGAAGGAGGCAAAGCATCCCAAACCCAGTTGGACTTGCATGTAGTTGTGGAATGGTTTCAAAGGGCGTTTTGCTTCTGCGGCCGAACGCAGAAAGAATATTCTGCAAAAAATCAATCTCCAGCCTCTTTCCCTGGCATCCAACAAACTGGGTAGCACCGCACAAGACCTACTTTTTGGTAAACCCTTTATCAAGGCCATGGGGGAGTACACCCAAGCATTTACCTCAATTGACAAAACAGAGCCGTCTATGAAACGGATGTTCTTACGCATGAGCGTTTTTGGGCAGGCCAGCAGATTAAGGGGCCGCCCTGCTGGCGGAGCGAGTTTCACAACAGCTTGCACATCCTGAGGCCCTACAACATCCTCACAAGCGTCCGCTGATGCGGGAGGATCAATCAAGCTCCTTCTTCCTTTTTGAGGGCAAGAGGACGAGGTCCGAGAGGCCGTAGAGGCACTTACTTCATTAGACATCCCACAGGTATGTGCTTTTCACATTCTCACTTTTTTACTAAATGCAGTGGGAGGGCACCTCCTTCTCTTTATGGACGCATGAGAGTCTCTGATGCCAGATACATGGGTCCTCAACACTGTGCAGGGTTTCACCATAGACTTTATTCAGGTCCCTACCCAGACACTGCAGCCAAGCCCGATTCGGCTGGCATCTTTTCTCCACTCGGAGGTACTAGACCTCGATAGAACATGCCTCCCCATATTTCCTGGGGTACATGAGCAAACTGTTCTTGGTCCCCAAGATGGGCAGTGGGTTCCATCCAATAATAAATATTCATTTGCTGAAGTGGTGTACCACCACTTCAAAATGGAGGCTATTCCTACCCTCAGGGAGATGCTCCTATGGGGCGACTGGATGGTCAAGTTAGACTTGAAGGACGCCTATCTGTCAGTCCCCATCATCCCATATTAGAGATTTTTTGAAGTTCTATTGGAAAGGCTGGATGTGGCGGTTGCCATGCCTTCCTTTCTGTCTATCCTCCACCCTCTGGTGATTTATGAACTCCTCTGTCTTACATTTTTATCTCTCCGCTTGAAAGGGGTACATCTCCTCATCTACCTAGATTACATCCTATTGTCCTATTGATGTCTCAATGTCCTCCGACACTGTTGCTTCATTTGAGGTGGACAATAGACCTGCTTCAGGCACTGGGCTACCTGATAAACTTTGACAAATCCCTCTTATCAACGACCCGCTCAATAGAATTTCTGGATTTCGTAGTGAATTCCAACATGGCATTGAGCCTTCCGCAGTCCAAAGTCTCGACCATCAGGAAGGAGGCCAGGATGGTGCTTCAGAAGAACACCTTCTCCATCCGCTCCTTGGCCCATACAATAGGTTTGTTGTCGGGCACCAAAATGGCGATTCCTCCGGGTCCTCTCCATTACAGAGCCTCCAATGCTTGAAGGACCATTCACTCCATCTGGACTTCGACTACTCAGAATAGGTAACGCTCAGGGAACAAACGAGAAAGGACCTCCAATAGTGGGTGCACATTCTGTCACTGTGGAATGGAAAACCCATCCTTCCACCGATGATGACTATCAACACGGATGCCAGCAGTACAGGCTCAGGAGTCCGTTGCGGCGAACAGGAGATGGGAGGCCGCTGGCCGACATCCGAGAAGGAGTTTCATATCAACTGTGTGGAATTTCTGGTGAGTCTCTTGGCAGTGATGTGCTTCTTCTCGACGATGGGTCCCTGCTCCATACTCCTGCAGTTGGACAACGTATTGGCTGTTCACTACGTCAATAGTTTAGGGGTCCCAGATCTTCCAATCTGACACTGATGGCTATGAATCTTTTGGGTTCTGCTTCCAAAAGATCTCCATTCAAGCACAGTTCATTCCAGGATTGATGAATGACAGAACAGACTGGAACTTCAGATATCTCATAGATTCGGCGGATTGGTGACTGTTACAGTCAAATTTCTCTACACCTTTCTCGCTCTGGGGTCCCTACGTAATTGATCTGTTCACTTCAAGATTCAATGCGCAGATCCAGAGTTTCTTCATGTGGAGACCAGATCCAGAGGCTCTGGCCATGGATGTCTTCCTTCAGAATTGGACCGGCAGCTGCCATTACACATTCCCGCCCTTTAGCGTTGATCACACCGGCTCTCCTTCACATTCAAGACCAAGGGGTGATGATGGTTCTCGTGACGTCGTTCTGGACAACTCAACCATGATTTCCGACATTACGGAGTATGGTGAGAGATGTTCCTTGTCTGATCATGCAGTCGCCGTGCCTGTTTTTGAATCCGGACGACTGCCAGCACACCCTCATGGTATCCAATCGTCTACCCCTCCTGGTTAGTGTATGGAATCCCTCTTCAGGTGCAGGAATTTCAGACAGAACTGGAGAAATCTTACTCCATTCTTGAGCGTCAGATACGAGACAAGCCTACAAGTCTATGTGGGACAAGTGAGCTAGCAGGTACTTGCAAAGGAACCACGATCCATTTTCTGCACCTGTCTCATTGATTTTAGACTTCCTTACCTCTATTTGATGCGTGTAAGGAGTACGACTGTTAATGTTTCCAGATCGGCCATCTCACGGTGGACATGTGGGCTTCGTTGGTGTCGCAGTGGGGGCTCACCCTCGGGTTTGTAGGTTGCTTCGTGGCATGCGGTTCTGTGGAACCCAGGTATACTTGCATTTGGGATGTTCTTTTAGTTCTGTCGCTCTTGGAATGCTGGCCTGAACTCTGTCGCAGCACAGAAAGAGGAATTGTTGCTTCCAGAGGGGCCCTTTGTAACGGGTGCCGTAGCGCTCACACAGGAGTAACGAGGTTGAGATCTTTTTGGACAGAAATACCTGCTTGATTTTTACCAAATTCTCTATATTCACAGACTTGTACTCCAAAGCCAAGGAGTACCAAAGAACAACTGATCTGCCACTAAGTTCCAAAGGTTTCGAGACCAACGGACAACTTAGAGCACCTTCAGAAACACAATGAATAGCTTGACAGTCAATGAATTGTGCAGGCTGCAGGGCAGTCAACAAATGTACAGATTTAGCGTTTTCTGATATGCTCGAGCGGGCAAGAAGTACCTTACAATTATCAGAGATGGCTGACACACATATGGGTATACAGTTGGTACAGACCTGGGTATATTTAGCAGTTAGAGTGCAATGATCATATGCAGTATATACACTGTATTTCTGTACCACGATTTGCACATAAGCTCTTAGCAATGAAACCTACACCTTGGGTCTTAAATAGTGACCTGAAAAGGCCACAAATGATACCCCAGAGTGAGATGGGAATAATCCCAGACGAGTGAAAGTCCCAGCTGCAAACATAGGGTTAATCCACCAATGCCCAATATCAGCGATTAGCTAATGGTGGAAGCAACAGAATGGTCAGAAACAAGCCGGGTCAAAATCAGGAGCATTAATCGTAGACAGAAATAGGTCTGCAACTAAATCAGCAATGAGTATAAGCGTAGCGATGTGGGAACAGAACTCCACGTCAGGGCGACAAGGCAACTCCTCATGCCCTGCTTTAAACCCTGCAGCTCCGCGTGATCATGTCAGGCCCTGCCCCCTCAGAGGCCTCTTCTCTTGGCCATTACAAGGTGCTGGCAAACGACCAGCCAGTGGCACTGAATTATGCCCAGACCCCCTGGGCAACACAGCAGGGGCTAAGGATGTAACACCCTTTTATTGGACTGTGGGTGGGATCTGGGAGTGTCTCCCCACGTCGAGGAGGAAATGTTCGGAGTTTCTCAATAGAGAGAGAACTGCAAATACTCGCCTTGGTGCTCCTTATTAAAATTTAAACTTTGCGTCATGAAAATAGGAAAATTTATTAATTTTAGAATTATTTTTATTTTCTTCTGTACTCACCCCTATAGAAAGTGTTCGCCTTCACAAAGGGAGGATACATATCCTTGGGAGGGGAGATCCTTTTTCTAGGTTTGATGGACTAACCCTGAACCATCAGTCAGCAGACTCCGCTGACAGACAAGGCATAGGATATATGTTCTTGCATGATAACTGTTTGGTTTCCTGTTTCAGGAATTCCTCAAAGGAGAAGAGCCCTTTGATGATTTGATACAAAGATTACAAGACTTTGCTGACATGGAGACCCTACTTGAAGTTACAGAAAACTATTTCTCCAAGACTGATCAATAAAGACAAATAGACAATGATTTATGTTTATAAACTGAATGCAAGTTTAGGTGAGGGTGCACAAAAGCTCTCAGCCAGGCAGACTCTGGCTGTAAAAAACAGGTCAAAACGCTTCTGAGTCTTTTATTTGGATGTGAAAATGACCAAGACACTGGATATTAACCATTTGGAGTCCGTGTAACTTATGACTTGATATATTTTGCAGAATACAAAGGGGTTGGCTGCAAGGCATGTGGATCTACTCACAAAGGTCTGAGGAGTTGCCACTGACTAGTGCAACTTTGCTGTGAAAGCCAAGGTGGACTCGTCCGTGTCGGTTTGGGTAATTTCATACAGAACCTATGGGCAGCTCAGAAGAATAGGCTGATATTTCCTTATGCGAAAATCTGAGCCGACTTGTTCAATTCCATGCAATTCAGATCTTTGTGAATAGAGTAAGTTGTATGAACACTACCCAAAAGAGTAGCCATGATATAGGACCTATTACAATCAAGGTGATATGGTTAGCTATATGGGTAATGGCCCCACTCATTAATCATAATGACTCCGGTCTTACTCCAACCCAATTATCAACTACCCTTGTCTATTGTGCCAGTCAATTTATAGTTGACGCGATGAGAAGCACTAATTTGTAAGCAGCTGCAGATTAATGAGTGGCTTTCAATCTCGACTGAGTGCTTCAAAACCTTATGTTAAATTATTTTGCATTTGTAAAACAACTTAATACAAAATAAAAATTACATTTTAGCCCTTGGCTGTGGACAATGACACTTTCCTACTAGGATGTGGGACCTCCCTCCACCCACTGATGTCATTGCGCCCAAATGAGACCGTACCCCCTCCCCTCCCGGCTGGCAGGGAATTGCCTATGGAAGGACCCCCGTATCTCTGGACTCCTAGCAGGTTGAGGGTCATTTAAGGTATCCTTGAAAAGGCCAGATCATGATACCAAAGATGTTTTATGTAAAAAAAATTAAAAAGTCTTTTATTTTTATGTAATGCAGTATTATTGTTCACTTTTCAATAATAAAGTAAACCATGATGCTGCACCATATTCGACTTCTCATTTCCCATATTACCTGCAAGTGTGGAGGTGATTACACAATGGATTATTATGTATCATTTCATCGAAAACCTAAACCGTTGCACTGCTTGGGGGAGTGTTGGCGCTACTTTGGAACCCTGCATCTCTGATTCTTACACTGCACAAAGTCACTTAAAATGTCATTTGAAAGGGCAGAGTCTGGCCTTTCCAACGATGACAAATATGACCACGTAATGTTTAAAATTGGAAAATTTTAATGTGAAATTTCCTTTTTTATTTTGAAGGTGGTGACATTACATGCTTTTACTTGCAGTAACAGTGTGTGCTTTATAACTCCCCTTCTCCTTTGCCAAGCCAGGACCAAATGGGGGGTGATTGCACAATGCATTATTACACATTGGTTCATCTAATACACAATCCACTGCATGTCTTTGAAGAGAGTGGGGTCCTTTGGGCCCCTGTATCTCCATTCATTAAACCCCACAAAATCAAGTTGTCATTGGACAGTTCAGAGTCTGCCCTTTCTAATGATTCCATACATGACCATTTCTTCTTCCCACCCCCCAACGCAGTTGCATAATCCATTTTTCATGCATAAAATTAGCAATACCACTGCTCAGTCTACTGGGGGGGGCACCTGGGTGACAGCTTGGTAGAGGGGTCACAGGGGTGCATATGACCAGTGCAGGGCTAGTCCGTCCATGGTTCCAGGCCATTGTGTCAAAGGGCACAGCACGGAGCAGCCGCCTGGGCCACAACGACTAGGTCTGGCGGCTGTCTGGGCCTCAGGTACACTGTTAGTGGTGGAAGTGTGGGCTCTGTGATACGCTCATACGTGCCACACATCAATGTAAGTTTTATTGCTGTGGAGCTCTGTGATACACTCATTCAAGCCCCATGTTTTGTTTTCTGTTTTTTTTTTTTTTTTTTTTTGGAGGGGAGGGGGGCAGTATTTCATCCCTAGACCTGACCCAGGCACCAGTGTCTTGGGTCAGTGTTGTATCAAAACCTGGGATCCGTGAGCTCCTGTGAAAGAGGCACTCAGCCATTTCCATGACTCCACCCATCCAGCGTGATTATGAACGTACCTCCCGGTGTTACTCCCATCCTGCCTCCTTCTTCAGTCTCACTTTTGAAAAGTTAAAAATAACTCCAAACTCTACCTCTGCACACTGACATACAGAGCAGGCTGCCTGGACCTCCTATCACATATACAGTATGGATGCCTGTGAGTGATAGGAGCTGCAAGGTATGTGATATAGCACTCCCAGCAATCTGCATACAATCCTATCACTCACGCATTCCTCTGTATACAGTAGGGATGCCTGTGACTGATAGCCCTGGCAGCAGCCTGCATGCATCTCCTATCGCTCACAGCCTTTCATACTGTAAATGCAAGAATGTCTGAATGATAAGAGCTGCAGAGAATGTGAACCAGTCTTCAAAGTAGCTGCAATATTGTCTGATATGACACTTGCAGCACACTGCCTACAACTCCTATCTCTCTCAGGCAGTCTTACATACACCCTAGGGATGCCCGAGAGGTATAGGAGTTGTAGAGTGTATGGAAGACTGCCTGAGCGTGATAGGGGTTGTAGGCAGGGTGCTGCAAGTGTCGCTTGAGACGTATATATGGGCTATGTTTTATTTTGAATGGGTTTTGGTCTTTTAAAGAAGGGTCTATCTAACAGATGCTCTTAAAAGACAGTGTAAAATATTGAGAGCACCTCTGGTCGTGAGTCTCCCTCCAGGACCCATTAGACTCCACTATAGTAGCTTCTAGTGGGTCCTGGAGGGGTCTCTATTAGAAAGAGACTGTCTTAAAGCGCCTCCGTTAGTGAGACTTTTTTGCTCGGGGGCAGGGGGTTGCAAAAGGGAGTAACTCAGTGGTGTATTTAGGTTTTGTGCTGTCCTAGGCCTGACTAAACTCGTGCACCCCCTAATTTAAATTTGAGGCACCCCTTCCTGTCAAGGGCACACCTCTTCCTGGTTAATCCCCACCCTTCCTCTTTAAGCTCCACCTTTTCCTCTTAGAGCTCCGCCTCTTCCTCTCTTTTATATTAAAAGTGGATACCAAGTGCCTACTTGTATATTTTGTATACCATTTCAAATGTATCTATTGAGATAAATTAAATTAGGAAATGTTTAAAATAGCATTTTTATAAAGAACAGCCAAGCATGTCAAGTATACTGGATCACCGCTGCTCTAATTGGTTGAACAATAAAATCCACAGAAACGTGCACTGCATAGGAGTGTATCACAGAGCTGCACAGCAATAAAACCGACAGAAATGGGCACTGTGTATGAGCATATCAGAATTGCACAGCAATAAAACTCACAGTAATGTGCAGTGTGTATGAGCGTATCCCAGAGCTCCAGGGCAATAAAACTCAAAGTAATATGCAATGTGTATCACAGAATCCACAGCAATAAAACTCCCAGCAATGCAATGTGCGGTGTGTATGAGTGCATCAGAATTCACATCAAGAAGACTCCCAGCAAACCGAGTGAATATGAGCACACAGCAATTATTTATTCTATATTTACTGCCCTCCGTCCGCGGTAGGGCTGTGTGCAGAGTAAGCAGGGACTGTGTACGGACTCAGCAGGAGGTCCCTCCAGGCCACATTAGGATCGCGGCTGTGCCTGTGCGTGGAGCCATCTTGTCAGCAGTGGGGTGCCACTGCCAGAGGGTGCACCGTGGCTTTGATTCCCTTCCCGGTGGGTGTTCGGTCCAGAATAGAGTGAGAGTCCGTGTTAACGAAAGGGCGGGCAGCTGCGTGCGTGTCACGTGGTTCAGACAGGTGGTACTGAGACTCAGTACCACCTGACTGGCCGGACCACGTGATGTGCATGCACGCAGCCTCACCAGGAGCCAGGCAGCTCAATGACAAATTTCTATCACTGCAGTGCTGGTTAAGGAAAGGTCCACTTTAAACAGCAGTAAGCAGACAGGGCTTCATATTCTGCTGATACCCTCCTTTACCTGCCATTTACTGTCATCTTCTCTCTCTGCACACAAATCACATCCCCCTCCCCTCTCCTAGAGTTGCTGCGGGGCAGGGGAGGAGTTATGGAGGGAGGAGAGGGGGATTTTTATTCTATTCGATTTTATTCCTTATGCAAACGCCATGCTACGCTGCTCGTTGTTTGAGAACACAGCTCAAAGCTGACACACAGTGACCGTGGCACCTCCTAATGACACCCAAATAATCACTGGTACCTGGGGCGGCCCGCCCTCCGCCACTCCCCTAAGTACACCACTGCTCTGTGATATGCTCACACACAAGTTTGGCGAACTGCCAGCAAGTACGGTGCTGTTTGAAGGCATTGCAAATCCCATAGAGAAGTAATGGTTAATCTATTCAGAGAACACCAAACAGCAGAGAAATGTCAGTGAAATGCCCTGATGTTTGGTGGTTCCAATCAGCAGGTTTACTCAGGCGAACCCCATAGGTTTCAATGTTAAAAACATTCCCGTTTTTATGCAATATCTAATAAACCATTTAGTATTTTAATCTGCAGTAAAAAGTCTTTATTGATTTTTTTTTTTTTTTTTTTTTTTTAGTACCTTTTTAGTAATTTTTCAGCAAAATCCCCCCCCCCTTTTTTAATAGCGATTTTTCTTTTTTCTGTAGCAGAACTTTTTATTATCAGTCATAGGATCTTATATGTAAATTCCAGACATTTTCGTTCAGTAGTTCTTTTGAAAACAGCAGGCCACGGGTTTGCGGTGGCAGCATTCCGCGGCCGACTCCATGCAGTTTGGGGACCCTGCGGTGAATGGTGAATTCACTGCAGGGTGGGGAAATTTTATTCCCCGAAGTGCAGGGAACTACAGAACACCAAAATGTTGGCGTTATTTCGGTGCTCTGTGAGTAACCCACTTAGTGGTGAGGTTTTTTGCTGCCCCCTGGAAAGTGAAAGCCTAGGCCTTGCCTACCCAGGACATACTTGAAAATTAGTGAAATCTCAATGTATCCTTCCTGGCAAAATACTTTGCAAAAGTAAAAAAAAAATTGTTTTTTTTTAGGGTGGGGGCCACCAGTGCGGGCGGCCGCCGCCCCCTGGATAGTGCCGCCCTAGGCCTTGTTGGCCTAGGCCAAAATATACCACTGGAGTAACTGCCCTGGGTGCCAAGTACCTCAAGTACTCCTCTGCCATTACTCACCTTCTCATTTCCCACTTCAGGAGCAAGTTCAGTGTTTTATATATATTCATAGAGTTAAATAAATTGGATGTGAGATTGGTAGTGCTATGCAAGTCTCAATATAAAATGTTTCTTAAATTGTACAGAGTAAAAATTGTGTTTAAACAGAGTAAATCCATTCCATTGCCCCTAGGGAGGTGCCCAAGCAAAGAAACAACATCGGTAACAGATGTTAAAGGATAATAAAGGTGGATGTAAACTGTCAGAGCCACCTAAGGACTTGTGTGCGTGTAACGCATATACAAAAACACACAGACACAGAATTAAATTAATTCCTAGGGACATTTAACTGGATACCTGCGGCCAGAGCATCGCCTTCCCAGTGATTCCAAGCATATCCAGCTCATTTGGAAAAAAAAATTACTAAATATTTTTTTTGCCTAATGCAGCCATATTATTCAATTTTCAATTCTACCGTGAATCATGATGTTGCCCTAACTCACCTTCTCATTTCAAATGATTTCAACAAGTTTGAAGGCACAATGAATGGCACAATTCGTTTCTTACACATTGGTTTATTGAAAACCTAATCCGCGGGGGTGTGGCCGGCTACCGAAGGGAGCAGATGTATTTTTGTGGAGCTCCACATGTCTGCTGCTCTTGAGGTCCATTTATAGTTTAATTAGCCGAGTATTTTTTTGGTTTGGGAACTCAGGTTGGCTGGCCATCGGAACGGAGATGTCCGGAGGCCGTTCTGTATCCCCCCCCCCCTCACCAGAGACACTCGTTGCAGCCAACGGAATGGGGATGACACGAGGAGCTGGCGGCCATTTTGCGGCCTTCGTCCTGGTCCCTGCGGCCTTCCTGTCCGACTGCCCTGCCTCCTCAGCCCGGACTGAGCCTGTGCTGGACGCTAGGAAGACGATGTTTGCCGCGTTTCCCAAATGCCCGAGATGGACTTCGGACTTGAGCGACGGACGGACTGTCGGATGAGCGGTGGGATGGACCCACTCCCCCCGTAGGAGGTATGGACACCTTCCTGGCCGGCCTGGAGGCTTGTTTGCTGCTCCTGGATGGAGAGGACCTGGATGGTCCGCTCACCAGAGAAGTGTGGCGACGGACGACGCTTACCTTGAGACGCTGCCAAGGAGTGGTGGATCCGGGTCTGGCGAGGGACGGAGCTGCATCGGCTGGGCACCCTGCTGAGGCCTATTTAACAGATGCTGCGGAGAGCCACGACGAAGGTGCTGAGAGGGGTGACACGCCTGTGAATCTAGTCGGATGCACAGACTTGTTGGACTCTGGCGGCCCGAGGGACATGAGAGGTGCCTCAGAGACCTGGATGACTATGGTCCGTGACAAAAGCTGTGCTGGAGCCCTGAGGAGTTTGCGATTGGTTTGGGGCTCCCAGACTGCCAGCACGCGCGGCACCTGGGGGAGCTCCAGTGCGACCAGGAAGGCCGAGATCACGGCTTGGAGGGAGGTGAGGGCCCGTCCTTGTTGACAGTGCGGGCGAAATCGCTCCAATGTGCTCCCGATTACACCCCGCAGTGGACAGAGAATCTCCCCCGGGTGGTCGATGCCGGGGCTTTCTGGGTGTCCAGAGACATACCGCAGTTGTGGACCGTGCTCCCCGATGTAGAGTCGGCTTGGGCACCGCAAACCAGCCTCCCGTACAATGATCTGCCTGCTGCACGAACACCCCCGTTTAGAGACGAGGATTGATGGGACCCTTGACGTTCTTTTTCCTTTCCTTTTGCTGTTTTTTTTTTCTTCTCTTTGGAACTCTCATACCCGCTTCTGTTGATACTCCCTGGCCAGGGATTTTGAGACATTCTTCTACTTTTTTTTTTTTTTTTTAATGCATACTTTTGATTTTAACTATTACTATGTAGTTGCTTATTTGAGTATTTTTCTTTACTTATTTGTTTTCCCCTCTTTCCCCTCCGCTATTTGAGATATTGTGGACTACCTACAAGAACCCCCCCCCCCATGCTTGTTGTATTTTCAATGTCTACCTGTCCCTGCGAGGCCTATTTTGCCGGTCAGTTTGTGACTTCTTCGATTGCACAATAAAAATTTGAAATATATAAATTTAAAAAAAAACTAAACCGCCTCACTATTGCGAAGAGCGCGGGGGGCACTTTAGAATCCTGCGTCTCTGATTTCTACATCGTACAAGATCAAATGGTGTCATTGGAAAGGTCAGAGTCTGGCCTTTCCAACGATACCAAATATGATCATGTAATGTGTGAAAAAAGGAAAAAACATTTCATCTGTGTTCTAACACATTGGCATTATGTGCTTTTACTTGTAAAGCAAACAATGCCGCTGCAGTAACTCCCCTCATTTTCCCCGCCAAGGGACCAAATGTGGAGGTGATGGCGCAAAGCGTTATTACACATTGGTCCATCTAAAACACAAGCCACTTTAACGCTGCAAGGAGAGCGGGGGGGGGCTGTATCTCTATTATTTACAACACACAAAGTCATGTTAGGGCTGGCCTTTCTAATGATATCAAACATGACCGTATAAGATGTTAATAAAAAAAAAAAAAACTCTGCAAACAAAATATTTTTTTTACATTTTTTTTGTTCCAAAGCAATGGCATTGTCTATTTGTCACATATAAAATAAGCAATACCACTGCCGTTACTCACCTTTTCATTTTCCACACTGCAATCCTGTTCATTGTTTTATACATAGTCATGTTATTCATAAAACACAATGCGGCAAAAAAAAAATCCCCCCCAGTTAAAATTGCGTATATTTCCGGGACCCCTCACGTTCTTCAAAAGCTTATGTCGCAAGGGGCTCCTATCCCAGGGGTTGATATCCCTTTTGGCATTCCGCCTTCACGAGGAATCTGGCTCTGACCCGGTCCCCTATATGAGAGCATGGGAGAAGGAACTCGGCTCCATTGATGGGGAGGACTGGTCGGACATTTGGGAAGTGATGCATACATCTTCCATCAGTGTTGTGTACCAAGAACGGGCTATTAAAACACTTCTACAGTGGTACGTTACTCCAGTACTGTTGCACAACGCGGATCTGTCTTATCCGGACACTTGCCAGTGCAGTTGTGACACAAAGGCAACACATTCACATATGTGGTGGCACTGTCTGGTGATCACTGCTCAATGGAAAAGGGTGCTTTCTCTGGCTATGAGGGTCCAGGGCCTTTGGTCTTTTATTTTGTCCAGACCTCAACCAGATTTAATGTGGCATAAGTTTAAGTGGATGGCCAATCTGGCCATGGTGGTGTGGAAAGCCCGGGTGGAGACCTAGAAGGCCTTTAGCCTTGCCACATGGAATAGAGTTATGGCGATCTTGAAGGACGTATACCTCATGGACGAACTGACTGCTAGAGTCCGCCAGACATGTTTGGCATACCTTAAGGTGTGGGGAGCTTGGTTGGATACGGGGGAGGATTAGGGTGCTGCGTTGGATGCTGGCTGGGAACGAGCCCCTTCTTTTTTTTTTTTTTCTTTATCTCTTCGTCTCTTATTTCTTTGCTTTCCTCTCGCCGCCTGTGTTATCCCTGTTTGGTTCCTGTTTGAAAAGGTGAAAGTTTGACACACGTTTTGATGCTCTATTCTGTAATCTTCTGGCCGCGGGGGCCTGTGGGCCCATCCGGGATGGTTTCTCATTGCTGTTTGCAATATGCCGGGGTGCCTGCATGCACACCCATTGCTTTATATTTTGTGTCTGATAAATAAAGACTTAAAAAAAATATGCGTATTTTCTCAGAAAAATACAGTAACATTTCTATTTTTTTTATTTTTTTTTAACGAGTACCTCATAGAATATATACCCACAAAAGTTTGGATGATAAACTGTGAAAAAAAATCTTTTTACAAGGTGTAAATGATTGAAATCTGAATGGAAATTTACTTTTTTTTAAACATTTTTTTGTTATAGCATTTTGACGGGATACAACGAATACATAAAATAATGAGATATTTTGAGTCTTTTGGAAATAAGGATATATAATTTGTCTAAACAATTTGAAGTCATGTATTATTATTAAACATGATGAGCACAAACCAGTTAAAATGAACTCAGCCAGCATAGGGGTGAAATGGCTCAGCAGTGAAGGGGTTAAAGAGGTGCAGGTGCCGGTTTTGACCCTACTCTGCAATGAAGTCAATGAACTGTGACAAAGGGATAAAATTCACGCTCTACACACTTCACTGATTTGACCAGCGTCATCAGGAGAATAATGCGTGTTGTAGCAGGTCCTATAGCAGAAAAGGAAGGGTGAAGAGGTGTTCGGCCTCTGTTCTTAGTAAAAAAAAATGAAGCATTTAACATATTTAAGTGGAGGACCAGAGAACATCTGGGCCACCCAGGGGGGAGGTTTCAGACCATTAGGATGTGTGCCAGATAAAATGATTGATTGGGACATTATTCAGATAGGCCAGACATGGGTGGTCTCATGTGTTTGAGGGTAGGTGGAATGGGAGCATCACCGGTAGAGAATCACACAGGTCAGTATAGGGTTAGGGTTGGCGCTTGGTTAAAAATGGAGTCATTGTCATTTGGGGTGGAGGGCGTGGAATGAAAAGGACCTGCCCCCAATGTCGTTCCGCATACTAGTGTGGGGCAGATTGAACCTCCGGCGTCCAGGCCACCATTTAGATACAGGGGATAAGAGGGGGAGAGCAAAAGGACCAGAGGGGATCTAAAGCTTCCAGATAAAGAATGAATATGAGAAAAAAAAAAGTGGTCGGAACGGGATGTACCTGCTAATAGGAAATGTAGTGGGGGCGCGCACGGTTATTGAGAGCTTTGTAAGTGAAAATCTGTATTTTGAATTGGATTCTGAAAGAAACGCGAGCCAGTGTAGAGATTGAAAAAGGGGTGAGGTGTATGAGTTGGTCACAGGCGTTCATAACAGACTGCAGAGGGAGAATCTGGGATCTTCAAAGGCCAGAGAGAAAGAGGTTATAGTAGTCAAGGCGGGCATTTTAGTAGAGTCCTGATTAAGAAAGGGATGTATGCGTGAAATGTTTTTTAGGTGGAAGTAGCAAGATTTGGTTAGTGACTGAATGTGAGGAGTAAATGATAGATTGGAGTCCAAGAGGACCCCTAGGCAACGAGCCTGAGAGGAAGAAGTAATTGTGGCACCATTCACCTGATGGGAAATGGGCACAAAAATTGAGGATTTAGAGGGAGGGAAGACGAGAAGTTCAGTTTTAGAGAGGTTGAGCTTTAGAAATGGGGAAGTCATCCAATCGGAGACAGCCGATAGACAGGCTGTAACTAGGGATGGGCTGGCGGTTAGATCCGAACATGAGTTTGATTCGAACATTGGCCGTTCGAAAATTCTCGAACATCAAACTTTTTGGGACGTTCGCCAAAGGTTCAAAAAAAAATTGAATTTTTTTAAAAAAACGCTTAAAAATTCCTAAAAAAATCTAAAAATAAAGAGACTCTTTACTGCAGAATATTATAAGCAATGGTTTATTAGATATTGAATTAAAACGGGAATATTTTTAACATTGAAGCTTATGGGATAAAACATTCTTGTTGCTAAAACATCAGGCAGACGAGGCCCTCTAATCAGGCACTGTAGAGGGCAGCCCGCCGGGGCCTCCCAAGGACCCCTTGAGGAGCATGCGGCCGCAGGATGACAGAGCTACGACTGTGCGGGCTGGCCGGCCGGCCGTGTGCATGTTTCAGAGACTTGTGGCGCAGGGAGGGAGCCACGGCAGACCCCCCCCACAACAAGGATCCAGGGAGCCCCACTGACCACCAGGCTAAGGTAAGCCACATTTTTTGATTTTAGCAGCACCTAAATCATTAGTCACCTTGGACAGAGCAGACTCATTGGAATGCTGGGAGTGAAAGCCGGACTGATGCCGTTAACTCTCTACTTGACCTGCAAGAAAACTGGTGAGCTGGTTATAGACCAGGCGTTCTAAGATTTTGGAGGCAAAAGGGAGCTAAAGCGATGGGACAGTAGTTTGAAAGGGAGGTGGGATCAAGAGATGGCTTCTTTAGAATAGGGGTGATCAAAGCACATCAGTAGCGTAGTAAGGGCGGGGGACCGCTCTGGGTGACAGCCTGGTAGAGGAGTGCATATTAGGGATGCACCAATACTAGTATCAGTACCGGTGCCAATACCGGCATTTGTACAAGTTCTTGGGATAGGATCTCGCAAGCTCTACAAGAGTGGCTAGAGGCCCCAGCAGAGCTACATTATAATTTACTGATGCCAACATCCACTCGCTGGAAAGCAATCAGCTAGAGGAGCCTGGCAGAATACTAAGTGTCTGTGGTCTGGGATGTATGTTTACATGTATGAGGTTTGGTGTGTGTATACATGTGTCGGAGGTCTGGTGTGTATACACAGGTATCTGAGGTCTTGTGTGTGTGTGGGTATACATGTATCTGAGGTCTGGTGTCTGTGTTAGAGATGCACCAATACCGATACTAATATCCGTATCGATACCATCATCTGCACAAGTACTTTGTACTCATTCAAATGCCCCATTACCACCCCCCAATACCCGGAAGCCAGCGCTGGGCCGGCTTGTCGGTATCTGAGGGGCTGGGGAAGCTGGTTGGATGCATTAGAAGCATTTGGCAAGAGTTCCCCTCCGGCTGGCCACATTAACGAGAGGCAGCAGGGCTGTGACGCTGCTTCCTGCCGAGGTCTTGTAGGAGCTCGGTCACAGCATGTCACTGCCCTGCAGCCGGGTGCCGGACAAAATCTCTACAGCCAGGTTCCCTAATGCCAACATCTCGACGACCAACTTCCAGACAGAACAAGTGCCGGACATCCCAACTTCCCTACACGGCCAACTTCCAGACATCCATAATCCCAGCAACTAACCCTAAAACTAACACCCTAACCCTAGGTTTAGGGGGGTTAGGGCTAGGTTTAGGGCGTCTAGGTTTAGGGGGCTAGCAATGGAATTTTGAATTTCCAGGCTGCGGTTCACCAGAAGCGTCAAAAGTAATGTCAGCATGCTTTGTGGGATGGCGTCAACCTCTCGGAGACTGCCCACGATAGCAGACATTCTGAGGCAGAAAACAGATGAGTTTATCTGCACATGCATGCACAAATCCGATCCATCACTCTGCGCAGGTACTACAGATGTGCATTCGCAAAGTATGCATGTTCTGAAAGATGCACTATTTCCGTATACTACGCTATGCAGTCACAAACATTGCGTAGAGAAGCTGCAGGGACTTGAGGAGTTTGGAAGCCTCTGGGTTGACGGGAAGTACAGCATGTGCCATGTGTGAATAAATTCGCCTGAAATAAAAAATAGGAGTTATGCTGTCACGGCAAAAATAAAGGGGGTGGGGTAGATAAGAGAGTTCCTTAAGTCCAGTCCCTGAGCAATCATATCACACCGTCTCTTGTAATAACCACCACCCATGGCCTCCCACACTAAACATGGCGGGTGCGGCTTCGTCGGTTTGCGTTTCCCGTCAGCCAGCCGGCGTCGCGCGCGTGATGACGTCACTCCACCTCGCTCGCAGGAAGGAAACGGACGCCCGGGACATTGGCTTTGCGTTTTTTCGCGCACAGAGACAAGTCCTTGCCCACCCCTACCGCTCCGTTATGTCCGGCTACGCGGTGTCTGGCTTCTTTTCGGGCCCGGAGATGCTGGAGGACCCGGCTCACGCCGCGGCGCTGCTGGCCCAGCTCAAAGCCTTCTACGACGCCCGGCTGCTGTGTGACGTCACCATCCGGGTGCTGGGAGGTGGCCCCGAGGAGCCGGGTGGGGGGGTGTCGGATAGCGGCCGCAGCTTCAGCTGTAACCGCAATGTGCTGTCTGCCGCCTGCCCCTACTTCAAGAGCATGTTTACCGGCGGCCTGTACGAGAGCAAGCAGCAGCAGGTCACCCTGCACGACATGGACCCCGAATCCATGGCCCTCATCATCGACTACTGCTACACTGGCCGCGTCACCGTCACCGAGGCCAACGTGCAGCGTCTGTATGCCGCCGCTGACATGCTGCAGCTGGAGTACGTGCGTCAGGCCTGCGCCGGCTACCTGGCACGTCGCCTGGACCTGCATAACTGCGCCAGCATACTGCGCTTCGCTGACGCCTTTGACCACCCTGAGCTCAGGTCACGCTCCCTGGCCTACATGGCACGCCACTTCGAGCAGCTGGCCGTGGGCGAGGAGCTGTGCGAGCTGAACTTGGCACAACTGAAGGAGGTGCTCGCCATGGACAACCTCGATGTGTCCAGCGAACGAGTGGTGTGCAACGCCGCCTTGCGATGGCTAGAGGCCAACCCCAAAGAGCGGGCCAGTGGTTGCCTGGAAGTTCTACGCTGTGTGCGTTGGCAGCACTTCACCGACAAAGACCAGGTCTACCTTGAAGGGCTGAAGGCAAAGTCTTTCCTGCGCAAACACTGCTCACAGTATCTGGACGCCGTGCTGCAGGACAAGGACGGAAAGCTCGCCATATCGACCCTGTCGTGTCAAGAGGGCAGCCCTCTACGCAGGATTGGCATGCTGGCCAAGGAGATGGTCATCTTCTTTGGCCATCGCAAGGAACCCTTCCTGTGCTACGATCCATACTCAGGTGACATATATACCATGCCGTCTCCACTCACCACTTTCGCCCACGGGAAGGCCGTGACCTCATCAGCAGTTTGCGTCTCACCAGAGAATGACTTGTACCTGGCCACGCAGCCGATGAAGCAACTTTGGGTGTACAGCCCCGTTCAGAACAGCTGGCAGCTGCTGGCGGAACGACTGCTCTGCAGAGAAGGCATGGACGTAGCGTACCTCAATGGCTACGTCTACATCGTCGGAGGTAGAGATCCATCAACCGGTGCCAAGATTAGGGAGGTGGAATGCTACAGTGTGCAGAGAAACCAGTGGACATTGGTAGCCCCACTGCCTCACTCTTTCTATTCCTTTGAGCTGGTCACCGTCAATGACCACCTGTATGCAGTCAGCAACAAAAGGATGCTGTGCTATGACCCTGCTTGCAACCAGTGGCTCAACTGTGCCTCGCTGAAACGCTGCGACTTTCAGGAAGCCTGCGTTTTCAATGAAGAAATCTACTGCATTTGCGATATCCCCGTGGTGAAAGTCTACAACCCAGCCCGCGGGGAATGGAGAAGGGTCTGCCCTATACCCACCGAAGGGAACACCAACAACTACCAGATCGTGCGGCATGGATCCAAGCTCTTACTCATCACCTGTACCACCGTGCAGTGGAAGAAGAACAGAGTCACCGTCCATGAGTATGATGTCACCAATGACCGGTGGGTGAATATTGGTACCATGCTAGGCCTTCTGCATTATGACTGTGGTTTCATCTGCCTTTCTGCTCGTGTGTACCCGTCCTGCCTGGAGCCGGGGCAGAGTTTCATCACAGAGGAAGATGACGTCCGCAGCGAGTCAAGCACTGACTGGATGGACGGCTTCAGCGAGCTGGACTCTGAATCCGACAGCCTCAGCTCCTTCTCAGAAGATGACTGGCCAAGGGTCTCTGCAAGGCATCGGATATATGTAGAGGGCTCTTTCTGAAAGCTATGCCATGCCCTGACCTGGCACACAAACAGTATTTTGTATTTTTTTTTTTGTTACTTGGCACAATCTATACTCACTTGGAACATACTGCGAAAGGATTAAAAAAAACAAACTGCACTGGTCAATGCAACCCGTCACACCCAGCATTATTCTTCTTTTCAAAGACTTCAAAGTTGTGTTAATCACCAGACAACAGGAAAACATTGAAAAATGCTTATTTTTGGTTGTCCCCCCCCCCCGCCAAGGTGCCAATGTCTCTGATATACAGATCTTTGTAATGTAGTTCGTAGAATAGGGTTGTGTTTTTTTTTTTTCTTTCAATATTCCTCACATTCTGCTGTGTGAACCTCTACACTACATAGTAGCAAAAAAAGATAATTGTGCCAGCCAACCCCTATCTTAATGTAACACCCTACTCATCCTGGCCACTTTATCTTTTTAAAGTGGTCGGGATGTTTGGAATCACCCCCCCCCCCTGCTGCCCCATTTTGGTGTATTCTCTATCCAACCAAACGTCACCAGCAGCTGGGATTTTGAGTTTCCCAGCTGTCAGCCACTAGTGAAGCCAGCACATAGTGTGCAGATGTCACCCTCTCTGAGACCACTTGCGATGGTGAGTGGTCTCAGGCAGCCGATGGATCGGTTCTACCCTGGCACGCACAGCTCAAACCAGTCACTCTGCAGGAGTTTAATCCCTTCACTACCTATCTTGGGCTTCGAAGGCACCATCTGGTGCCCCGATAACTATCTCGTTATGCTGATCTGCAAACATCAGAAGCAAATTTCATTTGATTTGGGCTGCAGAAGGTACCCCCAAAGAACCAGAACTGTAAAATGAGCTGCTCAAAGCTCTGAAAAATCTGGCTTCCAGAAGCCAATGCAGGGAGAAAAAGAAAACAGACCAGCCGCTCAAAAGCTGTTACTCCATTTGGCAGTAGATGGCACCATCTACTGGCCAAAAATAGGTTATGTACAGTAAGAAATACAATGGATAGAAGCTCAAATATTTCTTAATCTATAATTAAAAATGATTTTACAAAAAAACACAAGTTTGTGACAATGTTTTTTGGAAAATCCCTTGGTTGTGAAGGGGTTAAGGAACTTGGGCACATAAAGTGTGCAAGTCCCAAGTGATGTGCAATGTCTGGATCCTCCATATTCGGAAGCTCCTAAACTAGAGAAGAGGAGCTATGCGTGGCCGAGGGTGAAACGGTAAATAAAATCATCTAAATAATAATTGGGCAGAGACTGTCAGCAGCATTTGCCTATTTTCAATAGAGCATTGTTTTGTCATCAAAATGTGACTTGGATCTAGAAAAGGTTACTGTTTAGAAATGTCAACTCACATTTAAATCGCTGCCTTTTGTGGTGGTTAACCAATTCTACAAGAATTGCAATAGAATTTGCTTGTGAGGGAGGTGGTTCAGTGTGTGAAGTTCCTCATTTAGTAGCAGCGGCTCCTCGGGAGTGGCTTCTCTAACATCCAAAATTTTTGGAAGTTGATTTTTGAATCTGAAAGCATTCAGGGTGTGTTAATCTAGAAGAGGGTGTGTTTTTTTTTTCTGTCTTGGCCATTTAAAATTGTATTGAACTTTTTTTCGTAAATAATATTCTTATTACCCCCTGGACTTGTTAAATTAATTGCTTGAAAATGTGGGGTTCTTTTGTGGGTTTTCAAAAAAAAAAAAAGAAATAAAATGTTAGGTTACTTGATTTAAATCAAGTTTAGTTTATACTTGTTTAGTTTTTTTTGTTGTTCTTCATGCATGACATGGTGTACATATTAACACACTGGTATACAAAGGAAAAACTGTCAAATACAGTCATAGTAAATGTTTACTTATTTGATTGACAATCGTGATACATATGAGGCCAATGTGATTTATTAGAGCAGGTGTTTTTATATAAAAATACATTTTCTTTTCCCTTTTGCTTTAGTAAGGACAGATGTTTATTCTCCAGTTCCACCAGTGTTAGTTTCACTTATAAATTTCAGACGTTAAGACATGTCCGATATATCTTTTAGATTAACTTTAAAACTCCAGAGATTTTTCATTAAGCTCCAATATTGCACCTAGAGTGAGCTTTAGCTGTTCAGAGAAGGAAAAGACAACACTGGCAGAAGGTCATGCAAACGATGACCGGATAACAGTAAAGAACGGCACCACCACCATTATTCTGCTACAGAACTTTGTCAGTCCACCATTGTTGTACTAAATGTTTCAGCTGCGGTGGATACACTTCTCCAACTTGAAAGTGTCGTACTGCCAGGAGAGATGTTTGCATCGGCTGCAGGAGAAGTGAATCTGGTTTGAGAATTCAATTAAACTCCCTGGCGGTCTAGTTATTTTGAAATTGCTAGTCTAAAAAGCGGTAAATTTTTTTTACCCCCCCGCGGTATCCCGAGTGTGGCTTGGGGTTAAATTCCTATGCTGGAAGCAGTAACCCCGAGCAACACTCGGGATGCCGCTGGATACATCTCCTGTCCCTGCACTCCCTCAATGTACCCCGCAGCCTCCTCTGGCGATCGACCTCATACTTCCTGGTTTTCTCCTCCGCGAGAAGGAAACCAGGAGGTAAAACACAGATCGCCGGAGGAGACTGCGGGGATCAGCAAGGGAGAGGTATGTATACAGCCCAAGTGTCTTGGTTACTGCACTCAGCAGTGAAATTTAACCCTGAGATACACTCGGGAAAACAGGGGGGTTAAAATGAACCTGCGTTTACTATAAACAGAGCTTTAACGCCGCGGGGCGTATCATGCCGAGCCACCGCGAGCTGGCATAGTACGCCCACCAGCCAGCCCAAAGACTATTGGCCCGCCTACATTGTGTGCACGCTGGTCGTGTCATTGGCTGCTCCGGGACTGCTGTAGCTGCGGCAATCACTGACGCAATTAGGTCGCACACGCAATGTAGACGGGCCTCGGGGCGTGTTAAATATTCTAATTTTGTTGTAACATTTATTCATTCCTATCAATCAAAACACACCCACAGGCTCACTGCAAAATCCTCCAGATTGCCCCAAAACAAACATAACTTCTACAACGTTAATGGAACATACGTGAAAGTGCTTCCCTGCAGTTTAGAATACTACTCAGACCAGCCCCTCTGGCACCAACAACCATGCCACGTTCAAAGTCCCTTAAATCTCCTTCCCTATTCTGATTTTAAAAAGAACAATGCAAGTGGTGGTAGATAAAATATTCTAGTAATGTTCAATTGTACCAATATATCTAAGAACTCCGTCACCTGTTTCTGTCAAATTTTCTAGGTTTCTTAAAACGTTCGTGTTCAAGATTACCTGCTTTTTCAGCATTTTCAAAGTACAAGTTGCTTGTAAACAATACAGATTTTTGTCATCCTAATACCAATTTCTGTGTTGTTCGCGCAGTTTCTTTGCTCGCCGTTTAAAGTTTTCACATCATCCTCTTTTCAGTAATGAGCCACTAATCTGCTTCAGAATACATGTCATTTTTATTTTCCATACACGACATACAAATTTAGTGATGCTTAATCTCACCCGCCAGATGCTCTCCCCATACCCCGGCCAAGACATGAGGTCCAGTGCTCACAGTATTATCTTACATAATTTTGTGTCATCTGCAGGCACCGATATAGCGATTCAGGGCTCACCTCGTGATCCGTAATAAACAGAGCTGCCATCCAGGCAGAATTGTTGTCGTGTTTTTTTTTTCCTCCCCGATATGCTCATACTTCTTTTTCCCAAGCTTTGTAAATATCACCTGTATAACTGTTTTTTGGAATTCATAATATGTCAGAATCTGATAACATTCAATAGTGAATGCAAATATGAAATTATCAAATTGTTGCAGCTTCAGTGAGACCTGCAAGGGGTACAAGACACTTCCTTGCCCCATAATTTAAAGGAGGCTAACTTTTGGTAGTTGCAGTGATTCTCCCCCCCCCCCCCGGTATTTGTAGTACATTATATAATTATTCCATTTTTTTATAGATTTATTTAAATCCCTATAATTGCCAAAAGAAAAGGTAGCTTTGTCTAGATCAGGAGGTGTCTAAGCCAATCACTGGATGCTTTTGATGATTGATAGAGTGTGATATTACGCTGTAAAACTTCACCCTGGTGAGGTTTATGGGCTCTGTACTTCAGCATGAATTGCGTTCATCAGGTAAAATGTCTGACGCATGGCTTTCAAAAATCTGTAAATTATGAACGTGAGCCTTCCCAACTGCTAGTATGTTAAAGGATCAGGACTTGTAGGTTTTGTGGGCAAACAAAACCCATTTTCTCTAGTGTTTATATAAAACCTCTTAGTGGAAATATCTTAACCCCCCTCATTAGTAATTTATTAGCAAAATGTGAGCAGAATCAAGTTTGGTTTGTGGAAAATAATGCATAACATATTTAACATACTATATATACACATCATGGCTATCCCTTATCTGGAATTCCCAAATATTAGAGAGATGGAAATTGCCACACCTGAGCTCATGTGACAGTGTAGAAGATTACCTTCAGGCTGTGTATACAAGGTGTATATGAAACAAACGGATACAAGATATCACATGCAAATATCCTGAAATCTAAAACACTTCTGGTCCCAAGCATTTTGGATAACGGATACTCAAACTGCATATAAATATTACTTCAGGGCTGTCAAGCCCCCCCGGATGATTTTGAACTACAACTACCATGAATCCCCCTCACCATCCATTGCATTGAAAGAATCCTGGGAATTTTAGGCATCAACATCTAGGGTGCTGTGACTTTGACAGCCCTGTATAACATGATTTCATGGAAATTATTTTACAGACACAAAGGGGAATAAATCATTAAAATAACAAATGACCAAAGGAAAGGTACACTATATGCTTTTGCTGGCTTGTTATTGAAATGTGTGTAAAGGGCTGATCTGGATAAAAATTTGTGTCTGCCATACGCCTGTGTGTTTGTAATTAGGTGTGAAGGGGTAACTCAGCTGAAACTATTCAAATTGTGTGTGATGAAGCGATTTTAAATTCTATAAAGACTGATGCTCAAATTATATAATTGCTCTACAGTTACAAGTATTTATAAAGCGCTAACAAGCGCTGTACAATGGGTGAGACAGATTAACAAATATACATACAAATTAAACACACCAAACAGTAGGAGAGTGGACCCTGCTCGAGTTTACAATCTAAGAGGAGAGGGGTGGCACACTTGGTGAGGGTAAATAGAGAACATGAAGTAGCTGGGTACATGTGGGCTGTAGGGACGATGGTGCAAGAATATACAGTTGGGGAATCATGGAATGAGCCTATAGGCTTCTCTAATGTTTTCAGAGACATCTTGAAGGACTGGAGAAACGGGGAGAGACTATTGTTGCGGGGGGTTCCATAGAAAGGGGGCAGCTCGGGAGAAGTTAGAGGAAGAGAGTATATTTAAAAGGAAACAAAGTAGCAAAACAAGAGGACATAGTCTTAGATTAGAGGGGCAAAGGTTTAAAAGTAACATCAGGAAGCATTATTTTACTGAGAGGGTGGTGGATACATGGAACAGTCTTCCAGTAGAAGTGGTAGAGGCCAAAACAGTAATTGAATTTAAGCAAGCATGGGATAGGCATAAGGCTATCCTAAACAAAAGATAAATCCAGGTAAAGTATCCATGTAATTGGGCAGACTAGATGGGCCGAAAAGTTCTTATCTGCCGACATTTTTCTATGTTTCTAAGTCCTGAAGGTGGGAGTTTAGGGAGCGGATACGGGAGAAAACAGATCATTGGCAGAGTGAAGTCGTCAGGCAGGATTTACCTGCTAATAAGGGAGGAGATGTAGGCAGGGGAGCAGTTATGGAGAGGTTTGTACGTGAGCACCAGTGTTTTGAATTTGATTCTAAAGGAAGCCAGGAAGGGTTAAGGTAGATGAGACTAGCACAAGCATTCATAACACTGTAAAGGGAGAATCAAGGATCTCTCAAGGCCAGAGAGGAGGAGGTTACAATAGTCAAGGCAAGATCTAATAAGAGCTTGGATAAGCATTTTAGCAGAGTCCTGATTAAGAATAGGGCAGATACGTGCAATGTTTTTTATTTGGAAGTAGTAAGATTGGGTTAGCAACTGAATGTGAGAAGTGAAGGAGAGATCAGAGTCACCGAGGCAATGAGCCTGAGAGGTAGAGGTAATGGTGGCACTATTCACCTGAAGGGAAATGGGTGCAGGAATGTTGGTTTTAGAGGGAGGGATGAGAAGTTCAGTTTTGGAGAGGTTGAGCTTTAGGAAACAGGAAGTCACCCAGTTAGAGAACGCAGATAGGCTGTAACACGTTCCAACACAGGAGCAGAGATATCGGGGGAGGAAAGGTAGATTTGGGTGTCCTTAGCATAGAAAGGGATAATGGAATCCATAGGTGGAAATGAGGTTGCCCAGAGAGACAGTATAGATCGAGAAGAGTAGGCGGCTCAGAACAGAGCCTTGATGTACTCTATGGGACTATGTATACTTGCGGCTGAGTTCATTGATTTTTTTCAGCCCTTCTTTGTTATTGATGGTTTTATGCACGGTGATGAGGAAGGGGAACGCTGAAGGCAGCTCAACGCGACTGCTTAACTTCTGGTGACCCCAGTGCAGACATCGCAATTTGTCAGCCAGGTCCTTCCTTCCTGCACGCTCCAGAGCATCCTGCAGGATCTTTGTTTTATTCAGTTTATTCCACGATTTCTCATACCTGTGGCCATAAGGATAAGGCGCACTTGTCAGTGTTGGTTTAGAAAAGTCAGCAAAAACCTTTTCAATTGGAAATAGTTTGGTTGCATGAATAGCCATAACTATGAAGTGCAGTTTGTTGATTACAGCAAATTTGTGCTGTCAGCAACATTTGGTGAATGGAGTCCTGAGCCTTCTCAAAATAGTCAATGGAAGACCTCATGTCCCAACAGCCCAGGTTTTATGTTCCAGTCCTGCTGTAAATGGTTTCCAACTAATATTTTGATTTTGTAACACAAGTGAAGAATGCTCCTTAAAATCAGTATGGCAGTGGTTTTAAAGGGATACTATAGGTTTAAATGGAGGGGGGGGGTAGGGATTCAACATTAACCCCTACACACACCCTCTCATTTTAACCTGTTAATTTGTTAAGCTTAAATACAGTGACTGGCTACCCCAGAGCTTTTTTGGACATGCTGCCGAGTTCCTTTGAGCCACACCAGAGTAAAGTCCGGCCGAACCATTTGCTATCAATGTTAGCACATTGTGAGCCAATTTAGGGAGCTGTTCAAAAAAAGGACCTGCTTCTGAGTCTCCATCCATGAACCCGAGATCAGCACTGATGAGCAAAGCTCCCACACTTGGAGGGCTGACCAGGTCACAGTGCTTAGAGTGTCCCTTTTAATTAGAGAATATTTAAGATTTTTGGTTGTTACCTAAAACCCCTTGGCTTTTGTAGATGTGCTTACTATCAAATCTTCCCCCAGTCTAAAGTCACTCAAGAGCTCCTTACTAACATACCTCAATACAGAATGCACCTGTAAACATGTAACCTAGTGACTATATTTCCTACATATTTATTTTCTGTTAATCTGTATATTTGTGTTGTGTTTTTTTTTTTTAAATAATATCTTGCATTGTATTTGTATTTCTGTAACTGTAACACTTCAATGTTCTTGAACCCAGGACATACTTGAAAACGAGAGAAATCTCAATGTATCCTTCCTGGTAAAATCCTTTATAAATAAATAAATAAATATAGCAGTTCACATAAATTTCAACTTTACAAAACCTCACAATGAGCTTTGTGAATAAAATGCAGATGGTTTGGATACTGTGCGTGTGAATAAATGTATTTCATTTGTTAATGAGTTCTATATATACACACATATAGAAATGGATAACTGTCACATAATATGTCAAGGTCATAAATGAGTAGTTCTGCAAGACCCATGGGATTTTGGCAGAGTGGGGCAGCTCAGCTGGTCTTATCTATCTTTACACACTGTTCCTGCTGTAGCTGGGAGCCAGAGATAAGGATAAAAATGTAATTACCAACACTCCAGCATTTTTTGAGCCTGGACTTTCTTCTCCACTGAGGCCGTGTGGAATTGGGCGATTTCAGGACGGCTGAATCCAAGTTCACAAGCAACTAAAGGCCATTCAAAACCTAATTGGCTGCCAAGCTCCTTGACGGACTTCAGGTTAATCACTGCATCCTGTTGTATCCAAAATTAAATGAAGATTAAAAAGACTGTTGCGTTAACATACATAAAAGGAGAATGCATTTCCAACATATACTCCAAATTCTGCTGCCACCCTCCTCATCCACCAATAATAAAATAAAGGAACATGTACATCAACATGAAATTAAAAATCTTCATGCCCTATCAAGGTTATATATATGTTTTGTTTTTTGCATTCAAATTTTTTTTTATTCAAGATACAACATGCAGCAGACTTAGACAAAACATAATGAATACAAAATTAAACACAAACAGTACTAATCAAAAAGTATAAGAAAACAACATGTCACTCCAGAAAGGCATGTCAATTTCAGTGGAGAGAAAGAGTAAAGAGACCGCTGTGCATCTCCCAAATACCTCCACAGGATCAATTCACTACTCCCAGACAAAAAGTATAACTTAATGCACCTGAAACAAGGAGCTGCAATGAAGCATTGGGAGTGTGTGTGTGCAACTAGACCGAACAAGTAAGGCAACAGGACAACAGGAACAAAACAAATGAAAAGAAGTAGAGCAGGGAAAAAAATAGTGGGTCGGTGAGGGCCCCTCAGGATGGTAAAGCCATTTTAGTGAAGAACTGGATGCCTCAACCTCCAAAAGAAAGGGGAGGAGAGGCCTCACCTTACCGCAGAACCGGGTTCACCCATGGGACGGCGAATCAGAGACAGGAATACCACCAAGCCATTCCATGCAGTAAGCAGAGGAAAGAAAGTTGGACCAGTAGTACCAAGTTTGGCAAAACACTACCTCCCATTTTTCTCCAGAAAATAGCAGCTGCTCAGCCGATCTAACCTTTGTAGTCTCCACTCTGCTAAGAATGTCACGAAGCGGAGGGGGTCGACTGATTTCCAGAACAATGGGATCACCGACTGCACAGCCAGTATGAGATGTATCAAGATAGACCTTTTAAAAGACCGGGTCATCTGGCCAAGCAAAAACAACTTTGGGTCCAGGTTAAAAACAACTTTGGGTCCAGGTTAATATCAAGATCCGTCAAATGGCAGGCCAGTCGTCAAACTGCTTCCCAGAAGGGGTGGATGAGCGAGCACGTCCACCAAAGATGGAGGTGTGTACCTCTCACGGCATTACACCGCCAACATAGATCTATAGAAGGACAGAAGTGCGCTATCTGTGCAGATGAGGTGTACCAGAGTGAAATCAATTTATACGAAGTCTCTCGAAACGAGGGAATCATAAGCAACAAAACGGTTTGGCCCAATGAGTCTCAGGGATAACCTCTCTATCAAGGTTATGTCAATAATGTAATTAAGAAGTATCTTATTTACAGCATGTAATTCCTCAACATTCCTAAAAGTTCAGAGATGCATTAAGTGGAGTTTTATTGCTCTTATACACATACACTCCATGAATATACTCGCCCTTTGGAACATTAGGGAATAAGCATCCCAGAGACTACATATACTACGAAACCATATAAGTTTCTGCATTTATGTCATTCCCATGACAATTGGGACGGAATAAGTGTGTACATCTTATGAAATGTCTGAGGCACATTTTCCAAATTAAGCTGTGCATAACCATGCAAATATCCTGATGTAGTATTATCAATACAGTATACTTCACCCTGAGCAAGAACACCATGTTTCCTTTCTCATCATTCTTTCCATATCTTTTCTATATATGTGAGATTTTAATAGTCTGTGCATTTTTCTAATAAAATTGTGATATACATAATTTGTAATTCATGTGTGTACCTGCCAGTAGGGGATGAGTGTGGATGCTCCATATCTAGCCTCTTCCCACTGGCACTCTCCTTTTTTTTTTGTGACCTCTGATTAAACCTCACTTTCAGGGGAGAAGGTGTGCCAAAATAAAAAATTCTGTACTGAAACTGAAAATTGAGCATGCACTTGGCCAAAAACCAAAAAGGATTTATTTAGGATTATTATTATTTTGCACCAGCTCCTGCCCTGTCTTTTGCTGAGAGAACATCTAAAGAAGGGGCAAAATCTGTTGCCTAAAAATAAAGCAAACAAGGATCAGAATTTTAGGGTTAATCCTAACCCTAAAGCAAGCACAAATGGTAACCTAACCCTAATTTGTAACCCTATCTCTAAAACGAGCACAAATGACAACCTTAATCCTTAACCCTAGCAGGAACCATAACCCTAAAACCAGCACAAATCGTAACCAAACCCTAGCTTCTAACCCTGATCTTTAACTCTAATTTGTAACCTTGTTTCCCAAAAATATTGGTGGAAGCTTTTTCCCAAACCCCTGGAACCTGAACGCAGTTGTCAGATTCTGAGAGCAACTATATTCTGCTCTGAGCTGCATCTGCTGTCCCAAGACCCCAGAGAGGAGGGAGAGAGGTAAAGGCACTTGGGGCACTGTGACCACTTAAATATCATTCAGTCCCTTTAATAACGCTTTCACTAATCTAAACATCATACAAAAAGATCATTTAAGGCTAGGGTCAAACGAACGCATTTTTCGCATCGACCGTCAAAAAGTGCGTCCGAACGCATTGACAATTTTTTTTACGGTGGACGCGAAAGCGGTCAAACGATACGCATTTTCGTGCGTGTTTTTTTTACGGATCAGCAATAAAACACTTTTTGCGTCTGGACATTATGTAGGCTGGACATTAGCAGCGTCTGACCCCTCCTAATCACGCAAACACGCCACTATGCCGACACAGTTCACTCTGTACTTCAGTACTAGCGGTTCTACGTTCTCGAAAAAATGCGTTTGTCGCTTGCATTGTGCGGCCGTACTTCGTGTATTGGCCGCCATTGCCCGTCATTTGCTGCTACTGCGGCCGTGATTAAGTGCGCCTAAACGCACGATAAAAATGCGTTAGTCTGACCCCAGCCTAAACTAGCTTAGTTTTGAGGGTTGCAGTATAATGAGCCTCTTGTTGGGCACGCCATCCTTATGAATTATGACGGTAGAAACACTCCTCACATCACTTACCTCTTGTGCTTTATTAGGCATTGCTGTTTTTTTTAATCACTGACTTCAGTCACCGTCTCCTGCAATACGAAAACAAGGAGACACTATCACAGTAGGTTTATTGTGCATTTTCTCTACGTTTCAACCCCTTTTCCCGCTGAATCTTTGTAGATTTACTCCACACATCTTCGAATGCAATTTCTTTGAGCAACGTCTGCTGATATCTTGGCATTGTGTCGCACCTTTTTTATTGACTGCTTGCTTTGGATTACCTGTTGTACAGCGCTGCAGAATGTTAGTGCTACAGAGATAAATGTATATTGTGAGGATACTATAAGCTATTGTAACAAAAGGAACCGAACAACCTTGGTCCTTGTACATTACCTATGATGCTCAGTCAACCTAATGACCTTTGCGTGCTATGGCCATCTCTCTAAAGTGTAAGGCCCAGTTCACACCTGGGCGTTTTACAGTGCGTTCCTGTGCGCTGTAAAACACCTAAACACAGAAATCCCATGATTTCCTATGGGACCCGTTCACACCCGGGCGTTTTACAGCGCGTAGGAACGCGCTGTAAAACGTCCTACGCCCAAAGAAGTACAGGAGTTTCTTTGGGGCGTATTGCAGCGCGTTCGCAGCCATAGACTGCGTCGTGAACGCGCTACAATGCGCGATACGTGCGTCACAAAACGTGCATATTACGTGCGTCAAAAAACACGCAGGTGTGAACCCAGCCTAAGGGTTATTCAGAGAGCGGTGAAAAGCAGGAGAATGACTGGAGAATGGAAAATGATTTGGAAAGTGAGATGAATGGGAGAATTTTTCTGATTTGGCTATTTTGACCTAGAATTTTCCATTCTCCAGTCATTCTCCTACTTTTCACCGCTCTCTGAATAACTCTGTGTGTATTACTGATTCACAGCCACACTTCACTTCCATCCTCCCCTCTGCTGTCCCACCCACCCAGCCCCATCCTAACTATATAAGCTCCTTTTTCCAGCTGCTTCACTCCTATCTTGGTTTAACCTCATCCTGCCCAAGCTCTTGGCCCATCATCATGTAGTATCTGCTATACTCTCTGGTAATCATCGCCACACTCCCATTTAGTTTCACTTACCTCAGTCCCTTAGATTGTAAGCTCACGGGATGTCTGAACACTTTTATAAAGTGTTGCATTAGCGGGACAATTATCCCATGGGCAGGGCCGTCTAAATCCTTATGATTTATTATTTCTTATGTCACCCGTTTGTGCTTCCCCATTGTGAAGCGCTACAGAATATGTTGGCACTGTATAAGTAATTGTAACTACCAACTTTGGGAGGTATAAGAAGGAGAGTGCCAGTGACACTCTTTACTCTGTAGATCAGGATGATTTGAATAATGATAAATGAGAATGTATACATCAGATTAAAGCCCTTTCTGCTCTTTAAGAAACAGGATGTAATCTGTGTGGGTGCAATTAAGAAGAAAAATGGAAATTGGCTTATTGCTTGGGCACATTTAAGTTTCACCATACTACAATAAAGCTATACATTTATATAAATATATATATTATATATTCCACATTCTAATTACAAAATGAGCTTTATATTCATACCGAATATGAGATAATTCTCTGCATATGTGAAAAACTTTGCAATTAATGGTACATTTAGTACCCACCTCTGATATTGTCTCCCTTCTATTCAGTGAAGCATCTGCAGAAAGCAAAGTATAATGTCTACAAAGTAAAGAAAGCCCACTGGTTCGCATTTATCACTGGGTGTTGTTAGGATGTAACTACAACAAAAGTCAAAATTCATGTTGTTAAAAATTAAAGGAATCCTTGTTAGTATTAAGCGTTCTTTGTGACTGGAGTTTGCAGCTTAGAGACTGTTTTTCTGAAGCACTGTAACCTTGAGGAGTGTGAAGTAGAGCATGTCGACCCACAGCTTGTATAATAGCTCATCAAGTGGAGGGGTTTTCCACCAATAATGACATCAATTCAAAATCTGGGAAATCATCCTATACATTATATCATCATTTATTAAAAGTTAGTATTTGGTAATAAAAAGTTTAATGATTAGATAGGAGTATATTGCTAGGAGGAGGCCAGCTCCACATAGGGCAGTGTTTCCCAAACCTCTCCTCAGGACCCGCTGAAAGGTCAGGTTTGCCAGATATCTGAAGCACAGCACAGGTGATATGATTTGCTGCTCAGTGATTGCAGGATTCAGTCTGCATTTCCCAAAGGTGATCTCAAATTCTGGCCTGATTGAGGGTCCCAAGGACAGGTTTGGGAAACACTATTTCCCAAAATCCGTGTAGCGGGGACTTCTCAGACTGTTTGGGGACTGGTGTTTCTCTCTGTAGCTCAGACTTGAGCGGGGACACGTGCAGTCTGCTGAAGCTGTTTAATGCTGGGAGGACTGAAAGTATCACAAGGAATTCTGGAACATGTAGTTCTCAGTACAGATGGCCCAATTCAAGTTTACAGAAAGAAAAACTACGCCTCCCAGCAGTGGAGGGGGGCGTGTCAGAGCCCAGGAGGAGAGGGCCCGCATTTTCGAGAGAGGAAGAGCACGTGTCAGGGAAGGTGAGGGGGAGAAAGGGAGAGACAGATGGTGTGGATGGTCTTGTTTGGCGGTTTGTGCTTCCGGCTGTCCTAGTGTGCTTCCATTGCCAGAGATAGCGATCGAGCTACCATCCAGCGGGGAAGAAATGAGTGCGTCCTGCGGGGAAGAGAATTTGGCTGTCCTCCTGTGCTTCCATTGCCAGGGATAGCGATCAGGCTACAGCCAGCAGGGAAAGAGTGTATCTAACGGAGAGATGTCTTCGGCTGCACGCGCGAGTTGATAATGCTAACTTTGTTATCCAATCCCATTCTACTGCCCACGCAGCTCTAGCTAAAAGGAGAATCGCTGCAGTTACTAATCTTGTTACCTTGTGACACTTTGCGAAGATTTCCTTTCCTATCTTGTGGATTACAAATATGGTTTCACATTAACGGTACCCAACGACAGAGTTCAAAGGGCCCCAATGCTAGCATACTCAAGCGTTTGTGTAATTCCCACTGGCCAGTGGTTAGGTAGAATCCATAAAGCCTAGATAGGTTCTTAATGTTGGTTAAGTCAAATCTAGTCAATGATTGAGCCGGGGGCACACAAGAGGTTTTCTTTAACGTGCATTAAAAGAAAACGCTAACGCTCCAGCGTCCACTCGACGCCCACCTGCCCCCATCAGCACTGCAAAGCACAATAGCGCAGCCCCGTCGACGCGCATCATCACCTAGGATCAGGGACGGACTGACAACTAATGGGGCCCCCCTTGTTCTGCATCCACAGGAGGCCACACCCATAAAAAACCCCACCCCCTACAACGCAACACCCACATGTACATTATTGCGCTAAAGAATTAATTTCTGAACTCCTAAAAAGAACCTTTTTGAAAATCCACTTGGACCCAGCAGCGAATTGTGCCCCCCCTCCATACTTACAGATGGCCACTGCACTGCTGCAGCAGCCATCACCCACTCATTGCGGCTAAGGCTACACCTCGGCACAGAAAGTCCCTGTGGATCACTTTAACAGAAACTGTACAATCCTGACACACTGCACATTACAGAGCTCCACAGCAATAAAACTCCCAGTAATGTGCAGAGTGCATGAGCGTATTACAGAGCTGCACAGCAAAAAAACTCACAGTAATGTGCAGTGTGTATGAGCGTATCAGAGCTCCACAGCAATAAAACCCACAGTAATGTGCAGCTCACACATGGATATATATTGCCCCCAGCAGCTCACACATGGATATAGATTGCCCCAAGCAGCTCAAACATGGATATATATTTCCCCAGTAGCTTAAACATGGATATATATTGCCCCAGTAGCTCACACATTGATATATATTGCCCCAGCTCACATATGGATGTATAGTGCCCAGCTCACACATGGATGTATAGTGCCCAGCTCACACATGGATGTATATTGTCCAGCTCACACACGGATGAATAGTGCCCAGCTCAAACATGGATATATATTGCCCCCAGTAGCTCACACAATGATATATATTGCCCCAGCTCACATATGGATGTATAGTGCCCAGCTCACACATGGATGTATATTGTCCAGCTCACACATGGATGTATAATGCCCAGCTCACACATGGATGAATAGTGCCCAGCTCAAACATGGATATATATTGCCCCCAGTAGCTCACACAATGATATATATTGCCCCAGCTCACATATGGATGTATAGTGCCCAGCTCACACATGGATGTATAATGCCAAGCTCACACATGGATGTATAGTGCCCAGCTCACACATGGATGTATATTTCCCAGCTCAAACATTGATATATATTGCCCCCGTAGCACACACATTGCTATATATTGCCCCAGTAGCTCACACAATGATATATATTCCCCCAGCTCACACATGGATGTATAGTGCCCAGCTCAAACATGGATATATATTGCCTCCATAGCACACACATTGATATATATTGCCCCCAGTAGCTCACACAATGATATATATTGCCCCAGCTCACATATGGATGTATAGTGCCCAGCTCACACATGGATGTATAGTGCCCAGCTCACACATGGATGTATAATGCCAAGCTCACACATGGATGTATATTTCCCAGCTCAAACATTGATATATATTGCCCCAGCTCACACATGGATGTATAGTGCCCAGCTCAACATGGATATATATTGCCCCAGCTCACACATGGATGTATATTCCCAGCTCAAACATGGATATATATTGCCTCCATAGCACACACATTGATATATATTCCCCCAGTAGCTCACACAATGATATATATTGCCCCAGCTCACATATGGATGTATAGTGCCCAGCTCACACATGGATGTATAGTGCCCAGCTCACACATGGATGTATAGTGCCCAGCTCAACATGGATGTATATTTCCCAGCTCAAACATTGATATATATTGCCCCCGTAGCACACACATGCTATATATTGCCCCCAGTAGCTCACACAATGATATATATTCCCCAGCTCACACATGGATGTATAGTGCCCAGCTCAAACATGGATATATATTGCCTCCATAGCACACACATTGATATATATGCCAGTAGCTCACACAATGATATATATTGCCCCAGCTCACATATGGATGTATAGTGCCCAGCTCACACATGGATGTATAGTGCCCAGCTCACACATGGATGTATAATGCCAAGCTCACACATGGATGTATATTCCCAGCTCAAACATGATATATATTGCCCCAGCTCACACATGGATGTATATAGTGCCCAGCTCAAACATGGATATATATGCCCCAGCTCACACATGGATGATAGTGCCCAGCTCAAACATGGATATATATTGCCTCCATAGCACACACATTGATATATATTGCCCCCAGTAGCTCACACAATGATATATATTGCCCCAGCTCACATATGGATGTATAGTGCCCAGCTCACACATGGATGTATAGTGCCCAGCTCACACATGGATGTATAATGCCAAGCTCACACATGGATGTATATTTCCCAGCTCAAACATTGATATATATTGCCCCCGTAGCACACACATTGCTATATATTGCCCCCGTAGCACACACATTGCTATATATTGCCCCAGTAGCTCACACAATGATATATATTGCCCCAGCTCACACATGGATGTATAGTGCCCAGCTCAAACATGGATATATATTGCCTCCATAGCACACACATTGATATATATTGCCCCCAGTAGCTCACACAATGATATATATTGCCCCAGCTCACACACGGATGTATAGTGCCCAGCTCACATACGGATGTATAGTGCCCAGCTCACACATGGATATATACTGACCCCAGCAGCTCGGTTTTGTAAGGGACGTTCCAACTTCCGACCACAGCGGCGCACTAACAAACCGCCACATGATGGACGCGCTTCATGTGAGGGAGCGGCGTCAATGCAGGGTGCACGCGGGGCCCAGGAAGGCACACTGGAGCACCGCCGACGAGGCGGTTTGTTAGTGCGCTGCCGTGGTCCCTTACAAAACTGGGCCCTCACTGACCCGCGGGCAGCGCCCGATGGGTCAGTCCGCCCCTGCCTAGAATGTGCGTCGATGGGGCTGCGCGATCCTCCTGCGCTCAAGTGCGCATGCGTGCTGCATTTGACGCCCAACGTCGCGTCAATCCTTGCGCAACAGCCTTTGTTATTTCAAGACGGACGTCTTCAGCGCGCGTTATGTGTGTGGTCTTCGCATTATGCGTAATTATATGCTGCGACGCGCATTAGTGCGCACTAAAAAACCTTATATGTATATGCGGAGAGTGTGCAAGTGTGTAGGACAGGACTCTCCAACTTGGCCCCTCACAGAATTTTGTAAAATTACAATGCCCTTTCATTTTCTGGCCATGTATTGCGTCAATTTTATTCTGGGGATTGTAGGCCATCATCATCTGGGGGGCCGGAGTTCGAGAATCCTACTTTATGGAAGTGATGAGAGTTGTAGGAGTGTGAGGTAGTGCTATGTGTAGTATAAGGTGTGGGAAGGTGTGAGTATGTGTTATGTAACGGTTTGAGAAGTTGTGTTTTTCGTGTATGTACATATGGCTTTATATGTGTCTTACTTAATTTTGTCTAATATCCAAGGGTCAAATTCCTGTGGGGGGGAAAAATCCCTACAAGACTTCCAGCACCTACTCATCAACTCCTCTCCTGGTCCCTGTTCATCTCCCATGTCCCTACCTTTTCCCTGGTAGCACAACTGCTGCCATCTGCGAGATAAAGGCAACATGCTGCGCCGTGGCCGCTCAGCCCTCTGCGAAGAAACCGAATATGCAGGCATACTTATATAATATATTATGATGTGTATTACATAATGTGCGGCACTGAACATATCTTGTACCTATAATATAGTGTCATGCAGGTCTGGCGGTATGACATAACATCATGCTATATGACATCAACATAAGTAACTATAAAATATAACGGAGGCTTGTATCATTAAAAAAAAAATCTCTTTATACAGTTTGAAGTATGCGATTCTATGGTTTGCAAAGTTCTATGTACACAGTACATGGTGTCATGTGTTTAGGACTTATTAATATTATTGGAAAGATATGCACATAGTCCACAATACTAATTTTCAAGAATGTTAAACTGCTTACTTATGCCTGCATCTATTTAAGTCAGCTTCTGGGGTAAAGAGGTAAAAAGTTTTGACATTAGTATGCTCGTTTGCAGCAGCTGTAGGGTCCCTGACGATCTCTGACACAGAAGCAGCTTAGAAATTTGCCCCTCACTAACGCTGCCATCTGATACACATCTTCATTCCAACTTGTTCAGCAGAAGGGTGACCAATCAGGAGAAGGCTTGGAAGTCAGCCATTCAGAAGTAGGCTGAAGCCTATTTAAAGCTGCATTCTGATGCTGGCTCACACTCCCCACCCGGCAGCCAATATGGAAAGAAGAGACTCCTGTAGGAGAGAGAAGAGTAATAACGTTGCATGCAATATAAAACAACTATATGTGTATACGGAATTATTGGATGCTTCTCCAGCTGGGGCAGTAGGAGCAATGTTCCACCAGTTTTTTGGGACAAATAGATACAATTAAATAGTAAAAGAAATATATATAGATATATATATATATATATAATTTGCGTGGAAGCTCAAGGCTAGTGTTTTTTTTCTGGACAATAGTGATTGCAGCAATAACAACGGAGCATGCTCAGATCTGCTCTAGGGAAATGTGTCACGGTTCTCAGGACACTTGGCCTTAACCGAATGTGACACAGCACCAGGATCTCCTATTTGACATCTGTTAATGTTAGAACAAGACGAGATATTGATGCAGCATCGTCACCGCTGTTAATGATGCAGCTTCTACCAGTACGAGTGATCGATATTGATGCGGAACGCTATATTGGTAATTCCTTTTCTGAGTGGACGAATGAGCGTCTGCATGACGACGCCAAAGTACGTGCCTCATTTTGTACACCCACATGTTCCAACACGTTTACAGTTGTTTATGAAGCGCAAACAAGTTCCATAGCACTGTACAATGGGAGACACAGAATAACAAATATACATAAACGTTAAACACACAGAACAGCAGTGGGAGAGAGATTGTAAGCTCTTGAGCAGGGTCCTAAGAGGAGAGGGTGACACACTAGGGGGGGTAAGTAGCAGAGTATGTGAAGTAGTGGGGTGCAAGTAGGGGCGAGAAATGTACAATGGGATTTGGGGTGAGCCGATAGGCTTCTATAAAGTAATGTGGTTTCAGAGACTTCTTGAAGGCTATGACAGACGAAGAGAGTCTAATGTTGCAGGGGAGGGAGTTCCACAAGAAGGGGGCAGTTCGGGAGAAGTCTTGAAGGTGAAAGTTGGGGGTACAGGGAGATGATAGCATCAGATCATTAGCAGAGCGAAGTGGTCTAGGATGAAATATACCTGTTAATAAGGGAGGAGATGTAGGCAGGGGCACAGTAATGGAGAGCTTTGTATGTGAGCACCAATATTTTGAGTTTGATTCTACATGAGACAGGGAGGCAATGCAGATATTGACAAAGGGGTGAGAGGTGCGGGAGGTGATGTGGAAGAGTCCGGCACAGGCGTTTATTACAGACTGCAGAGGGAGAATCTGGGATCTTTTAAGGCCAGTGAGAAGGCGGTTACAGTAGTCAAGGTGGGAGATAATGAGAGCTTGGATAAGCATTTTAGAGGAGTCCTGATTAAGAGAGGGACGGATGCGTGCAATGTTCACAGCATTCACACAAGACAGACTGCATGGCTCCTTCTCCTCTCCGCCCCTAAACCTGCATCAAGCATACACACAAGACAGACTGCATGGCCCCTTCCTCTCTGCGCCACTAAACCTGCATCAAGCATACACACAAGACAGACTGCATGGCTCCTTCCCCTCTGCGCCCCTAAACCTGCATCAAGATATCCGGATCCATTGCGACGTCCCCTGCTCTCAACCCTATTTTCTGACCGCCATATATATGCAATTGTGTTTTATGTTTGCCTTTATTTTAAAATCTCCCTCCATTTCTGTTAGAAAAAAAACTCTCTGTTTCTCCTCCATGCATGGTCATACAATGTGCTTTTTTCCTAACCTTATTCACTCCATTTACAGCATACACACAAGACATGGCTCCTTCCCCTCTGATGTCCCAGCCAACCCTCCCCCATCCACCCTCCCACCCAGGGCAGGTTCAGAACTTAAGGTCTCTCTTCCAGCTGTCTCCACTTCTCTAATTACCCTCACTAAGCCCAGGCTTTTGGTTCTTCCTATGCTGCCCTGCTAACCATCTTTACATTCCCTCTGCTCCCATCTGTTTCACCTACCCCAGTCCCTTAGATTGTAAGCTCACGGGATGTCTGACTGAGCACTTGGTTAAGTGCTGCACTACTTGGACAGTCATCCTACGGGCAGGGCCAACTTTTCATTATGTATCATGTACATCTCCTGTTTATGCTCCCCTATTGTAAAGAGCTGCGGAATATGTTGGCGCTATATAAATGCCTGTAACAATAATATTATTATTATTCTTTATTTATAAAGCGCCAGCATATTCCGCAGCGCTGTACAATAAACACAGTATAGACAGGGTTACAATACATTGAACATTTGACAAACAGTACAGGAGGAGATGAGGCCCTATTCCTGTAGGAACTCACAATCTGGGAGGGTTGGGGTTGGAAACAGGAGGAGAGGACTGTAAGGTGAGAGTGATTGATGGTTGCGTCAGTGAGTTGGGTGGTAGGCTTCCCTAAATAGGAATGTTTTAAGGGAGCGTTTGAAGGAAGAGAAGTTAGGGGAAAGTCTGACAGTACGAGGGAGAGCGTTCCAGAGAGTGGGGGCTGCGCGTGAGAAATCCTGCAGTCTATCATGGGAAGAGGTGATGCGGGGAGAAGCTAGGCGCAGGTCACTGTTTGACCTTAGGGAGCGGGCTGGGGTGTATTTGGTGATTAGTGAGGACAGGTAGTGGGGCGCTGAGTTAGTGAGGGTTTTGTAGGTAAGGATAAGGATTTTGAACTTAATTCTGCAGTGGATGGGGAGCCAGTGAAGGGACTCGCAGAGGGGAGCGGCAGAGACAGAGCGGCGGGTGAGGTGGATTAGCCTGGCGGAGGCGTTCAGGATGGATTGTAGGGGGAAGTAATAATGGAAGTAGCAGGATTTGGCTAGCGACTGAATGTGAAGAGTGAAGGAGACATCATAGCCTAAGAGGAAGCCAAGGCAACAAGCCTGTGAAGTAATGGAAGTAATGGTGAGGACGCCAACCAATCAGTAGCAGTCTACACTTATTGCCCTATTGTGGTTCTGCTTGCAGTCCCTCTAGCGCGATCTTTACTGTTAACGGTGACTCCTGTTTTTGACTTTGCTTGTTATATTTACAGCTCACCCATCTGTGATCCTAGACCAGGCTTGTTCCCTGGCTCTTCTGATATTCTGTTACCCATGACCTCAGTTCTGTTTATTGATCCCTCTACTCTCTTGACAGTCTAGTTCTTACAAAGGCCATTTATTTGGGGTGTGAGTGTGTTTTGTAAGTACTATTTTGTACCTTATTTCTGTCAGTCAGTATTAATTCCAGGCATGTTTGTTGGGTTCTTACTGTGGGTTAGGCCACCCTTTGTCTTAGATTTATGCCCCTTTTTCACTGCCACCATTGCCAAGCCCAGCCGTTTTCTAAGTACACACATGTTTATCTAGACGTATACACAAACCATCACAAAAGACCCCCCCCCCCCATGCCTGGCAACAAAGCAATAATATAGCATGCTCTATGCGTCTTTCAGGAGTCTGGGTAACCTATTCTGCCTCAATGCATTGTAGACAATAGCTAGTTTTGTCTGTCTCTCTAAAAACCAAAAACTACGGATGCCTTTTTGTCAACGGTATGCTTGTTGTCTTAGTCCTAGTTCAACCAGCAGACCGTTGACAAAAGTCAGAGACCTTTAACTATGTATGTGTGTGTAACATGAGGGGAGGTCCATAAGCAAGATTAAAATCAATGCAATGATGTTAACTCTTTAAAAAAAATATATATTTTTCAAAGAAAGCTTGTTTATTCATCATTTCTCAACATAAAATCACCCACTTCTCAAAACACCCCCGAAAATCATCTTTTGTCAACTGCCCCAGTGACAATTCCTTTGATGTTGTCAGACTTCCTATTTTTGAACGTGAGTAAGAACTTTTTGGCAAACTGAACTCGAGCAATGTTTTTGTTCTACATTCAGGATACATAGAACCCATTGGCCGCAATTCTTGGTGAAGTCCAGCCTGTCATGAAGACTCATTTTATAAAGGATTTTACCAGGAAGGATACATTGAGATTTCTCTCGTTTTCAAGTACATGCTTGTTTTTTGAATTTCGATCCCTTCCATAAACCTTTTTGAGAATTGGTTTGAGGTTCTTGATCCAGAAATGTCTTCACCTTGGCCAGCATGGTCTCATCTATGCACGTGCAGGGGCATCCCTCTCTTGGCTCATCACAGATGTCAACATGTACAGACTTGAATCTGCTAAATAACTTGAGGACCTTCTGGAAACTTGGAGCTTAATCATCAAGATGGGTTTTGAGGTCTTCATAGCCCTTTTTTCGCAGTGAAACCACAATGAAATTGGTAAAGCATGATGATCCATTTTTGTTCCTTTTCATTTCTATGTCACGATCACCTCCACTTATTGAGTTATCTTGCATCTCCACGATCGTCTGTCGGGATATCAATTTTTTTTTACAAGTATTAGAAAAACTGGGTTTTTTTTGGAAAAAATCTGAGTTTGCATCATTGTTTCATTGATTTTAACCTTACTTTTGGACCTCTCCTCATAATATGTGGTTGTCATTGTGAGTTGAACTGGATAAGAGCTCAAAAGGAGAGCAGCTGCTTGGTGTCACGTTTCCACCAGGTTCAGCAGTGCCCCCCCTCCCCGGTGAAGGCGATCCAGGCTGGCTCTTCCCTGTCTGGGTCTAACTGTTCCGCTCTATGCAGCTACTGGGTTTCTCTGTAGCTGTTCAGGTCTGGGATCACAGGACCAAATTGCCCAAACCTGTTCGCTATTTAACCCTTTCACTGCTGAGGCTTTTCACACCTCTGTGCTGAGGTAATTTTTACCGGTTTCGCTCATCATGTTTAACCGCGTTTTGTAGCCATATTTTGATATATGACACAGACATATTATATATCGTTCTTTCCGGCAGACTCCAGAGATTCATAATATGCCATTATTATATGTATACGTTATGTCATGTCTGTATATTCTAACAAAAAAATGCAATAAAATTTGAATTTTCAATAATTTATTATGTGTAAAGTGGTTTTTTTTCACATTTTAACATGCGATCGTTTGCAGTTATATTATGTATGGGGTGCGCTTGTTAAAAAAATTAGAAATGGGGACTCGTTACATTTTTTTGGGGGAAAATGTCGCTATTTTTAACAAACGCACCGCATACAAAAATCGTTAGTGCAGCATTATTGTTCACATTATAATTGAAATGGGAACAATATTGCTGCATTAACAAAACAAAAACAAACAAAAAACTTATTTTTATTTTTTTAGAATTTTTTTTAAATATATATATTTTTTTATTTTTAATTTCTATTTTTTTTTACAACTTTTTTCATTATCATGTTTGATATCGTTGGAAAGGTCATGCTCTGGCCGATCCAACAATACCAAACTTTAACCCCTAGCTGCCACAGATCGGGAGATAGGGGGTTCATTGGAACCCCCTATCTCCACCATTGGTGGCAGGTAGGGGTTAACTCCAGGACTGGCGTCATCGTGCTATGCACGATGACGCCAGTCCTCAGGGGGAGTTCCCGGAGGCTTGGCCGACATCCAAGATGTCGGCCAGCTCCAGGAAAGGATCACGAACCGGCACTTTTCAGCGCCGATTCATGATCCGGCTCCCCAGGGGTTAAGGACAGCCACCGTTTGGAAGGGCAGGCTGTGCCCTTCCAAATGGTGCCGGGATTAACCCCCTGCTCCCCGGCAATCTGGAGGGAGAGAGGTCCGAAGGACCTCACCCCCTCCCTTTCAGGCGCCTCCTCCGCACATGCGGGGGGGGGGGGGGCGCCTGAATTAGATGTCATTGCGGCGGCATCGGGGGGCGCAGCAATCCGCCGGATTGCTGCCTCCTGTGCATGGACGCACTGAGTGCGTCCATAGCACAGGAGGAACCACTTGGCTGGACGCGCCAAGTGGTTAAATGCCAGCAGCAAAGAGGCCCATTGCTCTGGCATGAGTTCTGTTCCTGTGAGTTCTAATTGTGCCACCTGCTCCTGTGAGTTCTGGTTCCTGTGTTGCTGCACAGCATTCTTGTATTTACTCTGGTATTGACCTCATCTTTCTTGACTACTCTATCTGCCTGCTCCCTGTAATCTGAATTTACTGATCTGTTGCCAACCTCTGCTAGTCTGAGGTTCCTTCCTGGTTCTGTAGCCTTGGCTCCAGTCCAGACCATTCTTGTCTGTTCGTTGTTTTATGTATTTTGTTCTCCTTAGTATAGAGGCCAGTATAAGGACCCTTAATTCAGTTTAGGATCTTCCCCAGCATAGGGATTCTTTTAGATTTCTTCTATGCCCTCCTGCCCCCCGTGTTACGGTCTTGTTATTTTCCTGTCTGGAACCTGTATTGTCTAGATTTGCTGTATACGCCTATTCAGCTAGCAGCTAACCCGCCTCAAAGACTACATCCCTCCATGAATCAAGCCCCACGATGGCTCAAATGAAGGGGCAGCGTGACACTTGGTAATTTTGAGCCCTATCCATAATACTATATATATCATACACACACACACACCAACTCTGTATGAATGCTCTGCAGTATACACTTAGCTCTATTTTCAGGAATTCTCTGCAATGTATGTTGCAATCGCATAGCTCTACCTGCAGGATTGCTCTGCACTGTACTGTATACTGTATGCACATAGCTATACCTGTGAAGGTGCTATGCATTATTAAGGCTGTACGCTTCATATTCCATATCCGCATACTTTCAAAATGCCCACACATCCTCTGTTATCTGTTGGCAGGAATACTGACCTGCCTCCTTAATGTATTGTAGAATTGTACTGTCTTTACCCATTGCACAGCGCTGCAGAACGTGTTGGCACTTAATAATATACAGGTAAGTTACATATTTGATTCTCATTATACAGGCGAATGTAGTTCACAACTTCTAATTATTCATCACAAATTAAAATATATATTGCGGGGGCGTGGCTGGCCAGGCGAGGGACCAGACGTGTCTCAGCAGAGCTCTGGTCTGGAGTCGCTGGCGATTTTGGACTGGATTTTTTTTTTTGCCCTAAAAGGGAATCCCTGCTTGGTCGGCCACCGGGAGGAGCCGGTTCGGTCCTCCCTCCAGAGCATAGCAGAGATTGCGGCCTGGTTCGCGGCAGGGATGTCCAAGCATCGGCCATCTTGTGGCCTATCATCAGGGTCAGCCTCAGCCCATCTCGGGCTTTCCAGACCTCACCCGGCGGGTCTACCTGGACGAGTGGTCGGCTGTAGCGGCTTGGAGGACCCCCATCTTCTGAACGCGGCGGCGATCGCTGCTGCTGGGCTGCTGGAGGAACGAAGGAGCATGGCATGGAGGCGGCTGACGCTCTCCCTCCTCGTGTTGGAGACCTGCAGGCCGTGCTTGTGGACTTGGAGTGCTAAAGGAGGTTACCAGAAGACGAGGGGAGCCCGATCACTAAAGGCTCCTGGAGTACTCTGATGGCGGTTCTGCGTGGAGACCGGGAGAAGACGGAGGACTTAACTGAACGTCCAGTGTTGGTGGCGGCGCCTACCGGACGGATGGTGGTTCTCCCCGTCGCGGTTGGTGCGATTGGAGGTGTGCGGATCCCTGAGGACAGGGATCAGGAGGATGATCCCATGATAGACTGCAGGATTTCTCACGCGCAGCCCCCACTCTCTGGAACGCTCTCCCTCGTACTGTCAGACTTTCCCCTAACTTCTCTTCCTTCAAACGCTCCCTTAAAACATTCCTATTTAGGGAAGCCTACCACCCAACTCACTGACGCAACCATCAATCACTCTCACCTTACAGTCCTCTCCTCCTGTTTCCAACCCCAACCCTCCCAGATTGTGAGTTCCTACGGGAATAGGGCCCTCATCTCCTCCTGTACGGTTTGCCAAATGTTGTTCAATGTATTGTAACCCTGTCCTATACTGTGCCTATTGTACAGCGCTGCGGAATATGCTGGCGCTTTATAAATAAAGAATAATAATGAGATCCTGGAGGCGCTGCGTGTGTACCCACCGCCGCAAGCTGGAGTGGCGGTGATACCAGATGCGTTACAGGCCGGAGTGGATGTGATGCCTGATGCCGGAGCGTGCCCTGAGGGAGGGCTGCGGTGTGTGCCCTGGTCTTCTGGAACTGCCTCGGCCCTGATTGCACTTTCATGGGGTATGCCTGCCGGATGGTCACCTCGGAGAGGGCCAGTGATGGCTGAAGCGACATACCGCACCATATGGATGGATACCGGCTGAGACACTGATGTTCATTTATTTCCCTTTCTGATTTTTCTTTTACTGTGAACGGTTTTTACACCCCCTTTTTTTATTTTATTTGGCTACTCCGGGACAACTTGGGGACGTAACCATGGCCTGGTGCCCGGTTTGCTCCTGAGCGCGATTGCCAGGTGCCATTTTCCACCATTGGCCCCCCTGCGGTCTAATGGATCGTCCGGGTATTCGCCAGGGCAGGCACATTTTTGGCATTTGCCATCTCCCCATTCCCCCCCCCTCTTTTCCTCCGGCTTGATGCCCTCGGCTGGCTTTTTCTATACTTCGTTTGTTTTACTTTACTTTTATTTTTTTTATGCTACCTACCTGACGACTTTCTCTGGCCGTTAATGGCCATTAGTTTCCTATACTTTGATTTTTAGAGGAGTCCCCCCCCCCCTAATTGGGGATGATTTTGTTGAAAACATTTCTAGCAGATGACTTTAAAAATTTTAATGTGTTTTTCGCAGAAGACCCTAAATTTTAGAGTGTTTCCCGCAGTTGCTCTCAACTCTATTTAACTGATGACTTATATTGGCCCTGGAAGGTCAGTTTCATTCCTGTTGGCTTTATATGTCGATGCCAACTTTTCAAAAAAAAAAATATATATATATATTAGCGCATGGTCTTACCTTTACTTGTAAATGAAGTCCATTCTCCCATCCTTCTGGACGAAGATGTTAGTAACTTTGTTGTATAAGTCCCCTTTATATTTTAGCTTTAAAAGTCTCTCTCTTTCAATAGAGATGATTGCCAAAGATGAATGTTGTCCTTTGTCGTCAGTCTGATTCCGACTATAGGTTTTCAGTCGTTTCATAGCAGCGAATGGCCTTTCAGCAGATGCCACTGTAGCTGGTATGGTGAGCACCAGCTGTATTAGCTTTGTCGCCTCGGGAACCGTCTGCATCAGATCATTCTGGGCTAAAAAGCTGAGGAGTTGTCCAGGTGATTTGCAATCATTCCTCACCAGCTTTGAACTATACAATCCAATAAGGTCAGACTTAAGTCTAGCAATGTCAAAGTATCTTGCATAGTTTGACAAGCTCTTCAGCTTGGCTTCATCGAAATGTTGGGAAATTTCATTAAACTTCGTGCAATCTGCCAAATCCAGGAAAGTTAGGTAACGTAAATGATCAAACCTAGCTTTCATTTGAGCACTGACATTGTCCAAAATGTTATAAAACATTCTCTTCCACTCATTTCTAGTTGGCTTTTTACTTTGGTCATTGTCCGCCAGGCCAAGTGTGACGCATTTCTGCTGGAATCGCTCATAAAAACTATCAAACTCTGCTCTCTGGCATTCCATAATTCCCATTATGACGTGGACTTTCGCACAGCATAAGCCAATTTCCGTTATTTTATTCTGTAACAGACGAGAGAGTCCATCAGTTTCATTGAAAATGTCCTCGTATGCCATTATGAAAAAGCAGGTTGATGCTTCTGACAACCAGCGATCATATCCTGCAGCCAATATCAGGATGTCACTGTCCCAACCATCGGGATTTTCACTTATTATCTGGAACGCAGCACGAAGATCCGATTGGTACATGCTTATTATTTGCACTAGTCTAGAATGTGAGCTCCATGACGTGGGTACTGCTTTTGGTAAACGTCGCTTCACAACATCATTCAGTAGCTGGGTGCACTTGGACCACTTAAGGAAAAAAGTTGCAAGTCCTTCAACTGTTTTAAAAAAGGATCTGCACTGAGAGATCGATTTTGCTGAATTCATGAGCACCAGGTTCAGATTGTGTGCAGAACAATGAACGAGCGTGGCTTCAGGTACTTTTTCTTTAATCTTGGCCACCACCACATTAAGATCTGATGCCATCACAGAGGCTCCATCGTAAGTCTGAGCTACCAACTTCTCAACACAATTGTATTTCCCCAGCAGTCCCAAAACATAATCAGCAATAGCCGGTGCTTGTTTGTCACTAATTTCCTGAAATCCCAAGAAAGCCTCCTTCACCTCCCAAGTCTCTACAGTTTTAGCCACATAACGCAAAATGACCGATATCTGAGCTTTGTTTCCGCCATCCGTTGTCTCGTCCACTTGTACTGCAACAAATGGGGCTGTGTTAACCTCCTCTTTGATATCATTTCTAATGACATCAGCAACTGCTTCAATTAAGTTATTCTGTATCCTGTTTGACAAGTCACAAAACACGGTGGATGTCTGCAAATGTTTAGCCAAGTTTGCATCTTTCTCAGCAAAAGCATGCAAGAGCTCCACAAAGTTGCCACAATTAGAAGAGCTTGAACTCCCATCGTTCGCACAAAACGCTAACTCCTGTTTAGCTAGAAAGTAGGTCACATCAATAAGGTCTTTTAAAATCACACGGTTTTCCTTAACCTTAGCATTGTGGATGCTTACATTTAGTCTCCAATGTTTGTCCAAAGCCTGATCTTTCCTTGAAGCTCCGAAAGTTTTTAAATCAATTTGGCATTGAATGTGATTTACCGATTTCTCATGTTTGGCAAGGCTCCTTGAGAGATTTTTCAAGTCGCAAAATCCAGCATTAGTCCAACTGCTTTGAGTTTTAGAGAACAGGATACAGGGAAAGCAGTAAAGACGATTCTTCGTGGCGCAGCCACACAGCCAGTCTTTTCGTTGGTACCACTCCATTTGGAATGACCGTCTTGCTGACTTCTGTCCCTTCTTTTGAAGCAGGTCCTTAAGCGCAGGCATTGGTCTTCCATTTTTTATCACTCTCAATTTTGACTGAAAGTCCAATTTTGAGAATTTAAGGTTATTTAAAGGTTTTTCCATTTTTGTAGTCGCTGGAAGGTAAACACAACATATTAAAAAAAAAAAAAAAATCACCATAACCAGGTACATATTAAGTGGACAATTTGTTGATGAATTTATACATATACGTAATAATAAAACAGCGGTCACAGATCCTATATCAAAACACAACGTCTCATTTAACAATTGCAAGGCCGTGTAGAGTTGCAAGTACAAAATAAGTAGCACATTCCATACTAACAACTGTTAAGTACCAGCATATATGTGGTAATTTTGCACTAATATATATATAATTATAGATTACGGAATCGTTAGTACAAATGATATGTAGTGCATTATGCACTAATACACACACACACACTTACAAACACACACCTATGCACACCAATTCTAAACACATATATAATATTATTCTCTCATCATTCCTCCCTGCTTTTGACTTTTCTGTCACCATCCCTTGAATGCCACCCCCCCCCTATGCCCCTTCTAGTCTCCAGGGGTGGGAAGAGACGAAGGTGAATGGGGAGATAGGGGGACAAAGAATAAGGTATATGGAGGAGTGTTGGGAGAGAAGAAGGGTCATGGGGAGAGAAGAATGGGGTGAGAAAAACGAAAAGGGAATTTGGAAAGTTCAGATACAGGCTGCCTTGGCTACAATTCACAAAATAAGTGTGATAAACTGAATGCTTAAATTAAGTTCGATTTTTAAACAGATTTCAGAATTAATTTGTGCAGTTTAAATGTGGGAGAAAAAAAAAATAGCCTTATTATGGCATCCAGAGACACATACACACACATTCAGTACTTTTGTAAGTGTATACAAGTAATAAAAACTTTGATATATATGGTTTGGCATAAGTACAAAATAAGTGACACATCATAAAACAAGTAGAGTGCCTGTTTAACCCGATCAATGAAGCCATAACGCTATAAAAAGGGTGAAGAGAATATATGCCATTGCACAGTGCGGCTGTGATATAGGACTCGTAATTAGTCTCAAAACTACCAAAATGGTGCTGAGCAGTGTGGACTATCAGAGAGGTGTGATCACTCGATAGTAGAATGTGCCTTGGGATATAACAAAGTAACATTAGTTTAAAAATGGTGGTGAAAGCTCTAAATACCCGTCTCACATATCAGAATATTATTTACAATTCAACCAAAAAAAGATTTCCTTAGGGAACATTATATATATATATAAATTACATATAGCTATAGCAGTGGGGTGGTTCTTAAATTGGCAGGGGTCCCTTTAATACTCCCCCACCCGATTTTATTAGCCCATGAGGATTTGATTGGCAAACCAATTGGACCAAATTGTGGTAAATAAAATTCCTTTTTTGATATGTGAGGCCTTAGACACGTGTTTAAGTATATAAACGTTACCTTGGCGACACATACTTGGACTCTTTGCACAATCACAACTTGCTGATAATCCAAGCACATCAGAGCCTTTTTTGGGCCTTATCATTAGGAGTCCTGCATCACAGCTGCTCTGTTTTATTTTTCTTCTGTGCCATCTTTGTAGCATTCGGATATCAATCAGGTAAGCGGTCACGCTACTTCTTAAAGTTCTCATGGGTTACACACTGTCAGATTTTTATGCCCTTCATCCTGAACCAGATAAGGGACAGCTAAAATGTTGAATGGTAGAGGTGAAAGAGGACCTGATAGTAAGGTATACCAGTTATGAAGCAGTGACGAGCACCAATTGGTGTTTTTTGTATCTTTTTTCCTTTAGTGACAGGCGAGGCTGGGTCTACACTCCTTGCATATCACAGATGTAGACAGAATTACAAAATGGTAAGGATTATTATTGGCATAATAATTATTATAGGCTTTACAGACCTAGACTTTTATGATGCTATTTATTGTATAGGTAGAACTTAATGTTGCCATTATATTGCATGCATTAAATAACTATGTATGCCGTTATGCAGCTTTCGGATTTAGCAGATAATATTGAATTGTAATAGGCATTTATTATGGAGGGTTTGGCTTGAAGAATACAGCCTAACCAAACACACATACACAATACAGATATGTATACAGGAATTATATTTCGAGAGAAGTGCTTTGGACAATTACTTTTAGCAATTTGAATTTGTTCATAGGCATTGCTAGTATGTGGACTCATATTTCAAGGGTGTGGCATAGGTGCCTGTTGTGTCAGTCTTTAAGCAGTCGGTGTGGTTGCTTATAAAAAAAAATATGTGGAATTATACTTGTTTACGATGAGATATCGTACAAAGCTGCATAGAGCGGCAAATTGCACCATCGTTCATGTAGAATAAAGTCATTTCTTTCATTCTCTAAACATAGCTATGCTTAATCACCTTTCTACCTCCATTCCTATTTCTTTTGAATAAAGTTATTTTTACATATAAAATTAATAATAAAAAAAAAGTATTTCTTACCATAAAATTGTTTTTCCATAGTCGTAGCGGCAGTACCGTTGGGTTCTTCTTCCTCATTTGGACAGGTTACTAAAGCCTTTGTTGCAAAACAAAACAAAAAACACAAACCTGGGGGCAGGAACCCCCCACTGGCTTCTATATCTGCCAGCAGCGCCTCCACCTACCCAGACAATAACCAAAGCATGACACTAACATAGCAACAAAAATAGAACTTTATTGGGACAGAAAGAGTAGTACTACCGCTACGACTATGAAAAAAGAATTTTAAAAAGGTAAGAAATAGTTTTTCCATACGTCGAGCAGCAGTACCGTTGGGATATACAATCATCGTTTTACCACAGCCTGCAAAACCTTACAACCAAAAGAAGCCTCCGCAGAGGCCAGGACATCCAATCTATACAGAGAGGTGAAAAGCAGGAGAATAGCTGGAGAAGAAAATTCTAGGTCAAAATAGCCGATTTGGAAAGCTATTTTGACCTAGAATTTTCCATTCTCCAGCCATTCTCCTGCTTGTCACCTCTCTCTGAATAACCCTGATAATGTTTGGAAAAAGTGTGGAGTGTAGACCAGGTGAAGCCTTACACACCTGCTCCGCAGCCGTCATAGACTGAGTGGAGTGACCCTTCACCTGTAGGGGAGAAACCCTACCACAATCAGAATACGCCAAAGAGATGGCCTGACAAATCCAACGAGCAATAGAAGCCTTCGAAGCACCAGCACCCTTCGATGCACCACGAAAAAACACAAGATGTGATCAGACTGGCACCAGGATTGTGTCTGAGGTAGATCCACAAAGCCCAGACCACATCAAGTGTGTGCCAGTGCCCCAGACGCGACAACCCAGGAGAATCACAGAAGGAAGGCAGAACAAGTTCCTGATGGAGACACCCCACTGTGTATACTTTAGGATGGAAAAAGGGGAAGGGACACAAAACCACCTTACACTCGAGAAAACACGTGTGCGGAGGGTGACACGCTAGGGCCTGTATTTCCCCCACACGCCTGGCTGAAGTAATAGCGGTCAGAAAGACCGATTTAAAAAAGTTTAAAAACTCAAAAGGGCAGGACTGCAAAGGTTTGAATGGTGGACCACAAAGCGCCTCAAGAATCAGGTTCAGGTCCCATGGGGGAACCAATTCCCAGACAAAGGGACGCAGAGAGGACATTGCCTTGAACAATAATCTAATCAAGGGGTGCAAGGCTAGTTCCTGAAGGGTGATCGATGAAAAAACGCCACCACCTGAACCTTGAGAGTCCCAGGACGCAGATCTCTACGAAAACCCTGCTCCAGGAAATGCAGAACGTCCAGAATGGATGCACACAGTGGATCAATACGCTGAATCTAGGACCAGGAAAGAAATGTAATGTACACCACACTCAGCGATATATACTTCTAGTTGAAAGCTTCTTATCGTGCGATAGCAAAGAAATCAGAGCATCCGAGAGACCTAGCAATTTCAATATGGAGGTCGCATCAGCCACGCTGTCAGACGATAAGACTCCAGAGTCCGTGATGGCACCGCAGGGAAGGCGATCAATGTGTCAGAATTCGGAAGGACCCAATACTGACGTCTGGAGAGTAACAAGGCCTCCGGGAACCGAATTCAGTGAGGACAGAATGGAAGGATAGCCAGAACCACTGCCTGGCCCTGACGGATCTTTTGGAGCACCCTGTGGATCAGGGCCACCAGGGGAAAGACATACACCAGAACGAAGTTCCATGGAACAGAGAAAGCGTCCAGCAGAACCGGGTGGCCCTCCCTCTGGAGCGAGGCAAACCGAGGAAGCTTTGCTTTGAACTTTGTTGCCATAAGGTCGATAGAAGGCATTCAGAATCTTGAGGCCACCTTGCCAAACGTTTCTGCCAATCCTTCTGGTTGAGGGAGGATCTGCTTAGAAAGTCTGCCTGAGCATGTGAACAGCCACCAGGGACTGGAGATTCACCTTCACCCAGATCATGATTTCACTGCACAGAACCGAAGACCGCGTTCCTCCCTGCTTCTTCAGGTAACACATGGTGGAGATACTCTCTGACTGAACTCTCACCGCATGTCCTCACAGCCGAAGAGCGAATGCCTTTAGAGCCTCCAGAACAGCCCGTAACTCCTGGTAGTTAGAGGACAGACTGCGAAGCCAGGGATTGCAAAACACGTGTGCCTGGGTGCCTTGGCAATGAGCACCCCAGTGACCCAGTTGGCCAATAGAAACGATACTCTGGAGACCAAAAACGGCAGCCGGAGCCACCACAGCAACAGAGTCCTGGTTTGTTCTGAGATGCGAATGTGTCTGTCGAGGGAGGACAGCTCTCTGTTCCACCCGAGACAGTATGTCGCCCTGTATGGGACGAATGTGTACCCCTGCCCACGGGATGGCGGAAGTTAAATCACCCACAACCCGAAGCATATGCCTGTTAGGACCTCGTGGGAAGTCTTGCAGACACCTGGCCTGGGATTGAAGCTTTTGAGATCTGAAAGAAAAACATCTTGGATACAGAGAGGTATCCAAAACCATACCCACGAACACAATACGACTAACAGGTATAAGATGTGACTTCCTCCAGTTTACCAACCAACCATGCAGCGAAATAACTTTTATATTCTGTGTCATCTGGGTGTCCAACAGGGAGACCAAAGGAAGCTTTAATGAGCCAGTCGTCCAGGTAAGGCACTGTAAAGATTCCCTCCTGACGCAACCAAGCAGTGATAACCACCAAAATTTTCGGGAACACTTGGGGAGCCAAGGACAGACCGAAGGGAAGGGCCCTGAACTGAAAATGGTGACTGCAGCCCGTATGAGCAGCAAATCTCAGAAACTGCCTGCTCCTCAGGGCGACCATGAAGGTACGCATCCTGGAAATCCAAGGTTACATATAATCGTTTTGTCTCAGGATGTAAGTGGCCGAGGAAATTGTATCCATTTTAAACTTTTCCCTCCTGACACATCTGTTCACAAATTTAAAGTCTAAAATAGGGCGGAATGACCCATCCGGCTTGTCAACTAGAAACCAATGTGAATAAGTACCTCAAAAACAATCCGGGGCTGGTACTGGTTCAACCACGGCTTTGGACAGGAGGCCTTGAACCTGAGAACAATTGAGCCTCCGAATATATCTTCGGAGAGGAGGGAATGAAGGCATTGTGTGGAGTAGATACAAATTGTATAACATAACCGGTCTTTACAGTCTCTAGTACCCAGGCATCTCAGGTCATCCCTTGCCAAACGTCTGCGAAATGAAGGAGGCGACCACCTAAAGGAAAACTGGTGTCAGAATTTTCGGAACATACAAAATCCCGGCGCTGGAGGTCACATTCGTGGACGTGACTGACGAAAACGCCGGTTGTACAGACAAAAAGGACCCACGGGTAGAAAAAGAGAAAAAGGAAAAAAGTTCCAGGAGGCTCTTGGCAGATTCATAGGCACAGCTTTCTTAGCATCTGCCAGTTGCTGCAACAAGTCCTGTATAAAGCAGAGCCAAACAACATCCCCGGTTCAAAAGCCAAGCTACAAAGAGAATTTTTGGAAGCATTGTCGGCTGACTACGACCAGAGCCAGACTGCACTGATGTGCCACCACATTAAGCCCCATGTTAAGGGACGATAATTTTAACCTCCCTGGCGGTCCGATTCAGACATATTTTATATGTCAGAATCGGTCCTATTTATTCTGGCCCCCTAGCGGTATAAGTGTGGCTCGGGGTTAACTTTCAAAACTGAAAGCTGTATCCCCGAGCCACACTCGGGCCGATACTTACATGTCCTGCGCTCCCTCGCTGTCCCCGCAGTCAATCGCGACGTCACACTTCCTGGTTTCACTCCTCGCGAGAAGAGATCCAGGCAGTGTGACTTTGCGAGCGGCTGGAGGAGACTGCGGGGATCAGCGAGGGAGCGCAGGACATGTAAGTATACAGCCCAAGTGTGGCTCGGGGATACTGCTTTGTGTACAAAAAGGTTAACCCCCGAGCCACACTCGGGAAAACCGTCAGGGAGATTAAAGTCTCAATAGAAGCATTGCACAGAAACTCAGAGGCAGACTGAATAAAAAGAAAAAAAAAAAAAAACGAACGTCAGGGGAAAGGTCAGACAATTTCTCCAGTTCCTGAATCGAGAGCCTCTGGGACCTGGCTACGGATGAGGCTGCCACCAGTGCCTTGGCCTGAAAAGACATAGCAGAATAAGTACGTTGCAAGGCTGTTTCAATACGCTCGTCCATAGGATCTTTCAAAATTAGTAAATTCCCCCGAAGTAATGGCCGATGAGCCAATTAAACCTTAAAATCCTTAGCCATAGACAGAGGGGGAACATAATTTTGAAATGCTTTGAAACGAACGGTCTCAGACCCGGTACCTTCCATTCCTTCTCCATAACCTGCTGCAAGAGATGGTGGAAGGGAAAACCACAGGTCTTCAGGACACCCAGTTGGTCAGAGTCCGGAGCCCCCATGACAGAGGTAACTTCCTTAACCAAAGGTTGGAGACACTCAAACACCGCCAAGGTCTCATTGTCCTCGGAGAAGTCAGGGCAGTTGGGCTCCAGATCATTGTCGTCCATGTCAAAAGAATGAGACTCAAACCCGCTTGCGCATCCTAGGCCCAGGGCAAGCAACGCTTGAGCAACCGTGGGCGTCCACAGACACGAAAGGCTCAGGAGGCTGAGTAGCAGCTGACTGGATATCAGCAAATGTCTGCTGCAAATTATCCTGGGGCCAAGTCATAAATGCTGAAATATCAGATTTTTTTTTCACCCCTCTCAGCCACTGGACCTTTTCTTGTATCTGTCAGGCATGGGTGACATGGGTGAGCACAGGTGGTACAAATCAGATGCTTAGGTTTTGGACAAAGCTTTACCCTTTCTCCAGCAGGAGGAGGCTTACTAGGGGCAAACATCCTGCATATTAAAACAAGAAATACACACACCTCTATATACACCCAAAAATAACATGTACCGACTTGAACAGAGCTTAACGGATCTGAGGCGAGAGCAGTGATCCAGCGTCAGTGGAGCAGCAAATGGAGCAACGACCCTCCGTGCTGATGACTGTAGAAACTGGCACTAAAATGCAAACGCGCCACAAGAAAACAAAAAAAAAAGCCGACCAATCGCCGTGCATGCGCAGAAGCGTTCCGCCGTGGACCGCAATGCAACCATGCTGCGATCCACCCAGGGCCACGACACCTCGGACTGCACGGCACTAACACGTGCAGGACTCGGAAAGGCCATAAAATGGTCCGAACAGAACCGCGGGAAGCCGGCCCCCGAAAGGGAGCCGGCACTGAGACCTCGCACAGGACCCAAAGGGACCAACAAAGAGAAATAGGTCAGTGGCCGCCCCTGGAAATCAACCGATTCCCCTAGCACAGCGTCCCAGGTAACCACTGTCCGAAGGACAGAGAGAAATGACTGTGTAGGTGGAGGTGCTGCTGGGAGTTATAGGGGCCAGGGGAGGAGCTACACATCAGTGTGAGGGAGGGGTTCCTGCCCACAGGTGTGTGATTTTTTTTTAGGTTGCAAAGAAGGCTTTGGTAACCTGTCCAAATAAGGAAGAAGAACCCAACGGTACTGCCGCTCGACGTATGGAAAACCCTGCAAATATAAAGACTTTGCATTAAAGGAATAGTCATCATTTCAAATAAAAATATAGTTTATTTAGTTAGGAATCAGATTGCCAGGAATCTAAAAGAGAGGACTACAGAGAAAAATAATCCTGACCAGTAACACAAGGTATAGTTTAATCTTTACATATACATTATAAATAAGGGCATTAAATTTATTCGCTTTTATTTTGGCATCAATAAGTAGGGTGGCAAGTTATTCAGCATGACTGGTGTGGCAGTGGGTAGATACCAAATTTACATTTTTTCTAAAATGAAACAATGAGATTTCAGAAGCACACGCAGAAGCCACAAAGCTTTGTGGCACCATGTTCATAACTTTTTGTACAGTCACAAACCATCTTCACCATGGAGGAGGTCATTCTTGTTTCTGACCCTGGGTTTCAGATGCCAAGACTAGTATCAGCTCAGGAACATGTAATCATTGTAATAAAGCCATTTCAACACACCAATATAAAACAAACACCCATGCAAATGCAGTTTGTCTTCTCCTGTCCCATAAACTTACGCTTAGATAAAAACAGAACAAAAGCTAAAAATATAGAACTTTTTCTTAAGTCAAACAAAACACAGTTTTGAAACGAAATTCCTGTCTATAAAAGGTCAGAATAAAAAAAGTCCACGTCCTTTACTGATCATTTACTCTCTGACGTATGTTTCGGGACTTGCCATTCTCAAGCTTCCTTTTCTTGAAGACGGAACTCCCTTCTGCCGCGTCTCCCAGAGATGTGATGGTCTTTTCCTTAAACCTCACTGCTGGCTCGCATGGAAGATCTTGGACAGGGACTTCAGGGAAATCGGATTCTACATTTGGAAGCTCTAAATCCACATTCTCACTACACCAAGAAAAAGAAAGCAAAGTATGGCTTAGTATTTGCCTAAATCCCTGCATCAGAAACAAATATCTATCACTGTAACATGACACCCCCCCCCCAATTTATCAAGAATGTGAGTGCCATATAAAATGTAATATATCATGCAATGTAACTCAAACAGATGAGATGTTCTACCTTCTTGAGTTTTATAAATTGTAAACCAAAGATCTGAACCCCAATAACACAGAAAGACAAAAGGAGAAGTTTTCATTGAGTTAGAAGGCTAACCTGATTTTTAAACATACTAGCCCTTTATGACGAAGAGACTGAATAAAGGGAAACGTGAATACATGCAGAAGCCTTTGCATGAAAGAAGTTTTGCCACACAGCCTTAAAAGTCGCTAAGTATCGTGGAAATGTGGCTCTAAACCTTCTGTGGTACAGCTCCAATAGTTTGTCCTCCCTTTTTTGGGGGGGGGGGGAGAGCAGCAGTCCAACACTTATGTATAGGGTGAGTGAAAAATAAATAAAATACAATATTTTATTCAAACCCTTTTAGAAGAATCAAACTTTGCCCCCCCCCCCCCCCCGATATGGCTGAACTACTACTGCCATAATTCTCTGAACATCTGTGGTATTCAAACATTTCTGGGAATTGTAGGCATCAGCATTTGGACATGCCTGTAATAGATTATTTTATTTGTGTGCAGTTTCGGACGCATGAATGCAGATCAGCCTTCTTGTACTCTCTGCTTGTGATTGCAGTATTGTTAAGGTTTGCCAGATAGGAGTTTAACATTCAATATAGCAGTGTTTCTGCCTTCCTCTCACATTATCTATAACTGATGAGGAGGGTCCTCAGTGCTGGCTTAAATTATTTTGATATATTTTAATGGTACTGCTGTGAATTGCATGTCTCTTTATACAGGATCAGATACTAGCAATAAAAAGGAGTTGGAACAAAGAGCAGCTTATTAAATTCAAGCTAAACCAAGTACATGTGTCTTCATTGTTCTTCTGAATCAAAACAGAGGCTACATTATCACTTGCCATAAAAACACCAATACAAACCTCACCCAAGTACATGCCGGGAGCGGTGTGTGAGATGTTGTGCCTTTAGTGGCTAGCTATAGGGCGTTACAATTGCAGTCACATGAAAAAGCCATATATTTTACACATTGACCAAGGTGGGGAAAAGTACATACAGGAGGGCTGAATAGGCCCAATAAATCGAAGCTAAGATAACATGCAATATGACTCACTAAGGATCTTCCTCTTCTTTGACTTCTTCCCACACTCCGTATGGATTTGGTTTACTTTGACTTGGCCTACTGATCTGTGGTGTGGCTCGATCCTCTTTCACAGGTTTGTCTTCAATAGCCGCAGTGTCATCTGATGCAGGCTCGGGTTCTTTTTGTTCCAATCCGGACCCAGATTCCTCATCACTTTCTAATTTTATCTCAGTTTTCACCTGTAACATCATAAATAACAAGTGCGATTGAAAACCAGACATTAATATCTAAAGCCACTAGCTTAGGTCAGAATCTTAGAGGAAAACAATTACGAATTTCATGTGTTTAAGATATGAAGGACATATTTCCCAACTGTTGGGATTAGTTTTTTTTTTTACGTTTTATGTATTATCCCTACAGTATAGGAGATCTAAGCTTTAGCTCACAAAGTAAAAATAAAACAAACTACATTATTTAGCTAAGAGTGTTAACACAGTATACATTACAAAATATAAATCATTTGAGGAAGCACATCAGCTCTGTATGACACGATTAATAACTTAACAAAACTTGTACACTACATACTAAAAAAAAAAAAAATCCGGTTCATACGTTTTACTGGGGATTGAATTTAACTTTTATTAACAGATGTAATAAAAGAATTGAAAACATTGTATTAAAACACCATACACGTAACAAAACTGATAAATACAACATCAATGAGTTCCCACGCAGATAAGACCCACAATATATTTATCACACTAATGCCAGTATAATAGAATACCCGTTATGCAACACAATGCCTGGTTTATCAATTAAAAGGTCTAAATCATGATAATATACTAGCATACATTAAATGGAATGAACCGGATCCAGTCTAAAAAAAAAATGTCAGGGGTAATCACATACAGCAAAAGTGAAGGTAAAGAACAGAACCCCATTAAGGACAGGGTGTAGAGACGCTGGTGTGATTTACCCCAAAGGTATACTCACAAGGGCTAACACGCAATCCGAAAGGACTGGGAAATGCAGATACACTATATTGCCAAAAGTATTCGCTCACCTGCCTTGACTCGCATATGAATTTAAGTGACATCCCAATCCTAATCCAAAGGGTTCAATAAGACGTCGGTCCACCCTTTGCAGCTATAACAGCTTCAACTCTTCTGGGAAGGCTGTCCACAAGGTTTAGGAGTGTGTTTATGGGAATTTTTGATCATTCTTCCAGAAGCGCATTTGTGAGGTCACACACTGATGTTGGACGAGAAGGCCTGGCTCTCAGTCTTCGCTCTAATTCATCCAAAAGGTGTTCTATCGGGTTGAGGTCAGGACTCTATGCAGGCCAGTCAAGTTCATCCACACCAGACTGCCATCCATGTCTTTATGGACCTTGGTTTGTGCACTGGTGCACAGTCATGTTGGAAGAGGAAGGGGCCAGCTCCAAACGGTTCCCACAAAGTTGGGAGCATGGAATTGTCCAAAATGTCTTGGTATGCTGAGGCATTCAGAGTTCCTTTCACTGGAACTAAGGGGCCAAGCCCAGCTCCTGAAAAACAATCCCCCCTCCAAACTTTACACTTGGCACAATACAGTCAGAAGTACCGTTCTCCTGGCAACCGCCAAACCTAGACTGGTCCATCAGATTGCCAGATGGAGAAGTGCGATTCGTCACTCCAGAGAACGCATCTCCACTGCTCTAGAGTCCAGTGGCGGGGTGCTTTACACCACTGCATCCGACTCTTTGCATTGCACTTGGTGATGTCTGGCTCGGATGCAGCTGCTCGGCCATGGAAACCCATTCCATGAAGCTCGCTGCGCACTGTTATTGAGCTAATTGAAAGCCACATGAAGTTTGGAGGTCTGTAGCGATGGACTCTGCAGAAAGTTGGTGACCTCGTCGCACTATGCGCCTCAGCATCCACTGACCCCGCTCCGTCAGTTTATGTGGCCTACCGCTGAGTTGCTGTCGTTCCCAGACACTTCCACGTTCTTCTAATACAGCGGACAGTTGACTGGAATATTTAGAAGCGAGGAAATTTCACGACTGGATTTTTTTGCCCGGATGGCATCCCCATCACAGTACCACGCTGGGATTCACTTAGCTCCTGAGAGCGACCCATTCTTTCACAAATGTTTGTAAAAAAAGTCTGCATGCCTAGGTGCTTGATTTTATATACCTGTAGCCATGGAAGTGATTGGAACACATGATTACGATTATTTGGATGGGTGAGTGAATACTTTTGGCAATATAGTGCATGTTCTGTCGGCTAGTCGCCCTGTAGCTAACTGGTTGAGATTTCTAAACTCTGACCCTGGACTAAGCAATCATGCTCAGATGCGCATTTCGCCAGAATGGATCATCAGGAGTAGGAAGTGTGTGGCTTCAACGCTTCTTTTAAACCAACGCCCAGCCAATGGAGTACGAGTATTAATCTCCTCCCATACTGGCAAAACACGTGTCAAGTATGATTGCTTAGTCCAGGGTCAGTTTAGAAATCTCATCAATTTAGCTACAGGGCGACTAGCCGACAGAACATATCTGCATTTCCCTGTTCTTTTGGATTTTGTGTTCACCCTTGCGAATATACTTTTGTGGTAAATCACACCAGCGGCTTTAACTCCCTGTCCTTAACCTTCATTTACTTTTGCTGTATATGCGATTACCCTTAACATTTTTTTCCTCTTCGACTGGATCCGGTTTATTCCATTCAATGTATGCTAGTACAGGGCTTAAAATTGCCACTCGCCTACTAGCATTTGGCGAGTGGAAATTAAGTGAGGGCGAGTGGAAATGCACACGCAGGCAGCACAATAAATTATTTTGTGCTTCGTATTCTGGCGGTGCCAACGTGCAGCCCCCCTTTTCCCTAGGCTGCACAGTGGCAAGGATCAGCTGCCTAACCTGACCAAGCTCGTCTGTCACTGGCAGGGGGGTGGAGAGCAGCTTCCCTGCCTCCTCGCTCTGCTCACACTGGGGTCTGATGACTGGGTATTAATGTATTTTTGTAACTTTATTCTAAATAAAACCTTTAACGTTGTAATTTCATAAGATAATTTAAGGGTGTGTTTAGGAGCAGAGTTAAGGGTTAGGTAGGGGTTAGGTAGGGGTTAGGTGGAGCAACTGGTGGCGAGTAACTCTGTTAGGTCTCCCAAGGTGATATCTGGAGGGGGAACATAAGCCAGAAAAAGCAAAACAATTGTGCAGTACTCGGGAGGTACTTGCCCCTTCTTGTCCCCTATGGGGTACTTACTAGACTCAGAGCCTCTTCACTCGGCTCTGAGGATGAATAGCGTATGAGGTCCTTGAGGTGGCCTCCAACCTCCTTTTACCGCATTCGATTTCCAGACTCCAGTGCGGGTGATGCAAGTAAACACCCTGGATCCGAAACTTTAAAATATCTTCATTTGTTTAAAGATATTACAATTAAAAAGGGAGGTCAAAATGTGATAATAAAAAATCTTAAAAGGTCCTGAAACGCGTTTCGCCAGTGCAGTCTGGCTTCAACAGTCAGTTACGGATTTGTAAGCATTTGCTTAGGAGGTTTAGAATTTGTTTGTAAGCCTACATAATAAACCGTCACGCTACCAGTACGCTCCTGGTGTTTTTCAGCTTTTAAACGTTTACAGGATTATTGTTGCACGCACATTTTTGATGCGAGGACAAAACACCATCATTTAGAACGCTCGGGTATATAATAAATCAGATAGTGATTATCTGCAGCACACTAAAAAAGTCCAGAGAGCAACAGTTACTCGCGCTGTTTTAGGCTGCAGTCACACGTGTGTCCGCACTTCCCTGCGTCGGTCACCGCTTTGTGACGGATCGACAGGGAGGGCCACACGAGGTAGCGCACTCACGAATTGCGCAAGCTACCACCGGACATCAAAGAGCTCTCCCCGTCTAACAGCTACAACAGATGCTGACGGGGCTACAAAGCGTGATCCTCCATAGGAGGATCTTGCTTTGTAGTGCTGAATGCACTAACTGCGCTCAATGAGGTGGCCACACGGGCATCAGAGTGGGAAGGAACGTCCACTTTCACAGATGTTTCTTCCACTCTGAAAAATGCTTGTGTGACCGCAGCTTAAGTGTCTAAATTGACTTAGTTTATCTGAGCAACTGCATGTATAATCTTTATCCATACAAAGTGAATCAGTGTGCATGGGGGGCATTATTAACCTCCCTGGTGGTTTTCCCGAGTGTGGCTCGGGGTTAAATTTCAATGCTGAAAGCGGTAACCCTGAGCCACACACTCAGGCTGGATACATACCGGTCCTTACGCTCCCTCGCTGACCTCCCACAGTCACCTCTGGCCGATCGCGGCGGCTTCCTGCTTCTGGGTTCCCGTCGCGAGAAGGGAACCTGGCAGCAGTATGCAGGACGCAGAGATTGGCCAGAGGTGACAGCGGGAGGACAGCGACAGAGTGTAGGGACAGGTATGTTGCCAGCCCGAGTGTGGCTCAGGGTTACCGCTTTCAGCATTGAAAGCTAACCCCGAGCCACACTCGGGAAAACCACCAGGGGCTGAATAAATGCACCGATTTTGACATATAAAAATGTCAAAATCGGAACAACAGGGAGGTTAATACGGAAGACTTGCTCATCCAAAGCATAATATTCCAGCTTTATAGGTTTGCCATTATTGAATATTTAGCATTTTTCCTCAGCTCAATATTTATTCTATTAACATTGTAAAAGAATGTTTCATATTGATTTGTCTTTCTAAATTTCATAATATCCCTTACCCTAAAACTTATTTTTGTTTTCTGCGAAGCGGCAGGCTCATCCTCTTCCACCGCTTCAGCAGTGGGATTGGAGTCAAGAGCTACGGTTTGCTCTTCTTTAATGTCTTCTGTAGATGCCACAGAGTCTGTACTTTCTGTAGGTATTGCAGAATTTGTATTTTCTGTAGGTACCACAGTCTCCGTATCTCCTGGTTTATCCCAACTTGATTCTAAAAAGAGAAAAATTTTCATTGATAATTATTAAAAATAAAATAAGTTGCACAAGACTTGGATCTTAGAAGGTTGCAAATGTTTTTACCCCCTGTTTCAGTGTTGTAGTAATATTTATAGCCTTCTTCAGTAACTGCTTCCACCCATACAGGACTCTTTGATGCCTAATGAAAAACACAAACACAATCATGACACATACATGAGAATAGAACAAACCGGGGAACTCTCTAGTGTCGAGTGAAATACAGAAATGGAGGCTATTATACACAAACAGGAATTTAAATAAGAGACATGCAATTATTACTTTCTAGCAATTTAAAGTGTAAATAAATAGCAATGATGCATGCCATGTTTAACCACAGTGTTCTGGGGTTATGATCAGCTTTGACCGACCACTCCTGCTGCTTCCTAGTTGAGGGGCAGGAGGAGTTATTATGCAATCCCCTTCTCACTTTTAGCATAAAATATTCCTTTAAATTAAAGGTTACCATATCACCAGGTCTGTTCTATCCAGTTAGCCCTGCTTGGTGTATTGTGTTTCCAAGAAGGGCCAATGATATGATGGTTTCAATGTCAGCACCTTCTGAGTGGCTGAAAGGGAAACCAAAAATTATACCTTTCAAAAAGGTGGTTCTCCTAACCGCCTTGTCACTTGGTCCTTACTATAGAGGCTCTGCTCTTGGAACATCTGTGTAATAGAAATGATTGAGAGGTAGGCAAGAGCCTTTAGTTGCATTTTACAGAGACTCTTTCCATTATCTAGCTTGATATAGAGATCATATTTAAAAGGACAAGACGTTTAAGCCGACAGGTCAATGCATTTCAGCTTGAGGTTATAGAAATGGTTAACCGGGCAAAGTGTGTATTTAGTAGTCTATTTTCAAGTGATGTAAAATGAGGGTTTGAAGGACTGCTCCTCTATATACATAATTGGACATCAAAATAATTAGGATGCTTAACATGTCAACATTGTACCAACTGATACATTCACCACAGAATGTATAAAATTACCTCTTCAGATTTAATAGAATTTTCTTCAAATTCCTCCGGCTTTTCCCACCGAGATTCTGAGAAAACAAACAAACAAAAAAATACAAAAACAAAAAAAAACAGGTGTGTTACATATAAAATCATAACACTGAAGATTTCGGGCTCTATTACATTCTCCGTGCAGCGCAATTTTTTTTTGCGCGCAGCCTTAAACACTAACGCGCGTGAATTAACACAGGTATTACGATCCGAGCGCATTTTTTTTCATCCGTCAAAAAATATCGCACGTAAAAAAGACGCGCAATAACGTGCGCACATTAAAACGTTGCACGCAGAAATTGGTGGGCAGACTGTTCTTTTTCACGTGATTCAGCCAATCAGAATTAAGAACCTCAATTGTCTCCTGTTCAGTTTTAGCGCCTGTCAAAAATCAATCTGTGTATATATATGCTCCAGCAATAAAAAAAAAAAACACGCACCACCTCTCAATTTTATTGTTTGGGTATGTGTAGAAACTATACGGTGCTGTATTTTTTTTTGTGCTGGTGTATTTGGTTTCGGCCAGAACGTTCAAATTTGCAGTTACCACCAGCTTTTAAAAGACGTTAAAATTATGCGCGCAAACGTCGTTCATAAAATGTTGTGCATCGATTGTAATACCAGCCACGTACCAGCGCACAAACGCATTTGCGCTCACAATGTTAAGTATGGAATGCGCGCACGAACTTGCGTTCGCGCAGGGTCACTCGCGTTAGACATTAACGCGCATCGTATGCGCGAAAGTCATAATACGACGTTCAGCACGAAGGGTTTTGCCCCTCGCATTAATGCGCTTTTGCGCGTGCAAAAAGTGTACGAAGAATGTAAGAGCCCTTCATATTTACATGTGGTAAGAAAGAAACCAAATCCCCCCCCACCCCATGCAAATGACCTTGCAATAAGCATATGTAATAGAGCAGGCCCTGCAGTGGTTTTGGAACGACACCTCCCATGATGCTCAGTCATTCATCGAGACAGCCAACTGACCCAAAAACGGTGCTCACCTCTTCCTGCATTAACTCATCACTGCAGCACCCCCTCCTGTTTTCTAATCCCCTCACTTATCTAGACTGTAAATTACCACACGTCCTCCTGTATCTGCTGGCAGGAATACTGACCTGCCTACTGTATGTATTGTAGAATTGTCCCGTCTTTACCCATTGCACAGCGCTGCGGAATGTGTTGTGCTTAATAAATAATAATGGGAGATTGATCCTCCAGATGTTTTTGAACTACCCAAAGTTGCTGACTACTGTAACAGATTATAGGGGTGTGCATGAGCCATGTTTAAACTGCTGTATTAGGCGAAGGCATGACTTGGAGTTCTTGCCCCTGTAACACTGCAGAATGATAATTTTCACGTGCATTGAATTGATGGTAGAGGCAGTCAGGAAAAGCACAGTGAAAAGATTCCCCGTCATAAAATACCTCCAGTTAGGGCATTATAATAGTAAGGATATCCTTCAGGAGAAAGGCTTTTTGTCCACTGTCTTTTTGCATGATGTTTTTCCAGAGCTTCAATTTCTTTCCACTTTTCCTCGTCGCGTGCCTTTTTGTTCTGAACACTAGAAAGCGACGGAGCTGAGGCTACAGCAATATAAGAGAAGGATTGCAAAGGATTATTTGAGATATATATATATATAATAAAAACACACAAAATTAGATTGCTACTGTTCTGTATGTGTAACGTATATGTATATATTTCTTATTCTGTCTCTCCCAATGTACAGCACTACGGAACTTGTTGGCGCTTTATAACTACTTTTAACAAAACACATTTCAAGTTAGACACAAGTAAACGTGAGTTCATGTCAACAAGCTAAAGAAGTGAACGTCTCATAGTTCATAGACCTTTGGCTCATTTTACAGGGAATTCAATTCTATACATGTTGGAGCGAGTAATTTGGCATCATGAAATTTTGAGGAATTCTTTATTAAATTGTTCCTTCCCCTTATATCTGCAACCACTTGCATATTTTGGACAAGTGGTAATGGTATAAAGCAGAACTTCTCTCAGGGCCTCTCAATACAGCAAGGTGCTCTTGTTCACTGCGCCCACGGATCAGTCCCAGGGCAGCAGTTGGAGCAAGGCTGTGGTTTGTGATCTCATTGCGAGATCATTTATAACAACAATTATTGCCACATCATCTCTTGATGGGAGTTTGCAGGGCAAGCGACCTTTTTGTTGGCAAGTTTAGTTTAATCTTGAAATAATTTACTTTTACCATGTACAGTCATGGCCGAAATTGTTGGCACCCCAGACATTTTTCCAGAAAATCAAGTTTTTTTCACAGAAAGTATTGCAGTACCACATGTTTTGCTATACACATGTTTATTCCTTGTGTGTATTGGAACAAAACAAAAAAAGGGAGGAATAAAGCAAATTGGACATAATGTCACACAAAACTCCAAAAATGGGCTGGACAAAATTCTTGGCACCCTTAAAGGAACACTCTACTCAAAAAAAATCACCCCCCCCCCCGTTTTTTTATCCTAACCTATTCCCTTAATAAATCTTTAGATTTTTTTTTTTTTTTTTTTGTAACTGTGATACTTACCCTAAAATCCTTGTTTCCAGCGGCGTCTTTTTTTTTATACTCACCTCCCTCCTCTTCCGCTCCCGTCCTTCTTGCTGCGTCTTGGCTTCTGGCTTACGTGAGAAGCGCGCATGCGCGCCTCTCACATAAGCCAGCCAATCGGCAGGCTTCCTCCCGGCTCCCTCTGAGGATTAGTGTTGCGCGCAAGAGGATGCGCGCAACACTAACCCTCAGAGGGAGCCGCCAGCTTCTGCGGTGTGTAGGAGACGTCATCGCGCTGAAAGCGCGATGACGTCTCTTACTCGGCAAAAGTCGGCAGAAGCGGGAAATATGATTCCCGCTCTGCTGACTGACAGCTGGGAGGGCGGAGTAAACTCCTCCGCCTCTCTCAGCTGTATTCAGCTTTTACAGCTGAACCGCTGAGCGGAGGGAGGGGGGGGACAGAGGGCAGGATACTCCGGGCATCATGACCACCTAAAATAGCTTAGGTGGTCATGTTGCTTAGAGTATCCCTTTAACTTAATATTTGGTTGCACACCCTTTGGAAAAAATAACTGAAATCAGCCGCTTCCTATAACCATCAATAAGCTTCTTACACCTCTCACCCGGAATTTTGGACCACTCTTCCTTTGCAAACTGCTCCAGGTCTCTCTTATTGGAAGGGCGCCTTTTCTCAACAGCAATTTTAAGATCTCTCCACAGGGGTTCAATGGGATTTAGATCTGGACTCATTGCTGGCCACTTCAGAACTCTCCAGCGCTTTGTTGCCACCCATTTCTGGGGGCTTTTTGACGTATGTTTGGGGTCATTGTCCTGCTGGAAGACCCAAGATCTCGGACTCAAACCCAGCTTTCTGACACTGGGCTCTACAGTGCGACCCAAAATCATTTGGTAATCCTCCGATTTCATGATGCCTTGCACACATTCAAGGTATCCAGTGCCAGAGGCAGTAAAACAACCCGAAAAGATCATTGAACCTCCACCATATTTCACTGTAGGCCTCATTCCGTTTTCGGTAAACAGAATGATGTGCTTTACCAAAAAGCGGTATCTTGGTCTCATCTGTCCACAAGACGTTTTCCCAGAAGGATTTTGACTTACTCAAGTACATTTTGGCAAACTGTAGTCTCTGTGTCAGCAGTGGGGTCCTCCTGGGTCTCCTGCCACAGCGTTTCATTTCATTTAAATGCCGACGGATAGTTCGTGCTGACACTGATGCTCCCTGAGCCTGCAGGACAGCTTGAATTTCTTTGGAAATTGTTTGGGGATGCTTATCCACCATATCCGGACTATCCTGCAATGCAACCTTTCATCAATTTTTCTCTTCCGTCCACCCACAGAGAGATTAGCTACAGTGCCATGGGTTGCAAACTTCTTGATAATGTTGCGCACTGTGGACAAAGGCAAATCTAGATCTCTGGAGATGGACTTGTAACCTTGAGATTGTTGATATTTTTTCCACAATTTTGGCTCTCAAATCCTCAGACTCTTCTCCGCTTTCTGTTGTCCATGCTTAGTGTGGCACACACACACAATGCAAAGACTAAGTGAACTTCTCTCCTTTTTATCTGCTTTCAGGTGTGATTTTTATATTGCCCACACCTGTTACTTGCCCCAGGTGAGTTTACAGGAGCATCACAAGCTTGAAACAATCTTATTTATCCACAATTTTGAAAGGGTGCCAAGAATTTTGTCCAGATCATTTTTGGAGTTTTGTTTGACATTATGTCCAATTTGCTTTTTTCCCTCCTTTTTTGTTTTGTTCTAATACACACAAAAGGGAATAAACATGTGTATAGCAAAACATGTGTTACTGCAATACTTTTCTGTGAGAAATACTTGATTTTCTGGAAAAATGTCTGGGGTGCCAACAATTTCAGCCATGACTGTATAGTAGGCACATGAGATTTGTCACTGCTTTCCCATGTCACGTCTGCACCTAATAAGTACCGGCTGGGTGGCGTAGAGGTAACATCACTGCTCTTCGTGGAGAGAGCCTGTGGAGACATGGGTTCGATCCCCAGGAGCACCTCTCCAGTAAGCGTCCTTGGGCAAGATACCCAACGGTACATACTCGCCACCCAGAACATACTTGAAAACTAGAGAAATCTCAATGTATCCTTCCTGGTAAAATCCTCTCAAAAAAAATAAAAATATGCTCGACAAGGCGGAAACGATCGTCGGGGGTTGCTGCACCTCTCGTGCAGGGATGACGTTCTTGGCAATCAGCACTGGCCACCCTCATTGGGTGAGAGCAGGCTGATTTGCATATGGAGCATTCATCCCTGTAATGGCACATACAAGCTAAAACCTTGTGAGAGCAGGCCACTAGTGCTGTTGCTCGTTCTCAGGACCCTCACAAACCCCCCTTTCGTGACAACATGCCTAAACTCCATTCCTGCATCATGCATGTACCCAAATATTCTCTGTCATACTCAATAAGTGAAGATGTTACTTGCAGCTGGGCTAGTGAGAGAAGATAGAGAACAATAGCCATAATTGCTTGCAGTCTACAGGTCGGTTAACACGTGGTATCAAAGGGGAATGTAGCCTATGCAATTGAAGAGGCAGAAGATCATTTTGTATATAGCAAAAATCCATTGGCCTTACTTTGTGCTGTGCCTTCCAGCCTCTTAAGGTCTTCTTGGTAGGCCTTTAAAGCAGCTTCTTCCATGGCTGCAAATTCCTTTGACATTTTTTCATCTTTTTTTGCCTTGTCCATACTTTTCTGCTTAATCTGGAAAACAGTAGTAAAGCAGAAATATGAACAGTAACTACAAGCAGTAATACCAAAAATAATAAAGAAAGTTTTGCCTTGACAAAACAGCTTGGTACAATAAAAATATTTGTATACAGAAAACAGCAAATATTAAATCATATTATAGAATAAAAATAGTGTCTATGTAGAGGACATCAAAAAGATATAAAACATTAAAAGAAAAGAAAAAAATAGCACTAAATATACAAAGTTCCTTATATGCATGGTAAAGTAGCAAGCGTATTAATCGACATCAGAATCATGCACTACCCGAGCGTAATGTTCCTAGAAATAACTACTCAATAATATTGGCTTTAATTGCTATACCTCATTTATTTTCTTAGTAACATTTTCTTTATGGTTTTTGCCCCTCTCATGAAACTCGACACTCTAAAATGAAAACAAAAATATATGAGGTTATATAGACCATTTAAATGCAGGTTATAAAATGGACAGAAAGAGGGATGGGGATGAATAAAAACACCACTGCCAAACAGCACAGTGGCTGGCTAGCCAAGGCGTTCCAGAGGATTGTAAACAGCACATCCCCCGACACTCATCCATGCTTAAAGCTATATTCTTTTAGTGTTCAATTGCACCCTCAATATATTGTACTCAGTGGCAAGCACATCAGAACGCACTTAAAAAGGGACATTCTTGGCTAAAATAAAAATCGCATAGACCAAACCCTGGTTTTCTTCACTCTCACCATTTTTGGCTTGGAGTACATAAAATTCACGTTCTCTCCACCTGTGCTCTTTTGGCTGGATTGCACCAGCTACGTGAAGGTGTGACAAAAATAAATAAATGCAAACAAATCAGATGCCTCTCATTGCTGGACAAATTTGGAGAACTGTTTGTATTACACAAACTGATCGAAACCTCAGAGAGGTTGTCCTGTGGGAGCCTACCTACAGCCTTCAGGCCAGAGGAATAGATCTCTGCTTTGAAGTGCTGTCACTGATCCCATGGACAACTAGGGTGACATGGATATAGAGAATATTTTGTGTTTTACAGCTCAACATTCTGTTTCCTCACTCTTATCTGAAAAAGTACTGGCTGGGTGGAGTAGAGGTAACATCACTGCTCTGTGTGGAGAGAGCCTGTGGAGACATGGGTTCGATCCCAGCGAGCAACCTCTCCAGTAAGTGTCCTTGGGCAAGACACCTAACGGTACATACTCGCCACCCAGGACATACTTGAAAACGAGAGAAATCTCAATGTATCCTTCCTGGTAAAATACTTTCTCAAAAAAAGTAATAATAAAAAAAAATAAAAAAATGCTCCCCCTTCTCCACAGAACATACTCTGCCACCCATTAACCTCATTGAGAACTGAAAGGAACAGAAAGTGGAGTCTGCAGTACCCAAATGGTTTAAAAATGCCTACAATGCCCTTTAATGCCAAAAATCGTAAGAAGCAATACTGAAACATCTCAGACTTTGACATCACTGCCCTATCATAAAAAAGCACAAGCTGAAGCAACGCTTGCCAGCAATGCATGTTCTTCACATGGAGTTTTCTTACTGGCTTGTTATCTGCGATCCAACACTTGCAGTAAGTGCAAAACTTCTTCGGCTGGGACTTCCAGTAGTCAGCCCTTCAGGAAAAGAAAAAAAAAAGGGTCAATATAAAATACACCAGTTGCATAGAAACTTATACTTTATTATATAGTATTTATGTCAATTTATTAAAATGTTACATGAAAAGGGCTGGGGAGGTAAAATATTAAGCAGAGGAGAAAGGGGAAACAGAAAGGGGAAAAAAGTGAGAGGATAATATTTACAAACCTCTTGCTTGTTTGTAAAGTTGAACTTAAAGATCGTGGCTCAGAAGAGCTCACAATGTAACGCTCTCCCCACATTTTAGGAAAATCAATATCTATCTATATACGATGCACGGCAGGATAGGTGCTTACAGATATAGAGTCACGATGGAAAAGATTAAACCAGCTTCAAGTCTACTTACATGGCTACTGCTTGTGAGCCGCTTCTGCAAAGAAGGAAAAAGAGGTAATATTGCGAGTCCAGCGACGGATCCCAGTTATTCTATTGTTAAAGTCAGTGTACACAGGACTTTGCTGCCAATGAGCATTTAAAATGGACCAAGAGGAATGTGCACATTTTAGGGATTTATCCGGGAGTTGTATACATCCACAAGGTTGTTCTAAGACATGCAGGAATTCAGCACCTGTCACGCACTTCTGTCAAGACATCCCTAAAAATGCTTTATAGTGTCCTATCATAACCCCCCCTATTGTACCTTTTCCTGATCACTCTCCCACTGCCCCATGCATCCCGATTACGTCTCATACCTCAGGCATTTACCCTAACCTCTGTATCACATCACACCACTCCTCTTAGATTGTAAGCTCTTGTGCCGGGTCCTCGTTTACTAAATCATTCTCAATGTGTCTAACTTGCTAATGTTATGTTTGTTTTGCTCTACCCATTGTACAGAGTTGCGGAATATGTTGGCGCTTTATGAATAATTGTCGCGTTTGTGTAGAATTTTAAAAAAGCCATCTCAGTAACACTGTATTTTAGCGGCGTAAATGATGTGATTGACAATCCAACTGTATTTTAGCATTATAAATTATGTTCCAACGTTTAAAGCCCAACTTGATACATTTACAACGTTATTAGATTTCAGTTAGGCTTCCAACCAAAGAGATGCCATACACCCGCACAACTCACACACTGCAGTCACCAGAAGAGAAATACACAGATCTGGCCCATGATAGGGACTGACCCTCCAGAATAGGGACGCTTGGGAGGTTGTTGTTCGCTACAAGCCTGCTGGTGAGGTTAGCTGGTCCTCTGCAGATACACTATACACACGTACCGGTCAATACCTTGGCATTACAGCTCAAACACTCACCAGGTATATAGCCAGGTCCCGCGCGCACACGCAGGTCACATGTCCCAGAATGTTGGGGAGAGGTGGTAGGCCCAGCCCGCGGAGGAGCCCTGGCTGCTGAACGCAGATAAAGCAGCACTGGCAGTGAGCCGCGAGACACACACACACAAGTCTGGTAATCGCAAAACTCAAACTACAGGAGCCGCGGAGGGACAAAGGTCATTCAGTACGGTGGCCGCGGAGGGAGATTGTTCTGGAAGGCCTTCGCCCTGCATACGGCGGCTGCGTAGGGCTATTACGCGTTTGTTTATTCCAGCAGTCTCCTCCCGCCCCCTGATGCTGGGTGGGGGAGTGAACTTGGAGCGGAGTTGAACTGGCAGCCAGTCCGGCGGATACTCAGAGTATCTCCAAGAGCCCGGGCAGGGCAGACCAAGCCGCCCGGGGCTCTCACCCGCTCAGGTGAGTGTCCTCTCGCGGTTTCGGGGTGTGCTGCGGCGCAGTGAGTGCCGCGCGTTGCTTTGCATTTTGACTCGTTTTGGGTCTTGCTATGGCTCGCGGGGTCCGAGCTGACAGAGGCTCGTCTACGGGCCCGTGCCCAGTGTTTACACAGCGAGGGCTCCCTGGGGTGCTGTCACGTGACCGGCATCCTGTCAGCGAGGGCTTCCAGCTGTGGCGGGCAACGACCACGAGCGAGATCACATGACTGTCAGCACAACGCGTTGTGTGAGGTGCAGGAGCAGCGCCTCCAGCGGGCTTCCCATATGGTCTAGCGGTTAGGATTCCTGGTTTTCACCCAGGCGGCCCGGGTTCGACTCCCGGTATGGGAAAGACAGACATTTTTACAATTATTGCTGGTTTTCTCCCACTTGTTGTGCTGTTTATTTTGTTTTGAAGTTATTATCGTTTTGTGGTTTGAATTATAACAGCTTCCTCTGTTACATGTATTTATAAAGCACTAAGTTCTGTAGCGCTGTACGATGGGTGAGACCGAATAAACAATATACATGTTAAAGACACAGAACAGTAGGAGAGGGGACCCTGCCCAAGAGCTTACAATCCTCACTAGTGGCAAACTAACCTCTACACAAACAGTCCAGTGTTTTTTGTACTTTCCCCTGATTGCAGTTCAACGTCATGATAAAAGATGCATTTTTTCCTAATTTGCATTAATTAATAATTTCTATTTATAAGCGGAGTCCGCTGACCTAAACACACCCGCTTTACATAGCGCAGAGACCGGGCCGCTTTGCTCCTTTCAGTCCAACTGCTTCAGAATTCCCTTTAGGAAATGGCTTTTTTTTATTATTATTATTAACCTTGCACTTTTTGTAAAGAGAAAGATATCATTTTTATTTTTAAACCTGGAATGTGTAACATAACTAGGTTACAACCGCAACTCTGCGTAAAGATGGCTTTTCTGAGATGCATAAAAGAATGTAAATTTTTCGCGTATTCCTTTTATCCTTTACAGCAGATCCATAGGAGGATCGAGCTTTGTAGCGCTGAGCGCACTAACTGCGTTCAGCGAGGTGGTGTTCTGGCACATGTGGGAACCTCTCATATGTGGGGACTGGCGCACTTCCGGTGACGTTTCAGCCGCTCACATCAAGGAACCACCAGCAATGCGCATGCGCATACCGTCGATTCGTCGGAGACGCGCTCGCTCCGATTAGCAGCCATCTTGGAATATGTTGACGCTTTATACATAATTGTACTTGGGGCTGGGGAGACACAGGGTATATATAAATCAGAACTTCACAGGGACTGCTTCCTGTTATTTGCTGAGAATATCAGCAGATGGCAGGACAAACACTGTATCACCCTTGCAGGACCTCATACAGCTGTGCTCTGCAAGCAGCCTGCGTGTGCGTGCATGAGAGCTGGGGTAACCAATTTCTTTAGCAAGACACCGGAAACTGAAATCAGCCATCATAAATATAGCACAGGAAAAGATGGCTGCTAATCGGCGCAAGCGCGTCTCCGACGAATCGGCGGTACGCATGCGCATTGCTGGTGGTTCCTTGATAGGAGCGGCTGAAACGTCACCGGAAGTGCGCCGGTCCCCACAGATGAGAGGTTCCCACATGTGCCAGAACAGTGGCCACACGGGCGCCAGAGTGGAAGTCCACTCTCAGGTACGTTTCTTCCGCTCTCAAAAACCCTTGTGTGACCGCAGCCTAAATCCTGCAATCAGTGAGTAGCAAATCGTATCACCTGTGCTGTTTTTCAGATATCTGGCAAACCTGGCCTGTCAGCGGGTCCTGAGGACAGTGCTGGGAAACACTGCTCTAGACTGTGCGAGGTAAGGGACACCATGTCACAAGGGACATTATCGACATAAAGGCAGCAGTCAAGGATGAGGGGCAAGAAAAGAAGGGGATAGGAAGGTACAAAGAATGGGGCAATGTAACCAGGTTAGAGTGGCATTGTTAATGGTGGAGGGAGCAAATGATGGATATATAAAGGAACTCCCTCAATCTTATCTCTACACACTCAGTGAGTGACCCCCCCCCCCGAGTTCTCCTTGTATTATGCCCTCTCCATGACTGTTGTAATGCAGCGGTTAAATTGTTGAGCTTTTTGTTACATCATATGTGAGGGCTGCTCCTTGTAGCATCTTTTACAGAAGTGCGATCACAGAGAATTTTGTTTCTTGCAGTGAAAACCTCTCTTGCTTTAAAAATATATGCAAATGAGGTACTATATGCAAATTTATTTTTATTGTATTACAGTGAAAGAGTATAAAAATGTTTCGGAAGTGAAGGGGTAAGCTAAATAAAAAGGCAACTGATGCTTCTTTTTATACAGCAGAGTTTTCTGCCGCCCCCCCCCCCCAACTCGGCTCTCTAATCTTTTATATCTATCCTCTCCAATATCTCTTACCCCCTAATATGAATAAGGACTATAAGATCGCAGAGTCTACAGTATCCAGAAAAACTGTCGAACAGGATTAACAACTTGTAGATAAAAAATAAATATGGTTTCTTAAATTTCTCGAATGTTGCTTTTCATGGACTGGATTGATCAAGGAGAGCTTTAAAAGTTAGTATAGTAGAAAGCCCCTTTCATAAATTCATAATCTCTTGTATCGGCCTTTCTTTCCGCCTGGGCTCCTGTGTTCTGTTCCATGCAGCACACTCTCACATGACGTGCTGGACCCTCCCAGCCTGGGGTTTCCCTGGAAGTGCTGTTGCCTCCTCCTGATTACCGGGAATAGCTCTTGTGTTTTCCCCAGGCCTGAGCCCATGTGACTGGGGGAGCGGCCCTGCTGCCTGGCCCCATGGACACAGACATGGCTGTATGGGATTGGTTGCACTGAAATTGCGTGTCCCAGCTGGGGGTGGGGGGGGGGGCGTACAAAGCATGTGACATTCACTGACACTTATTGTTCCAAACATCAGCAGGAACATGTAATGACTGTGTGTCTGTGTCATGCCTCAGTACTGCTTTAGAATTATACAACAGCCCTGCAACCAGACAAAATGCAATGTGTAGTGTGCTGTCGTTACATACATCACTGCAGGAAAGTTGTTTCCATGAGGTTAACATGGTTGTTTCTAGGCATAAGTGTTGTGTATGTGTGTCAAAGGGACACTATTCAGAGTTTTTTCTTCTTACAGCCTCTGTCCAATTATTTTTTTTGGGGTATTTCTTACTTTTTCTCCCTCGCCGTGCGCAGCTCCTCCTTTTCGGCTCTGGGACTGTTGAACCTGGAAGTCTCTAAAGCTTTGTAACGCAATTTGCTCTCGTATGAAACTTGCATAGGATAGGAGCTACAAATTACACAATGGGGTTTGCACACTTTACGTCCGCAGCGACTGTGCAGGACATTGGCTCAGAGCTGCCGCTGCCTTTTTGAGCTATTGCAGTTGGCTTCAGAGAGGGTGACGTCAGCATTCTCGCCACGTTCCGACATGACTCTGACAGCCAGAATATTAAAAAATCCCAGCTGATGCTGGGTGCAGGAAACTCCTCAACATCACCCAGCGATATCTCCAGGGGAATGGAGGGGGGGGGGGCACTACATCCTGACCACTTTTTTATTTGTAAAGTGGTCGGGATTAGTAGTGTCTCTTTTAAATATCCTTATAATAAAATTAGGGATGCACCTAATACCTTTTTTTTTTTTTGCACTCAACGAGCTGGCCAGACAGGCGTCGAGTGGAAGCAACGTCCACTCTTATGGACGTTTCTTCCTCTCTCCAATGATGCTCGTCTGACCCCCCCCCCCCCCCAGCCTTAAACACACAGAACAGTAGGAGAGAGGACTCTGTTTCAGAGCTTACAATCTAATGTGTACCAGACCTCTGCAAGATTTCGCAAGAGCGTGGCTGGAGGCGAGCGCCGCGTTACAACCTTCACATGCCTGCCGCTGCTTGCTGGAAAGCGGCCAGCCGGAGGGGCCTGGCACAATGCTGCTACTGCATTTCAGCCCCAGCCCAGTGCTGGCTTCTGGTATTGGTAGAAGTATCGGGGGCATTTTCACGAGTACAAGTACGTGTGCAAATGCCTGGTATTGGTGTATCTTTGGATAAAATGATTATAGATTAGTTATAGCATCATTTAGTTAAGTGCAACACATGGAGAATATTGGGAGAGAGGAGCCTGCTCAACAGCTTGCAAAGAGGAGTGTGGTGACACACAGAGGTCACAGTATGAAAATAATTGGGATGCATGGGGGCTGTGTGGGAATTGACTCAAGGTGCAATAGAGGTTTATGAAGTGAGCTGATAGGCCTTTCTAAAGTAATGTGATTTTGAAAGGCTGGGTGGAGTAGAGGTAACATCACTGCTCTGCGTGGAGAGAGCCTGTGGAGACATGGGTTCGATCCCGGCAAGAGCACCTCTCTAGTAAGTGTCCTTGGGCAAGACACCTAACGTACATACTCGCCACCCAGGACATACTTGAAAACGAGAGAAATCTCAATGTATCCATCCTGGTAAAATCCTTTCTAAATAAATAAAATAGTTGACATGTATTACGTCAGTGGTTCTCAAATCCAGTGCAGGAGATGTGATAACACTGGAGTGCCTTTTCAAATTACACTGAGCACTGTGCAATCCTTACTGGAAAAACAACAAGCGTGCTGTGCGTGCGCTCGCACACAGCCTGCGTGACCTCATTTCCTCTTACACACTAACTTGTGTTATTTTCTGAGAAATCGTTCATTCTGAGTAAGGAACATGTATTTCGTAATTTCACACTGACTGCAGCACAACAAACTCATTTTATGTGTACGGGGCCCCGAGGGACACAATGAAATCATTTTATTCTGATGCAAACTCTTGGCATGTGGTCATCTCCTATTCAATAGTCTACTGCATGCGTGTGTTTGTGTACACATATCAAGGACTGTTGTCATTATATGTACATAGTGTATGCCAGTATCTGGTGTCAGGCTTGATTTTACTGCTCTTGTCTCTGTGCATGTCTGCCGATCCTATGTGTGAATCAAACTGGCCTGATGGAAGCTGTCACAGACAGACCCCCTGTCTTTACCATGGAGGGAGATTTGCAATCATTCTGAAGGAAAACATTGAATGTGTCTCTTATTTGGCACGCCAAGTCAGATTTGTTCGTCTCCCCCCCCCCCCCCGATCATATACACGTACTGGCGTAGCGTGGGTTGTCAGCGCCTGGGGCAAGGCAATAATTATCCCCCCCCCCAACCTGTGGACACGGTAACACACCCTGATTCCCTTCTACCAGTAGAGTATTGACCCCCTTACCCCACAAGAAAATGTATTGTATATTAACAAAATACTGATATAATAAACAATGAAACCCCCCCCCCCCTCCAGCTACGCCACTGCTACCAGTCACCCTGTCCCAGTATACATTATAGGGATGCACCAATACCAGTATCGGTGCCGATACTACCGTTTTGACAAGTACTCGTCAAAAATTGCCCGATACGTTTACCGATACTTCCGCTCCAGCGGGACAGCAAACTCGGCCTCCGGCGCTTCAATCGCGGCATCCGGGCTTGAAACTGCTTGAATCGCTTCAAACTCTGCCTCCGCCGCTCACTCTGTGCGTGTTCGTCACACGAGTCAGCGCATCACCGCAGCAAGAGACTGACAGATCACGTGGGACTGGCTGTTAGTCATAAAGGAGTGGCACGTCTCACTAGAAGCAGGTGCGTATGTTCTGGCTGTCTCCTTCCCCCCCCCCCCCCCCAACAAAAAAAATTAATTTCTTTTACCCAGCAACTTGTTTCTGTTAGTTTGCAGGGGGAAGGGACAGACATACAATAAACTTTGCAGGCCTGATTAAGCGGTTCGGAGGCCTGTCCCGACACTCCGATAATTTATTTTGCCCAGCAACTTATTTATCGGAGTGTCGGGACAGCCCTCCGAACTGCTGCATCAGGCCTCCAAAGTTTATAGTATGTCTGTCCCTTCCCCCCACAAATGAAAGAAACAAGTTGCTGGGCAAAATAAATTATCGGAGTGCCGGGACAGGCCTCCAAACGGCTGCATCAGGCCTGCAAAGTTTATTGTTTATCTGCCCCTTCTCCCAACGAAGGAAAATAAATTGATAGGGGGAAAAACGGAGTGCTGGGACAGCAGGACTCTGAAATTTATATTCAGTCTGTCTGTCTGTCACCTCTCCTCCCCCCCCCCACCCCCTAAAGAAAATAAATTGATAGGGGGAAAAACAAACAGTGATTATAGCAAATTAATATTCATTCATCTTTGACCATGCTGTGAATACAGCATGAATAAACAAAATTACATTTTTTTCCCATTGCTGAATAGTGAATAGAAGAATAGTGATTTATTATTAATCACTATTCAGCAATGGAAAAAAAGTCATTATTTCGTATTGCTTTAGAAAAAATGTGTCCTGTCCCTTTTAAGAAAAAGTATCGGTAATTGGTAACGGTGAGTACTTGAACAAAAGTATCGGTACTCGGTCTTAAAAAAGTGGTATTGGTGCATCCCTAATACACTAGCATAGTTCCACTCTCACACTATACTCAATCACTCCCTCCCTCCATGTACCCCCAGTCACTTTCTGCCAGTATCCCTCACTGTGTTTGGTCACGCTGTCCTAGTCCTCCCTTCTGAACGCTGAGTGCTAAGTCACCGCTGGTGCCGCAAAACTGGCGGCTACCCGTTCAATGGCCTCTCCCGGCACCAGTGTCTGTGAGCGGACACCTTGCTGATCCCTGCTGGAAAATATTAGTGGTTCAAACGTCTTTTGAAATTTTGCACCCCCCCCCCCAAGAAAATTGCGCCTGGGGCGGGTGCCCTCCTTCCCCCCCACGCTATGCTACTGCTTCACATAGCACCTTTTAAGGATGAGGAGCAGAGGGGGGGGGGGAAGCATTCAGAAGGATATCTTTTGTTCTCCGATCTAGATCGTTGGGCAAACAATAGGATAGATACAGTATTCATATTGTCATTTTTAATTCTTGCCAATCTCATGAGACCTCCTCCTTTCAAGCAGGTGAACATCTTTAATAGGTGAAGAATGGACAGCGGGGGGGGGGGGGTGGAGTGTGTGTGTGTGTGTGTCTTGGATTTCAGAAAACACTGGTGTTTAGCGTTGTAGCAAAAACAAATGAAAACTGCTGTTGTTGCTATGGCGACACACGTTTGCACCCCCCCACAAAAAAATAAATTTTTGAGCAGTCGATTCTCACAAGAGAATTGTCATTGAATTACTCACACCCCCCCCCCCCTCTCATAATCCTCTTTCTGTAACATACTTCCTGATCAGTGTGACTGGGATACCAAATCACCATGGCCCCTGCAAGGAGCATACATCACTTTTGATGCTGCCTTTTTAAGTCCAGTTTTGCTGTATTATCTACGATTCTTTTGCAAATTGATTTAAACCCCAATTCAGTCTTTTCTCTCCTAGCTGAGTCTCCTAGTCTTTCACACTCTGTGCCCTTTGTTAATATTCTACCTTTTCTAAAGTAAACACTAACCAGCAAATACTATGTCCTCTGATATGTCACGGTGATAGGGTCTTCGTTTCCTCCTGTTCGGGTTTGTCAAAATGTTGTTCAATGTATTGTAACCCTGTCTATACTATGCCCATTGTACAGCGCTGTGGAATATGCAAGCGCTTTAGAAATAATAATATAGGAATACGATATCTGTTGTGCCTTGCCATCTATTGTACTTTATCATTTAATGATGATAACACACCTTTCAATTTTGTTTTGAAGCCATTACTAGATGTTTCCCTCACATTCATTGTCATTGAAGGTATTAATGGATAAGTATGTCTTTTGGCTGACACAAAGATTTGCAACAGGGTTGACGTTCCTGGAGGGATCAGCCAAATGACAAATGATTTGGGTAAACTAAAAGAATAGTCGGAGCTGTGGCAATTGAGTTTAAATGTGGATAAGTGCAAGATAATGCACCTGGGGCGTAAAAACCCAAAGGCTGAATATAGAATATTTGATACAGTCCTAACCTCAACATCTGAGGAAAGGGATTTAGGGGTTATTATTTCAGAGGATCTAAGGGTAAGTAGTCAATGTAATAGAGCAGCAGGAAATGCTAGCAGAATGCTTGGTTGTGTAGGGAGAGGTATTAGCAGTAGGAAAAGGGAAGTGCTCATGCCACTGTACAGAGCACTGGTGAGATCTCACTTGGAGTACTGTGTGCAGTACTGGAGACCGTATCTCCAGAAGGATATAGACATCTTAGAGAGAGTTCAGAGAAGGGCTACTAAAATGGTGTACGGCTTGGAGAAAAGTTACCAGGAAAGGCTTAATGATCTTAACATGTATAGCTTGGAAAAAAGACACGAGACAGAGGAGATATGATAGAAACATTTAAATACGTAAAGGGAATCCACAAGGTAGAGGAAGGGAGTATATTTAAAAGGAAATAAAGTAGCAAAACAAGAGGACATAGTCTTAGATTAGAGGGGCAAAGGTTTAAGGCTGGGGTCAGACGAGCGCAGTGTTAACGTCCGTGTTGCCCGCACATAAGTACGTCCGTGATAGCATACAATTGTGTTAAATGGAGCCCCACACACGAAGTGCGGGGGCTGACGGACGCTGCAAACGGGCGCAGGTTAGGCAAGAACGTAGTACTGCTAGAACGGACGTGCAGAGTGCGCCACGTCCACAACGTCCGCATAGCTTTCTGTGTGAGTGATGCAACAAGGTCAGACGGACTGCATTTATACGTCCAGCATTTTTGACGGACAGAATGTTTTATCATTGTAATTTATTTTCCCTGCTACATCAGTCAAAAAATACGTCAGTGAAAAAAACGGACTGTGTGGCCACTACCTTGTTGTCAGTCAGTAAGTACGTCCGTACTGCACGGACGCACAGTCCGTACAAAATGCGCTCATCTGACCCTAGCCTAAAAGTAACCTCTGGAAGCATTATTTTACTGAGAGGGTGGTGGATACATGGAACAGTCTTCCAGTTGAAGTGGTAGAGGCCAAAATAGTAATTGAATTTAAGCAGGCATGGGATAGGCATAGAAACATAGAAAAATTTCGGCATTTAAGAACCTTTCGGTCCATCTAGTCTGCCCAATTACATGGATACTTTACCTGGATTTATCTTTTGTTTAGGATAGCCTTATGCCTATCCCATGCCTGCTTAAATTCAATTACTGTTTTGGCCTCTACCACTTCAACTGGAAGACTGTTCCATGTATCCACCACCCTCTCAGTAAAATAATGCTTCCTGATGTTACTTTTAAACCTTTGCCCCTCTAATCTAAGACTATGTCCTCTTTGTTTGCTACTTTATTTCCTTTTAAATATACTCCCTTCCTCTACCTTGTGGATTCCCTTTACGTATTTAAATGTTTCTATCATATCTCCTCGGTCTCGTCTTTTTTCCAAGCTGTACATGTTAAAATCATTAAGCCTTTCCTGGTAACTTTTCTCCTTCAAGCCGTACACCATTTTAGTAGCCCTTCTCTGAACTCTCTCTAAGATGTCTATATCCTTCTGGAGATACGGTCTCCAGTACTGCACACAGTACTCCAAGTGAGGTCTCACCAGTGCTCTGTACAGTGGCATGAGCACTTCCCTTTTCCTACTGCTAATACCTCTCCCTACGCTAGCAGAATGCTTGGTTGTATTTCCTGCTGCTCTATTACATTGACTACTTACCTTTTAGATCCTCTGAAATAATGACCCCTAAATCCCTTTCCTCAGATGTTGAGGTTAGGACTGTATCAAATATTCTATATTCAGCCCTTGGGTTTTTACGTCCCAGGTGCATTATCTTGCACTTATCCACGTTAAAACTCAATTGCCACAGCTCCGACCATTTTTTTCAGTTTACCTAAATCATTTGGCTGATCCCTCCAGGAACGTCAACCCTGTTGCAAATCTTTGTGTCATCAGCAAAAAGACATACTTTTCCATTAATACCTTCTGCAATATCACTAATCAAAATATTAAATAGACTGGGTCCAAGTACTGACCCCTGAGGTACCCCACTGGTAACAAGACCTTGCGCCGAATAAACTCCATTTACCACAACCCTCTGTTGCCTGTTACTCAGCCACTGCCTAATCCATTCAACAATATTGGAATCCAAGCTCAAAGATTGCAATTTATTGATAAGCCTTCTATGCGGAACAGTATCAAAAGCCTTACTGAAATCTAAATAAGCAAAGTCTACTGCACCACCTGTGTCTATTATTTTTGTTACCCAATCAAAAAAATCAATAAGATTAGTTTGGCATGATCTCCCTGAGGTAAACCCATGTTGTTTCTGATCCTGTAATCTATGTGCTTTTAGATGTTCAACAATCCTTTCCTTTAACATGGTTTCCATTAATTTCCCCACTACTGTCGTAAGACTAACTGGCCTATAGTTCCCAGATTCCTCCCTACTACCCTTCTTGTGAATGGGCACAACATTTGCTAATTTCCTGTCTTCTGGGACGACTCCCGTTAGCAAGGATTGGTTAAATAAATCTGTTAACGGTTTTGCTATTACATCACTGAGCTCTTTTAATAATTTAGGGTGGATCCCATCAGGCCCCATTGACTTATTTGTCTTTACTTTAGACAGCTGCTGTAGAACCTCCTCCTCTGTAAACTCCTATGTAAATGTCTCTTTAGTGTTCTCTCCTAACTGAGGTCCCTTTCCTTCCTTTTCTTCTGCAAAGACTGAACAAAAATATTCATTGAGGCAGTCAGCGAGACTTTTATCCTCTTCTACATACCTTCCTTCCTTTGTTTTTAATCGAACTAATCCTTGTTTTACTTTTCTTTTCTCGTTTATGTATCTAAAAAATGTTTTGTCCCCCTTTTTTACTGACTGAGCTATTTTAGCATAAGGCTATCCTAAACAAAAGATAAATCCAGGTAAAGTATCCATGTAATTGGGCAGACTAGATGGGCCGAAAGGTTCTTATCTGCCGACATTTTTCTATGTTTCTATTGCCCTCTAATTGCTTAGTCCCCTTGCTGATGGGTACTCCAGTTCTAGGATTATATATAGCGTGATTAGAAATGCGTCTGAATCTGTGGAAGGGGAAGTTTGATGTCCTTTCTTTTTTCGTGGAAACGTGTTTCTGTTAATTGGTTTTGGGAATGCATTTGAGAGGTTGGGAGGAGTTTGCTATCAGGTGTTTTTGAGGTGACCATGATGGTGGGGCGTTCTTGATCAAAAGATTGTTGTGAGGAGAATAGAAAGAAATCCAAAGGTGAAATATACAGCATATCTAGATCCAATCCTGGAACTTGTGCTGTGTGCGTTTGGGGAGGGGGGGGGTTGTCTCCTGCCTGCATAAGTACCACGGCCAGCTAATTGTGAAAACCCTGCGTGCTGAGATAGTTGACTTTGCGTACACTTCTTATGGCCTTACACTTTAAAGGTACACTATCACTAGCCTAAGCTGTAACTAGATTGCTTGTGCTTTATAAAACACATGCTACGGTTTTTCCTCTGTATTAATTACCGAACATGTAAAATGGTAAAAAAAATATTGTTTTTGAGGATTTTTCCCATGGTGCACCATTACTAAAATCTGAACACCAGTTTCACTTTACAGTAGTGAAGAGGCAATGGGGTGATGGAGGGAATGTTTAGAGAAGTCTGCAGGGGATCTATTGTGTTGTCTTTGCTACTCGAGATAAGAGATCGCAACTAAATGTGATAGGATCCAGGACTTGAAAGACCTCTACCTCCTGCTGACGTCCCTTGCATACATCACACACAATGCAATCCTTATGAATCGGTTTTTCCGGACCCTTGACAAATTCACTCCATTTCTATGCTCGGTGAGGAGCAACACACAAAAGATCACACAACGAATGCACCCAGTGCCACATAGAGTAAAATATTTTCTTAACTAAACAAGAGAAACAAAGCACATGTAAGAACTCGGCAACATAAATCTTATTTTGCTTTTTTTTTTGTGGTAGTGGCCCATTTAGGCCGGGTGCACACGAGCGTAGTCTGCTGCGCACAGTACGCGCATTAAGGACACCCTTTATGACGGAAGAGATTGGTAGACGCCAGATGATCTGTTATTTTTGACGGTTGTCGTAAAAACGGAATTTGAGCAGTTGCGCTCATTTGACGTTCTGTTCCCACCTTCACCACGCAGCCAACGTCGTCTATACAGCATCAATCCTAGCGCTTTCGCATTGGTGTTTCCATGACGGACGTCTTCAGCGCGCGTAATGCGTTGCTGAGTACTATGTGTGTTCTCTATCCTCGTCATTATATGCTACAATGGACGTCCTATAGTGGGCCATAACGCGTGTACTGTGTGCAGACTACACTCGTGTGCACCCAGCCAAACATTGAAACCATAACCAGTCACAATAGTGATTACATTCTGATCGGTAATTACTGAGCAGCCCGGCGCAATCGTTGCTGTAGAGCACGGGGCTCTCTGTGCTTTTATGTATTGGTGCACATTCTACCCTTTGGAAGTGGAACTCTGTGTAGCGACAATATGTGTTTATATCACACAGCTCATGACATGCTATCCTCAACAATAACATGAAACCACAGTGCTGACTATTGGGGTCTGTTATAAATTTATCTGTGCTCGTTCATCTATACCAGTGTTTGGTTATGGACAGGGAAAGGCCTTGGATTAGAGTGGGTTCCAATCTTTCCATCTTCAAGTTTATGAACACCTCTGTGAAGCCAGCTCCAAATTGTCCATGCCAGATCTTGACAAATCTAAGGGACAGCTAGCCATGTGTTCCTTAAAACTTAACCCTTCTAAGTATCTGGTTATAGCCTACATAAATAGGGGCAGGGCTCAACACTCGAGTGAGCGTCCAGCCAATCCTATTGCTCACAATGTGAGAGTAGAGTCATTGGCAGGAACTTGTTCCCAAGATGGGTCCTTTTTTCCTGGAACACATTAATTAATTTAGTTGATTTCTCTAGTTTTCAAGTACTCCTGGGTTCAAGAACTTTAAAATGTTAGTTGTTACAGAAATACAAAGTAATACAACGCAAGATATTAAAAGAAACACAAATATACAGATTAACGGAAAATAAATATGTAGGAAATAGTCATTATGTTACAGATTAAGCCGAGACCAGTGGCAATTTATAATCTGCTTTTGGATGGAGATAAACCACTGCAATTGGGCTGAATCAGACCGAGGAGAGAGGTGAGATGGACACTCATTAAGTGGTCAGTGGCCAGAGTGTCCCTTTTTAACCATGTAGATGAGGGTATTTTTTTATTTTCCACTGCCTTCACGTCATGTAACACTGCAGGTTTGCAGAGTGGAGGCTGGTCAGAAAGGACTTGTCTTAGACTTTTCAGATGGTGCTGTTAAATTAGGTGCCACAAAATTCTCCAAATAGAATAACCTAGGCACACACGCCTTTATTGTAAGTACTCTTTGAGTAAACGTGTCACAGAAAATGTTATACGGTTATATTTTGCATGGTCTGGAGCAGGACCTGTTGAAGTATTGGTTCCTTTGCCATTTTAAAAATCAAGGTACATCAACCGCTCACATCCCGCCGCCTCAAAGGGAGATATCACCAGCAGATTAATCTCTTAATGTTCTGCTCATCAGACTGGTGGAAATTTCCATCGCCATCCAGTTTACGAAAGGTAAACATCCAGATGCTCTCTGACCACGCAGCCTATGACATCATCCACAGGGAATGCCGAGCTCTGTGAGCTGGGTGTAATGTCTTCCCACCCATGATGGAGAGTTTTATTCCATCCATTTCTTGTGTATTACTACACAACAGATCTGTGTCATGGACATCCTTCTTGAGAGTTTTATATTTTGTAAGGGTTTATTGGATTTTGAATGAAAGGAATGGGGTCCAGAAAATAGGGAGGTTCGGTAAAGGGATCACATGAAATTAAACTACTAAAAGAATGGGTGTTATGGAGCAGTGTTTCCCAAACCTTTATGGAGAAGTACCCCTGCAGGTCTAAAAATAAATAAATAGAAATTACTTTCGAGACATTTTTGATTGGGTGTGATGGGTTCTGTGTGTACAATGTATATGAGTTTATTTTTTTATTTTTTGGTGTGTGTGTGTGACGTGAGTCGCTTTGGACTCGAACATGGGCCTAGAGATGTGGGCCTGATGTTTCATATTGTTTTCCTGCCGTTTCCTTTGAAAGTCACCCTGTATCTATAATATTAGGTGCAAGGTGTTTGTTTTCTGTGTGCTCTATTACCTGATGTCTGGTTTTTTTTTTTTATTAATATTCCTTTGTTTATCCGTCAAAGCGCTAGGACGCGCGTTGACGGAGCTTCACACCGCAATCCTCCATAGGAGGATAGAGCCGTGCGCTCAGCGAGGTGGCCAGACGGGCGTCGAGTGGAAGGAACTTCCACTCTCAAGGACGTTCCTTCCGCTCTTCAAATACGCTCGTCTGACGCCAGCTTTAGTTAGCACCAACTTTGTAATATGGCCCAGGGGATTTAGTTACATGCTCAGTCTGTGTGAACTGCTCCTTCTGCCAGTGCTGTCATGTGGCTCACGCAGGGGCAGGAGTCTGCAAAGGGAGGGAGCTGGTAAGTGAAGCGCCTGCATGTAGGTCGGGAGGGAGAAGTCCGCCGACTTCTTTTAAACTGAAATAACTTAAAGGGTGGAAATAAACATTTTGCAAATTTACATCTTTTATTTAACACTGTCAATTGGATTAGGTCAGAGGTCAGCAACCAGGGCTCCCTGATGTTTTTGGGAACTACATTTCCCATGTGGCTCAGTCCGCCTAATGGGTGACTGAGCATTGTGGGAGATGTAGTTCCTAAAACATCAGGGAGCCAAGGTTGCCGACCCCCTGGCTTGGGTAAAGATCCAAAACTGCTAGACTGTCGTTTAAAAAAATTTGTTTTGGCCCCCTGCCTTTCTTATTTGTATTATGTTTGTGCTGTTTGTAATCAGTAGGGTGTTTTTTTTTTTTTTCATCATAAACATTTAAAAGGGCGTTTAAAGGCATCGTGACAGAAGTGCAAATCTTCAAAAACCTAGGGCTTGTCTGACATTTGTAAAATGTCCTGTGCTTAAACCCGGAGACCTCCCGGAGGTCTCTCAGCTTTTGTACGCAATTTGAATCGCTTAGATAAATTGCGCAGTGCTAATGGGCCTGCGCTCTTGGCGTACGCAAGTCCCATAGCGCTTGCGCGGATCTAATCCATCGGCTTTCTCCCTGACAACCGCTGGTGATCACACTAGTGACCGACAGCCGGGAAGTTCAAACCTCCTGGTTGGGGGAGAGGGTGTGGCAATCTCTCCACTTAACTATGTTTTAAACCGTTTGTGGGACCTGGGTGGGGGGGATACTCCACACGCCATGTCCACTTTAAAAAGCTAAATTGGTCAGAGTGTGTAGAATATCCCTTTAGCATTGGGTTCAAATAAAGCAGAAGCGAAGGATTTAGGGTTGTACTGATACTAGTATCGGTGCTGATGCCGGGTACTGCAGGAGTACTTGGTACTCGTGCAGTACCCCTGATTATTTCCCCTGATACCGGAAGCCGGCTTGCCGGCATCCAAGGGGCTGGGGCGGCTGTCCGGATGCTCTATCGGCATTCGGACAGGCCCTGCAGCTGCTCACCGCGTTCATACTTGCCTTCCTGAGCGACGCCGTGAAAGTTCCCGCACGTGCGTGCACTCGTTGGAAGGCCCCCAGCCGCGATCACGTGGTCCCACGTGATCGTGGCTGGGGCCTTCCAACGAGCGCACGCACGTGCGGGAACTTTCCTAGCGTCGCTCAGGAAGGTAAGTATGAATGCTGTGAGCAGCTGCAGGGCTCTATCGGCATTCGGACAGGCACCTGGAGCTCTCCGCGATCATACTTACCTTCCTGAGCGACGCCGGGAAAGCTTCCGCTCGTTGGGAGGCCCCCAGCCGCGATCACATGGGACCACGTGATCGTGGCTGGGGGCCTTCCAACGAGCGCATGCGCAAAGACTTTCCCTGCATCGCTCAGGAAGGTAAGTATGATCGCGGAGAGTGCCAGGTGAGCTGGGGGGGGCATGTCCATGTGAGCTGGGTTCATTTTTATGAGGTCTGTTCTTATTGGAAAGCGGTCACATGACATAAAAGTATCGGTACTCGGTCTTAAAGTGGTATCGGTGCATCCCTAGAAGGATTTGTAGTATAAGCCAGGGAGCCGAGGGAAAAATCATACCTGATATTCTAAACGCCCAGGGCGATGAGGGCAGCAGCGGGAGCCGGTACTATGCCACACATGCCATGTCTTCAAGCCCTGTTACAGGCCTTACATACATATTTCATGTCCCTCGCTATGCTGCTTCATCCAGTTATTGCAGTGGTCTGTCTAGTACTTCAGCCCAGGCCTTCACAAATATATATATATCAAATGTGGGATCCAATGACTGCATTTTAAAAGCCAGATCTAGATTCCTATATTTGTGTAACGTTATCCTGAAATGAAGGAGCCAGGGGTACAATTTTTTTTTTTTTTTTTTTTTTTTTTGTTTACCTGGCACATGGATTTATTAAGTCCTTGAGCAGGACCTGACAAATCCCAAGAGCTCAGTTAGGGTTGCCAAATTGTCCCTATTTTCCGAACCCCTATTTATTCATGTTGATGGGCAGTGCATGAAAATTGCAACCCTGCAGCATGTAGAATCCGTACGCTGCATGTAAGAAATCAAATGGGAACTTTTGCTGCCGTGCCTTGATTTCCTTCCTGCATATCAATGAAAATTTAAACAATAACATATCAAACCCTAGAAATTTTTGGAAAATCATAAGTAACATACAAGCACCCCCCCCCCCGTCCACTCCCAACTGGCTGTTGTCAAAGTAAACAACCAAACTGTACAACACCCCCTAGATGTAGCAAATGTTTTTAATAATTATTTTGTTGGACGCGCCACCACCTTGATTGCTAAGCTAGGAAATGACACGCAATCAGAAAGGCCGCACACAGGTCAGGCCCCTCCAACTGTGCAAAGACCCTGTAACGCAGAGAAATTCCGTTTTAGACCAGTGTCCTCACTAAACTTCTCCGTAACCAAAAAATGAAATACCAGTCTGGACCTGATCAAATCCCAGCAATGCTGCTGAAAATCAGTGCGCCAGCAATTGCAAAACCTGTTGCAACCCTAATCAATGAATCACTGGATACATACCCAAACTTTGGAAGACTGCAAGGGTGGTACCTATCCATAAAAGTGGAGACAATACTTTGGTATCCAACTACCGCCCAATATCACTGCTCCCTGTAATGTCAAAAATTCTGGAAAAATGTGTCTACACTTAATTATGTGATTTATTATCCGTATCGAACTATTTATCCCCAGATCAATCAGGCTTTCGTCCAAATATACAACTGCCCTTTTAAAAGTTTGTAATGATATCCAAGCGGGCAAGGAAACCTAACTGGAGCCATCTTCCTTGATTTTTTTTTCCAAGGCCTTTGACACCGTAGACCATGGCATCCTATTATAAAAACTTAAAAACTCCGGTATTGGTGATAGCACGCTAATCTGGTTCCAATCATATGTGTCTGATCGGTCGCAATATGTGTCCATTTCTGACAACGCAGACGCAGAACCGATCCATTGGCTGCCGCTTTCAGGATGTCAGCTCTCCCAGGTGATGCAAGGTTGGCTTGAACACCCAGAGTGTGCTGACATCACCATTGACTGATCTGATCTGATGGCCAGTACCCAGGAAATTCAAAATCCTGGCTGCTTGGTGATGTGTGCAGAGAAAACTCCTCCACTTCTCCCAGTGTGTTATTGGCACGTGGGGGATTCAACACTCTGTCCACTTAGCTTTTTAAAGTAGAGTGTGCCTTTTTTAGCCGTCAGTGCCCATAGCTTGCCCGTGGCTACCATGACAGCTCTAGTTGACATAGTTATTCACGTATCTTCTACAGATCACTTTTTTTTCTTTTCAATCACTTACTGGTTTTAGGATTCTTATAAGGTCAAGAATAAAATGTACCAAATACTTGCCATAGTGAAAAAAGCAACAGTTCCCAAGTGACAAACTGAACGGAGTTTTAGGCTAGGGTCAGACGAGCGTGATTTCTACGGACTGTACGTCCGTGCACACGGACGTACGTCAGTACGGAAGACGCAGTAGTGGCCACAGAGTCCGTTTATTCACTGACTTATATTTTGACGGATGTAGCAGGGAAAATAAAATAAAAATCAAAACCATTTTGTCCATGGAAAATGCTGGACGTATAAATGCAGCCCGTCTGACCACGTTCCATCACTCACACACAAAGCTATGCAGATGTTGCGGACGCAGCGCACTTTGTGCGGCCGTTCTAGGGGTTGTATGTTCTTGCCTGCCTTGCGTCCGTGGGCCGCGGCCGTTGTGCGGACGTACTTCATGTAACGGACTCCGATGGGCTTTCTGTCATGCCATCACGGACGTACTTTTAGGCGCAATCACGAACGTGAACACTACGCTCGTCTGACCCCAGCTTTAATACACAGAAATGTATATTAAAAAAAAAAAAAAAAAAAACACTTGCGCTATAACCCTTTATCAGCTGTAGGGAGTACTATTCCATCCCTGCGGCCGGTGTTCCTTGAAGCTGCAGAGCATGCTAGGATGTGCCGTTGACTTCTATGGTCCTCCTCTGGCACCAACCACTAGCTGGTGCATGCCATTTGCTGCTGCAGGAATGCCTGGTTCAAGCCGTCCCCAGCAGCGAATGATGCGCGTCTGCTGAGTGGGAAGGCCCTGGCCGGCGTTAAATCCCTCCCGCTTGGCACCACCTGCCTGATATGAAAGGGTTGAAGGGATATTCTGCACGCCGTGACCACTTTAACAAATAAAATTAAAATCTAAAGTCAGGTAGAGAGCAGATGGATCGGATCTGCGCAGGCGCTACGGGACTTGCGTACAGAATTTTCGTTCCCTACACAATGCAGGGAGTGAAATTGTGCAGAAAAGACTCAAAGACTTCCAGGTTCAGGGTTCAGGAGCTCCTAATCAGAAGAGGAGCTCTGCGTGGTGAGTGAGAAAAGATGAGCAATATCACCAAAAAAAAGTAAGAAATAATTGGACAGAAGCTGTTAGCCGCATCTGCCAAATTGTATAAGGGCAAGAGAAGGGAGCTTATTTTTTCTGTAGAGTGTTCCTTCAATCCTTGATGGATCCAGGGTACAAATCAGATGGAAAAAAAACTCCAACAGGTTAGTTCCAGTTCACAAAATTATTCTGGGCACTGGATCCAAGTGTAGATAAGAGGGGGGAGGGGTCTTCTACTTAACACCACACTTGCTAATGCTAACGATTCAGGTGGAATAGGACATCTGGTCTTGTGACATTTTCAGGGTTCGGTCATGAAGGCGTTAAATAAGGGCAGCATGATTAATCTGTTTTGCAGTGCATTGGTTGCCACTGCCGAACACCGGTTTCAGACATGGATGTTGTGATTTGAAGAGTTTTTAGGAATCTGCTGACAGAACAGGTAAAGAAACCACACGCTTTTAGATTGCATACAGTGTCAACGGAACCTGCCGGTATGTGGTTTTACAGTCACTTAGTCACTTAGTCACATAGTTTCTTAATGTATCCTATGATTAATCAGGTAAAAAACATAAATTTGGAGCTCCAGCGTTATTCCCTTATAGTTCTACTAGGTGGAAAGCCTGCCCAGAGGGCAGTCTATTGTTAAGCGAAGCAGCTCACATGGGTAAAATTGCCCCCAGCTCACATGGGTAAAATTGCGCCCCAGCTCACGTGGGTAAAATTGCCCCCAGCTCCTGTGGGTAAAATTGCCCCCAGCTCCGTGGGTAAAATTGCCCCCAGCTCCTGTGGGTAAAGTTGCCCCCAGCTCCTGTGGGTAAAGTTGCCCCCAGCTCCTGTGGGTAAAGTTGCCCCCAGCTCCTGTGGGTATAGTTGCCCCCAGCTCCTGTGGGTATAGTTGCCCCCAGCTCCTGTGGGTATAGTTGCCCCCAGCTCCTGTGGGTATAGTTGCCCCCAGCTCCTGTGGTATAGTTGCCCCCAGCTCCTGTGGGTATAGTTGCCCCCAGCTCCTGTGGGTATAGTTGCCCCCAGCTCCTGTGGGTATAGTTGCCCCCAGCTCCTGTGGGTATAGTTGCCCCCAGCTCCTGTGGGTATAGTTGCCCCCAGCTCCTGTGGGTATAGTTGCCCCCAGCTCCTGTGGGTATAGTTGCCCCCAGCTCCTGTGGGTATAGTTGCCCCCAGCTCCTGTGGGTATAGTTGCCCCCAGCTCCTGTGGGTATAGTTGCCCCCAGCTCCTGTGGGTATAGTTGCCCCCAGCTCCTGTGGGTATAGTTGCCCCCAGCTCCTGTGGGTATAGTTGCCCCCAGCTCCCGTGGGTATAGTTGCCCCCAGCTCCCGTGGGTATAGTTGCCCCCAGCTCCCGTGGGTATAGTTGCCCCCAGCTCCCGTGGTTTAAAGTGCCCCCAACTAAGACACTGGATGCGCGCGCAGCCTCTGTCGGCCGCGCGCGCATCCAGGAGAACAGGAAGCGTGCGCAGCCGCCGGATAGAGGCTGCACGCGCATCCTATACTGCCCCAGCAGCTCATGAATATACTGCCCCAGCAGCTCATGAATATATTGCCCCAGCTCGTGGAGATACTGCCCCAGCTCGTGGAGATACTGCCCCAGCTCAGACCCCAGACCAGACAATGGGGCGGCTGTTCAAATGCTCTATCGGCATTCAGACAGCCGCCCCTGGAGCTCCGTCTCCGGCATACTTACCTGCCTGAGCGGCGAAGGGAACGTTTCCTCGCTTCCACTCGTTGAAGGACCCAAGCCGCGGTCCCATGGGACTCCCACGTGACCGCGGCTTGGGTCCTTCAAAGAGTGGAAGCGAGGAAACTTTCCCTTCGTCGCTCAGGCAGGTAAGTATGCCGGAGACGGAGCTCCAGGGGCGGCTGTCCGAATGCCGATAGAGCATTCGAACAGCCGCCCAAGCCCGGGCCTCAACTTTTAGGGGCGCAAATTTCTTTTGAAATTATGCGCCCGTAAGGAAACTGCGCCTGGGGCCACGGCCCCTCCCACGCTACTGGCGATAGGCTGTGCGCGCATCCTGGTCCACTGGATGCGCGTGCAGCCTATAGCCGTCTGCTGCGAGCGCATCCTGTAAACGCCGCGGCACTCGCCGCAGCGGTTGGATGCACGCGCGGCAGCCGAGTAGAGGCTGCGAGCGCATCCGGCTCTACAGGATGCGCACGCAGCCTCTACCCGGCTGCTGCGTACGCATCTTGGAACTGCCGTGGCAAGCACACAGCCGGCTCGTGCCGCGGTGGTTGCATGCGCGCGCAGCCAACCACCGCTGGTTGCGCGCGCATGCGCAGTACAGGCTTGGCGACGGACACGCCAAGCCTTACTGCATTATAGTATAGATAACCCCTAACATCATTCTCTCTCAGCAGTAATCTTGTAGTTCTTCAAATTTACCTAGATCTATTCAGCATGATAAAACAAGCATTTACTAATTCTAAATTCTTTATTTCCTCCCTTGAGAGTGCGGCTAGCCAGCATCTTTCAGAAAAATAAAAATTATGGGTGTTTTTCGCACCTGTAACCCAATGGATCCTTCCTGCAGCAAATGTTTGTGCTCAGTACACTAGGACTGCAACTAACAATTATTTTCATAAAATAGTTAGTAGGCCGATTTTTTTTTTTTTTTTTATTTCCTCATCTGGTAAGCAAAATTACTAGATGCACCGATACGTTTTTAAGACACAGTACAAGTACTGATACTTTTTTCAAGTACTCACCGATACCGAGTACCGATACTTTTTATTTGAAGTCATGTGACCACTTTGCAATAAGAGCAGACCTCATATAAATTGCCCCAGCTCAGATATATATATACATATATATAGCCCCAGCTGTCTCCCGCTCTGACAGGCTCCTCCGGGTGCTGTTCCTCCTTCGAGCGTCCACCGGCAAAGGTTGTAGCCCAGCCGCTTGTTGGGAACCACGCAGCACGCATGGTGCTGCCTCACGAGATCTGAGTTCACGTGAACTCTGCAATCTCACGAGATCGCGGCTGGTGGATCCCAGGCGCGCCGCCAAGCTACAACCCTTTGCCGGCGGCCGCTCGAAGGAGGAACAGTACCTGGAGGAGCCGAGCACTGCCCCACGGAAACCGTCCGGCAAGCCAGCCCAGCGCTGGCTTCCGGTATCGGGGGGCATCTGCACCGATACTAGTATCGGTGCATCCCTAAAAAATACTAAAACTAATTAACCTCAATTAAAAAATTTGAATAGAGCAACCTGAGGAAAAAACAAATAGTGCAGACCATACAAAAATTAAGTCTATATTCCATAGTTTTTTTTTTTTTTTGAGAAAGGATTTTACCAGGAAGGATACATTGAGATTTCTCTCGTTTTCAAGTATGTCCTGGGTGGAGAGTATGTACCGTTAGGTGTCTTGCCCAAGGACACTTACTGGAGCGGTGCGCTTGCCAGGATCGAACCGGTGTCTCCACGGTTATAGAGCAGTGATGTTACCGCTACTCCACCCAGCTGGTAGTTGTCGGTTACACATACATATCCTGTAGTTAGTTTATTGACCGGAAATGCCATCCCATTCTTGCTGCAAGCTGAGCTTGCGGCAAAGAAGTAGCAGTTTCCCTGCGCGAGGTTACTGTACAGTAACGTCTCCTTTCACCCTGTGGTAAAAAGGCGGCACGATTCTCTTCTCGCTGGGTGCAACAAATAGTCCCTAGTCTCCCTCTGTGATCACCCAAGATCGAGTTCGCGCAGAGCACGCATCTGAAATCTTAAACTCGACACACAAGGTCAACCTCTCTTTAATCCACCTCCTTTTTTCTTGCATAATTTGCGTACTGTACAGAGTTTGCGTTCGAGTCACAGTGTTGGATTGATGCTGCGTGCGCCGCTCAAGCCCATGTCTGCTTTCTCCCTGAATAAACCCTACTACGAATGCTCTGATAGACCTGAAATCCGTATGAAAGCGGGGAGAGTAGGACATCTGTGGGGGATTCTCAAATGGAAGGTGCAGGAGTGCAAGGTCTCTAACATCCACCAACTCCTGATGTCGTCATGAAGTAGTGGAAGAGGACTCCAGTGGCAACCTGTGAAGCTCTGAACTCCATGTCCAAGAGGGCAGTGCTGGAAAATATTGACAGTTTGGGCCCAATTTGGACATTTTCACTTAGGGGTGGAGGAGGATTGCCTGGCTGTGGAGGAGGGAGCACGCACAGCGGAGGAACAGAACAAAAGTGCCTGCCCAGCCAGAACAGTGACTCGCAGCCAGACACTCAGGAGGGACACCCTCACCAAGTTTATGGTGAGTGCACTGTGCATGGCGGCCGCATCCCACACTGACCTCACCTGCTGGCTGCTGATGAAGTGAGGGCTGCCTGGCCCTGGCTGAGTGGAAAAGTCTGGACGGAGACTGGAGTGGTCAATAAATTGGGAGAGGGGCTTGGGGTGGAGAATATGTGAGGGCCCCTGGCCTGAGGATGTGACAGCCCTCTGGCCCTGGGGTTGAGAAATGAGGGGGGGGGTGCCCTGCACACGGTGAAAAAATTGAGGGGGGGGGTGCCTGGCCTGAGGGAGGCTGAGAGCCCTAGTCTGGATGAAGCCCACAGGTTAATAAATTGAGGGGGGGGCAGCCTGCGCAGGGTTAATGAATTGAGGGGGGGCTGGCCTAAGGGAGGCTAAAAGCCATAGTCTGGAGCCCAGGGTTAATGAATTGAGGGGGGGGCAGCCTGCTTGGTGAATAAGTGAGGGCCTGGCCTGAGAGCTCTCTGGGCCCCAGGGTTAATAAATTGAGGGGGGGGGGACAGGCCTGCTTTGGGGGAGAGAGAATAATTGAGGGCCTGGCCTGAGACTGAGAGCCCTCTGGGGTTAATAAATTTGAGGGTTGAGCCTGCTTTGGGGGAGAATGAGTGATGTTTTTACTTATACATGGGCCCGAGTTGCGACACCCTGGGCCTCTGTGTGGTGCTTGCCACCCGGGCCAAAAGTTGCCAGTCAGCCCCTGGGTGTATTCACTTTTGTTGCCAGCGGTTTAGACATTAATGGCTGTGTGTTGTTGTTTTGAGGGGACAGCAAATTTACACGGTTACTCAAGCTGTACACTCACTACTTTACATTCTAACAAAGTGTTGTCACATGAAAAGATAATAAAATATCTACAACAATGTGAGGGGTGTATGCACTGCTGTGAGATACTGTATCTGTGGCCCGATTCCCTTAATAGGAGATTGCGTGCCTCAGAACACCTGTGTACGCCCATGCTTACTGGAGTAATTCGCAGCGTTGTGCCGCTGCAACAGGGCCGGTCACCCAACAAGCTTCCGTTATCCAAACCTCCCCGTTGGTGCGCTAGGACGCGCGTTGACGGGGTTGCAAAGCGCAGGTAGCAGTAGTAGCAGTAACCGTAACAAGGGTTCCTAGTTTTCCTGGATACCCATAATTTATTCATGCAGATGGACAATGCATTACAAATGCAGCTCGCTACATGTAGAATCCATATGCTGTAGGTAAGGGATCCTTGATTCCTTCTTGTACCACATGAATTATACATGTTGCAGGTCAGCACTTTTTTCTGTTTCCTTTTCTCTCTCTCTCTCTCCTCTTTCTCTCTTTCTCTCTCTCTCTTTCTCTCCTCTCTTCTTCTTCTCTCTTTCTCTCTTTCTCTTCTCTTTTCTCTCTCTTTCTCTTCTCTCTCATCTTAACATCTGGTCTATAGCCAGCTCACAAGTTTCTCGCTGCAACTCCCTACTTGACCCGCACCAGTCCGGATTTCACTCCCAGCATGCCACTGGGAAGAGTCTGCTCTGTCCAAGGTGACTAATGATTTTAGTTGCTGCTAAAAGGAAAGGTCGCTTCTCCCTACTTATTCTTGACCTTTCCTCTGCATTTGACACTGTTGACCACCCTCTCCTGCTCCTCACGCTTGGTCAACTTGGCCTCAGCGACACCGCTCTCTCCTGGTTCTCTTCCTATCTTTCTCTTCTGTCCTTCAATGTCTCCTTCACTGGTGCCTCTTCACCCCCAACTCCTCTCTGTTGGAGTACCTCAAGGTTCTGTTCTAGGTCCCCTACTCTTCTCGATCTATACCGCCTCTCTTGGCAATCTCATTTCTTAATATGGGCTCAATATCATCTCTATGCAGACGATGCCCAAATCTACCGTTGCTCTCCTCCTGTGATGTACCGTGTTACAGCCTGCCTGTTGGCTGTCTTTATCTGGATGCCCTCCCGTTTCCTAGCGTTTAACTTCTCCAAAACCTGAACTTCTTGTTTTCCCTCCCTCTACAACCATCATTCCTGCACCCATTTCCCTTCAGGTGAATGGTGCCACCATTACTTCTATCCCCAGGCTCGTTGCCTCTGTGTCTTCTTTGAATCTGTTCTCTCCTTAACTCCTGACATTCAATCACTAACCAAATCCTGCTACTTCCACCTAAAAAACATTGCGTCCGCCCCTGTCATAATCAGGACTCTGCTAAAATTCTCATCCAAGCACTTATTATTTGTCGTATTGACTATCGTAACCTCCTTCTCTCTGGGCTTAAGAAATCCCAGATTCTCCCTCTGCTGTCTGTAATGAATGCCTGTGCCAGACTCCTCCACCTCACATACTGCACCTCTCACACCTCGCCTCTCTGTCAATCTCTACACTGGCTCCCTATTTCCTTTTAGAATCCAATTCAAAATATTGGCGTTCATGTACAAAGCTCTCCATAACTGCACCCCTGCCTACATTGCCTCCCTTATTAATAGATACATTCTGTCCTGATCACTGTGCTCTGCCAATGATCTGATGTTATCCGTTCCACGTATCTGCACCCCCAACTCCCGCCTTCAGGACTTTGCCCAGACTGCCCCCTTTCTATGCAACTCCTTCCCCTGTAACATCAGACTCTCCCCGTCTCTCCACTCCTTCAAAAAGTCTCTGAAAACACAACTTCAGAGAAGCCTATTGGCTCACTCCATGATTCCTCAATTGTTTGTCTGTAATGCCATCTTTCCACACTGCCAACATGCACCCCCTCGACTTCATGTTCCCTATTTACCCTCACCTAATGGGTCGCCCCTCTCCTCTTAGATTGTAAGCTCTTGAGCAGGGTCGTCTCACCTACTGCTCTGTGTGTCTAATTTGTATATATTTTTTTTATTCTGTCTCACCTATTGTACGGCGCTACAGAACTTGTTACCACTTTATAAATACTTGTAACTGTATGAAGTGGTAATACGTGTCCAGGAAAACCTGGTCTTTCTGGCCCCTTATGCCATTATTGCACACACCCGTACATCTGCACACACTCGCACATATTCATTCGTTATATGGGTGGAGTAGAGGTAACATCACTGCCCTGTGTGCAGAGAGCCTGTGGAGACATGGGTTTGATTCCAGCAAGAGCACCTCTCCAGTAAGTGTCCTTGGGCAAGACACCTAACGGTACATACTTGCCACCCAGGACATACTTGAAAACGAGAGAAATCTCAATGTATCCTTCCTGGTAAAAATCCTTTCTAAAAAAGAAGAAAAAATGTTACAGGGGATGTAAGAGTTTAACTCTTGTAGCATGTTGTTACATCTAGGTTGTAAGTTCCCACAGGAATAGGGTCTTCATGTCCTCCAGTATCTGCTGGCAGTAATACTGATCTGCCTCCTGTATGTAATGTAGATTTGTCCGGTCTTTACCCATTGCACATACTGAGGGGTAAATAAGGTGCCAGGGCCATTTTTTTTTTTTTTTTTTTTTTTTTTAGAACCCCCAGGTTTATTGAGTTCTAGTATATGAACACCTTTTAAGTAAACCTACACAGGACCTGACTGCTGTTATTCTTTTTAATGTAGTCTTTATTTTCTGAGAATTTGACCCTAAAATCACCTTTTCGCTATAAATAAGGTAGTAGGTATAGTCCTCGCGCTTGCACCAAATGTCCAGTGAGTGATACTTCAAAATGATTTTTTTCTGAGCCCCGTTTAGTCGGCTCTGAACTATACAGGCATGAATCTGTGGATATAATCTCACCAGCCCGTCCTACCAGCAACCATCCGCGGTAATAACCTGGTTCATAGATGAAGTATTGGATCCCCAGAATAGGTTACAAACGAATAGTCGGCAGGATAAAAAATAAAATTTAATGCAGCACTAACGCGTTTCGACCTAATTGGTCTTTATCAAAGTGCAAAAAAATATACATAGTACAATGCAGTGTATGACATTCATTTATAAAAAAAAGAAGGATAAAGGAAATAGGCGGTGTCAAGCCACAACCTTCATTAACTTAATGGTACTAACACACCCTACTTCCGGTCGTTCGGAGGCATAGCGCCGGCGGACATTCGACATACAGACGGGCGCATGATAATTACGTCCATCTGCCTCGACCCCGCCAGTCTGGGCCACCTATCGCCATTTTGGAAGAGGGAAAAATGGTGTCCACAAATACAGCTCGGCCCTCGCAGCATCAAATGGACATTTAACAAGCCTTATTTCCGGCCACTTGGGGTCCCAAGTCACAGGCCCCACCGTCCATCAATCGTAATCCTTCCAGTCGCTCATAGGCATAGACAGCGGCGGACATCTGGCATACAGACAGGCACATGTAATTACGTCACCATGTCCGACTTCCGCCAGTCTAAGTCGCCGAGCGCGACCCGGAAGCGGCCGTGGGCGTGGTTGTCGAATGCCCGTTGAAATAAATAGGTTATGATATTGTGAGGGTAGGATGTATTTTTGAAAACATTTTCCTCTTTCAAAATGGTGCTCGGCGACTTAGACTGGCGGAAGTCGGGACATGGTGACGTAATTACCATGTGCCCGTCTGTACGCCAGATGTCCGCCGCTGTTATGCCTATGAGCGACTGGAAAAGATACCGCTTGATGGACGGTAGGGCCTGTTGTCTTGGGACCCCAAGTGGCCGGAAATAAGCTTGTTAAATGTCCATTGATGCTGCGAGGGCGAGCTGTATTGTGGACACCATTTTTCCCCTCTTCCAAAATGGCGATCGGTGGCCCAGACTGGCAGGGTCGAGGCAGATGGATGTAATTATCATGCGCCCGTCTGTATGTCGAATGTCCGCCGGCGCTATGCCTCCGAACGACCGGAAGTAGGGTGTGTTAGTACTAGGGATGCACCGATACTAGTATCGGTATCGGGGCCGATCTTGCCGTTTGCACGAGTACTTGTTACTCGTGCAAACGGCCCGATACATCCCGCCGATACCGGAAGCCGGGGCTGGGGAAGCTGGCCGCGTGCATGAAAAGCACGCGGCCAGCGTTCCCCTCCGGCGCGCCGTGATACTCACCTATCCTGAAGGTCCGGTCGCTGGACAGTGATGCGTTCCTGCGGCCACTGGGCGCTCCTGTGACGCTGCCTCTCGGCTGGAGGCCGCGTCACAGATGCGGCCACGTGATCGCATCACTGCCCAGCGACCGGACCTTCAGGATGGGTGAGTACCGCAGCGCGCCGGAGGGGAACGCTGGCCGCGTGCTTTACATGCACACGGCCAGCTTCCCCAGCGTTCGAGCTGGGGGTAAATCCATGAGACCTGCGGTCAATCTCATATAAATTTTTATGAGGTCTGTTCCTATTGGAAAGCGTCACATGACATTAAATAAAAGTATCGGTACTCGGTCTTAAAAAAGTGGTATCGGTGCATCCCTAGTTAGTACCAACTAAGTTAATGAGGTTGTGGCTTGACACCGCCTATTTCCTTTTATCTTTTTTGTATAAATGCATGTCATACACTGCATTGTACTATGTATATTTTTTTGCACTTTGATAAAGACCAACTAGGTCGAAACGCATTAGTGCTGCAATAAATTTTATTTTTTATCCTGCCGACTATTCGTTTGTGACCTATTCTGGGGATCCAATACTTCATCTATGAACCAGGTTATTACCGCGGATGGTTGCTGGTAGGACTGGCTGGTGAGATTATATCCACAGATTCATGCCTGTATAGTTCAGAGCCGACTAAATGGGGCTCAGAAAAAAATAATTTTGAAGTATCACTCACTGGACATTTGGTGCAAGCGCGAGGACTCTACCTACTACCTTATCTATTGACTATTCGCACTTGGGAGTGTGCGTCTGTGCCCTTGCTGCTACACAAGACCAACCACCTATATATCATCTGCGTCATCTTCACCACCTTATTGTTTTTCATTACTTTTTCGCTATAACATAATAAACCAGGTTGCTTCTAAATCGTCCACCACTGTATGCACGTGTATATACTTAGATCTGTACATTGCTAGGATTGTCACACTTACACCACTAGGTGGCTGTCAGCTTAAGGTAATGTGCGCTTTAAACACTAAATGGGATCACTATTTTCCTATGTGCAAGAGGCTATAATACCACTAGAACAAGCGTGTTACACAAAGGCACAGCATTCACATACACTATTCTCCTCTGCTCCAATATGGCACAATCCTTTCCAAAATAGACTCACTGTTTACTTGTTCCCTGTAGGTAAACTGAGACTTTAAAGGGCCACTACCACCAAAAAAAGTCCTTATTTTGTTTAATTTTTTGTTGCTGATATCTTGCATGTGCTTTTGTTTTTCCCTTGTATGTTTAGAGAGAAAAAATATTCTACATGTCACTAGGTGCATCCGTTTTCTAATCTTTTGTGTTGTAAAGCACACTCCACTCCACCCCACCCCACAGTATCTTTACCTTGCTTGGTCCTCATTGTCTGGCAATGACCATAGAATGAAGTCTATGGGTCGATCACTGACTCATATCATTATATTGTGTGGGATGTATTCAAATGGTGCCACCTGGTGTAGATTAGAAGTCTTTTAACCACTTCGATGCTGAGGACGCGCTCAGCGCGTCCTCAGCATTCCCGCTGGTATGCGGAGGACGCGCTGAGCGCGTCCTCCCATTGGGGTCAGCGTTCGGCCGGGTTCCGGCCGATCGCTGGCCCCCCTGGTGCGGGCTGACATCCTCGATGTCAGCCCGGCATCCGGGACCACAGCCGCCGGAATTAGGTGTCATCGCGGCAGCGCGATGACACCTAATTCAGGCGCCCCCCCCCCCGCATGTGCGGAGGAGGCGCCTGAAAGAGAGGGTGGAGGTCATTCGGACCTCTCTCCCTCCCGATCGGCGGCTCTGCGGGGGTTAACCCAGGCATCATTTGGAAGGGCACAGCCTGCCCTTCCAAATGATGCCTGGCATTAACCCCTGAGGAGCTGGATCGCGAATCGGCGCTGAAAAGCGCCGATTCGCGATCCTTTCCCGGAGCTGGCCGACATCTTGGATGTCGGCCAAGCCTCCGGGAACTCCCCCTGAGGACTGGCGTCATCCTCCCCCTGAGGACTTAACTCTTAACTGCCACCAACGGTGGAGATAGGGAGCTCCCGATCCGTGGCAGCTAGGGGTTAAATTTTGGTATGGTTGGATCGGCCAGAGCATGGCCGTTCCAACGATACCAAACATGAAAGTGAAAAATGTTGTAAAAAAAAAAAAACACTTTTATTTAATTTTTTTTTTTGTTTGTTAATGCAGCAATATTGTTCCCATTTCAATTATAATGTGAACAATGATGCTGCACTAACGATTTTTGTATGCGGTGCGTTTGTTAAAAATAGTGTAATTTTCCCCAAAAAAAAATGTAACGAGACCCCATCTCTAATTTTTTTAACAAGCGCACCCCATACAAAATATAACCGCAATTGCTCGCATGTTAAAATGTGAAAAAAAACACTTTACACATTGTAAATTATTGAAAATACATATTTTATTGCATTTTTTGTTATAATATACAGACATGACATATTATGAATCTACCGAGTCTGACGGAAAGAACGATATATAATATGTCTGGGTCATATACTAAAATAAGCCTTCAAAACACGTTTAAACATGATGAGCAAAACCGGTAAAAATGACCTCAGCACAGGGGCGGGAAAAGCCTCAGCAGCGAAAGGGTTTTAAGCTCCCTGTCGTACCTGTCAGCTGCTATCTCTTATCTGAAGCAGCCTGGAGAACACCATAGCCTTATGTCAAAATTCCCTCCTCCTCCATCTCAACTGTTAACCCCTTAACGATGGGTGGGTGGTGGCCGCCAGGAGGGGGTTAATGCTTTCCTGCCAGTTGCCGCCACTAGCCTCTGATTCGGTCCCCCCAACGCAGCCGACATACATCATTGACTGCATGTGGACAGCCTGAGTTCAGGCCATCCCGCTGCAGCCAATGGCGTGTGCCAGCTGCTGGGAGGGGCCAAGGTGGCCCACTGAAGTCAGCTGGGCGTACCCGTATGCCTCGTGTCTTCAAGGCCCACCTGCTGCGCAAAAGGGTTAAGGCTGGGGTCAGACCAGTGCACTTTTAACGTGCGTTCTGGCGCACATAATTACGGCCGCACTAGCAGCAGATGACGGGCAATGACGGCCAATATACGATGTACGGCTGCACAAAAGTCCGGCCGTGCAACGCAAGTGGAATTTGAACGCATTTTTTTGAGAACGCTGAACCGCTAGTACTGATGTACTGAGTGCGCAGCTGCGGCATAGTGGCGTGTGTGCGTGATTAGGAGATGTCGGACGCTGCTAATGTCCAGCCAACATAACGTCCAGATGCAAAGAGTTTGACGATCCGTACAAAATCACGCCCGAAAATGCGCGTCGTCTGACTGTTTTTGCGCATTCCGTGAAAAAATACGTCAATGCGTTCGGAAGCACTTTTTCACGTTCGCGGGGGAAAAATGCTTTTGTCTGACCCTAGCCTAAATCTGCATACGCTAAAAGCACAGCCGCAGAATAAAGTTCACCATAAGATTTTTGTAAATGTTGCATCATGGGAAAAGTCCACAACCTGTTAACTGATGAAAAATATATATATTTTTTTTTATGCAATTACTTCAAAGAAAAATACCAGCAGCATGTGTTTTAGAAGGTGCTTTTGTTTGTAATCTAGTTAGTTTATGTATGTGGTAGTGTCCCTTTACCTGCAATACAAATACCATGGCATTGTTACCGCACTAATAACCTGCTACATTGTGGAGTAAAGTACTGTTGTGGCAAAAATAATCTACTAAATGGCCATGCTGAAATGTATTCAAATTGGCAAAGTGCAAATTATTTATATAATTGTATATACAGTAGTATTAATGCTTTTAATTTTGAAACCCTAACCCTTAAAAGTTAAAACATTTAAAGTTACCCTAACCAACCCCCCAAAAAAGCCCATTTAGGCTGGGGTCAGACTAACACATTTTTAACATGCATTTAGGCGCACTTAATCACGGCCGCAGTAGCAGCAAATGACAGCCAATATACGAAGTGCGGCTGCGCAACGCAAGCGGCAAACTAACGCATTTTTTTTTTTGGAACGCAGAACCGCTAGTACTGACGTACAGAGTGCGCTGCATCCGCATAGCGGCGTGTGTGCGTGATTTAGGAGGCGTCAGACGCTGCTCATGTCCGGCCAACATAACCTCCAGACGCAAAAAGTTTCCTGGTTTGGATCCGTAACAAATCACGCACGAAAATGCGCATCGTATGTCCGTTTTCACGCATTCCGTGAAAGAATACGTCTGCGTTCGGATGCACTTTTTGATGGTCGCTGCGAATAATGCGTTCGTTTGACCTTAGCCTAAGGCTGGGGTCAGACGAGCGCAGTGTTCACGTCCGTGTTGCCGCACATACGTACGTCCGTGATAGCATACAATTGTGTTAAATGGAGCCCCACACACGAAGTACGTCCTCACAGAAGTGCGGACGCATGATGGACGCGGCAAACGGACGCAGGTTAGGCAAGAACGTAATACTGCTAGAACGGACGTGCGGAGTGCGCCACGTCTGCAACGTCCGCATAGCTTTGTGAGTGATGGAACGTGGTCAGACGGACTGCATTTATACGTCCAGCATTTTTGCCAATTTTTTTTTATTTTCATTTATTTTCCCTCCTACATCCATCAAAAAAAACCTCAGTGAAAAAAAACAGACTGTGTGGCCACTACCTTGTCGTCAGTCAGAAAGTACGTCCGTACAAAATGCGCTCGTCTGTACCTAGCCTAAGGCTGGCGGCACACGAGCAGAGGAAGGAACGTCCGTAAAAGTGGGCGTTCCTTCCACTCTCTGCGCTCAGCGTACAAAGCGCGATCCTCCTATGGAGAATCGCGCTTTGTATCCTTTCAGCGTCCGTTTAGATTTTTGACGGGAGGGCTTTTTCACGTCCGGTGGATGGCCTTCCCCATCAAAAACCCACGGACGCGGGGAAGTGCGGGCGCACATGAGCCATAAATACGCTCGTGTGCCGGGGGCCTAAATCAGCACAATTTTATTCCCACCCAGCTGCTTTTTGTCTGTTTTTGCACTGGTTATTGAAAGGATCCCCACGTCTAGCAGGCCCCTGTACATCTCTCCTTTGTGTTTTCTAAAGGTTTTTGTAAGTTCTGTGGAAATAATTGGTGCTGTATGAATGGTAGTGATTAAGATAAGTGATATTTGTTGCCAACAAATGTGTAGCCTTTTTTCCCTTATATTATTATATTCTAATGGGATTAAATGACAGACCTGATTTTGCCCATAGTTCCTTCACCCCTAAGCAGCAGCTTGACCTAGAATGGTATTGCACTTTAATCATGTTTATGGAAACGTCCACCTGTTCAGGCGAGTGAGGATTTTGCTGACCTCTCCAGTAACCAGTTTGACTTGAATTTTTGTAGCACAAAGGCAGGTATACATTATCCGGCAGGTGTAAAAGATACGCTTGTCTTTATTATATGTGCAGCTCTGTGGAAACAAACATTTAACCCATTTTTGTCCTGGATATATTGTAGCCTTCTGACTATTAGACCTGTATGCTCTTTTACGTTGATTCTTTTAGTTTCTCAGAACCTTGCAGCGGATCACTGGTTAGCGGGTAAACGGCTATGAAAGCCTTACAAAACATCCCCTAATATTTCACATGCTCACAGAGGAACGCTCACTTTTTAGGGAATGTCACTGGTGTCAGAAATGTCACAATTCAAAGACTTCACAACCTATTGGGGACAGGGTGCTTGTAGTGACCGCTTATACTTTTGGGGTTGAATATCACATTGTTCAGAAAGATCAGCGTGATACCTCCATTCCTCGATCTACCAGCTGCTACTTAGCCGTGTTCGCTGCCATGTTTCCACCTTTTGTAGGCTAAGCTTGCTGCAGGCCGTCATGCAGCACTGCGTGTTCGGCTCTCAGCAGTGACTGCTAAACTATATGTGCTAGCAAAACAATGCTGACCCATATATTTGGAGTATTTCCAGAGCGCTGCACACAATAAATATGAAAAAAAATCACTTTGGGATAGAAAAGAGAGACTTGGAGATATCTGCACAAAATAGGGACGGTCTCTCCTAAATAGAGGCACATAGGCGGTGTGCCCCTAGGGCATAGATTCTGCTAGTTCTAGTGTCTGTATATAAAATGAAAAGATCTCACAGACACAAATAAAACACAATCTATGTGTACTGGAAATTAATTCCATCTGTTTATAAGCATAGAAAAGCTATACAGTGTTTTTGTAGTGGCATCCCAGTTTAAGCTCTAGAATTGTTATCTCCCCACCCCACATGTTTAATTAAACCCGCAGTTTCTGGTCTTTCCCTTTGCCCTGTGCCCATCCCTCCTAGTAACAGCGCCTTCCCATTTTGCCTGCACTTTGCTCTGTGAGTAGGTAAGGTGGGGCTGGGCGCTCCTCTTCCTGGCTCTTCTCGCTGCCTGTGTATTTGTGTGTGTTGTCTTACCTGCACATTTGCATGATTGGGCCCGAGCAGCCAGGGCGTTCCCTCCTTCACAAACACTTGGTTTCATGTATGAATCATAAAGCCTAAGCCAAGACCTCACTTCCCCAAATGAGCCGTAGCCATTTTAATGTGCTACAGGTTTGTTTTTTTACATGTTCTTACACCCACAACGTGCTGGACCCCCTGCAGAGAAAGAACAAGGCCAAATTAAGGTAAATACTCCCTTCTCTCCTTGCTTCTCCTTGACATGGGACCCATTTTCTTCTTGCTGCTACGAAGTAAAGTCTCAATCTCCATTAAATAGAAAGCCCTCACACAGCCGCTGATTATTATCTGTAATGTATAGCACTATACTTTCATACCGCATTCAATATAGAACAGAAACGAAAACTGCCAGACACTATAAACAAGAGGCTGCAAAGATCCTGCTCACAGGAGCTTGCAATCTAGAGTTGGGTTGAATGTGTCCTGTTCTGTGCCTCTCAAGTTACATCTTACGGTTTTATATTAGTCTATAGATTTACGAGACAGCCCCTGGGTGGGTTTGCACTTTGGGCAGAGTGATGTCTTTTCACACGCACTGTAGCTTGTAACGAGGGATGGATATATATATATATATATAACACACAAAAAAACCTGCATGTATGCAATGATGTGTTTTTTTGGCCATGGCAGAGCATATAGGATACAATCTACTTCACATTTTACTGATCTTTTATCGTTGATACCGTGTCAATGTGTAAAATGCCCACAAGAGTTTTGGGTTTAAATTTTTACAGTAACTTGTGTTTTTTTTATTTCCTGACAATTGTAGTAACATGTTGTGACCGTTATTTAATTGCAAGTTTCAACGTGTGTGTGTGTGTGTGTCACACACAGTCTTAATCATTAAAATTGTGTGATCATTATCACAATATTTTTTTAATTTGTAAATGCATTTATCCCCCTTTTGGATTGATGGGATTTTAGTGTTTGTGTGTCTATAACGGCTATGGCAGGTCTGTGACGCTTAAACGTCAGTCTTTAAAATGAAAGAAACTTTGAAAGAGTTTAGCACATTATTCTCTATTTTCTTAAATTTTTCATGAGTTAAAAAAAACAGTATAATCTAGGTGGCATAGTTTTAACTTTTTTTTAAAATATTTTTTTTTCTTTCAAACGACCACCCAGATTGGGACCTATTCGGCTGCCTAATCTACCACCAATATGTGGCAAGCTGGCTTAGAAACTGCTCAGGAGTAGTTTGCAGTGAAGTGATTCAGATTGTTACAGCACCAGCAGCTGAAGTGTTAATAAAAAAAGATATTGGTGCTACTAAAATAAACAACCTTCAAACAAACCAGAAGGGTCTGCATGCCTGAATTATGCTTCATGGCATAAGAAGGTGTGAAAGTGTTAATAAAAGTACTAAGTGGGTGGGAGGGACACTTCTGTTTAACCCTCATTTGTCTGGAAAGGTGTCATGCTGCTCTTCCCCACCACTTTCTTTCGTTTCCTCATATTCTGGAGGCTTATTGAAATGCTGCTGGGTGAGCCCGCTTGTTTTCTCTGACTTTAAATCAATTAAAATTGTATTCTCCTATATAATAATATACAATTCTATATTATTGAATTAAACAGTGATGCCTGAATTTGTGAATCTCAGAATTTTAGGCCAGAAAAGTCGAGCTTGGGGGAGGGATTTTAAATTTGAAACCTATAATCCTTTTCGTATTTTTTTTTTTTTCTTTTTATTGTTCCCCAGCTTGGTTCTGTGTGTAAAAACCCCAATTACAAGTATTTGTAAAGCTCCAAAACATTCCATAGCTGTGTACTATAGGTACAGAAACAACTAATTAAACAAGCCAATGAACCCCTTAACGACAGGCAAGTTGGCACTTCTGGGAGGGGGTCACCGATGCAGGCAGTATTTTTCAAATACTGTGTAGTTCGGCGATCTTCGGCGGCAGCGACCTTGTCCAGTAGAAGAGTAATGCTTTGTCTATTCACAGAACGCCGAACTGCACCAATGTGACCTCAAAATGACCTGATTTTCGGTGATTCAGTTAGACAGGTTTAGGCTGGTGTCAGACAAGCGCACTAGGTGTGCCTGTACTGATGTCCCTACCGGCATCCGTTGCAGCGTTGTGATACTGCGACGGGGCTGGTCACACGCTGTAGCGAGTGTGCACAAAACCTCCCCGTCAAAACGCTAGACTTGCGGCGATGGGGCTGCAAAGCGTGATCCTCTATAGGGAGATCGAACCTTGCAGCGCTGAGCACACTAACTGCACTCAGCGAGGTGGCCAGACAGACGTAGAGTGGAAGGAACGGCCACAGTCATGGACGGTCCTTCCGCTCTCCAAAGACGCTTGTCTGACCCCGGTCTTAAACTGGTGAATCGCATAGGTTTCACTGTGTGTATAAATAATTTTCAACAAAAAGTATTTTTTTAATTTTTAGACCTTTTCCCAATTTTTTTTTTTTTTTTTAATTCTGTAACTGAGCTTTATTATTAGACACATTTTAATGCATTTGTATTGGTCTAAACACCTATTAGGAGAGTTTGGGGTGTTTTTTTTGTTTTGTTTTTGCAGTTTGGATTATGCCAAGGCCAGTTCGCTGTTCTTTTGTCGACGTTCACAAACTTTTTCACGAGGTTTCAGCAACTCCATCTTCGCCGCACTACGGTGTAGGCTGGGGTCAGACTAGCGCACTATTTGCATCCGTCTGACCACACTGTTTGCTGTCCGTTGTAGCTTATGAAAGGAGTCAATAGAGAACAACACACTAAGCATGTGCGCACTTTTTCATGCGTGGGCAATGCATGTTGCAATGGACGCCAAAATGGCATCGATGTGAAAAATGTAGATGAACGTAGAGAAACCCGTGCATACAGCTTTTTTTCCCCCATACGTCAAGCGTCAGTACATACAGATGGTTTCACCTCCTCGAAACCTCAGGACAGGAAGTACCTTAGTTATAAAAAGCAAAGACTTAAAGGATACACCCCCTCTGACCCCTCCTCTTCCCCTATAAGAGAGACAGCCTTCCAACTAGGTACCGGAATGCTCTTCCTGTCCTTCAGACAGGTTGTACCTCGAGGTGAGCGGTAGACTGTGGGGGGGAATGTTGCATTTCCAGGGGCAGCTGCTGTTTCACCATCTTCAGTTTTCCTTTTTTCCTGGACTTGCAAGGGTTCATATCCTTAAAGGGACACTCTAGGCAACATGACCACCTAAGCTATTTTAGGTGGTCATGATGCCCAGAGTATGCTGCCCTCTGTCCCCCCTCCCTCCGCTCAGCGTTCAGCTGTAAATGCTGAAAACAGCTGAGAGAGGCGGAGAACTTTACTCCGCCCTCCCAGCTGTCAGTCAGCAGAGCGGGAATCATATTTTCCGCTTCTGCCAACTTTTGCCGAGTAGGAGACGTCATCGCGCTGAAAGCGCGATGACGTCTCTAACTCACCGCAGAAGCTGGCGGCTCCCTCTGAGGGTTAGTGTTGCGCGCAACACTAATCCTCAGAGGGAGCCGGGAGGAAGCCTGCCGATTGGCTGGCTTATGTGAGATGCGCGCTTCTCACGAAACCAGAAGCCAAGATGCAGGAAGAAGAACGGGAGCGGAAGAGGGAGGGGAGTATGAAAAAAAAAAAAAAACAGCGCTGGAAACGAGGATTTTAGGGTAAGTATTAGAGTTACAAGTAAAAAAAAAAAAAAAAAAAGATTTATTAAGGGAATAGGGATGGGTTAGGATAAAAAACGGGGGGGGGGGTGATTTTTGAGTAGAGTGTTCCTTTAAGGCATACGTGTATATGAATGCATGTTGATGCTGCTACCGATTCCAGTGGTTGTGCAGCTTAAGTCCAGCTCTGTTCAAGCACTGGTTGTATGCATCTGGCATGAGCGACAGGGTGTAACACTGCACGGGTTGTTATTTCCCTGATTACTGTATACAGCAGTTTTTTTTCTTTTTTTTTTCTTTTTTAATTTCGGTCATTTCAAGACCAGAGGGTTTAAGGGCGACATGGCTGGCTCCTTCCACCTCCGTGTTTCCAGTCTAGCCCCAAGCACTGCATATAAGCGTTTAGGTAAGTGCAGCGGCCTTGGCCCTCTGTGTTTTGAACTTCATTGCTCCTGAGCTCTACCACTCTGGTTCCTCCATGTCTTGGGGGCTGTGGTGTCAGGATGTCTGGGCTGAGGTTGCTGCCCCTGCTGTGTGGCATTCATTCCTGGTGGCTTGAACCTTGGCATATGCCTGTTTTGTACTGGCTCCGCTATTTAGGCCTTGTGGATTTCGGAATGGCATGACTGATTCCTTCCACCTCCATATTTTTATTTTTGTTTTGTTCTTGGTCCCAGGTATTGTTACGGGCATGAGCAGAAGTTGGGCCACAGACTGTCTTGTTTATGCGGAGTCCTGACTCTTACGTGGTGTTGTGGAGTATTACAAGCCTTCCACACTCTTTTGTTCCTGGGGAGAGCGGCAATCTACTGGAACTATGCAGGTTGTTACCTGGCTTCACCTGTCCCAGGACCTTCCTCTACTGGTCCTCTGGGATGTGGATACACTATCATCCTGACTAGTGCTCAAATGTTAGATTCTCTGCCCTTCTAGGCCACAGGCGAGGTGTTTGTTTTGTTTCATAAGGTGCTTCCTGGCCATGCCTCACTCTTCTCCCTGGTTTCCTTTTGGCCATGGCTGTCCCTATGGCTAGATCTTCTGGTGCCTATGTGGGTTTTTGCAGGTCACATTGTTGCACCCTGTTCAGTGGGCATACTCTGTTCTGAGGTTCATTCAGATACCTTTTTTTCGTGATGTGATTTTCTTTTTGTTTTTTCCTTGTGTAGCAGGGCTGTGACAATAGGGTGTGTTGGATTCCATCTACAGTGTTTGCATACTGGGTTTGCATGCATAGGTGGTTCCTGGCCTGGGCCCTCTGGTTCTCATTGGGTCACTTTTATGGCTTGACTGGGAAATGTAGATTGCAGATTGTAGTCGCTGTGTGTAGCCTGTCGTCACTGTGCTTAACATATCTGCTGCCTCTGGTCTTTGGGGCTGCCTTTTATAGGGCCTGGATTGGGAACCACTGATTGGGGTATTCCTTGACCCGGGAAACTTACACTATGAAAGCCTTCAATGCTTAGTATGTCTGAACGCAGGTCCTAGCACAGAGTTTATCAATCTGCTGTAGGAATGTGCAGTTGTTACCTAGCTTTTTAGTGTTAAACCCCTTTCAGGCCTTCCTCTAACAACTGAGATGTTTGACCCTTCGTGGCCTTTCAATGTGGTATGTTGCACCTCGTTACCCATTGTTATCTCTGGGCGTGGCACATGTCTGCTACCAGGTTTTTCCATGGTACTACCTAATTCTGGATGTTGCACCTCCTTGCCTAATATTGTTATCTCTGGGCGTGGCGCGTGTCTGCTGGAAGGTAATTCCTGGTTACTCCCCCTACACCTAGAGGGTGCACCCTGTTCTCTCCAGGATGGTACCTGCTGTATGCTTCAAGGGCTTTACAGGTTAATCACATGCACCTCGATGGTGCACCTCGTTGTCTCGGGTGTTACCTGCTGTTTGCTACAAGGGGTTGCAGGTTCCTTCTCTGCACCTGGATGTTGCCCCTCCTTTTGGTGTGGTACCTGTCTAAGGCTGGGTTCACACTGGAGCGTATCCCATATGCGCATTTTGTCGGGCGTTTTATGAGCATATTACCTAGCGTTTTTGACAGTTAGAAACGTACACGTGTTTTTTGTTGGTTTTTTTTGATTGACTACAGAGGCGTCCAATGAAAAAGACTTTAGTGCCTGTTGCCATGCGCAGAACGTGCGTTCATACGTGCGTTTTTGATGAAACGTCCATTTCAGCGCATTCACGTTGAAGTCTATGGCTGCAAACGTGCTGTAATATGCCCCAAAGAAGCTCCTGTACTTCTTTAGGCGTAGGGCGTTTTTCAATGCGTTCCTACATGCTGTAATACGCCCAAGTGGGAACCATGCCCATAGGAAATAATGGGATTTCAGTGAGCGTTTTACAGCGCGTAGGAAAGCACTGTAAAACTCCCCAGGTGTGAACCAGTCCTAAGGGAATGTATGGGCTACTTCCCAGCACCTGCATGCTACACCTGGTTACCCCGGTGTGTGGTATTTTTCAACTGATGGGGTGTCTCCTCTTTTTCTATCGGAGGTGACTGAGCTCTGTCTGGTCAGTATGGAATGGCTTCTCTTATGTTTCCACCAGGAGGTGTTGCTCAGTTGAATGCCCTTGATATGTCTACGTGGTATTTGCCACATTGCTGTGAGCTCTGGAGCTTAGCCCCCCCCCCTTCATTGTTATCCTGCTTGGTACGTCCCATGTGTATGTACTGCCGCTTGACGTATGGGAAAACTAAATTTCTTACCGTAAATTGCCTTTTCCGTAGTCAAGCGGCAGTACGTAGTTCCCTCCCTTCTAAAATTTTGACTGTATGGATCTGCTTGTTACTACTGGGGCCTAGTTGGAAGGCTGTCTCTCTTATAGGGAAAGAGGAGGGGTCAGAGGGGGTGTATCCTTTTAAGTCTTTGCTTTTTATAACTAAGGTACTTCCTGTCCTGAGGTTTCAAGGAGGTGAAACCATCTGTATGTACTGCCGCTTGACTATGGAAAAGGAATTTTACAATAAGAAATTTAGTTTTCTTTTTCTCAACATCAGTCAGAACTAATTGATACAATGTAACCACAAAGTGTATCCGTTACTTTGCGCTCGTCTGACCCCAGCCGACTACTGAATTCACTGTAGTTTCGGCAAATGGAATCACCGAATTGAAAAGCACTGACCTTTCAAAGCTTTGTGAATAACTCCTATAGTGTTTAAGTAAACAAACAATTCTGCTTTTTTATTTTTTTTATTGTATCTGATGAGTCAAGTAATTAAAATAATTGGCAAACTGATCGATTTATGGAAATAGTTGCAGCCCTATTTTATTACAAGCATCTTTGACTGGATCCTTATTGAACCCTAAGAGGGGATGGATTTACATTTAGAGACACCTTTTATACTAGGATGCAATGCACTGAAAGTTCGGCCACCGAAAATGGTGTTTTCGGTTTTGGCTGAAATGGAAATTCAGCTGAAAAAAAATCGGCTGAAAATTTCCCTTTCAAAATAGGGCCTGGAGGCCCGGCCGAGCCGGGGGCTTTCCTGGAGGCCGGCCGAGCTGCCTGCTCGGCCCTCTTCCAAGCTCAGGCGAGCCCCCGCCTTTGCCTGGGCCTAGGGGCCCAGCCGAGCCTGGGGCTTGCCTGAGCTTGGAGGCCGGCTAAGTTGCTGGAGGCCCAGCCGAGCAGGGGGCTCGCCTGAGTCTGAAGGCCGGCCGAGCAGGGGGCTCGGGCAGGCCTCCAGGCCCAGGTGACGGATTTTGTTGAAGGTGGAGAGCCTGAGCCTGGAATCCGGACAAGCAGCTTGATAGTTTGGGCCTCCAGGTCCAGGTTCGCATGGCTGGTTGCACCTACATACTCAATCAGCCATGCGAACCTGGGCCTGGAACCCGGCCGAGCAGCTTGCTCGGCTGGCTTTTGGGATCAGGCGATTTCCCCGGCTCGGCCCGGCCTCCAGGCCCAGGTTCTCTTGTCTGATTTTCGATATCGGACGGAAATTTCAGTTTCGGTGCATCTCCATTTTATACCCATATAAGATTACTTGGGACTGAGGCTTGCTTGCAAAATGTCTTAAATCAGGGTTTCTCAACTCTAGTCCTCAGGACGTTCTACAGGCCAGATTTTGCAGATCACCTTGGGGAAAGGCAGACTGAATCCTGCAATCACTGAGCAACTAATTATATCACCTGTGCTGTGCTTCAGATATCTGGAAAACCTGACCTGTTAGTGGGTCCTGAGGACCAGAGTTGAGAAACACTGTGTTAAATGATTTCTATTGTTGATTCAGTAAAGTGGAGTCACTCTGATACTCAAGGGGAAGAAGGGGAGAGGATGCCACATTATCCGACTGCAAGCCTCCATTGAAAAGCAGCTAGTCTTGAACATGATGATGATGTGTGGCCTCCAGTGTTGATTGACTGAGTTGGAGAGGCTGTTCATTTAAAGAGATGACTGCTGGAGGTTGAGGTGAAGGAGCAAACAGTCCTTAAGACAAGGTTAACAAATCCAAGGTCTAGGTAGTCACTTACTCCTAGCATTTGACATCTGGCTCAGACATTTCAGGAATATTACAAACAAATCCCCAAGTTGTCAAGTCTTGCGTTTTAGAGCACTTGTCTTTAATAGAGGCCTGATGGTGGACACCCGGTGTTGTCGTTGACATTTAGGGGCAACTGAATGTCAGACTTTATTCGTGTGGGGTGGCACAAAGCATCCAATAACTGCCTGCCCTCAATTCAAGAGCAGGGATATGACTGGGTGGATCGAATAAAAAGGTTAGCATTTCATCAGTATTGTCGTCATTGTGTTTATTGTTTTTTTTCCAATTCCCTTCTCAACATAAAATACAGAAGTAAAACTGCTAAAATGACAAACAAGTGGTATTGAAGGCTCTTCTCCAGTGTTTCCCAAACCGGTCCTCAGGACCCCTTAACAGGTCAGGTTTTCCAGATAGCTGAAGTACAGCACAGGTGATATGATTTGCTGCTCAGTGATTGCAGGATTCAGTCTGCATTTCCCCAAGGTGATCTGCAAAATCTGGCCTGAGTTGAGAAGTACTGTTCTACTTATTTAAAGGGACACTGTAAGCAAAAAATCCCCCCCCCCCCCGTTTTTTTTTTTTTTTTACACATTAAAATATACCTAGTCGCTCAATAACTAGGTTAGGGATTTTTTTTTTTTTTTTTTTACTGTAATACTTACCCTAAAATCCACTTGTTTCCAACGGCATCTTTTTTTTAAAAAAAATTTTATACTCTCCTCCCTCCTTCTGCTCCCGTCCTTCTAAATCTTTCACTTGGCTAATGGTTTACGTGAGAAGCGCGCATGCGCGCCTCTCACGTAAGACAGCCAATCAGCAGGCTTCCTCCTCCTCTTCTTCTTGGATTAGTGTTGCGCGCAAGAGGATGCGCGCAACACTAATCCCAGCCACAGACTATGCTGGCGGTTCACTCCCGCCAGCTACTGCGGTGAGTTGGAGACATTATCGCGCTGAAAGCGCGATGACGTCTCCTACTCGGCAATAGTCGGCAGAAGCAGAAATATGAATCCCGCTCTGCTGACTGACAGCTGGGAGGGTGGAGTAAAGTCCTCCGTGCCTCTCAGCTGTTTCAGCCGATTGGCTGAGTGGAGGGGGCAAAGGCGAGGGCATACTCGGGGCATCATGACCACCTAAAAAGCATAGGTGGTCATGTTGCCTAGAGTATCCCTTTAACTTGGACCAGTGGATTACTTAGCGCTGAACACCTGAGTGCCAGGCTATTTTGGCAGAATGAAAATTTATATTTAAGTCATATATACCACTGCCAGATTGCCCTTCGGTAGAAGAAAAGTAATTTGATAGAAAAGGGAACTGTCTGAACTTGGCACAAGTTATCTTATTTTTATTAATTTATTATAAATTCTGTTTCCACTAACAAACCTTTTACAGCTGCTCTCTGATAAGGCACAGACAGGACATCTCATACATGTTTTTTAAAATTCACTCTGATATTGGTGATAGAACTTCTTTATATCGAGACTCCTCGGCATTCTCCGTTTTCATGGTGAATGTTTCTTTTGAATGTGGATTTGGAGCAGTTTGAGCTGTGCTGTTTAGGCCGAGGGTCACAGGAGCGTACTTGAGTTGCTCAGATAAACTAAGCCAATTTAGACGCTAAAGCCTGAGACACACTGAGCGCATAGCGACGCACAGCAAAGATTTTGCAGGCTTGACTTCACTCCACTCCGCCTCGCGGCCAGTCTACACTGCATTAAGTTTGCTTCTGTCCACAATGGAGAGGAATCCACTAACTAAATTAAAACGTACACGCCAAAACCTTTTTATTTTCACAAGGCGCATGTCCTATAGGAAAAAAAAGTTTCTATTGAATAAAATACATCTAAGTTACTGCCAATTTAATAGGAATTGTATAAACATAATTAGAAAAAGGTAGCCATAATCATATAGCAACACCATGTGATGTGTGTAATAGATTTATAGATACACAGGGAGCGCTATGTATAGAGTAGGGATGCATGAATACCACATGCAGACCTCATACATATATTATACAGCCAGAGAATATAAATAGATAGTTATATCTATCAGCCAGACTTTAAACATATATACAGCCAGGGAGAGGGTGGTGGCATGTGGGCTGCGCGGGGGACTCTGTTTTTTATTTTTGGACAAGTAAGCTGGATTATTATAAAGGGGGGGGGTCCCGGTGGCACCTGGCGCCGGGTCTTGCTGCGGGGCAGCTCTCTCCCCGTGCTGCTGGGCTGACCGAGGGAAGAGCGCGGAGCAGCACTGGTGGGAGGGACCTACAGGACCCGGCGCATGCGCCATGTGCTGCAGATCCTGCCCCTCCTCTCAGCACGCCGCTCCGCCGGGTGGAAAGGTGTATTTTTCCAACTCACGTCGCTCAGCGCTGCATTGTGACACGGCCTGAGCGAGGGAGGTGGAGAAACCTGGACACACTGAGCGTGTCTCGACGCGCGGCGCCGCCTACAGGTGCTGCGTGTCGTATCGCGCTTTAAGCTGCGGAAAACGAGTATTTTCCAGAGCAGAAGGAACATCTATGAGAGTGGACATTCCTTCCACTCTGATGCCCGTATGGCTACTTTGCTGAGCGCAGGTAGTGCGCTCAGTGCTACAAAGCTCTGTCCTCCTATGGTGGATCGCGCTTTGTAGCACCGTCCTACATCCGTCGTAACTTTTTGACGGAGGGTTTCAGCACATCTGGTGGTAGTGCGTGCAACTAGTGCACACGCTACACAGTGTGGCCCTCCCTGTCGAGCCGTCACAAAGCTGTAACAGACACAGGGAATAGCTGCCAAACAGACGCACTCAGTCCACCTGTGACTGCAGCCTTAAGATTAAGGCCTTTGATCCTTTTTTTATTTTCAATTTTTACGTGTGGGCAAGGTAGACCAGCGGCCAGGGATAGCATGCCTGTAGGTCTTCTGAGGGGTTTATGTGCACCTGTTAATGTTATAGTCAAGGAGGTGTGTGTGTGTGTGTGTGTGTTAGTTAAGCTTCAGTCTGCTGTCAGTGAGCATTTACATGCCCTCTCTAGGGATGCTAACAGATGATTTGTCTCTATGGCTCCCACACCTTGTTTTGTAGCAATGTATATAAACTGCCACATGTTTACATGCCTTTTACAGTGGAAAATGCCTTGATAAAGGCCAGTCGCTGGTTTCTGGTCAAACCATCACGATTTGAAAAATCTGAATTATTATAAAGGAAACCTCATCATAAAGTCCGAAAGTGAGTCTTCATGATCCGTATTTGTATTTATAATGACGCCCGTCTGGCCACCTCGCTGAACGCACTTAGTGCGCTTAACGCTGCAAAGCTCGATCCTCTTATGGAGGATTGCGCTTTTCAGCTCCCGTCAACGCACGTCCTAGCGCTTTGACGGAGAGGGCTGCTGCATGACTGCTGTTGCGCGCTCAATTTGTGCGTGTGGCTGGCCCCGTCGACGGACGCCAGAAGGCATGTCTGTACGGGTGCACTCGTCTGACGCCAGCCTAAATCGATCTTGGTGAAAGTCTTGCGTGATAGAAACGTTAACATCCGTAAATTCTGAAGGTTCTCATAGTTGAATTCCTGAGTGCACTTCCTTCTTGGATAATGTTTGATGCGGATACTTATGGCAGGTCTGAATGTGGATTCCTTGCAGATTAAGTATATAATATAGTGTGAATGGACTTGCAGTTGGAGGCTGACCTACATCATGAAGAGCATCATAATTCCATACAGCAAAATGGGAGGCTTCTGATTGGCTGAGCTATTTCCTGGTCTGTGGAGCTTCCGGCATCTGCTGATCGGCATCAGTGTTTGCATGAACGTGAGAGACGAGTCTCTTTTCACATTTGTGCCATTTTAGCATGTTGTTAACGATTTATCCATACCCTGGTGATCATCATTTCGATGTGTGGAAGAGCTGCTTTTAAATTATTGTAAGTCTTTCAATGGTGAAACCTTACGAGATTTCGGATGATAAGTATTCTATGGATTTATGTGTTGTTCGTGTTTATATTAGATAATCATTGCGTATTTTTTTTTTATTTTTTTTATCCAGATGTTTCCACTTTAGTAAAAGAACATTTGTGCAAATGTAGCTTTCGTTAGAGAGTGTGTGTGTGTGTGTGTGTGTTTCCCCTCGTTTATTTCAACTTGTTCAAATAACTTCATATAGCAGTAGCTGTCTACAAAGCCCACCGCCTCGTTCATCACAGGTTACAGCCTTGCCACATCAGATGTAATGATTAGTAATCCTTCATTCCAGCTGTTGTGTTTTTTTTTTTTTAATTATTCTAAATATCTGGGCGTTCCAGTCTGGGATTTATGGTGTATGGTCTGAAGACATGTGTGAAGTAGACCATAGCCGCTAATACTATCCTAGCAGTGGCGCAGCGAATAGGCCTCTTACGTATTCACAGTCCATCTAATAGGTATGGCCAAACTGCCTGTGCGTGTATATTATTATTATTTTAAAAACTCTTTCCCTTTCTAATCTATTCCCTGTGTTATCCTGGATGTCAGCGACCCAGCTATATGGTGTACAGGGCCAGGACTAAATCCGATCAGATTACAATTAGCTCAAGAGGGTCCAGTTACAAGAAAGACAGGTTTGTTTCAGGTGATGTAAGCAAAAAGGTTGCTTGAATCCAAAGGGCATTGAGCAAGTCATTCCAGGGCAGGGATAAAGCAAACAAACCGCTGAGGGGCGTTTGCAATTATTCTGAAGCAGCCTCGACCTCTGGGTGGATTACTAGCAGCTTCAGGAGGCTTAGCCACTAATAGGAGTGGTAGTAATGCAATAATGTGGTTTTTACTTTCAGTGGATCAAATTATTTCTCCACCTTTTACAGAACTGTTTTGTACTAGTCTTGATTTTTTTGAAGTTTCCACCGTGGTCCTGTTTTCCCATAAAATGACTATTGAAGTGGCTAGACACACACACATTAGCCAGACATAGAAGTAGGGTTGCCAAATCCTTTGTGCTTTTCTGGACACGTTATTAATGCTGATCAGCAGTGCATGAAAAATGCAGCTCTGCAGTATGTAGAATCCATATGCCGCAGGTGAGAAATCAATGAAATCCCAAATGCCCTACATTGGATAGGTAACAACAGATTTTTCTCTTGCAACATATGAATTACCCATACTGCAGGGCAGCTTCTTCCCTGTGCTGTTCCTCTGCCTGAAAATTTTAATGGCTGTTCACTCAAACATGGCTGATCTGGCAGCTATAGCTGTGTTGTGCATGAGATCTTCTATGTTTCTTCATTATATTAATTTCCATATTTTAATACTTTGATATCAGGGGACGTATACCTCAACTGTCACCTCCGTGTAAGAGCCATCTACAGATGCTTTACAGGCTTCAAGAGGTCCTGAAAGGCCAGACAATAATTTTACATGTAGTGCTGGTTAAGGCTGGGGTCAGACTAACGCTGTGCGAACGCGCGTGCAGCCGCACTTTATTACGGCCGTAGTAGCAGCAAATGACGGCCAATATACGGAGTACGGCCGCACAAAGGTGCGGCCACGCAACACAAGCGGCAAACAAACGCATTTTTTCGAGAACGTGATACCGCTAGTACTGACGTACAGAGTGCGCTGCGTCCGCTAGCGGCATGTGTGCGTGATTAGGAGACGTCAGACGCTGCTAATGTTCGGCCAACGTAACGTCCAGACGCAAAAAGGGTTTTTTATTGATGATCCGTACAAAATCAGACGAAAATGCGCATCGTATGACCGCTATCGCGTATTCCGTGAAAAAATACGTCCATTTGTTCGAACGCAATTTTTCACGGACAACGTGAAAAATGCGTTTGTCTGACCCTAGCTTAAGGCTAGAGTGTGACGAACGCAGTCGTCACGTCCGTGTCGCCGCACAGTTTAACGTCCGTCGTAGCGTTGATTTGTGATCAATAGAGACCAACACATGAACGTATGCACCATGCAGGTGGCAACGGATGCCATTTAGACCTTGACGTAAAAGCGCTACGACGGACGCCCAGAGTGTGCCGTGTCCGCGTAGTTGCCTGTGTACGTGATGACACAACATCAGACGGAGCGCATTTGCGACGTCCATCACATTGACACTCAGATGTTTTTTTTGGTCTGGCCGACTGTACCTAATTTTATTTCCCTTTTTTTTTTCTTCTACATCCGTAAAAAAAAAAACAGACCGTGTGGTGTCTACAGTATCTTCCGTCAGTACGTCCGTCAGTTATGCACGCACGCAGAGTGCGCTCAGACTGTGTTCGTCTGACATTATCCTAACTGGACACTCCAGGTTTGATGTTCCCCATTTTACTGCAAATTCCCAGGCTTTACAGCTTCTGCAGTAAGCTCCTTGCAGATCAGGAAGTAACTCCACCAATCCTCTTCTGTGCTCGTAGCCATGTTCTTCCACACTAGTGGTTCCCAACCGCGGTCCTCAAGTACCCCCCCTAACAGGCCAGATTTTGCAGATCACCTTGGGGAAATACAGACTGAATCCTGCAATCACTGAGCAGCAAATCATATCACCTGTACTGTGCTTCACATATCTGGCAAACCTGTCCTGTTGGGGATACTTGAGGACTGCGCTTGGGAACAACCGTTCCGCACCATTGCAGCAGCTATGAAACTTTATGCCAACAGTGACAGGGGATCCTTGTACTATGTTCTCTTTGCAAGAATTATAAGTGGCTATATGGAGCCTCCCAGTAAATTCACTGGAGTGACTGGCATGAGATTGGAATTTATGAATGCTAGGGGACATTGAGCAATGTGTCAATGCTGTCTTGTCATGTGTGCTTAATTTACAAATAGTCACTTATGAAAGCATTTTACACACCATGAAGAATTTATTTTGTTTCATTGCAGTGAACGTCTCCCTAAGCTGCAAGGCCAGCAGAAACACACGGATATTTGACGGTTTGAGGTAAGGTGTGTGTGTTTTATAGGGATTGTGATTGTTCTCCATAAATGTACAGTGTCAGGTTTTTCAATGAAAGCATCATTTACTTATGACCTTGCTTTATAGTGAGGTGGTTTTTTTTTCTTCTCTTTTAGCCTCCACATGTTCTGAAAGTGTCTCTGTAGACTTTTTTAATATTACGCTGTACAGTGACAGGGTTTTACAGGTTCCTTTTATTGTGAATGGCCAGTTTACCCATGACCTGCTAAACTGGGTTTCCTATGACTTGGCAAACTTTATATAGCAATTAAAAGGTGGCTGGAAATCCTTTCAAACATTCCTACTATTCTGTCTTCCCTGTGTTACATCCCGATTAATTGCAGTTAAAGTCTCTAGTAACCTTGCTGCCCATATGAGCCATGCTTATTCATTAACACTACAATATCCACACACCAACACTCAGACCCCCCTCTATTTGCTGACACTAATAATATCATGATTGCTACAGCTGTGATCTGTGTACAAAACCCTCATTATTCAATCACCCTGCAGACCTTAACCATTTAATTACTGGGAAGACTTACACCAGCTCTCTGGCACTCACAGCAATTTATTTATGGTATTAAAAAGGAATGGGGCGGATGATAATAGTCTGCTCTTGTCAGGGATAAAACGAGCTTATCTAGGCTGAAACATAAAATCTTGGCTCGGATTTGGAGCATGAATGTACATGTGATCAGAGTGCGCCGACAATATAGTTTTTGTGTCTCGTGATGCTTTTTTTTTAAACCACAACATGTTTGGTCTAATAGCAACAAGATGAGAACAACGTCTCACCCTCCCATGATCCTGTACATATTGCTGAGCACTTCTTTTAGCCCCGATCTGCTGGAGTATTTCTCTCGTTCTTTGTCGGTTTGCCCAAATTTACCATCTAGCAATCTTATTTATTCTACTTTTATGTGTCTGTAGCCGATATTTAATGATTCTGTGTGGTTTCCATAGTGTTTTACCGCTCACAAGGTGGATTCTCATTGAGATTTGCAGGTAAATGAAGCTTTGATGTTATAGCTTGCCTATTGTTAACATCTGCATTCAACTTCACCCTCATTAAAATATCTGTGTTATAGGATCTGTTCAATCAAAGTACTTCTGTTTCTTTAACCCAGTGTTTCTCAACCCCATCCTCCAGTAACCCGAACAGACCAGGTTTGCCAGATATCTGAAGCACAGCACAGGTGATAGGATTTGCTGCTCAGTGATTGCAGGATTCAGTCTGCATTTCCCCAAGGTGATCTGCAAAATCTCACTGGACACTATTCCGACTTGGACGGTAATAGGGATTCGTTGACGCAAAACTATAACCTAATTATTCCTATTAAGAGTAAACTGCTATATGTATAATTGGAAGTCGCTAACAGATGCCAGGCTGCCGCTTGTGTCTTGCAAAAGTATGTAACTCCAGTTTATTTCAGCCGGTAATTTTTATTACCATTGGAAAGTGAGAATAACGAGTGACTTTATTTATTATTCATTATTCTTTGACTGCCTCCACATTTGCACTTCCTTTACAAAGTGTAGGAAACATGAAATCACAGATGGCTGCAACAACTGAGTTGCAATTGAACTTTGCGGCTCAGCTGGAATTGGACTGGAGCCATCATCATAAACTAATGGAGCCATTATTGATAATGTTAAAAGGATGCTCCATTATAAATATAGCTACTTTTTTTTTTTTTCCCCTTAACTCTTTAACGACGCAGGACGTTCCATGACGTCCTGGTGGCGGGCGGGGTTTAAAGACGCGGGGCGTACATGTACGCCCCGCTGTCTTCAATGGGGCCGCCTCGGCCCCTCCCCGCAGTCTGCATGCGCTGACTCTTGGCGCATGTCATTGGCTGCACAGGGACGGCCTGAAATCAAGCCGTCCCCTGCAGCCAATGACACGCACTGCACGCCGGCTACGGGGAGCGCTCAAAATCAGTGCCGTGCGACGGCACCTGTCGGCGAGGCGTACATCGCCGGCAAAATCGACCCCTTAAGGGCGCCACCTCTGCGTACTTAAGGGGTAAAATAATTGGGCAGATGGTGCTGACAGCCTCTGCCCAATTATTATTATTTTTATCTTTTAGTTTGATTTTAATCACCTTTTTGTCTTTTGCTAGTCACAGTGCCTCCTTCTCTGCTCAGGGAACCACAAATTGTGCTCCACTATGGATTTGTGCACTTTATGGACGCACGCTCCACAGCGCCTGTCCAGAACGATAGATCGGAGCTGCGTGTGCATGCGCAGATCGAATCCATCACTTACTTTCTGAGACCGCTCACTACCGTGGCTGGTCTCAGAAAGGGTGACGTCGGCACACTCTCTGTGTGCTGAAATCACCTAGTGACCGATCTGGTGATGCTGCATGGGGTGGAGAAAACTTTCACTTCACCCAGCGTTTTCACCAGATCGGGGCAGCATTTAAAGTATTAAATTGGTCAGGATGGATGGACAGTTCCTTTTTATTCATAACGATTTGGCCAGAATTGGGCTCCTAGAATGTTACATGCAGCTCCTAAAGGTTTGTTATACACAAATATAAAATATCATTGCTTTTGTAAAATTTACGCCACTCTTAAAAATGTTTGCAACGTTCTCGGGTCAACGGTAATGAAGACTGACTTCATAAGGGTTTAGGTTAATCTTGCAGTTTTAGACCTTCAATCAGGTGGAATCTGGTAGGTTTAACGTAAATCTACAATCTCCCTAACAGATTCAATTTAGATTGTTTGTTTGAAACCTGGACTTTATAATTCTCTGCGTAATACTTGATTTTATTTTGGTATGTTAAAGTGTAGGCATACAGGTTTTAAAAGAACAGGAAATTTTCATATATTTCACCCAGATCACATCATTGGAATGCCTCGGTCCTGTTGAGATGATGCCTTGTCCTACAGCTGGAATGCTGGGTTTGTGAAATTGATAGAGCAGCTGGGCTGCCGCAGTGCTGGTCGTACTTTCCATACTCCTGCTCTCTTGTAAGCTCAGCATGTCACGTGACCAAGGGGAGGCAGCCAATCCAATGGCTCTCAATGCTGAACACCTTGAGAGCCATTGGTGGGAGTTGGTTCCCAAAGGTCCCAATAGCCAGGAACCTAAGTAAGGGAACTCTAAGCCCACTCACATTACATTGAGTGGGTGGTCACCGTATACAGAGTGTCCCTTTACGTAAAATCAGTCTGCATACAGATCACTTCCAGCTGCATTTTTCTCTTTGGATATTTCTGGACAGTTTTGAAGCGGCAGTCTGAGTAAATCCTGACCTTGTGTTCGTCTTGAACCTGACTCTCGCTGGAATGCAGAATATGCTGCGCTGACGCCAGGCATCCTGCCATGACATTGAGAGAGCACACTGAAGAAAAATCTTATAGTATTACACAGCTAATTTGGATCAGACTTTCCCCATCTATTTTTTTTCCTCCACAGCCTCATGACAACAAAGTCAAATAGGCAGCTTAAAATAGTTGTGAAAATACTGGAATCCAGGTCATTTACGCTGCCTTCTGACGCGTTTCACAGCAGCCAGAACCTAAGGTTTACTCCCTCTTCATTCTATGGCCAGCAGATCTGGAGATTAATGTTTATTTCAGATTAAAGGAAGTGTAAGCGCAGTGGTGTTTGTAAAGATTCCATGCTTCTGGTCTGGGTGCCTCTCTAGGCAAACTGATCAGCTCCTTTTGTATTTCAGTACCACCTATACGCTGATGACCCTCAAATATACCTCTCCTGCCCTGATCTCTCTCCAGCTCTCCTGGATCAAGTCACTGACGGTCTCTCTGCCATCTCAAATTGGATGTCTTCCTGCTTCCTTAAACTCAGTATTGCCAAAATTGAAATTCCCGTTATTCCTCCCAAGAAAAACCCAATACCACCTATATCTCTACAAGTAAATGAATGCTCCTTAGCCGACGACTCACGCTTTCTGCCTTGGTGTCACTTTCGATTTTGACCCAACGTTCTCTCCCCACGTCCAGACAATGACCAAATTCTGTCACTATCAACTCAAGAGCATCGCACGCATCCGCCCTTTTCTAACACAATATACGGCAAAGGTGCTGGTTGATGCTTTTGTCATTTCGTGGCTTGATTACTGCAGTTCACTCCTTATTGGCCTCCCCAACTCCCATATTGCCCCTCTTGCAACCTGTAATAAATGCAGGCGTCAGGCTTATTTTTCTCACCAGATGCACCTCACGTACCTGGTCCCTCCATTGACTTCCTGTACATTTCAGGATACAGTTTAAAATGCTGACGCTCACGTTCAAATCGCTCAATAACTCTACCGCCCCCCTCCCTTGCATGTCTTTTGTTAAAACGCAAACACGTCCCGTCTAGACAACTCCAGTCGGTAGGCAACCTCAATCGGTCTACTCCCGCACGGCCAACTCTCGCCTCCAAGACTTCTCAAGGGCAGCTCCGGTCCTATGGAATGACTTGACTCGCCCTATCAAACTCTCCCCGATCTTCGGGCCTTCAAGAGATCCCCCAAACCTAATCTCTTTAGATTAGTGCATCACATCACTGACGCAATTTATCCCACGTCTTCCCCTACTAACAAAGGATTGCAGCTGCTTCTATGGCCCCACCATTCCTGAACCACTGACACTAATGATCCTGTTGTCCAGTAAAATTCTCCTGGTCTTCCTCAACCCCAATCGCTCTAGAATGAAAGCTCCTATGAGCAGGGCCCTCTACGCCTCTTATCGGTGTCTCATTCCCCTTGGTTATTGTAAACGATGCAGAAACTGTTGGCGCTATATAAATGATGATGATGATATCCCCACATATATGATGTAGTTGGCAGTTTCACAATTCATTTTTCTGTGTTTCTGAATGAATCCGAATATCTTTCTGCTTTTGTTTTTCTCTCCACCTCTCACACCAGAATCCAGAATAACCTGATCAGAAGGCTTTTTACTTCTCAGCTGTGACGGAGGAGATCCCATTGCAAGGGCAGGAGAGCACAGCCCATACGTCACCATCTCTGCCGTTTACCTATAAATCCGCAGTTGTTGTTTTCCGTCCCCCCCCCCCCCCTTCAGTTTTACACATTATATTGTTTGAAGAGATGACCAGCAAATTAATCATTAACACAAGCCACGGTGATACAGGTTATCCAGCTAATCTCCCGAATTGGTTATACTAAATCACATGGTATAATAATTCCCAGCACACAACACTTTACCTAATAAAATGTGACATTTTATTAGGTAGTCAAAAAAAATAAATGTTCATATGCAATAAAAATAGAGATGTACAAGCAATAACAATAGCGACAAAATAAACACTGTATACAGTTTCAGCATTTTACCTCTCAAAGGGTACAGCCAAGGGATCTGCCCTCAGAGTGCTAAACACCAAAGTGTCAGCTCTAGTCCTTTATAAGAGGACCCATATTGTAGAAGGCTAAACAGAGAAGTACACATGCATGTGACAACAAGGTATTTATTAGGGATAGACCGATATCATTTTTTCAGAGCCGATACAGATTATCGGCAGCTTTTCTGGCCGATAGCCGATATTTGGTGCCGATATTCTGTAAATTTAAAGTTGTGAAAAAAACCGCACAAATCTGACATTATGCCATGAACACAATGTGTTTAACATGTAAACATTGCACCACGTCCCCTTCATTTATTTAATTTAATAAGAACTTTTATTTTATTTAAGCTTTTTATTTTTACGAACCATAAAATGGTGTCTTTAGCTTTTTTAAAGATCCCTCATATGACCCTGTATGGAAGAGTTTCAGCAACCTTGGCCCTCCAAGGGTTATATTACAAAGTTGCTGCTAACTTAACCAGAGCTATTGTCAACTTAACAACCCCATAGACTATAATGGCCCTGGTAAGTTTACAACAGCTCTGGTTAAGTTACCGCTGACTTTGTAATTTTGCCCCACATGTTCTAAAATTACATCTGCCATGATGCTCAGCTTCTCATTAGGTTCTTGGAGCCTCATGGGAAATGCAGTTCCAGAACATCTGGAGGGCCCAGGTTGCCGACCCCTGCTGTAGGAAATAAACCCTGCATCTCCTGTATAGGGAATTCCCTGCCAGATGGGATAGAAGCCCCATTTCTGTTATCATGCTCATGCACAATATGGTCAGTGAGCAGGGGTCGTTCTGCAGTGAGGGCTTACAGCTTGATGTGGGAGAAGCCCCGGATTCGCACAGTTCTGTGGGATCTTGCGTGTCGCAGCTGCAGTGAACCAACTTGTCCAAATATCGGCAAATAAAATGCTGATACCGATATCAGTAATTTTATGAGTATCGGCAGCCAATAATCGGCAAAACCGATAGATCGGTCTATCCCTAGTATATATGTGAAGGGGTTCACATGCATTGTGTTGGTAAGGCACCATCAAGCAGCAGATTATATATGATGTTTGTGGTTATCGGACATTTTCTGATGGTTTTTCTGGTCTTGCTTAATATCTGACCCTAACATTACTTTAGCTGTACCAATAGGTCACTGGCCATCAGATTTTTAAAAGGACACTTCAAGCACCATAGCCACATAACTTGGTGGTGTTGTTGAAGCACTTGGCAGATACAGGGTCCAGCAAACCAGGTTCTCAGAGTTTTTCCTCTTGATCCTAATTTATTGGTTATTCTACATATTTCTGTAAAACGTTGCCTGACCTCTAAGTCTCCTAAATTGGATATATTGTTGTCACGTTCGGTGCGGAGTCTCTTGATTTTGTTCCTTTGGTATCTATCAATGACAGACTTTTCAGCACTCACAGGCAACCTGCTCTGCACCGGATGTGATAAGGAGGAAGTCTCATTTCTTCATTTAATGTCCTGTGATACAGCCCTGACACACAAGTTGTGTCAAACTTCCACTAACCCTTTAATTAGTAACAAAGCGACCCAGGCTTAGTGCACACATCATCTATGAACCCAATCCACTACAATAAGCTTGGATTGTCCCATTAAACACCTGACACCAGGCATAAGGGTTTAAAAACCCTCATGGGATGCAGGGCACACACCCGGCAAAGCAGCTCCTCCTCCCGAGTGCTTATGCTGCAGCGAACAATTCTGTGCAACCCCTATGGATGATTAATGTTAATCTTGGAATAACTGAAAACTGTAACGGGGTTTTACATTTAAATTACTTAAAAAGGGAAGTGTCTGCTGGAGGAGGAAGTGCAACTGTATACGTCTGACTTAAAACAAGAAAAAACGAAGTGTCACAATATTCAAAGCTCTGTTCCATCCTGCCTGATGTAGTTTAGAAAGTAACCAATGGGTCACAGAAAGACCCCACAACGACGCAATCACAATCCTAGACATACACGGGGCCCAACCACACCCGACTATCCAAATTGTACATAAATTCAGAAATAGACGCGTGTGTAACTCGTCTGACGAACAAGTCTAGGAAATACTTTTTTTTGGTTGTATTATTTAGTTTTATTGTAACAATTTATTAATATGTTCATAAATTATTCATGAGTTGATCAAAATCACAAAGACCAAGAACAACGTTTGTCATTGCTTGTTTAAAATGCTACATGTAGGCAACGGCTTATACAGTATATCATCATTGCTCTATCAAATTAGAATCACCTGGCACAAGAGATGCGTACACATCACAAGCTAATCCATACGATATCACCTCAGTAGGGGTGGTGTGACCGTATGTCATGTTGGCACTATAGAATTAAAACCTTTTTTTTTTTTATCCTTTACAGTTACAAGTATTTATAAAGCGCCAACAAATTCCTTAGCGCTATTCTTATATTGTTATTGTCCCCTTTATCATGCAAATATATATATTGTTGCTTCTACCTCACTATAGGCAACCAGTATGATCCTTGAGGACGATGTGCGCATGTGTAATGGATGATGATGATGATGGACCAGGTAGTCCTTATAATGTTTGGGGATTTTTTAATTGACACCTAATATTTTTTGGGTATGATAATTTATGTCCCCAGATACACTAATGTATAAGTACACACACACACCTCTGTATGTATGTCTTTGCAGCAGTTTTGTGGATGATGGGCTATGATGCTTTAATAGGATCTTTATATGTAATCGTGGTGTTTTTTATGGGTTGTAAGAGGTAGGAAGATGAGATTGTGGCCATTAGTCCACTTGGCCACTGTGTATAAGTATTACTGTGTTGTTTCCAGGGGAGTTGTTTTCTCTGGTCCGTCTCCTTTACAGGTATAGGTGTATACTCGCATTGGTAGTGTTCGCCCACCTGTCTTGACCAATTGAAGTGCACCCATGAGGAAATGCATGTGCCCGTGAGGCTGACTCAGGCTGGCGTCAGACGAGCGCGCTATGTGCGCCTGTACTGACGTGCTTACCGGGGGCCGGTCACACGCTTGTGTGCGCGCACGTAATGCGCGAGCAACAAGCGTCCATGATCCAAGACTCTCCGGCAAAGCGATAGGACACGCGTTGACTGAGCTGCAAAGCGCCATTCTCCATAGGGGGATTGCGCTTTGCAGTGCTGAGCGTGCACTCAATGAGGTGGCCAGACAGGCGTCTAATGGAAGGAACGTCCACTCTCACGGATGTTCCTTCCACTCTCCAATGACGTTCGTCTGACAATAGCCTCAGGGATCTACTCCAATTAGTGTGAATTGCCCTTGTGAGTATTATTATCCTTTATTTATATAGTGCCACATATTCCGCAGCGCTTTTAAAAGTTCAGTGTACAAGGGGTTGATACACTGGAATACCACACATGGATGAGATGGCCTGAGTCAGGGGGTCCCTGTTCCCAAGGGAATTTATAATCTATGAGATGTACAAGTATTTTGTGAGGTAGGCGCATCCATATCGTTAGGTGTCTTGCCCAAGGACACTCGCTGGTGGCGTCTTCTGAGTGGAATAAAGTTGTCTTTCCATGATGGTAGCGATGATCAGCAACCTGGTGGTTCAGTTGAACCTGCTTCCCGTAAAGTCAAGACTTCTCCACAGTTGTACCAGAGGGATGTGCCAAACGGGACCTTGACTTGCATCTCCACAGCCGACGGTAGAGATGTTACCACTGGACTCCACAGCTGATATTGTGTGGTAGGCAAGTGTGTACCATTAGGGGTCTTGCCCATGGCCACTTACTGGAGAGGTGCTCTGGCCGGGATTCGAACCTGTGACTCCAGTTATGGAGCAGTGATGTTACCTCTACTCCATCCAGCCGGTACATTAGAAGCCGATGGGAAGCGAGACGTGAAGCAGCACATGCTAATTGAAGAGCGTGGGATACTAGCAGATACACTTGGTTTGGACTAATAAGGGGGCTATCTAAGAGGGACGCCTCCATATGTGGAATTACTGTTGAGTATGTTTTCAATCGTTTAAGTTATTTGTGGTTCTTTCTTTTCCCTGGCTCATATTGGTGCTATTTTAAGTTTGAACTGCTTTACTCTTGGGTACTTTCAATTATTGGCATGTATGTATACATTAATGCATGTCACTGGGCACCATTACCGAAGTATTAAGTACACCATATGTCGCATTTATCAGCAGGATGCATAGATAGGTGCTACGGGCTTTGACTGTAGATTTGTATTTTTATGGTCTCATGGTGTGGTTTAATGATAATCTATATACACTGCTCAAAAAAATATAAAGGGAACACTTAAACAACACAATGTAACGCCAATTCTATCACACGTTTGGGAAATCAAACTGTCCACTTAGGTAGCAACACTGACAGTCAAGTCCACATGCTGTTGTGCAAATGGAATAGACAACAGGTGGGAAGCATAGGCAGGTAGCAAGACATCCCCAATAAAGGAGCGGTTCTGCAGGTGGTGACCGCAGACCACTTCTCAGTTCCTATGCTTTCTGCTGATGGTTTGGTCACTTTTGAATGCTGGCGGTGCTGTCACTCTAGTGGTAGCATGAGATGGAGTCTACAACCCACACAAGTGTCTCAGGTAGTGCCGCTCATCCAGGATGGCACATCAATGCGAGCTGTGGCAAGAAGGTTTGCTGTTTCTGTCAGTGTAGGCCGTAGGAGGGCAACAACCCATCAGCAGAACCGCTACCTCCGTCTTTGTGCAAGGAGGGACAGGAGGAGCACTGCCAGAGCCCTGCAAAATTACCTCCAGCGGGCCACAAGTGTGCATGTGGCTGCTCAAACGGTCAGAAACAGACTCTGAGGGCCCGACGTCCACAGGTGGGGGTTGTTCTTACAGCCCAACACCGTGCAGGACGTTTGGCATTTGCCAGAGAACACCAAGATTGGCAGCTTCGCCACTGGCGCCCTGTGCTCTTCACAGATGAAGACTTCTGCACACTCTGTCACCTCTGTCACATGTGCTCAGTGTGAACCACACTGAGCACATGTGACAGAGGTGACAGAGTGTGCAGAAGCCGTGGAGAACGTTCTGCTGCCTGCAACATCCTCCAGCATGACCGGTTTGGCAGTGGGTCAGTAATGGTGTGTGGTGACATTTCTTTAGGGGGCCGCACAGCCCTCCATGTGCTCGCCAGAGGTAGCCTGACTGCCATTAGGTACTGAGATGAGATCTTCAGACCCCTTGTGAGACCATATGCTGGTGCGGTTGGCCCTGGGTTCCTCCTAATGCAAGACAATGCTAGACCTCATGTGGCTGGAGTGTGTCAGCAGTTCCTGCAAGACGAAGGCGTTGATGCTATGGACTGGCTCGTCCGTTCTCCAGACCTGAATCCAATATCTCAATGTATCCTTCCTGGTAAAATCCTTTATAAATAAATAAATTGAGCACATCTGGGACATCATGTCTCGCTCCATCAACCAACGCCACGTTGCACCACATACTGTCCAGGAGTTGGGGGATGCTTTAGTCCAGGTGTGGAGGAAATCCCTCAGGAGACCATCCGCCACCTCCATCAGGAGCATGCCCAGGCATTGTAGGGAGGTCATACAGGCACGTGAAGGCCACACACACTACTCAGCCTCATTTTGACTTGTTTGAAGGACATTACATCAAAGTTGGATCAGCCTGTAGTGTTGTTTTCCACTTTAATTTTGAGTGTAACTCCAAATCCAGACCTCCATGGGTTGCTCATATTATGGGTTGCTCATATTTTATAACAGTGCTTCTGAGACAAATGGACACCACATACTAAATTCAGAGCACTCAACCTTGCCATATGTCTATACTTTGTGTAGAATATGCAAACCGCCACTAGTGCTGGAATGGTGAGCAAGTCCTATTTCTTGTCTTGAATTGCAAGTGCAAAAAAGCACTAGAATTGTGCCTCCTAAATCCAGGTACAAAGTGCTTTAGAAAGAGCAAAACAGCTTTATACCCAATCTGCCATCTCCTCATGGTGGAATCCGGAGGAGGCAGAGGGAAATGCGTTCCTCATTCTCTTTTCACCACAAGATCTTGTGTGGTTCCCACAGATGCAAACAATGGAGTCCATAGGATTCTGGTGGGTATCGCACATTCACTGCTCGTAGTAGTGCTCTTGGCATAAAATGCCTTGCGCTGCTACTGTAATAACGCTGGTAACCTGCTTGTACAAGCCGGTTACATGGAGCGGTAAGTCAGCGAGCTTACACTTCTAAAGGAATAGGGCGCTACATGTCTTTACACATCTACAATCTCATCTCTGTAGGGCAGTGTCTCCCAAACCTGTCCTCGGGACCCTCAACCAGGCCAGATTTTGCAGATCATCTTGGGGAAATGCAGACTGAATCCTGCAATCACTGAGCAGCAAATCATATCACCTGTGCTGAGCTTCAGCTATCCTGCAAACCTGGCGAGGCGGAGGGTGCTGAAGACAGGTTTGGGAAACACTGCTGTAGGGGGATCTCCCCAATAAGCTAGTTTATGCAGGGATCTCCAATTCTGGCTCACAGATGTTGGTGGCCTAAAATTCCCATAATTCTCTGAATGTAGCAGGAGTTGTAGTAGTTCAGCAACCTCTGGGAGGCAGGGGTTTGGAGATCCCTGGTTAATGATCCATTCTAATAGTAGAAATGGCACACATATTTTACCTTGCCTCATGGCCTTGCTACAAACTTTCCATGCATGTTTTATAAATCCCTAAATCTATAGTAAAACCAGAAAAATACTTTTTTTTTTTCTTTCTACCAGACTGACCGTTAGACTTCCAACTTGCTACAGGTAAACCAAGGGCAGGGTGTAAATAAATCATAGTGTTAGAAATATTAATGATGAGCCCGGTTTAACCTTATCTTCTGATTCATACAATATATTTCATGGAAGTTCTTGGCTTCCCCAGTTCCGTAAAAGTATGTATTTCATGGTGCTTTGGAATGACTTATCCTGTTCTTCTCAGCAGCTATATTTGCATGATGTTTGGGGGTCACACTTGGTCTGAAGCCAGAGATCACGATTAATCATTGTTACATACAGAAGGCTGTAATTTGGAAAATGGTGTAATCTGATTTCTTCGCATTAAATTTAGCTCTAGAAGACATTCGTGCTATACCGGCAGCTCCTGCCTCTACAAATTACCAGCTGGTATGATCTAAAAGCTGATCTAGGAACTAACATGAGATGTTTTCACTCCCCGTTTGACCTGACAATGAAACTTGAGGTCTCCTGGAGCCTGGCTTCTTGACAATGGGAGGGCTTCCCACCATGGTGCATTACTGAAGTTTCACAGAAAATAGGACTGAGGAAAAAGAGGAAAAATAGCAGATTTTTGTTAGACTCAAAAAGAAAATCTAAATTAGATATGTATATTGTGTGGATTTGGCAATGGAAGGGCCCCAGTTATGTGACATCACTGTACCATAGCTTTTAGGAAGACCCAGTGGTTTATCATATGTAATCTGTGGATATCTTTTGGGGGGGGGGGGGTATATTACAGACTATTGTAGGGAAAGGCCTAAATCTATATTAAGAGAATGTCCGCTCTTTGACACAGGACAACACTTGGTTTAGACCAAAGGATATTGATTGACAAAGTAAAACCACTTATTGTAAACTAAAGAAACCAGAACAACATAAAGACTAGCAGAGGAAAGGATAAAAAGTATCTGGCTTCAGTCGGCGTGATAAATGCCACGTAGGGTATTCGGTGCACCTAGATAAGTCTCTCCAAGGGGATACAAACTGGCAAACGGCCTAAATTCTGGCAACTCCTATCAAAGTGAAGAAACGGGCCTTCGTGGGTCCACCTAATAGGTCAGAGAGAAGCTGCTATAGAGAGAATTCCTCCATAGGATGAGTGGCAAGCGAAGAAGCAATTGGGAAAGGTTGAGGCCCAAAATCAATGCTGGGAGCCCTACCAGCTTAGAGCCACCCACCCCAAGATTAACACCAAGCCACAATCTGCATGGGAGTAAGCACTTCATCACTCAACGCGTTTCGCCATAAACACTGGCGTCCTCGGGAGCATGCAGGCAGTAATGCTCAGTCTGGCAGCATAACCAGAAATAAGCAGGTGAAAAACACATCGAGTGATTGAGTGCTTTGTCCCATGCAGATTGTGTATTTGATTTTTATTATGCAGACCCATTTTTACTATTATTCAGGTCCCGTTTCTTCACCTTGATAGTAGTTGACAGAATTTAGGCCGTTTGTTTGTTTTTCCCTAGGAGAGACTTGTCTAGGTGCACCTAGTACCCTATGAGGCATTTATCACGCTGACTGAAGCCACGGAGACTTTTTATCCTTTCCTCTGTTCGTCTTTATTTTCTGGTTTCTTTAGTTTACAAAAAAGTTGTTTGACTGAGCTAGGAGCTTATAAAGTAAATCAATATCCTTTGTTCTATTCAGGTTCCAGGGTTACCCCTATTTCTGTTGCTGGATATTGACTGTCAGTATTTCTGAAGGGGATATCTTCTCATGCTTCTACTTCACTTACCTGCCTTTTAGTATATAGACCATATATTTCCAATTCAACACTTGGTTTACCCTGATAAATGTGGCTCTGCCTTATACTCAGAAACCCAAGAAAACTATATAATTTTGTTTTCTGGTAATAAACATTTTTATTAATACAGGCGGTGCCCAAAAGTCATTAGCTTTATGCATGCATACATACAGATAGGCGGCGGGGTAATCTGGCCATCATAACAATGGCTCCAGTGAGAGGCTTTATCTGTACAAAAGCAAACGGAAGAATTATTACTTCACGTCTCAGACACATTTACATAGGAACGCGTGTTGTTTCGAACCAATGTGCCATTTTCTCTGACCAACTGATGTCATAAATAGCTGACTTTATACTAAAAAACAAAAGTTCAACGGTCACGTTTTCCACTGGGACTTGGCAATAAAATAAATTAATGAATGGCTTTGTATTGATAGAAGAATATTACTCAGAACAGTAATATGAAAGTGTGTGTGATTTGAGCTCAGACAGACACACAATAAAGGCATGGCTGTGTGTGCAAGGTAGATGTCAGCACTCGGGATTTCCATAAAACCTACTGCTTTATTATTCCATGTTAAAACATTCAACATTTCAGTTCCTCCCAGGTACTTCTATCCTGATTAATGTTTCCTGAGAGGAAGTGAAACGTTGAATGTTTTAACATGGGATAATAAAGCTGTATGTTATATGAATATACCGAGGAGTGTTGAAATCTACATACTGGAATACCATTGTCAAGGACCAGTGTACTGGTTACTGTGAGGTGAAACGTGAGAATGTGTTATATATATTTCTCCAAAATAGAATCCCTGATACTGGACTCCAGTGTATAACTATAGCCAGAAAAAGAAAAAAAAATGGAAACAAATTTTATATAGATTTATTTTTTCTGGCCATCATGTAGCTGTGGAGCATCATTGTCCTAGTTGATGGAACAACCAAGGTCTACTCGAAGATAAGCAGAAAATAATGTATATATTACTGGTTCAGTGATCCTGTAAAAGCAAAGCTAAGGGTTGATTTTTGAATGACTGCAGTTAACAGCAGGGGATTTGTTAGGAGAGGGTGCTATAGGGACATGACTAGAAACACACAGTCACAGGTACAGCAGCTCCTTGGCAATTTAAGCAATGATTGGCAGATGATGTTGCAGCTCAGTGATTGATTGGTACAAGAACAGACATATTTGTGGCGCTGCACATAGAAATGCTTTCTTAATTTGTACCATGGCAGGGACATTCCACCTAAAATTAGACCTCTTTGTTATGAATGCATTGCATAAATGGCAATGGTAAAATTTGTGGTGTTTTTTTTTTTTTTTTTTTATCATTGAATCTTTTCCTGGTACGTTTTTTTTTTTTTTTTATAATTTACTTTTGGGAAACGCCAAACTTTCTGGATGGTGCAAACAGCAGCAATATTGACTGTTATCTGCAAGTTTTTTGTAATAACCACCATATATTGGCTGTTTATGATGTGTATGTGCCTGTGAGTTGCGTGGATTTTATGTTTTAAGGCTGGGGTCAGACGAGCGTAGTGTTCACGTCCGTGATTGCGCCTAAAAGTACGTCCGTGATAGCATGACAGCCTATTGGAGCCCCACACACGAAGTACGTCCGCACTGAACTGTGGACGCACAACGGCCGCGGCCCACGGACGCAAGGCAGGCAAGAACGTACAACCCCCTAGAACGGCCACACAAAGTGCGCTGTGTCCGCAACGTCCGCATAGCTTTGTGTGTGCGTGATGGAACGTGGTCAGACGGACTGCATTTATACGTCCAGCATTTTTCACGGACAAAATGGTTTTGCTTTTTATTTTCTCGCCTACATCCGTCAAAATATACATCAGTGAATAAACGGACTGTGTGGCCACTACTGCGTCTTCCGTACTGACGTACGTCCGTGTGCACGGACGTACAGTCCGTAGAAATCACGCTCGTCTGACCCTAGCCTTATACTTAAACATTTTGCTTCCTCTATTGCCTACCTTTATGGCAGGGAGTGGGTTAAATCCCTGCTGATGTAGTTGGGGTTAATGAGATCCATGGTTCCGGAGCCCGTGAAGCTGCTAGGCCGATATACAGACATTGTGCTGAATTCCTGGCATTTGAATGGTTGAGCAGATATAAACGCTGTCCCTGGTAGTCCTGCATCAGGTGCCGACTGTCTATCAGCTGATTCGTGCTGAGATCCAGACAGCCAGGGACAATTTTATCCCAGTCACCCAACCACTGGACGATCAAGGATTTGGCAATGTGATTTTTATTTTTCAGAGCCAGAATAGATTATCGACAGCCTTTCTTTAAAGCTGTGAAACCAACACAAATCTGACATTACCTCATTAACTGATTGCATTTAATAAATTTGTAAACCTTGCCCCATGCCCGTTTCATTTATTCAATGTTGCATTAAACAGAAATATATTTAATCCTTACCTGCTGCAGGGCAAACTATGCTGTCCCTGTGTCGGGTGGGCCTTGAAGCTGCGTGGTGTACTAGTACGCCCCACTGACTTCAATAGGCCTCCCAGCATTCAGCGTGCCCCCCCCCCCCCCGTTGGCTACTGCGGGACGTCCTAAACTCAGGCCGTCCTCCTGCAGCCAATAACTCGCATTCAGCGGCTAGGTGGGCCAGAGTGTTCCGACGAGGCAAGTGGGACGTACTAGTACGCCCCACCAGCGTTGACTCCCTCTGGAGGCAACCCACTTGGAGGCAAAGGGTTAAGTGATTATTTTTACAAACAACTTGGCCATGTCCAGATTTTGGCCTTTGCAATGATATCTCAAATGACCCTGTAGGTAATGGGTCTGCAACCTTGGCCCTCCATATGTTATGCTCAGCTACTTATTAGGTTCTTAGAGCTTCATCAGAACTGTTGTTCCAAACCATCCGGAGGGCCAAGGTTGCTGAACCTTGCTGTAAAACCTATGGTACTGGAGATACAGGGGTTCAAAAGACTCCTGTACAGGGAATTCCCTGCCAGATGGGAGGGAAGCCCCATCTCTCATCCTGCTCCTGTGCAGTACCATCGGTGGGTAGAAGACTTACAGCTTGGACTGACATCCAAGAGGTCAGCCTGCTGTGGGAGAAGCTCCAAATCGGCACCAAGCTGCAGGACTTTGCGTGCTGTGCCTGCCGTGAGCCTTCTCTGCCAACTATCTGCAATATCCGCAAATGAAGGCTGATTCTGAATATCTGTATTATGCCGACTATTGGCTCCCGATAATTGGCTTTGTCAATTATCAGTCTATTCAAAGTACATGGGCCCTGTGGCTTCAGAGAACCTGGCCGCAGACATGTTGCCAGGTTTGGCAGTGGCCCCCTGGAGTAGCTGGGCATATGTACTATGTCTCGCCCCCTCTTCCTGCCCCTCTGTAGGATCTTGGTACATGTAGTTATGAAACATCTGAGTTCAACCATTCCAATGCTACAGCCTCGGGATATGTGCACTGCTCTTTGCATGTTTGTTTATTTATTTGCAAAGTATTTTACCAGAAAGGATACATTGAGATTTCTCTCGTTTTCAAGTATGTCCTGGGTTCAAGAACATTGAATTGTTACAGAAATACAAAGTAATAAAATGCAAACTATTAAAAACAAAACACAAATATACAGAGTAACATATCATGGGAAGGGCTAGAACCTTGGGTTAATTAGGGTGAATTGTAAAGTGGAAGCAGCTGGAAAGTAAGCTACAAATTTCAGACCAGCACTGGGTGGGTGGGTGTATGGGGAGGGCGAGCGGGACAGCAGAGGGAGTTGTGAGCTTGTGGCAACGCTGTTGAATAAAGAAGTTGCAGAATCAGAGCATGTGGTCTGTATAAGGCAGGTATTTTTTACGACAGGGTGAGGGGGAGGGGCAGCCATATGAGAGCATGGGTTTAACAAAGTAAGAGCATACATTTATCAATAAAAAATAAACAGCCAAAATATTGATAGATGCGAGCATAAAATATGAACAGTAGGATTAACCCCTTAGTGACCGGGCGGTTTTACACAAATCCGTCATTTAGTGACCGCTGCTGTTTTTACGTTTCTGCGCTGTTAGTGTTTAGGTCAAATTTTCCTCTTACTCGTTTATTCAACCCACACATATTATACACCCTTTTTCCCGCCATTAAATGGACTTTCTAGAAATACCATTATTTCCATCATATCGAATAATTTACTATAAAAAGAAATATGAAAAAATGGTAAAAACACACTTTTTCGTAATTGAATCCCCAAAATCTACAACCACCAAAAAAGACCCCGGCTAAATAGTTTCAAAATTTTGTTCCGAGACTAGAAATACCCAATTTTTACATGTTTTTGCGCTTTAACCCCTTCACTGCTGAGCCAGTTCACCTATGTGCGCTGCGCTCATTCTGACCATTTTGTGATCATTATTTTGAGATGACAGCCTAGGTCCTATTTAATTAAATCCCCCCCCCCCCCAGACAAAAAAAACTTTAAAGAAAAAACATTTTTTTATTTTTTTTTATTTTATTTTTCTTTTCTATTTTTTTTAATTTTTATTTTAAACCAAACCTGGTCATGTTTGGTATCATTGGAAAGGTCATGATCAGATTCAAATTATGTCAAATATGACCATCTAGCTACCATGGATCGGGAGATAGGGGGATCCTTAGGAACCACCTCTAGATGGTTAACTGGCCCGCTGAAATCCTCACACATATGATGAGGTTGTCAGTGGGTGGGGGGGACCTGGAGGCTTGGCTGACATCCAAGATGTCAGCCCCCCTCCAGGTTCGAATCGCGTTTTGGCGCCAATTAGCGCTGAAACGCAATTCGGCGGCGAAATGGTTAATGCTATATACCGCTGAAAAGAGGAGACTCTCCCCTTTCCAGAGGTGCAAAAAACATCTCCCTAGCTTCAATGGTTGGAGATAGAGGGCTCCAATGGAGCCCACCCTCCCCTCCATTGATTTGAATGGGGGCGCCTGCTGATGTCACCACGCAACGTGGCGACGTCATCAACCTCGCCGGCCCATGTAAATCACATGGGCAGGCTTCCTCCCTGCCAGATCGCCAAGGGATCCAGCGAGGGAGGTAAGTATCGGGCGGGAGGGGGGGTTAGGCGCCGCTGACTTACCCTGTACGTCCGCAGGTCTAAGGGAGACCCGTGGACAGGACGTACAGGGTACGTCAGCGGTCCTTTTAGGGGTTAAAGTCGAGATTGTGGCGTAGAATTGCAGAAGACCTGTTGATTGCCGGTACCTGAAGTTCTGGGTCCAGAAGCAGGCGCTGTGGCTGAGGGAGATGTGAGCTTGTGGCAGGGCTGAAGTTCTCCCCAGGGAACATTTATATGTATTCACCGCATATGCATGCCCACGTAAACCCTCTGCCCACAGATCATGTGTCCCCCACCAACTATAGAGCCCAGGGATATCGAAAGTGTGAATTTCATATGCATATCAACTCTGGAAAACCTTAAGTAAGCAAACTGTGACACACAATACACACTCTTTATCTCTGACTTACTAGACACCTACGCTTCTGTAAGAATTTTAAAAAAGGTCAGATTTCAAGGTGTTCCCTGCTTGGGTAACTAGGTGTATGATCTCGCCTAACCTGCCCTGTACTTACTACAGAACGATTCCAGTTTATACTTAGAACATGACACTGTGTCAGCTGCTTTATTCAATTTTTATGTTTTATTTAGATCTCATTTTCTTGTCCTCTGTGAACTGCTGTTTCTGATTGCTATTACTATCTAACGCAGGGATCTCAAACTGTCCCTCCAGATTTTTATTGCCTACAGTTCTCAGAATTTTTTGAATGCAATAAAAGGTCATAGAATCATGGGAGGTGTAGTTAAGAAACCTAGATCCCTGATCTGACCCCTGGCATTGACGAATTATAGTCTACACAGCATGTGTGCTCATTATTATTTTTCTATTTGAAAATTTTAAAGGGACACGATCACTTGAGCTGTAACTAGATTACTTGTGCCTTACAAACAAAACCTCTTCATAAAACACATGCTGCTGTTTTTTTTCTTTGAAGGAATTGCATGTAAAAATGAAGAATAAAGTTAGGTTTTACATCTGTTTCATTTTGTGGAATTTTTCCATTATGCAAAATTTACCAAAATCTGAGCAAACCTTTTACTTTACTGCTGTGGTTTATCTTGTACAGTATTTAACAGAGGGGGGGAGGAGGGAATGTTTAGATAAGGCTGCAGGGTGCTCGTTTTCAGGCTGCTCGAGTTAAGAGATGGCAGCTGACATAGATCTGACAGGGAGCTCAAACTTATAACCTACCCCCTGGTGATGTCCTTGGAATACATCACACACAATACAGTCATGTGAGTTGGTGACTGACACATTCACTTCATTCGCTGTCCAAAGCCACACAGTGAGGAGCGAGTGATGTAAAAGATACTGGGAGGGGAGCACAGTTTACAACACAAAATGGATGCACACAGTGACACAAAGTAAAAATATTTTCGTAACTCTTTCCCACCGTGGGGCGTACCACACCTTCCCCGCAGTGGGTGGGCCTTAACGCTGCACGGCGGCATAGCACGCCCCGCTAGCATCTATGGGCCTCTTCAGTCCCACCTATCAGTTGGCATGCGCCATTTGGCTGCCGCAGGACGGCCTAAACTCAAATCGTCCCTCTGCAGCCAATGACGCGTAATGCTGGTCAACTGTGTTGGCAGGTTGGAGGAGGGTAGCACAATCCGCCAGGCAGTATGGGGGTAACCTACAAGAGAAAAACAAAGCACATGAAGAGATCAGCAAAATAACATTTCCTATTTTTGTGATACTGGCCCTTTATAGGGCCTATCATCTAAACCTTTAATGTTGCTGCTGTTAGTGTGAATTTCTAGCAGTCACGTGATTTGCTGGAGCCCTGGCCACATCACGAAATGGTTCAGCCAATCAAGAGCCTTACATTCTATACTGTGGGGGTGGAGCTATAGCCATGTGTACTTCACTTGAAAAATGGTAAATTGAACTCCTGAAAAAATGTGAGCCATATACTCGCCTTGTCTTCCTCAGCCTCAATCCCTCCAGACTGTAAGCTCCTATGAGCAGGGCCCTCTACACCTCTTGTTTCCATCCTATGTCCGTTTATCAGTATCTTATTCATTTTGGTTATTGTAAAGCGCTGCGGAAACTGTTGGCGCTATAGAAATGATAATAGTATGCAATGCTTTTCACTCGCTTGTTATTACACGCCACTTTACATGGTGTGCCTCTTGCCAGGACTGTCACGCTGGGATTTGTCTGCCCCTGCAGGTTTGACCGTAGTGTCCCCATTTTTAGCGTGAGATCCCGGGGCAGGCGTTACCTTGGCACCTTGCCCTGGAATACCGCGCTACCCTTGGGAATACTCACGGTAGTGCTGCCATGAGTGTCACCACTTGGAGTCCATGAAGGATTGCGCTGCCAGGTCGTGAGCCCTGCGTGATCTCCCTCTGCTCTTGCAGAAGGAGACTAAGGAGTATTTGTCCCCAGTCTCTCTCTCTCTCTGCTCCCAGCAGCAAGAAGCAGCAGTTCGGGTCACTGTTCACCACACAGGATGAGAGGTGAGTATCGAATTTATTGGGGGGGGGGGTTGAGGTGGTTCTAGATGAGTCTGCAAAAGCAGAAACCTTTAGCGCCAGCTTTTAGGACTCCGTTAAAATTTGTTTATCCCAATCGGTGTGGTAATTAAAACTAGCATTTTGCAATACCTCACTTATCCCAACGCTAATTAGTGATTGCACTCCCCATGTTAAGTATAGGCTGCACAAAAGTACAGTAAACTCACGCAAACGAGTGCAGAAACCGATGTGCTAATGGATTTAGTGTTAGGAAGGTAATATGGGGGTCATGCGTTCACTTATCCTATCATTACTGCTTACATATCCGAACGCTACAGTTAGTGTTCAGTATGTAATCTAGCCCATAGTCTATGGAATTATTAAATTTACACCAACCTTGGAATATTTCCCTCTGTCAGCAACCAGGAGCCGCTAAGGGAAGAAATTATTGTGAGGTGTGGCTGGGTTGGAAATGGGCTCCAGATTTTGGGAAATCCAGGAAGATTTTGATATAGATAGATATATCATTAAAGCTATTGGGTTTTCTCTGTACATGGAGGTATACCCCACTTTCCAGTGCTTTTCCAATACAGCAGATCCTCCATCTCTTGTTAAAAGTATATTTATTGAGTTTGAATAGAGAGCCGCTCTCTGCAAGTAATGAAGAAACTAAACTGATGTGTAAGGGGCAGGAAGTGTATTTCGTTCCTCTTGCATATCTGTGTTTGTGCTTCCTGTCAGTTGAACCACTAGTAACGTAACAGATGTGCAAAGAGTCACCCACTTTAAAGTCCATTGCAAAACACTTCTCTATAGAGAGCCCCCCGCACAGACGTGGTGCTTGTGGTTTGAATAAGTGACTGCTTTATTCACATTAATGCGCCTACAAGAACAATATGACTAGAGCCACCTCCCTCCACCATTCCCTCTTTAGGACCTGAATAATGATGCTTAACAGGATGCGAGTCTTCAGTATCCCAATGGCTGTCGAATGTAATAGGATTAACTAGCAGTTTAGTTAAAACAGGTGTCATTTGCTAAAATGTTTCTTATTCCACACTGGATTCACTTTAAAAAAAAAAAAAAAATACTGAAATGCTTCTCTTTAAAGGGGTAAGGATGTCGGCTGCTCATGCACATAATTACAGTTTCTTAAAAAAAAAGACTAATTCTGGAGACTTGCAGTCATAATACTTACTGGCCGGAAAAAGCTTGTATGTTAATGACTGAATCAAAGTGATAGTCTATAACAAAGATCTGTTTATTTACAATTGTATATATGTGAATTGCTGGGAGTTTTACTACTCTTTTCATCCTGACCACTTTATTGATTTAAAGGAGTGCCGGCCCCCGATGAGATATCGCTGGGTGAAGTGGAGTACTTTCCGACACTCCACCCAGCGTCACGGTAAATTGCGCAAGTCCCGTTGCGGTGTGCAATTTGCAGTTTCGCAATGCAAGTTGTGTAGGAGTGCCTACTGCATGGAAAAAGCTTCAGGGACCTCCAGGTTTGGAAGTTCCTGAGCCAAAGCGAAGGAGCGTTACACAGCGAGGGACAAAAGGAGTGTAAATTCACCAAATATGAAAAAAAAATAATTGGGCAGAGGCTGTCAGCAGTTTCAGTCCAATTATTTAAGGGCAAAAACAGGAACTCTGTTTTTAAAATAATGGAGTATTCCTTTCAGTGCAGCTCCGTGATGAATTACTAGATCTATTCACTAGACGGTTGTGTGAACAAAATGCTTTGATTTAGAACACTGCTTCATATGTTCATTGGGATCACTTTGTAGGCAATTTTATAGCATGCAAATAATGTGTATAAGTCAGTGCCTCTGTGCATTGCCCATTTTAATAAATCGATTTTAATAACAGCTATAGGCGTGTGTGTTTTGTTTGTGTTGTATAATACGTAATGTTTCATGATCTGCCCTAAGGCTAGGTTCAGACGAACGCATTTTATGTTGTCTGTGAAAAAGTGCGTTCGAACGAATGGACGCATTTTTTCACAGAATACGTGATAGTGTCATACTATGCGCATTTTCGTCCGTGATTTTGTACGGATCATCAATAAAACTCTTTTTGTGTCTGGACGTTATGTTGCCGGACATTTAGCAGCGTCTGACGTCTCCTAATCACACACACACGCCTCTAGCGGACGCAGCGCACTCTGTACGTCAGTACCTGCGGTTTCACGTTCTCGAAAAAATGCGTTCATTTTCCACTTGCGTTGCGCAGCCGGACTTTTGTGCGACCGTACTTCGTATATTGGCCGTCATTGCCCGGCATCTGCTGCTAGTGCGGCCGTGATTAAGTGCGGCTGCACGCGCGTTCGCACTGCCTCAGTCTGACCCTAGCCTAATTTGTTCGATGTTGGCATTTCTAAATCTGCCTCAGATAAGGTCTTTATTTGTTTTTTACATTCTGATTTGGTGTGGGATTTTTCAGTGTATTAAATGGAGATTCACCAGAGCGGTCCTGCACCCCTAGCATTCTGCCTTCAGGCACATCTCCGAATTCGGCAAGTGCATCTTTAAATCCGCTTTGAGCTGCACTGGACCATGTTGCTTTAGGCTGGGTTCACACCTGGGCGTAGCGCTGCGTCGCGCAATGCGCGCGTTTTTTTCACGTGCGTTCGCGCATACAAAAAAAAGCGCGTTGCAGCGTGTTCGCGGCTATGATATAGCCGCGAACGCGCTGCTGTATGCCCGAAAAGAAGCTCCCGAACTTCTTTTTGCGTTGGCCATTTTAACGCGCGTTCCTGCACGCTTAGGTCTGAATGGGTCCCATAGCAAAGCATGGGATTTCCCCGTTCCTGCGTTTTAAAGCGTGCACGAACGCGCGTTAAAAAGGCTAGGTGTGAACAGGGCCTCAAGGAGCAGGGTTGTAATTTGTCCCGGTGTACACATTTTTATAGTAGCAGACCGATACAGAAATCCGTTCTTTGGTCGACCTGCTCCCAAATTAAAACACACAATCTCTCTGTGCGAGGAGAGAAAATGTATATTGTCTATTATCCCAGCACCACACAAGTACAGTTTGTTTTCTTGCGCTTTACAGATTGGATATTTGTGGCACCCCTGCGTCAAGGTAGCCTATCGGCACCATTTTTCAATCCACATGTGCCCACTTTGTGTCTGTCACATTTGGGAAATTCCTGCAATATTTCACCAGCAAATAAGATTAGCACAAGGGATGGCTGATATTTTTTTAGCACTACAATATGTTGGGTATGTGCGTGGTTTAGAGGCCTAATGTTATTGCACTCTTAATAGACGGTGGTCTGGATCCAAACTTGCAATATCTCTGTGGTGTGCCTGCGTTATACGGGAGACACTCTTCTATAGTGGTACAGTTTTGTCTTTTGTTGACAGGAGCTCATGTCATTGCACCCTTTAATTACTATTACATCAGTTCATCGGTTTCCTTCAGTTTTCAATGTGTCATTCTTGTTTGTGTTTATTTTCTCCTTTCCATTGTACAGCACTGCAGAATGTGTTGGCACTTTGTCCAATACTTACAATTATTTAAAAATTAAAATGACACCATAATTTTGGATAAATCCGGATTTCTAAAGCATTCTCTGCATCACTTGACAGTATGAAGCTGGGAGGAAAATTACCTAAAGGACAACCTTAAGATACCTGAAAAAGGAGTCCCAGGAGCTTATAGTCACACAACGGGTCTTCATTCTCTAATACGTGGACAGCAAAGAAAAAAATACAAGGTGATCGGGTGGATAGCTGCAAGGAACTATTTGCAGACGACAAAGTGCAGACAAATTATTAAAATTTGCAGACAAATTATTTGCGACACTAGTCGCAAAATTTCAATCTCTGCTATTTTGACCCAACATTGCATTTGCACAGTGTTTTTGATAAACTGCGTTTTGCATACACCCACACTGTGACGGCAGGCTGATAGTCTTAGGTCTTTGTTTTAGTTCTTGTCCTCAAAGCTCCTGTATGGTTGAAACCTTTTTTCCATTTAATCCTATATCACCAAAATGTGCCAAGAATGCATGCGGTGAGCTTTAAAGCTGTGTTCTGTGGCCTTCCATGGGATCTGCAGCAGCAATTTCTAAACGTCTGCTTCCTGAACACTGTTACGCCTTCAGATTACTCGCAGGATCATTTCCCGTAGAGCTAATTTTGTTTATCACAAGTTCTCGGCGGTGTGAAACTGATCTGTGTGTCTGCAGCAAAGGCCGCCCCGCTGCCTTGAGGTCATAACTGGGATTTTGTAGGAAGACCTATGTAGAGCTTGGAAAAAAGACGAGACCGAGGAGATATGACTGAATCATTTATATACGTAAAGGGAATCCACAAGGTAGAGGAAGGGAGTATATTTAAAAGAAAACAAGAGGACATAGTCTTAGATTAGAGGGGCAAAGGTTTAAAAGTAACATCAGGAAACATTATTTTACTGAGAGGGTAGTGGATACATGGAACAGCCTTCCAGTTGAAGTGGTAGAGGCCAAAACAGTAATTGAATTTAAGCAGGCATGGGATAGGCATAAGGCTATCCTAAACAAAAGATAAATCCAGGTAAAGTATCCATGTAATTGGGCAGACTAGATGGGCCGAAAGGTTCTTATCTGCCGACATTTTCTATGACCTTGTTGGTTGTTAAATGGTCTCTTGGCTTGGAGGTACTCGTGGATCAGGACCTCTGTGCAGGGCCACAGATTGATGAATAGCTTTTTTTTATTTGGTGGTTGTAGATCTGCACTTGAGGGGGGGTCTCAACTAGTGTTGGTTAACTTTGGGGGGAAATAGTTTGCTAAGCATGAGTGACAGTGTAAATTTCAAAGTTTGCAGGCACCTTAAATGTTGCCTCTACTGTCCTTACATGTTTTATTTATTCGAGACCTATATACCTGTAGTGTTGAATCTAGGCAACCAGATGTTTCTGATCTACATGTTCTATGATGCTCAACCAGCCTTATTTGTGACTAAACATCATGGGACATGTAGTGCCAAGGTGGGTACCAAGGGTTGCCATCACTTCCATAGACCAGCCTTTGCCTGGCTGCTACAATGTGTACTCTTGGTATAAAATGGGCCAAAACGCTGCCTACACTTTGTGAGGAGTCGAGAGTGCGTCTTAAAGCTGGTTGAAGTGTGTGTGTGTGGAAAGGCAGCATTCAGCCTGAACATCCAATTTTCATAAGGGGTTTCCGAGATTAATGATCACAAAATTCAGAACTCCCCTCTTTACCCCTTTCCTGCCGTGGGGCGACATAGCACACCCAGCTGGTGTCTATGGGCCGCAACAGCCCGCCCACCAGTTGGCGCGTGGCCCATAGTTAACCGAACTCAGGCAGTCTCCCTGCATCCTATGACGCATGTCAATTTCCTGTCGCTGGGTGCAACCCACCTGCCGGTGAGGTGTTAGTATAGGATTTTTAAAAATTATAAAAAACTAGACTTAGGCATGAATGTTGAACATTTGGTTACAAGCTATGATCCTGTATTGCATAAGCCTGCCACGGCAATAATATGTATGTGTGTAATTAAGATAATAGAGCTCAAAATGTTAAGTTGTTAGCATTAACCCACCCATCGCCTTCCCATACCCACTCCGCTTTCCGGTTTATCCTTTGAGATGCAATTTTGCTTTAAAAATTATAAACAAAATGTGTTTTTAAATCCTGCAATGATGTGAAATGTTGTTCATCTAGAGTCTTATCCCAGTGGTATAATGACATGGCCTATTTTGATGGGGCAGATAATTTTGACATTAACCGCGTGATTTCCACCGTCTATTTATCTGCAGCCAATCAATAGACAGTCGGCATGTAGTGGGAATTCAGTTGAACTAGGGCATGTCATTTTTCCCACAATAATATGCCTTTTATATACATGGAGGGGATTAAATCATTATTCTGTATATTTGTCATATGTAAACACCATGACTGCTTTGTGTTACAAGGATTGAAGGCACTATCCCTCAAAAGCACTATGGTCTGCTCAAAGCTGCTGTTGAATGAATAGGGACGTTGTATGTCCATTAGTGACACATGACTGGGTGAGATCACAGTGTTATTGTATCTCTGCTGGGAGGTTACCAGAGTCTTTATCATGTGGAGTCAGTGCTTGCTGCCCTGTCTGACCCCAAAGCCTCATCCCCTCTTATTGGAGTGGCGGTCATGATGTAGATTACAGGGTAGCTCCTGCTTTGTGCTCTTATTAACCAGCCTCACCTGGGATATCTCTAGGTTTGCCATATTGACCATGTTTTCCTGTACACAGGGTTATTCAGAGAGAGGTGAAAAGCAGGAGAATAGCTGGAGAATGGAAAATTCTAGGTCAAACTAGCCGCTTTGGAAAGTGAGATAAGGCTAGGGACAGATGAGCGCATTTTCTGCAGCCACCGTCAAAAGTACGTCGATGCGTGCGCACGCATTTTTTCACGGAATACGCTTAAGTGGTCAGACTATGCGCAATTCTGGACGTATTTCATGACGATGGGGTGAAAAGAAGTCTAGGGAAATCCGGCTGTTTGAACGTTATGTAGGCCGCACACTAGCAGCGTCTGACATCTCCTAATCACGCACACACGCTGCTATGCGGCCGCAGCGCACTCTGTACGTCAGTAGCAGCGGTTTCACGTTCTGATAAAAATGCGTTCATTTGCTGGTTGCGTGGTGTCGGCGCACTTTCGTACGCACGTACTGCGTATATTGGCCGTCATTGGCCGTTATGTGCTGCTACTGCCGCCGTGATTTAGTGCGCCTGCACGCGCGTTCCGACTGCCCCACTCTGACCCTAGCCTTAATGGGAGCATTTTTCTGTTTTGGATATTTTGACCTAGAATTTTCCATTCTCCAGCCATTCTCCTGCTTTTCACCTCTCTCTGAATAACCTTGTTAATTTAACAAAATATAGAGCGTGAAGCGCCCAACAGAATACGTGTACACAAGACCGCTCGCTAAACGTTAATATAGGGGGTTTCTCTACACGACCCTTAAGGAATAAACCTATGAAAAGCAATAATGTAGCGCCGGCGAACAAAGTCCACTGGAAAGCGGGGATGTGGTCACTACATGTCCATATGGGATATTCTCAATCTTAAGAGATTGCCCCCTTTTTGGAGAAGATGCATCAACGGACTAAAAGAGAAAAGGAAAGAACCACAATTGCGCAGCATGTAGCTCCAATAAAAATAAAATATACCGCATGTGGTCAACTCACATTTTGATGACCCAAACACCTGACTCTGGGGTTGAAGGCTTTATGGGTCTTTTTAAAATCTTCAGGCGCCCATCTAACCCCTTTAAGGATCCAATTGGTGATAGACAGGATAACCCAGAATGCGCTCAATGTCATTTGAATAGACATCCCTGAGAGATGAATAAGAGCCCTTTTCCCATGTTCTACTAGGCATCGCTGGGCTCATATAACGTACAGAAACCATAAAATGATGTATACAGTCCAAAGCAGATCATGAGAAAATAATATAACTCAAATAGACATCCCTGGGTCATATGATATACTGGAAAAATATCAAAAACAATGTATACAGTACAAATTTGTCATTTCAGCAAGCCTTAATACTCCAGGCCAGGGCCCTATTCCAACCCTGTTGGTAAAAGGGAGCTAGTAAGGGGGGGAAATGTCAGCTTGAGTTGATATCCACTATTGGCTCCCGTCACAGGCCTATTTTGACCCAGCCGCTGTGCTAACAGCTGGAGTCAGAATAGATGGGAGCTGCGTACCGATACCCGCAGCAAAGCTGCAGGAGCCGCATAGAGACAGCAGAACGTCACTGGGAACTATTTGTTCACTCTCCCACTGTATAGGGTAAGAGTAAGCGGCAGATCGCGCTGCCCTCTTCGACATGGGATCAGTGGAACGTTTGGGATTTTTCTGGGCTTTATTTTAATGTGTTAAGTGATTCTGCAAAATGTCTGGAGCCATTATACATAAAGACAAGATTTGAATAGTCTGGTAAAAGAAGCATTTTAGCTTTAATTGAAACCATTAAGTCTATTGCTTCAGCAGCCTTCAGGATACCGCAGACACCGCTCTCTTCACTGACTCAGGCAGTTCACAAAGCAGCAGAAGTGAAGTCTGCAGAGGCTTTGTGTGCGGTGTGTTCTGTTGAGCTGAAGAGTATTGAGATAAACGAACAGAGGGATAGAGGAAGATGACCCTGTGTGAACACGAAAGGAGCATCGGTCGTCCTCTTTTTCCCAGCTAGTGATTTACAATAAATGTAATTTGAAAAGTCTTTTCAAAGATTTATAGACAATTACTGATGCCTTTTGTTAGTAGATGGAATATTTTTAGAGTACAATAGACCTTTTCAGTGACAGCCGTTTAAACGAGTAACCTTTTTATACGGTGCAGATGTGACTGGCAGAAGGACAGTGTCTGCCGCTCTCCAGATGTTGTGATCTATAATTAAAGAGCGAGGCTCACAACTCAACCACCTGTGGGTGGAGACATGCAAGTTGAGTTCAGTGTATGTCTCTTTTATATTTACCATTTTTATATGTATTGTCTCATTTTCCTGTGTGTGAGAGTAATCAAGCCGCTCTCCACCTATTACAGACCCATTCATTCCTCTCCTTATTATAATCGACCCTGTGTAACTCCGCACTACAACTCCATTATTACCTTCCTGCTGTTGATTTATTATATTCGGACTATCCTATTATTACCATATGGGATAATCACCTCTGTTGTCTAGTTTCACGCATAAGTATATTGACCTTCTACGTTAATGCTGTATCCACTCGACTATCTGTTCTAAATTGTAAATGTACTCAGCTTGATCATAGTTATGCTTGTAGCATTGCCAGATCATCATTTTTTTGCTGAATGTTTATCATTTATTCATGCTGATGGACAGTGCATGAAAAATATAACCCTGTATAGTGTTTAATTAATAAAATACAGGTAAGAAAGCGCCTTCCAGATTGCTTTGAGTAGGTAAAATATTTCCTCCTTCAGCATAGGAATTAAACCTCTTGCCTGGCAGCTCTTTTCCTGTGCATGGAATAGGTGTCCAGGGAAACCTGGCCGATCTGGCAACCCCTGGTTAGATCCAAACACTGTTTTGACTGAGTCAGGGATTGACAAATTCATATCAGACTTGTAGCCACCAACACGTGTTTAGTAGTCAGGTAAAATGTATGGAATAATCCAGAAAATTGTATACCAGAGATAAAACTCTAGCCCGTGGCCATGTGTACCCTGGATTTTAGGGATGCACCGATACTTGTACAAAGTACTAGTGCAATGCCCGGATACTGCCCCGATACCTGGATGCCACGCTAGGCTGGCTTGCAGGTATCCGTGGGCCAGGTGGAAGCTGGTTGGATGCATTAGAAGCATTTGGCCAGCGCTTTCCTCCGGCCAACAGCGTTGACTAACGGCCGCAGGGCTGTGCAGTCTGTGACGATGCCTCCTGCCGAGATCTTGCGGGAGGCAGCGCCACTGTCCTGCGGCCGCTCGCAAACGCTGTGTGTGTGTGTGTGGTCTGGGTGTGTGCAGGCTCTGCAGTTGGTAAATGGGGTGTCTGGCCATACATTTCAATAGTAACAAAAGCTTTAGCAGGCTTTCTGAAACATCCTAAATTATTTATTGGAAAGCTAAAAGTATCGGTACTCGGTATCGGCGAGTACCTGGAAAAAAGTATTGTATCATCTGGGGGCCCATGAGTTTGACAGCCCTGTTCTAAAGGATTGAGTCTCTTATTTTTGTTCAGTGTTAAGGTAGTGTCCTCTCCAGGTCTGCAGTGCACTAGAGTGCCGGAGCTCACTGGCTATTTTGTTATGCCGGTGTACACCTTCAGGGTTCAGCAACCTTGGCCTTCTAGATGATTGGGAACTATGGCTGACACTCAAGGGAAATAATCTAATGAGTATCTGAGCATCATGGGAGGTGTAGTTTCAAATATGTGGAGGGTCAAGGTTGCTGACTCCAGTTTTACATGTTACTAACTGTACATTATAAGGCCTGGAGGAATAGATTAAATCCAACGCTGCTCAGGAACAGCTAGTCAATCCAATATTGGCACTTTTTAGCTGAGGTGTCCTGTCCCCTCACCCATCCATATGCCATTTACTGTGATGTTGTTTTCAGTACTGTGGAGCTGTGTTATGACTACATTTAGCTATTTGTGGAATCTAAGGCTAGGGTCAGAGTGGGGCAGTCGGAACGCGCGTGCAGGCGCACTAAATCACGGCGGCAGTAGCAGCACATAACGGCCAATGACGGCCAATATACGCAGTACGTGCGTACAAAAGTGCGCCGACACCACGCAACCGGCAAATGAACGCATTTTTCTCAGAACGTGAAACCGCTGCTACAGACGTACAGAGTGCGCTGCGGCCGCATGGCAGCGTGTGTGCGTGATTAGGAGACGTCAGACGCTGCTAGTGTGCGGCCTACATAACGGTCAAACAGCCGGATTTCCCTAGAATTGCGTTGGTGAGTACCTGCGACTGTGCGACTGTGGTCGTCTGACCACTTAAGCGTATTCCGTGAAAAAATGCGTGCGCACGCATCGACGTACATTTTGACGGTGGCCGCAGAAAATGCGCTCATCTGTCCCTAGCCTAAATCACCTTCATTTCAAAAAAGCCGAAAATTCTGTCGCTGCAATAGAATGGCCAAATTACTAGTACTGTAAAACTATAGATTTCAATGTTTAACAAAAAAAACCCTCCTGCCTGTTACCTCCTTTTCACAGCTCTTCCGTTGGCATGCCAATTGGAAAGTGGTGAAGTTTGGCCTTGGAAGTGCGGAAGACCCTCTTACAAGCGGTTCCCTTGCTTACCCTTGTTACAACTAGATGGTAATAACAGCGGCCCTGGGAGTTGTGGCACCTGTAGCTGGTGTAGGAGTAGTGCTTCAGCGTTTACTAGTGGTTTAGAAGGAGGAGCTGGGGGCACATTCCTCCCTGCAGCAGAGGCAAGTACAGGTGCAATATCTCCTTAAGAATGAAAACTGATGCCTTAAAACAGCTGATCTAGTCATGGCACAATGGGACATTAGGTAAAAATTGGTAGTCTTCATGACTGGTTCACTTTAAATTTACATATCTGGAGATGGGGGATTAAAATGGCAAAGTAGCAGATTCCAGTTAAAGCCGCACACTGCCATGGTTTGCTGATCTTACTCCAAGCTGCACTCTGTGACGAGTATAGACCTTTTATACATGGAGATCCATCAGGGCTCCTGGTTATTTTTGCTGATTGTGTGCAGGCTTTTATGCATACACAGGCTTGTCTATGTTTATTTTGGTAGCTGGAGAAGGGGTTAACTATGAAGTCAACAGGTAGAGACAGATCCAGGTATGTGATCTGTTTGTTTTGCAAGGTGCTACAAATGCTCGCTCCGTGCAACCTGATACCATGTAGGCCGGGCCAGCGCACCTCGGAGAGCAGGCAGCAATGTGAGAGAACTGGAATTTCTGGTCCTGGTGGGTAATTGCAGGCGGCCCTCCCAGGGCTGTGACTGAGCTCCATCGCTGACAGTCCTCTCAGAAAACCAGGCATGAGGGACGGAGACATCACCCCGTTCAGCGACCTGCTACCTGCCTCTTTCACAATGAATTTCATCTAAGGAACGGCTGAAGAAGAGTGGACAGGCCCGTGGCCCAGTTAGACTGCTAACAGGTATGCAGGAGCCCACCTTTCAAAGGTGTATAAACCAGTGTCTTCTCGGAGGTGGTGTCTGAAAATGACCGGAAAAATAACGGGGATCCTCTTGTAAAACTCATGTTGTGTGATTCGGCACAGTATGCCAGGCATGTTGCCCGTCTTGCTTTCTGCATTGCATTATGCGCTCGGCACCTGGTGACTATTTTCCAAATCTGTTGTTCCATCATGAATGAAATGTAACCTTGTGCTTGGCTGTCACTTTACCGTTTATTACCCCAAGGAGCCTGTTATTATGTTTCGCTGGTCATAGTGCAGAGGGAGCGGGATAACAGCAGCCAGGTGACATCACCTGTTGGCATTGCTGTATCCAGAACTTGCTGCCTCAAAAAATATGTCTGCTACACCGTGTCTTTTAACAAACCTGTAAGCTCATTTTCTGCATTCAGTTATGCAAAAAAATCCTGTGGATTTCATGAACTTGCCTCCTGTGTTTTGATTGGTGTAAAGCTCTCAATGGGCATAACTGATTGTCCAATGTCTGAATAATCATGACTCTTGGAAAACATAATTTCCATCGAGCTCATTGGCTGAATCCTGCTTCACCAAAGCCAGCTGCATTTTGCCCAGTGATTACTGTACATCGCCCCCTGGATTTTATTGTGAAGAACTGGGGTTAGTAGAAAACGATTTTCTCCCATAGATCCCAGAAAAAAGCAGAATACCCCCTTTCCTCCCTGTCACATGACAGGGCTGCTTTCTAGTATGTAGGTGCTGTAACAACAATATATATACTTTTTTTCCTTTGTGTCAAACAGGCATCCATCCATTGTGTGGATAGCTAGATCTCTTTATCAGATGTAAATATTGCACACACTCGTTACATGCTGGAGAGATGTACAGTGGCCAAACACATCAGCCAGAAAGTACAAGTGTTTATAGGTAAACTTGGAACATTGTATCTTTCTTATTATTGCAGTGGCTGAGCTATAGTACATCTAATGATGTCAGATTCTGCAACCTCTGGGATTCTGGTTGACGTTTATTTTACAAGAGGTATTTTTGCTCCTCACCAGAGTCTTGTTGCTGAACTAAAGTGTTTGTTTCATTTTATAATCAAATTTAATGGGTATATCTAACAAGTATCATATGAACAGCCTTCTTGCTCTTGTACAGATGCCTGATTTTTGTATTTGACGGATGGCATGAATGGCCTGTTGCTTTTATTATTATTTAAATATGTATTTCTAAGACCTAATGGCAAAAACGACAGTCTGTTCAATCTCACAGTACAGTGTGAGGTTTATTATATCTGCTTTGTCTAAAGGTCACTGCGGTTTAATTTTATTTTCTGTTTTTTTCAGTTTACCATTGTGTTGCATATAAATGTGTAGTACATAAAGTCTGCTTGCGATAAGCCATGTGTTTCAGGAGTTAAACTTTCCTTGAGCCCCGCTCAAAGAACATGGCAATTAAATTTCTTACAGGATCACTGACCTGCTATGACAGTGACTTTCAACCAGTGCAACACGCGGGAATTTGTTGTGTAGTGGCAGAATGGTGCTGGTGAGTAAACGGACAGTGACACAATGTTGGTGTATGAAGCAATAACATAAAGGGGAGAGGTGTTAGGGAATAGAAATTTAATTGGAAACTTCTACTTAACATCTTTAATTGTTCTTTGATGAAATACATCCTGCTGGGTGCCCCATTTAATTTTTAGTTTCAGTTTGCTGCAAGATTGTAAGGTTGCAGCATCATCAATGCCATAATAATGTGATTAAACAAAGTGTGTGTGTGGTCATTGAACTGTGGAAACACCTGGTGACGGCACAGAAATTTGTGAGTCCGAACTTTCCCTTCAAAATATTAAGAGTGTTTAGTAAGCATTCAGACCCCTTAATTTTTTTCACGTTTGTGTTGCAACTTTGTTAATATTGTTTAATTTATGGGTTTTCCCATATTAATCTACACTCCATACCCCATGATGACAAAGCAAAAGCAAGAATTCTGCAGTGCAGATCCTTTCAAGCTCTTCCAGGTTTAATGGGGCCAGTGGTAAACAACTATATTCTGGTCTCTCCAGAACTGTTGATTAGGTTCATGTCCAGACTGTGTGGCTGGGCCACCCGAGGACTTTCACTTCCACTTTTATGTTGTCATGTCTGTGTGCTTGGAGTCATTGCACCGATGGAAAGTGAACCTTCAGCCCAGTCAGAGGTTCGAAGTGCTGTGGGCCAGATTTTCATTATATCTGTTTATTGCTTTGTTCAGCTCTCTTGGCTTCAAATCCCTAAAACCGTGTTTCCCAAACCTGTCCTTGGGACCCTCTAACAGACCAGATTTTACAGATCACCTTGGGGAAATGCAGACTGAATCCTGCAATCACTGAGCAGCAAATCCTATCACCTGTGCTGTGCTTCAGCCATCTGGCACACCTGTCCTCAGGACCCGCTGACAGGCCAGGTTTAGGAAACCCTGCCCTAAAATATGCTTGTGAAGCATGGAGCTGCCATCACAGCTTTGTGACATGTTAAAAGAACTAAACCAAGCACTTATGTTTTTAGTTCTTCACGAGTTTTTCGGACTATTTTCTGTATGACCTCTGAGTGGATATTTTAGAGAGCCATGGACCGGTTCTTGAACTTTCACGCGTGCCTTTTTGTCCTATGCCGGACTCTGTGCTCCTTTTTCCGCTCGTTCTAGTTTAATCCACGCTACTCCCCTGTTCTACTCATAAGAAGTTTAGCTGGCCCTGCGTGGCCGTATTTCTGTTAGTGTGATTTCATGACTTTCTTTGTGTATTTTGTATCTTTTAAATAAAGAATTAAAAAAATAAATAAATAAATATACTGGCCATCACTGGAATCTAGACGCACCCTTCACCTTTCCAACCTGGTGTTTAAGAGCTTTTCTAGCTACCACCCTACCTGAATATGCTGCTTCCCCCGGCAGTTCCTTCATCCTATAACCTCAGATCCAGGACTTACTTGCAATACCACAATACAAAAAGAAAATGGCTCGATCCTCATTTTCCTACAGAGCACCACAATTATGGAATAACCTCCCAGACACCGTCAAATCTTCCCCCACTCTAAAGTCCCTTAAGAGCTCCCTATTAGCATACCTCAATACAAAATGCACCTGTAAACATGTAACATAATGACTTTATTACCTCCATATTTATTTTTCTGTTAATCTGTGTATTTGGTCTTGTGTTAATATCTTGCATTTTACTATTTTGTATTTTTGTAACCACTCAATGTTCTTGAACCCAGGACATACTTGAAAACGAGAGAAATCTCAATGTATCCTTCCTGGTAAAATCCTTTATAAATAAATAAATCACCATACTTCACGGTTGATCTAATATTATTCCCGTGATGAACGGTGTCTGGTTCTTCCAGACATGTCATTTTGCTTTGAGGCCTTTCTCCCTGTAGCTCAGTTTAGCAGAACTGCCAGCTGTAGTATGTGTCCTAGTTGTCTCAAACGTCTACCATGTAAGCATTATGGAGGCCACGGTGTTCTTGGGAACCTTCAATGCAAGCCTTCCCAGATCTGTGTTTCAACACAAATCCTGTCTCTGAACTGCGCATACTTTAAGGCTAACGTCAGACGAACATAGTCATCACGTCCGTCGTAGCATTGATTTGTGATCAATAGAGGCCAACACACGAAGTACGTGCAACACAGGTGGCAATGGACACCATTTAGACCTCGCTGTAAAAGCGCTACGCCTGACGCCCAGAGTGCGCCGCGTCCGCGTAGTGGCCTATGTGCGTGATGACGCGACGTCAGGCGCAGCGCATTTGCAACGTCCATCACGTTGATACTCAGAAGTGTTTTTTTTGTCTTGCTGACTGTACCTGTCTTTTAATTTTAATTCATTTTGATTCCCATATGTTCCTTTTTCCTTTTTTTTTTTTTCCTACATCCTTCAAAAATAAGGCCCGTGTGATGTGTACAGTATCTTCCATCAGTACGTCCGTCCGTTGTGCACGCACGCAGAGTGCTCTCAGACTGCGTTCGTCTGACATGAACCTTAAGGTCAGGTTTTGTGCAGTTTTTGTTCTGAATTGCATTAATGGCTGTGCGATCTTTATATAGACCTGTATATGCCTTCCCAAATCATGTCCTTTCATTTGATTTGCCACAGCTGTCCTCCAATCAAAGTGTAGAAGCCTCTAAAGATGATTATTGATTACAAGGCAATGGGATGTATTTGAGCTGAATTTCAAGTGTCATCAGAGTCTGAATACTTATGTCAATATATTTGTTTCTTTTTGAACCCTTTACCGCCACTTGGTGTACCACACCGTTCCTTCCACAGGGCAGCATAGCACACCACCGCTGGAGTCTATGGCTCGCACCAGCTCTACCCACCAGTTGGCGAATGGCTTGCGTCGTTGTCTGCGGCAGAACAGACTCAATTCAGGCTGTCCCCTGCAGCCAATGACGCTCGCTGTGTAGGTCGGCCGGAGGAGGGACCCGCTGCAGCAGGGGGGGGATACTAGTGCATTAAAGCCCTCCTGCCGGGTACAACCCGCCCAGCAGTAAAGGATTAATAATGTTTCATTGTTTGCATTTTGTTTTGTCACTATGGGTTACTATGTGTAGATAGAAAAAAAGGGGTGGGGTGAAATTTAACAATTTTAGCATAAGATTGCAGCAAAAAATGTCAAACCTAAAGGTAAGGTTTCTGAATGCTTTCTGAATTCACGTTATTTTGACTTAAATGCCTAAATGTAAACTTAATGCCCACTCTTCCATTAGTTTGCTGCTGGCAAACTGCAGTCTGAAATTTCACACTGCATTACTTGTACACATACAAACTCGTATACACATACAAGACTATGGTAATTTGATTATTGATGTTTACTCGCAGAATTCTTTTTTCCCACCAATCAACTATTGAGGAGTTGCTTTAAATTTCCGTAGACCAATCCGTTTCTGTTTTTCCTTGGCTGATATCAATCAAACCATCATTTTGCTTCACTCGATGCAAAAAATGTAATGTGGAGCTGTATAGAGTGTAACCTGTTACGTGTACACCACCATGCAAGGAGCTGTGCGCCACAATTTGCTGCCATGAACCACAGGCTTGGTACACAGTTTCAGCAGTTAGCCAGTGAATTCAGTAATTGCCTCGACTCTGTTTAACTCCTCACAAACCCAACTTTTCATCAAGGTTAAACGTATCAAAGAGGTATTAGTCTCAACTGGCAAGTCTACCTTTTATCAGAGATGGATCAGTTATTGTTTATAGGTTCCTGATAATTGCTGCCACACCCAAGTTAACAAGTCTCTCCCCATGTATGATTGTGATCACTCAGGGCATCAGACCCTCTTCCCTTAACTCCATTCTCTTCTGTCAGGTCCTTGCAGAATGGACTTGATTACCGTCCTGTCATTGTGTCCTGGCACACATTGGACCATGGCGAAAGGTTGGGTTTGTGAAGACTGAACTGCGTTTGACGTAATTGCTGAATTCACTTTTTGGCCGACTGGAGATGCAATGTCTAAAGCCTTGGCCTCCAGACTCCCTAGATCCTCACTAGACAGTACTGTGAAATGTACAAGTTTTTAAATAATGTTCACTTTTTGCTACTCTAGGAAAGCCTTCAGCACTGTGTCCATATTCAACAGTTAGGAAAGAATTGATGGTATTTAGTGGGGCCTCTAGACCTGATTCAGGACATTTTGGTAGGCGTACGCCAATCAGATGGCACCGGCTTCACAGACAGAAATTGTTGTGGAGCTACTCAGCCTCGGCCCAGTTTAAGACGACATTTGTTGAGCCCTGTCCCCCTAGCAATGATATTTAACCAAAGGGATTGATGACTATTTGGCCTAAAGAATTCTGACTATTTATGGCAGAATCCCAGCTGCCATCAATTTGTTAACGTTCTGGGTTTAGGAGTCCCTGACCCGAAGAGGAAGAGCTGTGCTCGACAACGGACAAAAGGTGAGTAAAATTGGGCAGATTTTCACCAGGTTAATGCTGTGCTTTTTCATGCAAAATGCAGGTGTGTCTGTATAGACGGAAGTCCGTTTGTTCTTCTCTATTCAAGCTGTGCCAATAGTACACAATCATAAAGCAGGGCTCTGTGTTGACTTTATTATTTCTGGTTTTAAAAAAAAAAAGTGCGCTTGGTATCTGTATTACATCACCGTAAAGTACATGAGAATATTAAAGGAGGGTACTTTAGGGTTAAACGGGGAAGGAGATGAACTGAGGGGTTTAAAATGTCCCCGCCTTTGCTTCTGACACCCCTTTTCCCCCTCCAGTTTTAACCATCTACTTCAGTTTTCAGCAACCTTGCCTCCAGGAGTTTTGGAACGTCCTATCCCATGAGGTTCAGACATCTAATGAGAGTAGCTGAGCATCATGGAAGATGTAGTTTCAAAACATCTGGAGGGCTAAGGCTGTTGTGGGAGCTGCTGGGGCAGGAAGACTGGGGAAGCAATGAAGAGTAATGGTGACTGAAAGACAGCAGCCCAGAGCTCGAGCGTTTGGAAAGTCAGAATATGAAGGATTGCTCAATTACAGTTATCAATTTTCTCTAACAAAGGAGCGAACAAAGACTGTCGCTTGACAGCCTTCAAAGCCGAGGCAAGACTCCACTGTCTCTGACTGGGCAAATGTACAGGCTTCCCTCACCTTGACCAGCTAAAGAGGCTCACGAGGTCATGGTGGCAAGCATGTCTGATGCCAAGACTTTCAATCACTGGCCTTATGAAAAGTCATACTTGTCATTGTAGAACCGTAACAATTACATTATATGGATAACACACAGATTATTAGTTTCAGATGTTACTTGGAAAATCAGACTTCTAATGTACAGTGTTTTATTATGTTCTTTCGTTGCTCTTCTGACAAAGCCTTGAACTTAAACAGCACTTTTGGCAGGAACATACCTGAAACCTGTGAAGCTTGTTTATAAAGGAGCTCCTGAGTGATAAGGGGACTAAAGGTAGTTAATAAAAGTCATTTCATGTTAATAGACTGCTGCAGTGATTATTATTACGAGGCATAACGCTTTTTCAGGTAATCGTCTCTCACATAACGATGTTACGGGTGAGCTCTACTGCTCGGATTTTCCAGCTTCATTAACTTGGGCTGTGTCCGCCCCGGATCTAGGTGGTAATTAGAACAGTGATTAACAATTATATTTCCAATTTGTTTGATACCAGGGAATGCAGAAACGTACAGAAAGGAAGTCTGGAGCATCAATGAATGTATACTGTAGAAGAGTGATGGAGGTACTAATTGACGATCATGGTACAATGACCTCTTATTCTCTCTGGTCTCCTTTTATCGGACAAACCTCTCTTCCTCACATGATTACGGACCTTGGCTTCTATTGCTTGTATAGTTTATAATGTAAGGGGGGTCCCCTCACATAGTGGTACAAAAAAAAAGGACCAGCACAAAGTTCCAAACACCAAAAATGAGCAAGCAACACTTACTGAGAAGACTTAACACATTTTATCCTTCACAAAAATTATTTCTCATACTCTAGGGCTAAAAAAGATGGGAGGGGCTTAGACATTAACCCCTCTGCACCCACTACTTTTTTTTTTCTCTCTCTCTAAATCTCTGATACATTAAGTATAACAGTAATTGATGGAACTGCTTGAATGCTGCCTAAACTACATGTCCCATGAGCCCTGATGAGCAAGGGTTTCTGGGACTGGCTCACCCTGCTGTTACAGCTACAGTGATGGAAACTGTGAATTCTGTAGGCCAGAACTGCAACGGAGTTCATTTGTCTTCACATGTTTTAATTTTAAAAAAGCAATTTTTAAAAATATTTTTTTTTGTACTTTTAGAGTAAAACACAATAAAAATAGGGGGTGCTAGAACGCTAAAAGATTTGGCTTTGTGCTGCTCTCCATTTCAGATCAGAATGTTCTCTTGGAACAGCTACATGGGCCTCCACTTATACTGGAAGTGATAAATGTAAGCTTTAAAAATGTGTTCATAGAGTTAATAGTTACAGTGCCTCCTACTGAGCGAATGTACCACTTTGTGTATTATCTTCTTCTCCAAGCCTCATGCTGCCAATCTGGGGCTAGATTCCAATTCCGATGTAAACTCAACCAAAACGCTGGTAAACTTATCTGACCCATTAAAGCCTATGGAGTTGCTAAATGTACCCGAGTAGAGCTGCAAGTAACAATTATTTTCATAATCGATTTAGTCGGAAGAAAAAAAACAACACAAAATAGCCCATTAATGGATTCATTGGATAAAAAAATCACAATTTTTATTTACTCAAAGGAGCAGAATGTAAAAAAAATCAACCACCCCTTTTTTTTTTTCTCTTGCGCAATTTGCATAGTGTATGTAACTTTCGTACTTACATATGCAAACTGCATATCTTATATGCTTTTTGCACTCGAGGTACATAAGCGCCTGGTCAGAGTGATGGATTGATGCTGTGTGCACAGCTCAAGCCCAAGTCTACTCTCTTGGAACGAACTGTCATATGAGTGCTCAGATAGACATGATGATGTCAGCATGAATCCGAGGTAGGGGGGCAATGCACGAAGTCTGAGCACTTTAATACGCTAAAGTGGTCAGTATGGGTACAGTGTGCATTTAAAGTGGCAGCTCCATATTAGAGAGAGGGAGGCAGTGATGGTGGCACAGGACTCCAGCTTCAAGTAAGAATAAAACACCAACAGCACATCTCCACCCAGCGGCAGCACCGCAGTTTCTGTGCTATAGTTCTGCTACTACTAAACTAAATAAAAAGTGGTTATGTCTGACATAACCCTAGAATTAAGTCATACTGATTAAAGCCGCGGCATGTCTTCTTCAATCAGTTGCAAAGTAGTGTCTGAGGTTATTAACGTCTGACTCCGAATAGTGTGTGTTGTACACAGGCTGATTAGTTGACAACAATTTTGATTATCGATTAATGTCATTATCGATTAGTTGTTTTAGCCCTATACTTGAGCTCTGGTTACGTTTGCAGTTGCACATGACCTGGAATCTAGGCCCGGGTTTCTGTATAGGAGACCCCTGTGTAATAACTGTCATCTTTCACATGATCACCTGTCTCTGCAGTTCGGCATATGTAGCAACAACGAGTCACCCAGAAACAGCAAATACCTGCGGAAAGTATGAATATTTAAGTCTCTGGTTTCTTTATTTGGAAACATGCAGTCTGGTTTGGCGAGTTGGGTTTGGCAGGTTTTTTTGTTGTTGTAAATGTTAATGTATGCATGTCAAAAGCTCTTAATGTTAGGGGGGGGGTGTGTGTGTGTGTGTGTGTGTGTGTGTGTGTGTGTGTGTGTGTACGTCAGTCGGTCTCTGTAGCAGATAATGGCCTTGTTGAAGGAGGGAGAAGCTGGTCTTGGCAGTAACCTTTCCCAGTTCTTGTAATGCACATGAAGGATTGTATGATGGGGATCCAACCATTCCAATTAATGTGACAATTCCAATTAACGTATTGTGGATGATTTTATTTTGCTTTCTAAAATGTATTTATGCTATGAGAACTGGGATATAAAGAGACTTGGAAAAGCCTGCTCCCTGCTGAAACATTGCAGGTTCCCTAATGAAAGGAATTTTGGTGTGCGCATTCCTTTTTGAGTATACACCTGTAGTATGAGCGGAACAGGGTATAGATAAGATGGCATGGGATATGGCTGGGCTTTCATTGCCATCTTCCAGTCAGACCTGTGAACATGGCACCCCTCCTATGCCTGTCATGTACTCATTGTAGAAGAACTTGTACATCCAAACAGATGTGAGCTCCTAGGGTTCCCTGAGAAGCTCAAAGAGTGTCTCTACTCAGTATTTAGTTAGTGGGATCATAGAATTTGCACCTAGATAAACCCCTTGTACATTGCGGTGAGGCACATTCTTATAGTATTCAAGAGTATCATTATGTCAAGGGTGAGCATAAAAAAGGATCAGGTCTGGCCTCTCACCCCTTAGGGCATATGGCATGAAGCGACTTGTAGTGTCAAGAGATTTTTGAATTTTGTTTAAAAGGCCGGTCTATCGTAGGAAAACTTAAACGCCAACATCTACTAAAATTTCCAGATTTTCTTCAGTGGACGTGCGGCTCAACAGGTTTAGGTTTAAACTTGGGAGGGAGGAAGAAAACCAAGGCCAAGTTTGCGGACGCCTGGTATAGCCTATACAGTGCTCTCTCATTGATATCTACAGGGAGGCCACGATTGGCTGAGAGATCGTTTTGGTGCCCTGAGAAGCTGCAGATGTGAACAAGCCAACATAGAATGAAATTTTTTGTTTTTGATTCCTAGTCTTTTGCTGGAGATGCAGAGATAGACTCTCCGGTATCACGAGTCAATCAAATGCTGTGCTATGAATCCAGCAAATGAGTCACAGCTTCTTCCCCCCCCCCCCCCTTTTCACATTGTATAGATGCAGGGGATGAGATGAATAGTCTGGTGATCTGATGCTTCAGGTATTTGATTAAAACAGGGTATCCATGGTTGATCTGTGTGCTTCCTGTGGTGTGAACTACTGAAGCCTCCAAGGAATATGATCTAGCTTTACATGTCCTCCTTTCCCACGCTTTGCCACCTCTTCTTTTCCTCGAAGTGATTTAGCTCTGGCTGGGGAAGTTATGAGCTGTAGAGGATAGGTTTACCAAGCACATGACAAAACCCCTGCTAGAAACAGGAGCAGTCATGTTTATACTATGGGGGAGTGAGCGGTGCAGACCATGCAAGACATATCAGGATCACTCAAAGTTTAGCCAGTCCTCGCTTTTATTATTTGCACAGTACATTTTGCATTACAATGTTTCTTAATGGAATGAACCTGATACAAGAAGTAGCGTGCACACAGTCATTCAAATGCTTTCTTGCTCACTCGCGAAACTCGTTTGGGGTAGGTTTTGGATTTTTTCAGGGGTTTTGTTCTGAACCTTGGAAAGTTGTCAATCATGGACAGTGGAATTGCACGGTGCCATTGTTTTGCAGCTGTCTACAATGGCACCAGAGTTGCCAACTAAGCCTAGCTTTCCAAAACAAGACACTATTAACAACTTCATTCCATCGTGTGGCACATGAAAGTGCTCCTCTGCTCTATATGTAGAATCTCTGCGCTGCAGGAAGTCAGTCAGACCTTGTGGAAGTAGCGAATTGATCTCCCTCTTTCAGCTTAAGAATGCTATATACTAGAGGGCAGCACTTTCATGTGTCACCCATTGGATTGTAGACCTTGTGTGCATGCAGGGATACATGATGGAGTTTGCAACTGAAAGGAGTTACTTTGCCTTCGTTTCTCATCTGTGTTGGATGTGTACAGATAACTTGGCAGGAATTTAAAGTAGGCATGGCCAAGTTAACTATGCCCACCTCTATGCAAAGACGAGCCCACCTCAGATACGTTCCTAAAACTAGTGGCTACATTTCAATTACTGGATGTTACCTCATTTTTGGGAATCCTGTGATGCGATCTTTATTATATATTCATAATTGCCTTGTATGTGATACCCGCTGTATTATGATCGCTGCCACCTGTGAGCTGTTTGCATAGGAGACTCTGAAAAGTGCTGCAGTATGACACGTAATCTACTTGCTATATATTCTTTGCCTCTATTCGTAATCCTTTAATAGAATTCTTACTTGACTTTTGTGATTTGAGTTCTGTTCCCGCAGTATTCTGAAACTATAGCAGGTTAAAGAGCGGTCACTCGATAAGGTCTACAGCGGACAAACTCCTACACCAACTGAGCAGCGGAAACCAAATATAATGAGCCCTTAAAAATAGTAGACATTCCTATAGAAAAGGACAGATGGATTGAAGGACTGCCCCTGCTAAAAATGAGCATTACGGAGCTATGGGTAATTTTTTGTATGCATTTTGGATGTGCATGCTGCTCCTGCATTTAGTTCATGCCATGTGTTTTTAACTCCGCCTTCTATTACAGTCACTTGTTTTTTGGGATTGATTTCTAAAGCATTTTACCAGGAAAGATCCATTGAGGTTTCTCTCGTTTTCAAGTATGTCCTGGGTTCAAGAACATTGAATTTGTACAGTAGGATACAGTTACAGGCATTTATACAGCGCCAGCATATTCTGTAGCGCTTTACAATGGGAGAGCACAAACCTGAGACGTACATAAGTGAGGAACCGACAACTCTGTCCATAGGATAGCTGTCCAGGTAATACAGCACTTTAACGACGTGCTCAGCCAGACATCACGTGAGCTTACAATCTAAGGGACGGGGTGAGTGAAACAAATGGGAGCAGAGGGAAATTGAAGCTGGTGGCCAGAAAGAATATTTTAGAATTCCTTCCGTTATGCTTCTTGAGGACATTTTAAGAAGCCATGCAATCTATTTTTCAGGTGTATGCCCATTGATGCCGTTAATGAAAGTATTGTAATGTGTAGAATATACACACACAAACATGCCAAGGTGTTTATTCCTCTGCAAGGAGACACCTACTTTACAATTTTGCATTTTAGTTTTTTTTCTGTTTTAGATTCGTTGCAACTTCTACTTTCTTTTTTCAGTAAATATAGATCTTTCTTTGCAGCTTCTTGCTGCTTGTGTAGCAGGTTGAGTTTATGTAAAACAATGATTTAATTGTTCCCTTTGCAGATCTGACAGCCACTAAATGGTTTTATCCATTCCTGCTTGTGTTGTATATATCACAGCCTGGTTTTGATACTGACTGTTGTCTTCTGTTATTGTCCCCACTTTCCTGCAGCAGGCTCCCTCCTAACTGACTGCAGCTTTATGCTGCTCCGTGTGAAGCACCTTTGTTTGCTCAGGCCTGGTGACAGGCATGTAATTACTAGCAATATTCAGGGTTTTGTTGCCCTTCACCCATCTGTTAAAGGGACACACACTGTTTAACTGAACCCTGCAGATCATTGAGAAGCTAAAACACACAACTATATATTGACGATTTCACACCTGCCCAAAGCCTGCCACAATGTGTCCAATATGCAAAGATGGTGTGACCTGGATGGTCCCCAGTCTGGTGAGCCTTAGGGGGGTTATTAAGAGGGATGGTGTTTGCCAAAGTTGCAAACCGCAAAGGTGACAAGCTGACCTTTCACTAAAGTGAAATCCGAATAGAGGCAGGAGAAGCTTCACTGTGAGGCTTCACAAGCTGTTGTTTGGATTATTCATTTGTGAAACACTGGCATTTTGTCTCCAGTGCAACATCTGCAGTTTTTGCAGGGATTTGCAACTTTAGCAAAAACAGTCATTCTTTGGAAAAACCCTAAGGGATTGGGTTGGGGTAAAAAGTGAACACAACCAAATCCAGAACCAAGTCGCTAACCTTACAAAGAACTGACTAGTTTTCAACCCGTAATTAGTGTCTTAATTTTGCCAAGAATCGGTCGGTTTGGGTGTCATCATAATGTGTAACTTTATAGACTAGCTATCCTACGGGCAGGGTTGTCTTTTACTTATGTATCATGTGTGTCTCATGTTTGTGCTCCCCATTGTACAGCGCTGCGGAGAATATGTTGGCGCTTTATAAATGTTAATCTATCACACTTTTAGTCTTCCCTTTCAATAGAAAAGGGAGGTGAATGGGAGCAGTGGCGTCTCAGGTCTAGGTCAGATCAGATCTGGTGCTGTGGAACATAGGGTTGCCGGATATTTAATGTTTTCCTGCTAACAGAATATTTGTGTGTGTGATCAGACAGGGACCTTGTGGGACCTGCTTAGGTTAGGTAATGGATTTCCCTTCAGAAGCATATAAATTATACATACTGCAGGGCAGCACCTTCCCGGAATCATCCCTCTGAATGAAAAAGCAATGTGTTCAGTTAAACATGGCCTTTATAAATGACAACGTCTCTAGTTGTACAGGACCTGTCACAGCCCCTCTGGGGTTGTGCGATGGTGAGCACATGTCTGGCTATCCCACAACAGTCCTGTACTGTTCATGTGGAGCTGGCCAGTTGAAATTCTAAGTAATTAAGGAACACCTTGAGGGATGCTCCTTGAGATGAATGTGGAGCGAGGACTTACTGGTGACCCTCCATCCTGTCCTTTACATCTGAAAACCTCTGCTGAGCTATGAGTGACATCAGACATACAGGCCCCATTTGTGCGTACACATGCCAGTGGGTTTTTAAATGCATAGATATGACAATTGTATTTCATTCCCAATTCTTGATGTAAACACTGTAGGGGTTATTCACAAAGCACCAGTTGCACAGAGTTGTGTATAACTACTCCCTGTGTGAGTAATCATAGAAAAATGAGCAAAAATTGAAGATCTATTTTTTTTTTCTCTATAAAATGCAGTTTATTTTGACCAACTGTACTTATAGACTAGTATACTGTGCCGTGTTATGCAGGATCTAGATACCTTGCAGATAATGCCAGTATTGCACAGGCTGGGGCCCACCTCTCCCTGTGAGGAGATGTTTTGTAGCCGCTCCTTTTTATTTTACCAGGCCTTAAAATCCCCCTCCAGTGTCTGTGTGCATGCTGTGTGCACCAGGGATCCTCTTCTATCATGTGGGAGGTGTCTCGCAAGCTGCCAGTAACTCCTTCATGTCTATATCCCTTTATCTGTGGCCTAAACTTTGTAAATAGCTGTAATTGTACAATTGGGACGGGTTTCTGAGCTGGTCCTATGAGGTGGGTCATTACATGCCACATAGGGTTTCCACATCGGTCATGCATTCGTGGACACACATTCATGCAGAGGGGTGCACAGGAAAAATGATCCCTCCTTTCGGCAGCATATGAATTATACATGTTGCAGGGTAGCAAGGCTGTTCACCTGGGATTCCTTTTTGAATTCTTGTCTGCAGCAAAAAGATTCTACGTACTTCAGGGTTATATTTTTCATACACTGCCCATGTTTTCATGGTTTATCATCTGGCAGCCCTAATGCCACGTTCATCATGAAGTGCTTTACCCTGTGCCCGTTCCTGGGCTCATCACTTCAGTTAAGGCTGGCGTCAGATGAGCGCGCTACGTGTGCCCGTACGGACGTGCTTACCGGTGTCCGTCGCAGCGTTGTGACGCTGCAACGGGGCCGGTCACACGCTTGTGCGTGTGCACGAAATGCACGCGCAACAAGCACCCGTTTTCCAAGCCTCTCCAGCAAAGCGCTAGGATGCGCGTTGACTGAGCTGCAAGGCGCGATTCTCCGTAGGAGGATCGCACTTGGCAGCACCGAGTGTGCTCAGCGATGTGTCCAGACGGGTGACTACTCTCACGGACATTCCTTATGCTCTCTAAAGATGTTCGTCTGACACTGCGCTGGGATGTATTTCTGTATACCACGTGCTGTTGAAGAACCACAAATTGGATAATACTGTAGTTAATCTCCTACCTTCAGCCAGCTGATACCTAATGGCCGCTTAGCACATCGTCTCCCTGCCGGAGAAAAGTGCAGGTTTTATTCAAAGTAAAGCCGGCGAGCCTCTTGCATACGCCGGTGATACATAATTACACAGATGCACTTTAAGGAGAAATTCCAATTATGTGGTGTGTTAGCAAATGTTTAGATTGCTTGCCGTGGGCATACTGCTAATGTGCGCTGCGTTCAGATCGCTCCTGTGCGCAGAGTCTGACACACAAACTACCAGGTAAACACATAGAGGACTGGAGGGTTTGTTTGCACAACTGTGAACGGTAAATCAAAACCTGAATTTCAAAATCTAGGCCAAAATAGCTGATTTGGGAAAACGCCTTTTTCCGGCTGTATGGACAGCTCGGCTATGAGATTTACTTTAATGAGTGATCTCATGTAGAACTTTTATGGCTTATGCTTTATAGCAAGTGGTCTGTTTGCGCGCCTATGGGGTGCATATAGCATACTACAGGGAGTTCAGATTTTAAGTGATATTCTAGTAGTTTTTTTACGATAGTTGCAGTTAGAAGCATTTATAAAGCGCCAACAGATTCCTTATCGCAGTACAATGTGAGAGACAGAATAACAAACACACAAGGAACAGAAGGCGGGAGGACCCTGCTCGAGAGCTTACAATCTAAGGCTAGGGTCAGACGAAAGCATTATTCCCCGCGAACGTGAAAAAGTGCGTCCGAACGCATTGACGTATTTTTTTCACGGAATGCGCAAAAACGGTCAGACGCGCATTTTCGGGCGTGATTTTGTACGGATCGTCCATAAAACTCTTGTTGCGTCTGGACGTTATGTAGGCTGGACATTAGCAGTGTCTGACCTCTCCTAATCACGCAAACACGCCGCTATGCCGCAGCTGCGCACTCAGTACGTCAGTACTAGCGGTTCAGCGTTCTCAGAAAAATGCGTTCAAATTCCACTTGCGTTGCACGACCGGACTTTTGTGCGGCCGTACATCGTATATTGGTCGTCATTGCCCGTCATCTGCTACTAGTGCGGCCGTAATTATGTGCGCCAGAACTCACGTTAAAAGTGCGCTGGTCTGACCCCAGCCTAAGAGGAGGAGAGGGGTGACACAGTAGGTGAGGGTACTTGGAGTATGTGTAGTAGCTGGATGCATGTGGGCTGATTGGGAAGATGAGCAAGAGATGTACAGTGAAGGATCATGGAGTGAGACGATAGGCTTCTCTAAAAGTAATGAGTTTTCAGAGACTTCTTACCGATTAACCTTTTAATTAATCTTGTATGGTAAATGGTGCACTTTAGCAATGGAAAGAACTGCCTTTTTTTTTTTTTCTTCCTCTTTCATCACTTTCAGTAGCCTGTGCCCCCCAGCTGTATGGTCCTTATGTTTCTGGATAACAGCAGTGTGTGGCAGTTTTGTCATAGAATGCTATGTTTAGGAGGAAAGGGAGGGGCAATTGAGAACAGGTTACAGTAGGCTGGAGGAAGCGAGTGGGCAGCAGCTTCTGTATTAAACTTAGGCTGGCGTCGGACGAACGCAGTGATCACGTTTGTGTTGCTGCACAGTTTAACGTCCATTGTAGCATAGAATCATGATCAATAGAGACGCACGCACAAAGTACGTGCGCACCGAACTGCGCACGCACAACGCACGTGGCAAACGGACGCAAGATTGTAAAACCGCTAACACGGACGCACAGAGTGCGCCACATCCACGTAGCGTTCTGTGTGAATGATGAGATGTCAGACGCAGCACATTTGCGACGTCCAGCACCTTGATGCACAAAATGGCTTTTCATATACTTTTCAAATTATAAATTTTTTCATTTTCATTTTGTTCCCCATAATTCCCTTTTTTATTTATTTATTTTTTTCTACGTCAATCAACATAAACGGACCGTGTAGTGCCTACAGTATCTTCCGTCAATATGTCCGTCCTTACAATTAAATCAAAGAGGCACGTGTAGGTCAGACAAATATAACATAACGTTTATAATGAAATAACCACAAATGTCTTTTCTGTGCTCATAACATCATTATCAGTTTTATTCAACCCCCAAGTGACATTCAATCTTAGTACTTAGTACAACATCCTTTTACAGTTATAACAGATTTTAAACGTGAAGCATAGCTTGACACAAGTGTCTTGCAGCGATCTACGGGTATCTTCGCCCATTCGTCATGGGAAAAAGCCTCCAGTTCAGTCACATTCTTAGGCTTGCGCACTGCAACTGCTTTCTTTAAGTCCCACCAGAGGTTCTCTTTTTTTTTAACATATTGTGGCACCAGAGGTTCTCAATCGGATTTAAGTCAGGTGACTGCGATGGCCACTCCAAAATGTTCCAGCCTTTAATCTGCGATGGCCACTCCAAAATGTTCCAGCCTTTAATCTTACAATCTTGCGTCCGTTTGCCACGTGCGTGCGCAGTTCGGCAGTTCGGTGCGCACGTACTTTGTGCGTGCGTCTCTATTGATCATGATTCTATGCTACAATGGACGTTAAACTGTGCAGCAACACAAACGTGATCACTGCGTTCGTCCGACGCCAGCCTAAGTTTAATACAGGAGATATTGGATGACAATGTGATGCAGTCCATCACAAACCTGAGGCTTGGGAGACGTTGGACCTTTCAACAGGACAATGATCCCAAGCATACCTCCAAGTCCACTAGAGCATGGGCTCTAGTGGACTTGGAGGTATGCTTGGGATCATTGTCCTGTTGAAAGGTCCAACGTCTCCCAAGCCTCAGGTTTGTGATGGACTGCATCACATTGTCATCCAATATCTCCTGGTACTGAAGAGAATTCATGGTACCTTGCACACGCTGAAGCTTCCCTGTACCTGCAGAAGCAAAACAGCCCCAAAGCATGATTGACCCCCCCCCCCCCCGCCATGCTTCACAGTAGGCAAGGTGTTCTTTTCTTCATAGGCCTTGTTCTTTCTCCTCCAAACATAGCGTTGATCCATGGGCCCAAACAGTTCTAATTCTGTTTCATCAGTCCACAGAACACTATCCCAAAACTTCTGTGGTTTGTCCACATGACTTTTGGCATACTGCAGTCGACTCTTCTTATTCTTTGGAGACAGCAAGGGGGTGCGCCTGGGAGTTCTGGCATGGAGGCCTTCATTACGCAGTGTGCGCCGTATTGTCTGAGCTGAAACTTCAGTACCCACATCTGACAAATCTTTTCTCAGTTCCTCAGCAGTCACACGGGGACTTTTCTCCACTCTACGCTTCAGGTAGCGCACAGCAGTCGAAGTCAGCATCTTCTTTCTGCCACGACCAGGTAGCTTTTCAACAGTGCCCTTTGCCTTGAATTTGCGAATGATGCTTCCTATTTGCGATGACGCCAGTCATTAGGGGGATATCCCGGAAGCTTGGCCGACATCCAAGATGTCGGCCAGCTCCGGGAGGGGGCCGCGATACGGCGCATGTTGGCGCCATATCGCGATCCAGCCCCCTAGGGGTTAAAGACAGCCGCCGCCATTCAGGCACCTTCCCTGCAATGGCGGGGGGGTGCCTGAAATAGACGTCATCGAGCATGCGCGATGACGCCTATCGTGCCCGCCGGGGTCCCGGAGGTTGGGCTGACATCGATGTCAGCCCACACCGGGGGGCCGAGCGATCAGCCGGAATACCGGCTGATCGCTGGCTGCAAAGGGAGGACGCGCTCAGCGCGTCCTCCGCAGCCAAGTAGCAATGCGGTTGGACGCGCTGAGCGCATCCACCGCATTGAAGGGGTTAACGTGCGTTCTGGCATCACGGCTGCACTAGCAGCAAATGACGGGCAATGACGGCCAATATACGAAGTACGGTCGCACGAAAGTCCGGCTGCGCAACGCAAGTGGAAAATGAACGCATTTTTTCGAGAATGCAGAACCGCTAGTACTGACGTACAGAGTGCTCTGCGTGTGCGTGATTTGGAGACGTCAGACCCTGCTCGTGTCCGGCCAACATAACGTTCAGACACCCAAAGTTTCCTGGTTTGGATCCGTAAAAAATCACGCACAAAAATGCGCATCGTGTGACCGTTTTCGTGTATTCCGTGAAAAAATACGTCAATGCGTTCGGACGCACTTTTTTACGTTCGCGTGTAAAAATGCTTTCGTTTGACCCTAGCCTTAAAGTGTGTCGGCGCATCCCTATTATAAAGTATTTTACAAGGAAGGATACATTGAGATTTGTCGTTTTCATTTCTTTTTTTTTTTTTTTTTGCAAGAGTACCACATAGAATATATAACCACAAATGCTTTGATAAAATGTGGAAGAAAAAAAAATAATATATATATTATTTTACACGCTGTAAATGATTGAAATCAGAATGTTAATGAATTTTTTTTTTTTTTACTTTTTTTTTGTTCTAGCACTCTGGCAGGACAGGATATATTATGAATCTGCCGAGTCTGCCATAAAAAAAGAATATACAATTTGTCTGGGTCCTACAATAAAATCCACCTTCAAATCGCGCTTAAACATGAGGAACACAAAATGGTCAAAAGAAGTCATGTTTTATTGTAGGACCCAGACAAAATTATATAAAATCAGCAAAGTCAAAATATATTAATATTATATATTTATATTGGGGTTGCACCGATACCGGGTACTGCAGGAGTACTTGATACTCCTGCAGTACCCCCGATATTTCCCCCGATACCGGAAGCCGGCATCCGAGGGGCTGGGGCGGCTGTCCGAATGCTAGATCGGCATTCTGACAGGCACCTGGTGCTCTCCGCGTTCATACTTACCTTCCTGAGCGACGCCGGTAAAGTCTTTGCGCGTGCGCTCGTTGGAAGGCCCCCAGCCGCGATCACGTGGGACTCCCACGTGATCGCGGCTGGGGGCCTTCCAACGAGCGCACGCGTGGAAACTTTGCTGGCGTCGCTCAGGAAGGTAAGTATGAACGCGGAGAGCACCAGGTGCCTGTCAGAATGCCGATCTAGCATTCGGACAGCCGCCCCAGCCCCTCGGATGACGTCAAGCCGGTTCAATGCCGGCTTCCGGTATCGGAATTATCGGGGGCACTGCACGAGTACCAAGTACTCCTGCAGTACCCGGTATCGGTACCGATACTAGTATCGGTATCGGTGCAACCCTACTTTGTAAATTAATGGGAACCTATTACAGCATTTTTCTGAGATAATACATGATTTTATCCAAATGTGGAAAAAACTTTTTCATCGTGGGGAAATGTGCAGGTGAGTTCGTGCAGCATCATTGCTCACATTATAATTGAAAAGTGAACAATAGTCCGGCATTATAAATTAAAAAAACACCTTTTTAGTATATAATTATAATTAATTAATTTTTTTTGCACATCTAACCTGGTCATGTTTGGTACCAATCATGATCTAGCTGGAACCCTGTATCTCCCGATCGGTGGCAAAGGGCCCCCTCTATCTCCACCTTAGGAAAATCTCTGGGCACCCTAGGGGTTATAACATTTTTACTAATATCATCACCCCCATGTGTGATGTCATTGGGTGAGGAGAGGCCCTGGAGGATGATCTGACATCCATGTCGGCCACCTCCAGCAGAAGTCCATGATCTGACACCGAACTGGTAGGTAAGGGGTTAAGAGAGGCATCGCTGGAAAGACCAGACTGTGACCTTTCCAGCGATGCCACTTATTTTTTTGGTCCTTGCCAATTCGGTTAGGCACTCTCCCATCTGTGCAGGGAGGGGCACATGAAAACTACATCATTGTGCATCAGCTCGGTGACGTCAGAGCCCTGGGAGGGGGCTAATGGGAAGTCTGACTTAGGCCAGCGTCAGATGAACGCAGTTATCAAGTCCGTGTTGCCACACAGTTTAACATCCGTTGTAGCATAGGATCATGATCATAAAGACCCACACACTAAGTACGTGCGCCCCGAACTGCGCACGCGTAACACATGTGGCAAACTGATGCAAGTTAGGCAAGAATGTAAAACCGCTAGACGGACGCGCAAAGTGCGCCACGTCCGCGTAACGTTCTGCTAGTGATGAGATGTCAGACGCAGCACCTTGACGCACAAAATGACCTTTCAAATCCTTTTTAAAAAATTTATTTCCCATAGTTCCCTTTTTTTTTTTTCTTTTTTTCTACGTCCATCAAAAAAACATGGACCGTGTGTTGTCTACAATGTCTTTTGTCAGTACGTCTGTCCGTTATGCACGCACGCAGAGTGCGTTCATCTGACATTAGCCTTAAAGGATGTCATACCGCCCTAGGACTCCGTCCCGTATGGCTGGGGTCTCCCCCTTCGCTGCGGAGACGCCGTGACGTGGGGGGATAATAATGGCGTGATATCGCTTTTAATAGAGTACCAACATATTCCACAGCTTGTCTGTTAAAGTGTTGCCTATTTAAGAAGCGGAGAGGTAATGAGGTCTAATGTAACATTTGACCTAACCCTGCTATTAGAAGTGAAAATTTTCACCTGAAAATAATATGAAACCATAACAAAAATGCTGATTCTCTGAATCTGGCTGGAATTCGCAATGATTCAGTGCCCAAACAATGCCAGGAGGAGTTTGCGCAGACATGGTATGATCATCAATTAAAAGAAAGAAAAACCTAAGCAAAACTGAAGCACTGGGATATCACGAAAATAAATGTACCCCTCGAGGATTGAATCTGAAGGGGATGTTTACTGGCCCACTCGTCCAGCACAAGGCGTGCGATCCATATTGATGTGATTAAATGCTTACTTAGCTAACAGTAAAGGAATGCCACAGTCATTTGGAAATTCCACCGAATGGGGAAGAATGTAAAAAAATAAGAAACATTTCTTGTGAATTGCGCAACATGCAATCACATCTGAACTCTCAGCAGAGAACAAAAAATAATAGTGTTCAACAATACGCTGCCTGAAAAAAATCCAGCGCAAACTAAAAGTACCGTATGTCCACCTCCTGAGGATAGAGAAGTATGTTTGTCCTGGGACTATTGTCAGACAAAAGCTTCTCTTGTGTAGTGATCATATATGAAGAAGAAAACTTTACCAATTCCTTTTGAATTCACACATATAGCTCTCCCACACGCAGGAAGTATATATAGCTGGGTTCCTGTTCTTCCATGGCTTTTTCTGCTGTTCCTGCACGACCTCACACAGGATTGCACAAGACTCCATGGAGTGCTATAGATTCCAGCGGCGGCACTGGAAATCTATGGATTTAGCTGGTAATTCAGTGTCTCGTTTGGAATACAGCAGTCAATAGCCGACTCCTGTTAACATGTTAACTGAGTTTGAGTACAGCCCCCAGGTCTGGTATAAACTTAACTAGCTCTCTGGTAAACAAATACGGACGTAGAAACGGACTTCCTTCTAGCTCCGTATTATTTATACACGATGCAGGGCCGCACCCTCCCTGTGTTACTCTGTATGGAATTCAATTACCGATCTGGCACCTCCTAGATATACCTCAACCCTCTTCACACTGCTGTGAAGGACAGCCGGACATCACACTCATTTGCTTCTATATACAGTATTCATAATATCCTTAAGACCTCAAATATTTTGGAACATTTCCCATGATGCCTAGCAAACATTAACCATTAAGACAAAGGACGTTAGGAGGTGAGAAGTCCCATTTTGTTTCTGCTTTGCATTGCAGGCATCTTATTGGGATTTGCAGGCTCTCATGGGTGATAATTGCCCTCCCCCCTTGTCCCTCAATAACATTGGTTAACAGTGACCTGGGAGCACGGCGTCTGATATGTGGGGGTCCAGTGTTGCGTATTTATCGGGTCTACCAGTGTCCACTCTGCTCGTCAGCATCTAGATGGCCGCTTGGCGGTCAACCACAACAGCACTAGGACTGTGGTGTCATTTTTGTTTAGTGTAGAGATGGTCAGACAATTATCCCCAGAGGTAGTTGGAACTTTGTTGCTTGGGAATTATGGCCTGGGTCTTGACAGCTATTTGCACCTGCGTTAATTTTGGCAACTGTTGTGCAGGGCCTCAAATTACCATGTACCTCTCCATGAGCTGTGAAGATAAATCCAGGTAAAGTATCCATGTAATTGGGCAGACTAGATGGGCCGTAAGGTTCTTATCTGCCGACATTTTTTTCTATGTTTCTAATCCAGAATCTCTCCTGATAAGGAAGGGGGAGATTGTGCAGTTTTTGGCAGAGCTTCGACTAGAATTGCAAGGTTGACCAGATTGGCACAAAAGTTGCCTGCAGCATTAGTGAATATTACCCCTTGTTCATGTCTTCAATGACTACTTTCAGTGGACACTCTGCTGAGGTATTCTCATTCTCTATTCCACTACTTTTTGTTTTGATAGTTACCCAAGCAACTCTAACAACTCGACTCCATGTTCTCTTCTATTGAAGATGCTCAGTGTTTTTGTGTTGTTGTTATCTTTTATTTATAAAGCGCCAGCATATTCGGTAGCGCTGTACAATGGGGAAGCACAAACATGAGACATACATGATAAATAAGGAAAAGACAACCCTGCCCAAAGGATAGCTTGTCTAGAAAGTACAGCACTTTAACCAAGTGCTCAGCCAGACATCCCATGAGCTTACAATCTAAGGGACGGGGTAAGTGAAACAGATGGGAGCAGAGGGAAGGTGAAGCGGTTTGCTAGAAGAAATGTTGTGACGGTTGCATGGGAAGGACCAGAAGGTGGGGCTGAGTAAAGGTAATTAGCGAGAGAAGTGGAAACGGCTGTAAAGGAGTCCTTAAATTATGGACTGGGACCGGGCCTGGGTGGGGAGGGACGGACTGCATAGTGGAGAATCTTGGGTCTGTGATGGTCAGTGTGTGCTGCAAAATAGAATGGGGATTTGCGAAGTGTGCCCTTAAAAACTACACGGCAGGAGGAGGAGCAGGAAGAGGGGGTGGGAGGATGAGAAGCAGAGGTAAAGACCAGGTAATAAAGTTTGTTTTTTACAAGTAAAATGGAGGGAACATTGAACCAAGGAATCAGACTGAAATGAATACATTTAAAAATAAAATACAGTTGCAAGAATGGGGTTCTTTGGAGGATAGCATAGGACGGCATTCTGAGATCCTGCTACCTTATGCTGGTTCTGGGGTGCTGGTCAGAGTATGCTTATTCAGGTTGCGGGGTGCAGAGTGGAGAATCTTGGGTCTGTGATGGTCAGTGTGTGCTTATGCTGGTTCCGGGGTGTTCTGCAGTGGCTTTTTGTATGACAGACTTGGTTTTTGAATGGTCCTTGTATGACGGTCCTGGTGTTTGAATCCTTTTGCCTTACGGTTATCCCTTTTATTATATTACTGACATTGCATTCCCAGTACGTCTTTATTGTATGCACAAACCATTAAATAATAATAAAAAGGGGGGTTATTCACTAACCAACATAGTTTGCTGTTGTTGCAAACTTCAACTTTCCCGAAACAACAGGAATCCAAACAGCAGCAGCAGATTCATTGATGAAGCTTCTCCTGCCAGTGTTTGAATTTCCCTTTTGGGAAACGACACTTATTGTCGTTGTTGAAACAATGCTGAACTATGGTGTTTTTTTTTTTTTTTTGAGAAAGGATTTTACCAGGAAGGATACATTGAGATTTCTCTCGTTTTCAAGTATGTCCTGGGTGGCGAGTATGTACCGTTGGGTGTCTTGCCCAAGGACACTTACTGGAGAGGTGCTCTTGCCGGGATTGGTGAATAACCTGACAGCATCCAGGCTTAAAGGGACACTACCACTAACCTAAGCTGTAACTCGATTACCTGTGCATTACAAATAAATCCACCTTCTAAAACACATGCTGCTGTTAGTATGTAAACAGAGAAATAAAGTTAGGTGTTTTTTTTTTCCTGTTTCCATTTTGTGGATTTTTCCCATGATGAAACTGTTGGCAAAATGTGTGCAAACGTTTTACTCTACAGCTGTTGCAATGCTGCTACAGTATTTAACAGTCAGTGGATTGGAGGAGGGCATGTTTAGCTAAGGCTGGGGGAGGAATTGTGTTCGCCAGGCTTCTAGAGATAAGTGATGGCAGCTGAATGAGATGAGACGGCGATCTTAAACGAATCTAACCCCTGGTGATGTCCTTTGAATACATCCCACACAATACAATTAAGTCTGTGATCGACCCATTCACTCTGTTCTACGACCAAAGCTACACAGTGAGGAGCAAATGATGTAAAGATATGGGGGGGGGGTGCAGTTTACAACACAAAATGTCACACAATGGATGCACTCAGTGACACATAGAGTAAAATATTTTCTTAACTAACCAAACATGTGAAAAAGAAAGCACATGTAAGCTATCAACAAAATAAAATAAACACAATAAGGACGTTTTTGTTGGTGTCCTTCACTATCATTTTTCAAGGCCGGCTCGCCAGTACTTTTCTTCATATGACGTGTGAGCGTGTCCAGCTGCCAACATTTAGGCCAAAAACAGCTGAGTTAGAAACTTTTCAAGGTTGGCTTTTTCAGCCTAAAATGTACTAACTGTTATTTATTCTATATCGTGTGTTGCCATAATAACCCTTGTTATTTTATTGCTGTGGGGAGATGTGTGAAATTTGTATGACTCCCAACCTGAGCCCTGAGACGAGCCAAAGATTAATACCCATAATCCTTGTGCCCAGTTGGGTGAACTCCTTGTGGCCTGTTGCTGGTTTGGGCTTTGCTATGTACCTCCTAGACCAGGGGTCTGCAACCTTAAACACTCAAAAAGCCATTTGGACCTGTTTCCGGCAAAATAGAAAACCCTGGGAGCCACAAACCTCTTTTGGCATCTAAATGTAGATAACTCTGCATATATCAGTTTTTTACCTTTATGCTGTGGGGTGGAGAGGGGTACTCTAAACATTTAATATTTATTTATTTATTTTTTTAAATCCTTTTAAGCCCACGAGGCAGGCAATCGCCATGTCATTCATAAAAAAAAAATATTTCAAATTAATTACAGTTACAAGCATTTATAAAACGCCAAGAAGTTCCGTAGCACACTGTACAGTGGGATATATATATATAAAGTTGTGTTCAAAATTATTCAACCCCCACTGAAATTGATTTAATTGTAAGCAAGATGACTGAATGATCAAAATCAATGTCAAACTGGCCAAAACACTCAAAGAGGCACGTGTAGGTCAGACAAATATAACATAACATTTATAATGAAATAACCACAAATGTCTTTTCTGTGCTCACATCATTATCAGTTTTATTCAACCCCCAAGTGACATTCAATCTTAGTACTTAGTACAACATCCTTTTACAGTTTATAACAGCTTTTAAACGTGAAGCATAGCTTGACACAGGTGTCTTGCAGCGATCTACGGGTATCTTCGCCCATTCGTCATGGGGAAAAGCCTCCAGTTCAGTCACATTCTTAGGCTTGCGCACTGCAACTGCTTTCTTTAAGTCCCACCAGAGGTTCTCAATCGGATTTAAGTCAGGTGACTGCGATGGCCACTCCAAAATGTTCCAGCCTTTAATCTGCAACCATGCTCTAGTGGACTTGGAGGTATGCTTGGGATCATTGTCCTGTTGAAAGGTCCAACGTCTCCCAAGCCTCAGGTTTGTGACGGACTGCATCACATTTTCATCCAATATCTCCTGGTACTGAAGAGAATTCATGGTACCTTGCACACGCTGAAGCTTCCCTGTACCTGCAGAAGCAAAACAGCCCCAAAGCATGAACACTATCCCAAAACTGCTGTGGTTTGTCCACATGACTTTTGGCATACTGCAGTCGACTCTTCTTATTCTTTGGAGACAGCAAGGGGGTGCGCCTGGGAGTTCTGGCATGGAGGCCTTCATTACGCAGTGTGCGCCGTATTGTCTGAGCTGACACTTCAGTACCCACATCTGACAAATCTTTTCTCAGTTCCTCAGCAGTCACACGGGGACTTTTCTCCACTCTACGCTTCAGGTAGCGCACAGCAGTCGAAGTCAGCATCTTCTTTCTGCCACGACCAGGTAGCGTTTCAACAGTGCCCTTTGCCTTGAATTTGTGAATGATGCTTCCTATGGTCTCTCTTGGCATGTTTAACATCTTTGCAATCTTCTTATAGCCATTGCCCTTCCTGTGAAGAGTAATCACCTCTTCTCTTGTCTTCCTGGACCATTCTCTTGACTTCACCATGTTTGTAACCACACCAGTAAATGTCTAGAAGGAGCTGAGTATCACAGTCATTTTAAAGCTGCCTAATTGGTGCTTATTATGCTTTATTGCTGCTCCGTGACATCCACAGGTGTTTTCAATACCTGATAGAAAACACTTGCATGATCCTCTGTTCTTCAGAGTGGTAGTCTTTAAGGGGTTGAATAATTGTGTCAATGAAGAAGTCACAAAAGAAACATTTACTACTGTATTACAAAACCAATTGATGTCATTTTAGTTGCATATGGTTCTTTAAAAAGTCCTTGTAGGATTTCATTCTGAATACAATTACAAATGTACACTAAATTCCCTAAAACCCTTTACAGCATTGGGGGTTGAATAATTTTGAACACAACTGTGTGTGTGTGTGTGTGTGTGTGTGTGTGTGTATATGTATGTATATGTATATATATATATATAATCCACCCAGCCCCCATATATAATACTCCCCAGGTCCCCACATATATAATAACCCAAGCCCCCTCAATGTATAAATGAATAACCCCCCCCAGCCTCCCCATGTCCCCATGTATAAATTAATAATCCCCAGGTCCCCCCATGTATTATTTAATAACTCCCAGGCCCTCCAAGTACCTCGTTTCCATCCTCCTCTTCATTTCTGGCGCGCGGTGGCTCTCAATCATGCAAAGGGGTGGGGTTATCCCCGCTCCCCTCACTCTCTATTGGACAGCCACGGAGTCTTCCATCACGCTGCGCCCAGAGCAAGCACGCAGTGTGATGATGGTGGTGGATCAGACAGTGGCCGACCGGAGTCTGGGGAAACTCCGGGTTGGGGATGGCTGCTCCCTAGCAGGAGCATCGGCCTGGGAGCCGCAATCGGGGGCGATGAAAGAGCCGCATGCGGCTCTGGAGCCTCACGTTGCAGACCCCTGTCCTAGACTTAAAGTGGAGAAATTCATCATTGGTCATGACTGTTCCAGTTACATCATCTATAGGTCTTTTGGTCCTAGTTAGAGCGCGATATTCTGTGCGGATGTGTTCATGGAGAAAAGGTGTCAGTGTCCTAGTTATGGAAGTGATTGGAAACCCTCTGCACACCTTTCTTTTCCAAATGAGGTGTGTGGTAAGTTGTGGATAAAGAGTCACTCTCAGCCACGTTCCTTCATTTCTTGCTGCTATCATGGAGGAGGTTAAAGTGATGATTGATTTATGGAAGTATTTGGAGACACCAGTACAGTGTGGGAAGTATCTGTTCACAATCATCGTTGGTTGTTTTTGAGGCCAGCTAAAAGGGGCTGTAGAAACACAACCCCCACAATGCCTTTACAGACGGAAGGGCCGGCATCCATATGCTCTGCGAGTCCCCTAATAAAGGCATTGTTGTATTCAGTATTGGAAATGTTATTCGTGCCAATTACCCACACCCATATTGCACATAACTGTGCGGCATCATGGGGTGAGTGTACACTTGGCGCCGCGTCTGAGCATACGCTGTGTAGAATTTTATCATCTGAAGGGACAAAAGAGACACTTGTTTTTGTTTTTTAACTTTTTTTTTTTTCCTTAAACAAGCTTTCATTTACCTGTTATTATACAATAAAATCTATTTCAGATTTAGTACCGGTGAGCAAAATCTTAGCTTTACAATGGGAAGGTTTGAGAGGATCGTGTAATTCTGGTCAGTCCTGTAGGATGGATGCATATCCAGGACCACATCCAAGTCTACCTGTAACACCCTGAGGTTTCCAAAAGACAACGCCTGGGTTATTCTGCATTTACATCACGTGCTTGGGTAGTAAAACGTCATATAATACTTGTACGAGCATCAAGCTTTCTGTTCACACTCAAAAAATGTTTGGATTATGTAATATTATATAATTTCTTTCGACTCGAGGCTGTTGTCCCCAGTGGATTTGCTCTCCGACCCTTAGAAGGCTGAATGTCTGTCACAGGCTGTGCATTTGCGATGATGCTCTCCAGCATACTAGCAATGCTGTCTGCTAGTCTCCTAGAGAATGACACGTTGCTTACAGAACATGCAGATTGGGTGATTCTCCCTTATTTTCTGCATCTTTCAGGATCTGGCTGAGGTTGACAGGAGCTGTAGTTCATCTTGCAGATGCTCCAAATGGTGAAAGAGGAGCTTAGTTTTAGTAAAGCCACCCTTTAAGGTTGGGGTTTAGAGTTGCAGTATGGATGAGTCCAAGCGGCTCACATCGAGCGATACAGCTGTTTCCATTCTTGCGCTTTATTTTTTTTTTTTCTCTCTGCCTCTGGGGTGGAGGGCTTGTGGTGTAGAGATCTTTGCATGTTCTCGTTTGCCATGACGTGGTCATCACAGTTTCCTTCCTGTGCTTCACAGCCTTGTTCTTGTGATAAGTTCACAGTGCAGACAACAGAAGCACAACAAAAAGAAAAAAATAACCTGTCAGGGTGACCATTTACATACGACTTTCACATTTTTAGGTACATAATCTGACATGCCATGTGTGAATTTCATCCCATTGTTTCAAGATTTTGGATCTCTGCATACATTTTTTTTTTTTCTGTTTCTATTGCAAAGCATCAGTCCGTTTCGGACAGTGAAACCTTTTCTCTTATTAGATACTACACACGTTCTCCTTGGTTGAGACTGAGCATTCAGGTCATGGTGATATGGGCTGGTGATGTGCTGTGGCATGGCGGAGGAGTTTGATTTATGTACTGCATTAACTTGCTTAATTATCTCCTTTGGTCTGTATTATTATGTGTGACTGTGTTTCAGGAAGCCTGTGGTGGAGATTTCTCAAATTTATGACTTTATTTTTTTTCTGTCTTTTTCAGATCCTTAGTGTCCTATGAAGAGCATCTCTAGGGAACCTCCAGCTCCATTCTCCGAGGCGAAAAGCCATCCTGAAGAACTTGGAAGACTCTTGACATTAGCTGGACCTTCTGTCTGCACTCCTAGTCTACCACAACACATAGGCAGGTCAACTCCTGAGGACTTCACCAAAGTCCTGCTAGAGCATCTGTCTTCTCATGTGGAGCTGAGGACCGGGTGATGCTTTAGGATGGCGACAGCCGTGCAACCCAACGACCTGGTGTTTGAATTTGCAAGCAATGTCATGGAGGACGATGATCACCAGGTAAGTGTCTGCATTAGTTGCATGTGACTGAGGAGCGTATGTAAAAATTAGCATGACTCGCTTTATGAAGTGTGATCAGGTATTTTAATAATTCCCAGTACTAGAACCAGATAATTGTCATCTGGCCTCCACTAGTTTTTAAGTGTGACCTCCTGTGCTGTGTAAATATTGCCTAACACAGCTGTTTTCTCTTCTTTGACTTTGGGAAGATTGGAATCCCTAAACAACATTTGATTTCTTTCTTTTCTTTATAATCCTAAAGTCACTGCCATTGGTGCGCTATCCACGGCGTAGCGTAATCCTCTCAAGCAGGGATGTCCAAACTCCGGCCCTCCAGATGCTCCTAAATTACAATGCCCAGACGTATCTGACAGCATTAGATGGATGAAGCATGGGAGTTGTAGTTTATGGACATCTTGGGGGCCGGAGTTTGGACATCCCTGCTCTAAAAGGATATTGGCCCTTTACAGTACAAAACTAGTATCCGCTCCGCATTAAAGTCTAACCTACATTCAGTTTGTATACCGCACAGTGATTAGGGTATTGGTTTTACAGCCCCATTATTTAGGAAGCTGGCAAGGGTAATAAACACATGCATCTCTTATCAGAGATAAACCCTGGCAGTATTATGTTCAGTTTTATGTGGAAATTCCTCCCAATGATTAACAATATGTCCACACAAACTAAATGAAAGAATCCTAGGCCATCTGTTACCGTTTTATCCAGTGTCTGGTAGCGGCCATGCTTTATTGGAAACCCAGACCCTGCTGTATCTATACACAATCACTTGCTGCTTACTTGGATGAGAGCCCTTGATTTGTTGTAAATATTAAACCTCACTAGGTGTTCTTTACTGATAATATTAATCAGTAAATGACGGTACAGTGGGGATTATTTGGGCTCTGCCAATCTTTGTTGAAGTTGCCAACAGCGATGACAGTCGCCAGTGTTTCATTCCATCATTTCACAAGCTGTAAATCGTATGGCAGGAGAAGCTTCTCCTGCACTGTTTAGATTTAACTGTAGTGAAACTATGGTGTTTTTCGTTGTTCTAACACTGTCAATTTTTTTTTTTCCTTTGGTGTTTACAACTTCGACAAACACCAGCGTTACATGTTACCTGAATCACTTCCTTTTGTAGTCAGGGTTGATTGGCTGGAAAGTCGGTTGAGTATGTGCTTGGAGCCGATGCTAAAGGTCCGCCTGCCTATGAGGGCAATCCTGGTAGTGTGAACAGTAAGAAAAGAGGGTGGATGGGTGTGGGCATTTTCAGCTCCCAATCACGCACACCCCTGCAGGGACACAGGTGAGTATTTAAGTGGGCAACTAACCCCTCCCACGACTCCAGGCCTACAGCCTTTACATTTGTCTTTCAGCACCAACAGCCCAATTGTATATGGTCAGGTGTGCTTATTTGCTCAAGCTGTGTCTTGTATGTCCCAGAAATCCCAGCTAGCCATGTGTTTGAGATCAGATATATGGACCGGAGTTAGAGGTTCCCTATTGGTGGAGCTGCTTCCTGTGGCGCGTTCAATACCTCAGCCGCTGCAAGTGCTAGTTAGCAACTTGCCATTGAACGCCGTTCTGCCACTCAGCGCTCAGCACTGCTAACTTAGCAACTCGCAGCATCTCCTCGGGTCGCTGCAAGTGCTGAGTGTGACGTATTAAAGATGGCCGCCGCCATGAAGCAAGTGACAATTCTGTACGGCAAGATGGCAGCCGCCATGAAGCAAGTAACAATTCCGTACAGCAATGTTAATTTTGAGGTTTTTGTTCACCAAAGCACAAAATATTATTTACCCCTGCACATAGACATATATTACAGTTCAATTTATATTTTGTTTCCGAAGTAAACCTAACGTTTATTCAATAAAAACTATAATTTGTGGTGTGTGCATACAAAACGGAATTGTGCTGACTGCTTTTCTTTATCATATTTTGTCCGAGTGATACGAAAAACAATCTGAATCTTTCATTAAGAAATCATCGGCCATTTTGGATTCGAAATTTGCATCCAAAGCGTTCAATGACACTGCTGCAGCACACTGAATTGCTACGCTGCAGCAATTCAGCAGCTGCTGAGGTATTGAACGGGGCTCAGGTGTATGTTAAAAGATTTGAGCTTTTTGCTGCAAGCCGGAGTAGTTGCATCAGCTTAAATACAAATACCATTCACCTGCTTGCTTGAAAATCTGTAGTGCTTATTTTGTTTTGCACAAAGCTGATACAGTTTCTAGATGACAATCTTTGCAAGAAAAAAAAGGGCGAGGCTGCTGCGGCAGGTCCCCCCGAGTGTCCAGCTCCACAAAACGTCACATTAAAGCATAGGAGGACCAGACAATCAACTTGTTAAAATATTAATGGAGGGAAATCAACTATTTTGGCTGCAGTAGCAGCCTTTCTCGAGCTTGAGTGTCTGGTCCACATATAATACCTCTATGTAATGACCTAGAGACATTCATGCCAGTGATTAGATTTTTTTTTTTTTTTTTTTTTTTTTTTACTCCTTCTTACGCTTTAAAAATATATGGTTATGATTAACCTGCTGCAAGGTCACATGCTGGTTTAACCCATTGATTTAGCGATGCTTGTCAGTGGTTGATAAAATCTCTGCGTGACTGTTTTCGTCGGTATGGGTTGACATTTTCTTTGAACAAGAAAGTAGTTTCTGAAACGTCTTACAGAGAAGTTTAATGACATCCCAAGCCTGCATTACCTAGTTTTCTGCAGATAAAGGGGAGATTGCTTTCTGGGAAATGGACTTAAAGAGAAAGTGTTGGAAATAAAACCCCATGCATTATGACTGGCTCCAACCAAAGCATGCATGTCCTTGACATGTAAGCGGTTTCTTGTGTCATGCCCCATTAATATACAGGGCTCCCATTAAAACGGCACATCTTACATATGCTCTACACTAGGGATAGACAAATAGTATTTTATTTTTATTCCGCAGCAAGTACAGATTCCAATTATTGACGGTCTTTCTGGCCAATCGCTGATATCTGGTGCCAAGATTGTTTGGAAGAAAAAGCACAAATCTGACATGCCATTAACTGTGTTTTAATAAAATGTTAAACCTCGCACTATGAACATTTCATTTAGGCTGGCGGCACACAAGCGTTTCTCAGAGGAAGGAACGTCCGTGAGAGTGGACGTTCCTTCCACTCTGTGCACTCAGCGTACAAAGTGCAATCCTTCTATGGAGGATCGTGCTTCATATTCCCGTCAGCGTCCGTCTAGCTTTTCGACAGGGAGGGCTTTTTCACGTCTGGTGGTTTGCCCTTCCCGTCAAAACCGCACAGACGCAGGGAAGTGCGGACGTGCGAAAGCATAAATGTGCCGCCAGCCTTAATTTTATATATTTTTATTTTAGCTTTTATTTTTGTAAACCACATGGCCACGTCTAGACTCTGTCCTTTGCAATGATACCTCATATGACCCTGTAAGTAAGGGTTCAGCAACCTTGGCGTTCTAGATGTTTTGAAACTGCATCTCCCATAATGCTCAGCTGCTCATTAGGTTGGTAGAGCCTCAACTGAAATGAAATTCCAAAACATCTGGAGTGTCGCGGTTGCTGGCCCTGCTGTAGGACATGCGGTATTAGAGACATAGGGGTCAAATAGACTCCTGCGTCACTTTATAAGGAATTCCCTACTAGATGGGAGGGAAGCCCCTTTTCAGCTGTCATCACACTCGTGCGCAATACAATCCGTATGCAGGGGACGTCCTATAGTGAGTGCTGACATCCAAGATATCAGCCTGCTGTAGTAGAAGCCCCAGATCAGTGCCGAGCTTCGGGGCTTAATGTGCTGCGGCTGCAGTGAACCGGCTCCAGATAATCGGCAAAGACGATGATCCGCCTATCCCTTCAGGACATTAGATGGGTGTTATATGTAATCTGATAGCCCTGTAATATGTACATATTTATCCATTTCAAACCACACCATGTCTGTTTTTTTTGGGGGGGGGGGGTTTTGAGAAAGGATTTTACCAGGAAGGATACATTGAGATTTCTCTTGTTTTGTAATGTGCATAGTTCCTTAAAAAGCGTACACGGTATTCTACCGTTTAACTCCTGAACGACTCCTGCATGTGGTCACCCTATATAGCTATTTATGGATTAAACCAGTTTGCACGATGCTCAGGATCTTTGTCTAATTGGTTACCACAAGCACCCAAACCTCTGTGATTTAGATTGTTGGTTACGATGATGCCAGGAAATTGCCTTTACAGTATAGGCATACAGGGAAATGTTGCCAGCCCCTATTTGGTGTTTGTGAAATTGCTAAATTGTCTTCTACTTACAGGCTCCTGGCTTTAGATTCCATCCACTATATACGGCAAAGCATGAGCAGCTGTAATTGCGGAGTTGCACTTGTTTGAGTCAGCTTGGCTAGGTGTGTGAAAAAAGTGGAGGTTAATAGTCCTGAATAAGCCAATGTTTCCCCCATTGGCAAGATGGTGATTGCTGAACGGGTAGGGAGGGGCACCCGATGTATTTAGGAATCTTGGGACCTTAACACTCACTGGGCTTAGCAGAGTGTGACCAGGCAACCATCTCAGTGCTGGTATAAAGTATTTGTTCGGGCGCCAGAAGAGGTCAGCAAGGAATCGGTCAACTTTATTGTTATTTCAGTGATCTACAACTTGCACACCGTGAAGAGGGACAACAGGAGTCTGGTTTGACAGAAATTGTTGCGCAGGCTGACTGTAAGGCCCCTGGATACCTCGTTGTCTTGACAGATTGTAGAAGGGTCAATAATTTGTGAAAGGTGCGTCTGTGGGAGGGGGTCATCCGCAATGTGTGGTAAATGTCAGCTGTCCTCCATATCTGCTGCAGGGTTTTGGATGTGAAACAGTGTAATTCCCAGACATCAGAGACTGGTCATGGCACATCACTGCATCTCTATGGGACGCTCAAGACACTTCTCCAGCCCAATATTCCGTCACCGTACCAAAGTTTAACCATAAACCAGGCAATAGGTTTATCCTATGTGGGGTGGGGCACCCTACCTTCTCACTGTAAAGCCGTGCAAAGCCATAATATGCAATAATTACAGACAAGCAAGCTTCACTAATTAGTTTACTAGTACTACTCTGACCCTGTATTTATTTTTAGAGCTGGGGCATTCAACTTTATGCTGATAAACTGAATCCTAAACCCTAAAGGGGTTATTCACTAAGCCCCAAACTTGCCAATGAAGTACACCAAACAGTGAATTTCACCATACGGTGCAATTTCAAGGCAGTTAATCTACAAAGCTGTCAATTGTCCAAATAAAGGTGAATTGATGGCAAAATACAGTGCAGTTTGCCGATCTTTGACCGTCTTCAGTGGCAACGAAATTGTCTTCTAGAGAATAATGGTTAATCTATAAAGAGAACACCGAAGTGACGGCAAAATGCTGCGGTTTTCGGTGTTTCAGTTCAACGGATTTAAACGGGTGAGTCCCATAGGATTCAATGTTAAAATAGTAATATCCTTTTTAATGTCGTTTTTTTAAAAAAAGTTTTTCAGAAAAAATATTTATTTTTTAGAACACCTTTTTTGTATTTTTAAACTAAATGTTTGTCTCCCAATTTTTTTTAAAAGTTTTGTTTAATTCTGTAACAAAGGATCTTTTTTATTAGACACCTTTTAATTCCTTTTTATGGATTTAAACACCTATTCGGAGAATAGGAGATTTAAATTTTTTTTCCAGTTCAGTGGATTTCGCCAAGCAAAGTTCGGTGCTCTACGGCGACGTTTGCCAAATTTTTCTTGTGGCTTTGACGATTCAATCTTCGGTGACCCTACAGTGAATAGTGAATTCATCGTAGTTTTGGTGAAATGGAATCGCCAAAGTGAAAACCACTGAAATTTCGATGAAAATCCAGTGCTTTATGAATGACCCCTTTTAAATTCTCACTCTCGGGCACACCCTATGCACATAAAGGGGAGGGAGGTCTGTCTCTCCCCCCTATCCCACATTCCTATGCCCTTGGTTGGTCGCCAGATGATTTATTATAAAACTACAAATCCCCTGGTGCTATGAGACTTTAAGGCGGCGAGCACACAAGCGTTTTTCAGAGTGGAAGGAACATCCATGAGAGTGGACATTCCTTCCACTCTGATGCCCGTGTGGCCACCTCGCTGAGCGTAGTTAGTGCACTCAACATTACAAAGGGCGTTCCTCCTATGGAGGATTGCGCTTTGTAGCCCTGTCAGTGTCCATTGTAGCTTTTTGACGGGGAGAGCTTTTTGGTGCGCACTACCCCTTGTGGACCTCCCTGACAATCCGTCACAAAGCTTCGACTGATGCCCATTGTACAGCGCTGCGGAATATGCTGGCGCTTTATAAATAAAGATGAATAATGCAGGGAAGTGCGGTCACTTAATTTTCTTTGATCCGATAAATCGATTTAATAGAAATAATAATCTATTGTGAAAATAAACATTCGTTGCAGCCCTATTAGGATGGTTTGTCATAAATACTGAATAGTGGAATAGTGTGGCCAAGAAAGGAAAACAGAGATCTTGGGTTCATAAAAACGAGATAAGCATCATGATGTGCATTTAATGAGTGTGCCTGAAAAGGAAGCGGTCAATGAGACAACTTCAAATTTAAAAAAAAAAAAAGCAACACATAAACCAGGTACAATGCTGAATGTGATGTTTACCGTAGTGAAATAAAAAGGCAGAGTCTACATTGAGTCCTTCTTTTATGGTTTTAAAATTTGTGATAATTTTTATTTCAAATGCCCAACGTTCACGGAGGACTTTAAATTTCCTTTGGAGAATTTTAATCCAGATGTTGTGGATGGAGTGGCCTGTCACATTAAATTGATGTCCCACCATGGTACAATATTTATTTTCCTGGTGGTTCTTGATGGAGTGTCTGTGCAGATTCATCCTGAGATTCACTTTAAGGCCAGTTTCACCAATATAGCTGCTGTCAGCCATTGTGTTTGATGTAACAGAGTGGGAGAGGTCCTCATTATCTGTAGGAATCAGCATGTACTAGAGACCAGCTATTCAAAGAAATACAAGATAAAGGGCATGTCGGACCCACCCTGTGACCCCCAGGCTCTGTGTAATCTGTACCTTCACACACCCAAATAAGATACTGAATCATACTTACACCCTGTGCCAGCTCTGATTCCACCTTTCCCTTTCGGCCCTCACCATGTGACGTGTGACACACACCCTGATGGTGCCTTTCCACACAGCACAGTGACTGCCTCCCCCAAAGGCTTTATTACAAATTTGTTTTTTTTTCTGGACACTGCACGCCTTCTAGATATCTATTGTACGGCGCTGCATACTGTGTCGGTGCTAAGCAACTTTAGGAGGAAGATGCAGTAAGAGCCGCTTGATTTCCGAATGTTTGTAATTAATAGTAAAATCAAAAAATTTATATCATTCATCAAGAAAGCTAATTGAAACAATGAATAGTATTTTTTTTTTTTCTCACTAACCAATAAATGAAACAAAAGGACATAAAAATTCCTGACATTGCAGAATGTAGGTAATACAGCTGGGCTGGGGGAAAAAAAACCTTCAAAAGTCCCCCCTCCCCTGCCGTTAGATTGTTCTCCAAGGTGGGGCTATCACCACTTTTCTGCAATTAAGTTTTTTCCCTACACATGTACTTAAAGCTTGCGGGGATGTATGGAGAACATACAGTTGAGCAGATTGTGCAGGCTGTCACTTATTTACTCACTGCCTCTTTTATGGATTAGGAAATGTAGCTTCTTTTAAATATTTTTTTTAAAAAAAAATCAATCCGTGTGTCAGAAACAATTGGGTAGCGCTTTGTGAATAATTAACACACAAGAATAATATTGATTTTTATTTTATCGTAGCACTGGTACCAGACCTGTTGGCGCCTCAATCTTTTCCTGCTAATATGACCGCTTTCCCTCCCATTGTGGGTATCTTTTGTCTCCACTATGTTGTGCATATTGCATCCCAGCAACTGCCTGTAACATTTTTCATCAGTGATAGGAATGGGTGGGATTACTAACCAGTAAACCTATTGTAACCACTGCATCCTTAATATTGTTTACATAAATTAGGGATAGACCGATATAACTTTTTCATACCCAGTAAGGATTATCAGCAGCTTTTCTGGCCGATAGCTGATATCTAGTGCCGGTATTCTGTTACATTAATGCTGGTAAAAAACAACATAAATATGACATTATGCAATTAACTGTGTTTAAAAGCATAGTAAACCACGTCCATTTCATTTACTCAGTTTAATAAAATTTTATTTTTTACAAACATGGCCATGTCCAGACTCTGGCCTCATATGACTCTATAGGTAATAGGTCAGCAACCTTGGCCCTCCAGATATTTCCCTTAATGTATTGTAACATTGTCTATGTTATACTCAGCGCTGTGGAATATGTTGGCACTATATAAATAAAGAATAGTAATAGAGTTCCTACTACTCCTGTTTTTTCCACAGTTGAGGCAAAAAGGCTCCCATCCATTTCTTCTTCTCTTAATCTTTCATTCCCACGGATATATTATGACTTTCTTCACACGTGGCCTTTAATCTAAGATTTTTTTGGAATTTTGCATGATTCTTTAAGATGTGCAGGTTTTACCATTTCTGAACCTGTATTATTTTGGAGACTTCTTAAATTGATACTGTGTCATTACTGTTATTGATGCACACCTGTCCAGGCATCTCTTTATCCTTCCCCCTAGGTAGTATGATCACATGGGGTATCTTAAAAATTGTCCATCTCTACCAGCTGTATCATTGTTCCCTTTAAATCTTTGAATGGGCTTGCAAACCGATTCCAAACTGGTATGAGAAGCTAACGTCTTGTGTGGTGAGTAAAAATCGCCTAGACGTTGGCTTAAAATCATCTGAGCAATCACAACCTTGCTTTCTCCTCAGTAAATACACTTTCTTACGGTAAATTCATGTCTCCTATACTTTGAATTTGTACCTGACTAGAGGAGAGCGAGCTATTCCAACCTCGTTCTCCTCTAAACAAGATGGTATCCTGTAAATAAATTCTTCTTTGAAACCTTGGTGTTAAATGATTTTGCTTTTACAAAATTACTTAATACTTCCATTTAAACCCCATCCCCCCACCCCCCCCCAAAAAATCCCATAATCACCTGAGATCCCACTGTGCAGAGGGCGGAGCGATCCGCTGCTTCCTCTGGCCGCGAACTGTGTGAGAATGGGAACAAATAGTTTCCACAACCCTCTACATCTTCTTTCGTGGCCCCTGCATATTCAAAGTCACGCTGGGATGTGCAGGACTTCATTTCCTATGGACACCAGGCGGTGTAATTCACGGTGGTGCTGAGCACTGTTTCTAATAGGGATGTACTGTTACTAGTATCGGTGCCGATACCGGCGTTTGTACGAGTACTTGGTACTCGTGCAAAAGTCCCAATACCGGAGGCAAACGCTGGGCTCGCCAGGATCCAAGGGGCTGGGGCTTCTAGTGGAATGCATTAAGAGCAGTCCATTAGCATTCCCCTCCGGCTGTCCATGTGGTCCTGAGGGCGGTCACCAGGCTGTGACGTGGTCTCCCAGGGATCGCAAGATCTTGCTAGAGAGCGTCACAAGCCGGCGGCCTCTTGGAAGAACACTCGGCCAGCCGGAGGCAAATGCTCTAATGGGTTCACACCACGGCGTAGCGCAGCGTCGCGCATACAAAAAAAACCCGCGAACGCGCTGATAACTGCCCCAAAGAAGCTCCCGCACTTCTTTGGACGTAGGGCGTTTATCAGCTCGTTCATGCGCGCTGAGAAATGGCCAGGTGTGACATGCCCACATAGGGAATCATGGGATGTCACTGAGCGTTTTACAGCGCGCAGGAGCGCGCTGTAAAACGCTTAGGTGTGAACCCAGCCTTTGCATTCAGCTAGCTGTGAGGTGTCCGTATCTGGATATACATGAGGTCTGTTTCTGGATATACATGTATCGGAGGTTTGGTCAGGGTACTATGTGCAGTGGGTAAATTGGGTGTCTGGCCATACATTTCAATATTAACGTATACTGGACAGGCTTTCAGAAAAAATCCTAAATTATTTATTGGAAAGCGGTCACATGACAGCAACCTCTCCAGTAAGTGTCGTTGGGCAAGACACCTAACGATACATACTCGCCACCCAGGACATACTTGAAAACGAGAGAAATATCAATGTATCCTTCCTGGTAAAATCCTTTCTAAAAAAAAAAAAAAAAAGTATCAGTACTCGTATTGGGTCTTAAAATATTGGTATTGTGCATCCTATGTTGCTAGTATCAACCTGTGGCCCAGCATTATTCCTTGTCCAGATGAACCTAGCATCTGGGTCGGAATAGTATCGGTAACAGGGAGACGTAAGGGAAATCTGCGAGCACAGATTTTCTCGCTTATCATCTCTCTTTGTCTCTCTGTTAGAATCGGGCCCAAAGATTTTTATTTTTTCAAATCATTTTTGTTTAATTCCGTGCTCTTGCTGCTTGTATCCTGCCACCTTCTCTAACCTGCTGTAAATTGTTTTTTTTGTTTTTTAACCATTGATTTTACATTCTATTCTCATGTAAGCAGAGAAACATGGCTGTCAGATGTTGTTAACTTGGATCACTCCAGCAGTTTGCCTGCTCAGATCTAGTCTAAAGTGCACCATGAAGTATGATTAAATGAGATCCATCACCCACTTTATGTCAGTAATGACATTTCATTTCCATCGGATTTTACATATAATGGTATTTCTTACCACATGTCTCTATTTCCTGGGCTGTACAGGAGGAAGCTGTGCGCGATGCATCATCTGTATCTCGCTGACCACTCCGTGACATGCTGACATTTCTACAGCTCTTCAGTGACAGACAGCAAAGATATGACTGTAAAAATCTAAACCTCCAATTTTACAGTTTTATTTATTATTATTAAAAATCTCATGCTAATAATGAGAATTTGCAAAAAAACAAAGTCTTAACTAAAATCCATGCGGCCTGTGCTGATAAAGCGAACGTGTTAGTTCATGGATGCCCTGTAATGTCGCCATCATGACAGATGATCATATCCTAGGCAGATGTTCCAATATATCCACCAGCTACATTTATCTGTAACAATTGCCCTGGGGCGAGGGATGTAAAATTTGACATGGACTACATTTGCTACCATTAGTAAAATATTTCATATTTCGGGTCCACATAAAGCTACATGCATATACATTTATTATCTGGTTTTGGGATAGACCAATATATCATTTTACCAGCGCTCATTCCGATTATCGGCAGCCTTTCTAGCTGATAGATGTTACCTGGTGCTGATATTCTGTGCATTTAAAGTTATGAAAAAACAACACAAATCTGACATTATACCATTAACCGAATTAATGCGTTTGCTATAATTTTAATCATTGCACCATGTCCATTTCATTGATTCAATTTAATAAAGAGGAAATATTTGTATTTTTACAAACATGGCTATGTACAGACGCTGGGTTTTGCCGCATGACCCTGTAGGACAGTTAATGGGTCAGAAACCTTGGCTCTCCAGATGTTTTGGAACTACATATCCTCCTATGATGCTCAGCTACTCCTTAGGTTCTTAAAGCCTCATGGGAAATATAATTCCAAAACAAGATGTCAGCATGCTACGGGAGAAACCCCAAATCCACACTGGATCGGCATCAATCAGTGGGACTTCATGTGTCGTGGCTGCAGTGAGCCGACTTGGCAATCGGCAATGTTGTCAAAAGGCCAATGTCTATGGGTAATTTTACAGAGTATAAATCTTTCCCTAATTTGGTGTGGAGTGTGCTGTATTCTGTTTGTTATATGTCCTGTAGCTCTTATAATTTGTGTAAATACACCTATGTGTTGCTAAGTGTTTCTTTAGCAATAAAGCTGTATATTTTAGGGATTTTCCGCAATGTTTTTATTCTTTTCATTAGTAATCGGAGTTTATTCTCTCAACACCACAGGCTCCTTTTCATCCTGTCACATTGTAATACAGGGCTTGACAAGTTTGTATCAAATTTAGGAGCCAATTGTACAGCTTTAGGAGCAAGGCAATGAGTTTTATGTTTAAATTGTGAGGTATTATCCAATAAATTCAGTAGCCTATGGAGTAACCTGGCCCTTGTCGTTGTCAAGGCCTTATCTAATGATTATTTTAACAGAGTACTAGTAGCAGTACTTTTATCATGGCCTGGGTAAGCGGCAACCCAAAGTCCTAATCCAGTAGGCTGGTTAGAGCCGCCACATGAGTATTGTGTGACTTGTAGCTAAAGATCAAAGTTTTCTGAAGTTGTGAATATGATTGAGTTTTTTGGTAGGGCAGGTATGTCTCACTGCAGCATCATGTCTATTGTTTGTATTTTCTATTTCTAAAGCACTATGCTGTATGTTGGCGATATACTGTAAATACCAATTTATGTAATGTGTGACTATACTGCATAAGTACATGGGATGACATGGCAGATTCCTGAGATTTGTTGTACAGGCCCTTATTATGTAGTAATTGTAAATTCAAATCGACGTAACTATAATCTAAATATAACATCTGTGGATGTCCAGATCAGATCACGGATTGGGAGCCGATCTAGGGATTTTATGGGGATTGGCTTCATTAAGCCGATAAAGGTCGGGACTTCCCAGCCTTGCATTCTGTCAGCACCATGCAGCATTCTTGGAGACCTGGGTAGAGCAGCACAGCTGTTTTAGATGGGGTTGCACTAGCAGTGTGGGGGCAAAGCTGGTTTCCAATTAGGCTAGCAAATAACCATGCCCACTCCCTCACAGCCGGAGCTAGATTTGTCTGCTGAGGAAGCAGAGTCCTGCGTCGGATCAGGACTCGTATCAGCCAATCGTGACTCTTGCAAGACTTACATTAGGGAACAAGTAGGTTGTTCGGCGCATCACTAATGAAATTCTTAAACCAGGGATCTCCAACTCTGGACCCCCAGATGTTTATCACCTACAGTTCACAGAATTCTTTGACTGCAATAAATACTTTGACTGCAGAGAATCATGATGGGTGTACCTCAGAAATATGTGGGGGGCCAGAGTTTGAGATCCCTGCCTATGTCGTCCTTTATAAGTACTTCAAGGTACTATAATAATAATTTGCACCCACTGCAGAGCCGGAGCCCATGTGGAACACCCTATCTATTTACATTTTCTGTGAACAAACCAGTTGTCTTTAATAACTGGGTTATTGCTTTTCATATTTTGTTGGTCTGCCCACTCGAGTGACAGGCCCTTTGGCACTTTCTGTGACATGAGTGCGCTGGCTTCATTGTCAACATGTTGGCAATCAGACTTTACAACACAAGGTTGCTGGAAATTAAACCAGAGCGGTGGTAAACTTACCAGTTCCATTATAGTCTATGGAGTTGGTAGGTTTACAACAGCTCTGGTTAAGTTAGCACCACCTTGGAACAGGGCCCTGTACCGGCACTGGCACGACAAATGGGAGACATCATTTTATCTAGGTACGGCTTTCTCTTCTCATGATGAGCCAAAAAGGAGGGACCCAGAACACGAGCGATCCCAGAATGCAATGTTAATCTGTAAACACTAGCATCCATGTTTCAGCCTAAAGGAGAGCTTATATCACTTTTTTAAAAGCCAGTGTGGGGCCTGAAACATTGCTGTGAATGCATACAGATTCATGTTGCATTCTGGGAATTCTTTTATTATGGATCCCCCTTTGTTTTACCATCACAGAGCAGCTAACAGAGCAGCCGAACCGCGTGTACGCTAGCTCTCCAGCCCTCGCCTGGCAGGTAAACCTTGGCATAGTGGCTCTGAATGCTGCTCAGATGTTGTGCCATACAAGTACCTATTGTAGGGGCTTTTATAAAACAAGGTTGTGTCTGTTGGATTATTATATTGTTTGACTGTAGGAGATTAGTGGTCGGCACTCTGTTGTCGCTGCATTCTGTTGTTCCTGTGAGGTAAAGCAGATTGCTGGGCTTTAGGGGAGGGGTTGCATGGAAAGTACCTGTAACTTACATGACATTACACAGTATGAGCCAGCTGGGTCACTTCTCCACTGCTCTGATGGTGGATAAAAAAGAGTGAGTCACGGCCACTTCCATATTTCAGGAGTTTCAGCCTCTAAGTAAACAATATTTACAACAAATATTGGTAAGAGATTATTTCTCTCATAGGCCAACTCGCCCATTAAAACAGCAATTTGTTTATTAGTGGGACCTACAGCAGGAAGTCCCATCATATACAGTTGTGTTCAAAATTATTCAACCCCCACTGAAATTGAGTGTTTTGGCCAGTTTGACATTGATTTTGATCATTCAGTCATCTTGCTTACAATTAAATCAAAGAGGCACGTGTAGGTCAGACAAATATAACATAACATTTATAATGAAATAACCACAATTGTCTTTTCTGTGCTCACATCATTATCAGTTTTATTCAACCCCCAAGTGACATTCAATCTTAGTACTTAGTACAACATCCTTTTACAGTTATAACAGCTTTTAAACATGAAGCATAGCTTGACACAAGTGTCTTGCAGCGATCTACGGGTATCTTCGCCCATTCGTCATGGGCAAAAGCCTCCAGTTCAGTCACATTCTTAGGCTTGCGCACTGCAACTGCTTTCTGTCCCACCAGAGGTTCTCAATCGGATTTAAGTCAGGTGACTGCAATGGCCACTCCAAAATGTTCCAGCCTTTAATCTGCAACCATGCTCTAGTGGACTTGGAGGTATGCTTAGGATCATTGTCCTGTTGAAGGGTCCAACGTCTCCCAAGCCTCAGGTTTGTGACGGACTGCATCACATTGTCATCCAATATCTCCTGGTACTGAAGAGAATTCATGGTACCTTGCACACGCTGAAGCTTCCCTGTACCTGCAGAAGCAAAACAGCCCCAAAGCATGATTGACCCCCCCCCCCCCCGCCATGCTTCACAGTAGGCAAGGTGTTCTTTTCTTCATAGGGCTTGTTCTTCCTCCTCCAAACATAGCGTTGATCCATGGGCCCAAACAGTTCTAATTTTGTTTCATCAGTCCACAGAACACTATCCCAAAACTTCTGTGGTTCGTCCACATGACTTTTGGCATACTGCAGTCGACTCTTCTTATTCTTTGGAGACAGCAAGGGGGTGCGCCTGGGAGTTCTGGCATGGGGGCCTTCATTACGCAGTGTGCGCCGTATTGTCTGAGCTGAAACTTCAGTACCCACATCTGACAAATCTTTTCTCAGTTCCTCAGCAGTCACACGGGGACTTTTCTCCACTCTACGCTTCAGGTAGCGCACAGCAGTCGAAGTCAGCATCTTCTTAATGCCACGACCAGGTAGCGTTTCAACAGTGCCCTTTGCCTTGAATTTGCGAATGATGCTTCCTATGGTCTCTCTTGGTATGTTTAACATCTTTGCGATCTTCTTATAGCCATTGACCTTCCTGTGAAGAGTAATCACCTCTTCTCTTGTCTTCCTGGACCATTCTCTTGACTTCACCATGTTTGTAACCACACCAGTAAATGTCTAGAAGGAGCTGGGTATCAGTCATTTTAAAGCTGCCTAATTGGTGCTTATTATGCTTTATTGCTGCTCCGTGACATCCACAGGTGTTTTCAATACCTGATAGAAAACACTTGCATGATCCTCTGTTCTTCAGAGTGGTAGTCTTTAAGGGGTTGAATAATTGTGTCAATGAAGAAGTCACAAAAGAAACATTTACTACTGTATTACAAAACCAATTTATGTCATTATAGTTGCATATGGTTCTTTAAAAAGTCCTTGTAGAATTTCATTCTGAATACAATTACAAATGTACACTAAATTCCCTAAAACCCTTTACAGCATTGGGGGTTGAATAATTTTGAACACAACTGTAGCTCGATCATGGCCTCCCCATGCATCTCACAACACAGCGCTCGGACCACAGATATGGGAGTGTTAGGACATGATTCCATATGGCCGAAGATGCATCCATTTACATATGAACATTCATCCTCCCATAACCGTTTTACAACAAAATGTATACATGGTTTTCGGTCGCAGTGACCCAAACCTGCATTTTATCTATAGGAGTGACTTGAAATTCCCCCAACCCCCATCCTTTCTGTCTCATTATAATGGAAGCTTCAACAAGAAAATCTTTATTGATGCATACTGACATTCAGCTAGTGAAATAACCTCACATGTTTAAGATACAGTTTGCTATAACGGCCATAAACCATGTATAGTTCAGCCGAATGGTGTTAGAGTGCAGGGATTTTGCTTCTTTCTAAGGATATTAGATTTAAATCCTGTTTTCGTTTAATTCGTTGCTGAAATACAGTCACGAACCTCGCAAATACCTGTGAGGAGAGTATTTGACTAATTTTTTGCCTTTTAGGAAACGTACAGTATGTTCTATATAATCGCTTCAAACCAATCTGACGTCTGACACATTGTTTTTTATTGTGACGTGTCAGAGGTGTGGTTGTTGAAGGGAGATATTTAGGACCCGGAATCCTACAGTCTGCATCCTCTGTATTCACTACATGGGAGTAATCTGACCAACATTTCCCAACAAGCAGCTGGGTGATTACTATGGAGCCACACCTAACACTAATTGACCAGGAAAAATTGTGTTTGAAAGGCTCAAGGCCTTGTTTTTTGTTTTTTGCTGGGTACAGAGAGGACATAGACCTGCATCCAGGGTAAAAAAAAAAAAGTTGGAATATATATGTTTGTGTTTCCATGACGTGTATGTTTTTGAGACTGGTAAATGGAGATAGCATCCAGTAATAGTCAGGGAATGACTGTATTATATTTGGTGCTCTGGTCAGAGCTAGGATATATTTTCTGTTTTAATTTTGTTTTGAAATGAATGAGAAACACTCATTGGTCTACACAAATAAATTAGCGTTAAGACTTACCAGTTCTTTCGTGTATAACCCTAGAATCCCTGAACTTTGAAGGTCAATCACGATCAAGAACAAAACACAAATGAAAAACTAATTGATTATGGAAATAGTTGTCTGTTAACCTTGTCGATTTTTAGTTGGTCTGCGTACAGCGAGTAATGTTTATTTAGAGTCCGACTGAGTTAAACTTTAAGTTCGGAGCTGATTGTTGAAGACATGCCAGCTGCTTTATTCAGCATGATTTAGTTAAAGGGTTATGTCCATACACATATCCAGTTTGTTTTTATGTACTTTACACCAGTGGCAGAACTGTTGCACAGACCCTGGGATGCCACTGTATGAACAGCAGTACCACTGTTATTTTATCCTTCCTTGGAGCTGGAGTCTTGTCACTATCCCACCCTCTCTGCACCCCACTCTCTGGTCCTGAACCGCCAGGACGGAAGTTCACTTTCCCTTCCCCCAAACGCACTCTTTCCCACCTATCCTCGGGTCCAGTCCCTTGCCTGAACTCCCTCCCCACCTCCAGTCCGTTCCACCACTCAGGGCCCTATTCCCTAGTTGCTGTTAAGATATACTAGTTAAGCATATACAAATTGGCTCCAACTGATAGCTTGAAGGGTCTCTACTAGAGATGCACCGATACCACTTTTTTAAGTACGAGTACAGATACTTATTAAAAGTACTCACCGATACCGAGTACCGATACTTTTATTTTATGTCACGTGACCACTTTCCAATAAGAACAGACCTCATATAAAAATGTTCCCAGCCCACATTTATATTAGGGTTGCACCGATACTAGTATCGATATCGGTGCCGATACCGGGTACTGCAGGAGTACTTGGTACTCGTGCAGTACCCCCGATATTTTTTTCCGATACCGGAAGCCGGCATTGAGCCGGCTTGCCGGCATCCTAGGGGCTGGGGCGGGTGTCCGAATGCTCTATCGGCATTCGGACAGGCCCTGCAGCTGCTCACCGCGTTTATACTTACCTTCCTGAGCGACGCCGGGAAAGTTTCCGCGCGTGCGCTCGTTGGAAGGACCCCAGCCGCGATCACATGGTCCCACGTGGTCGCGGCTGGGGACCTTCCAAGGAGCGAGCGCGCAAAGACTTTCCTGGCGTCGCTAAAGGAAGGTAAGTATGATCGGGGGGCATTATCCACGAGCTGGGGGGGCATTATCCACGAGCTGGGGCAGATCCATGAGCTGGGGGGCAATATCCATGAGCTGGGGGGCAATATCCATGAGCTGGGGGCAATATCCATGAGCCGGGGGCATATGGGCAATATCCACGAGCTGGGGGGCATTATCCATGAGCTGGGGGGCATTATCCATGAGCTGGGGGGCATTATCCATGAGCTGGGGGGCATTATCCATGAGCTGGGGGGCAGATCCATGAGCTGGGGGCAATATCCATGAGCTGGGGGGCAATATCCATGAGCTGGGGGGCAATATCCATGAGCTGGGGGGCAATATCCATGAGCCGGGGCGTATGGGCCAATATCCACGAGCTGGGGGGCAATGTCCATGAGCTGGGGGTAATATCCATGAGCTGGGGGGCAATATCCATGAGCTGGGGGGCAATATCCATGAGCTGGGGGGCAAATCCATGAGCTGGGGGGCATTATCCATGAACCGGGGGCGTATGGGCCAATATCCATGAGCTGGGGGGCAATATCCATGAGCTGGGGGCAATATCCATGAGCTGGGGGGCAATATCCATGAGCTGAGGGGCATATCCATGAGCTGGGGGGCATATCTAGGAGACCTGGGGGCTTTATATGAGGTCTGTTCTTATTGGAAAGCGTCACGTGACATAAAATAAAAGTATCGGTACTTGGTATCGGTGAGTACTTGAACAAAAGTATCGGTACTCGTACTTGGTCTTAAAAAAGTGGTATCGGTGCATCCCTAATTTATATACACACCCCCCCCCCCCCGAGATATATACAGAATGCCCACAGCTCACATGTAGCTTGCCCCAAGCCTCACATGGATATTCCCCCCAAGCCTCACGTTCATATTGCCCCCAGCCTCACGTTCATATTGCCCCCAGCCTCACGTTCATATTGCCCCCAGCCTCACGTGGATATGCCCCCCCCCCAGCCTCACGTGGATATGCCCCCCCCGCCTCACGTGGATATGCCCCCCCAGCCTCACGTGGATATGCCCCCCCCCCCCCCAGCCTCACGTGGATATGCCTCCCCCAGCCTCACGTGGATATCCCCCCCCCCAGCCTCACGTGGTATGCCCCCTCCAGCCTCACGTGGATTTGCCCCCCCCCCCCCCCAGCCTCACGTGGATATGCCCCCCAGCCTCACGTGGATATGCCCCCCAGCCTCACGTGGATATGCCCCCCCAGCCTCACGTGGATATGCCCCCAGCGCTCACGTGGATATGCCCCCAGCGCTCACGTGGATATGCCCCCCCAGCGCTCACGTGGATATGCCCCCAGCGCTCACCTGTACGATGGGGAAGCTGGCCGCGTGCATGAAAAGCACGCCGCCAGTGTTCCCCTCCGGCGGCAGCGATACTCACCCATCCGGAGGTCCGGTCGCGCAGCTGTGACACTGCCTCCAGCCGAGAGGCCGCGTCACAGAAGTGCCTGGAGGCCGCCAGTACTCGTGCATAGGGCGGTAACGGCGCATCCCTAGTCTCTACCACAAAAAAATAAAAACCTATCTTACATGTGCTTTGTTTTTCTTTTGTATATTTTAGTTAAGAAAATATTTTGCTCTGTTTCACTGGGGGCATTTATTGTGTGATCTTTTTGTCTAGTAAACTCCCCCCCCCCCCCCGACTCTTTCCATCGCTTGCTCTTCACTGGGTGGCTTTGGCCATAAAATGGGCTCTCAAATCATTTGTATTATGTGGGATGTATTCAAAGGACATCAACAGAAGGTAAATTAGAAGCCTTTTAGGGTCCCAGTCATATCTCCGTCAGCTGCCAACTCTGATCTCGGGGATCTGAGGCAGGGCAGTAGACCTCCTTCTGCCTTTTATATAAGCATTCCCACAGCCACAAAGTAAAATTCTCCATAAGATTTTGGTAAATGTTGCATCATGGGAAACGTGCACAAAATGGAAATGGGAGATTAAATTAGGGCTGCAACTAACGTTTACGAGAATAATCGATTAGTTGACTGATTATTATTTTGACCAATTCATCGGACAAAAAAATTGTTTACTTAAATGGAATTTTATGTTAAACAAAATAACCACAACCTCTCCCCATTTTTTCATAAGCAATTTGCTTACGTAACGTTTGTATGTACATACGCAAATTGCGTATCTTGCGTACTTTTCACACAAGCTATGCGAGTGCTTGGTCAGAGGGATGGGTTGATGCTGCATGCGTAGCTTAAGTCCATGTTTGCTTTCTCAAATGAACGTGGCTACAAGCACTTGGTCAGAGATGACGATGTCCGCATGAAATCGGGGTTAATAAGCTAAAGTTGTCATGGTGCGTAGAGTGTCCCTTTCAAATAATTTTGTGAACAAACTGAGTGGGAGGAAGGACTGGAGGTGGAAGGGAGTGACTTTGCTCATGTGACTTGACCAAAGACCGGATCTGAGGCTGGGAGTGAGTTTGGGGAAAGGGACCAGACCAGAGGGAGGGAATGGCAGTTCCCAACCAAAGAGGGTGTGGCAGGGAGGGTGGGGCAGTGGTGCAGGATTCCAGCTTCAAGGATAAAACACAGGCATATACAGCTCCTTCACCCAATGGCAGTATCCTATTTGTGTTATAGTTGTGCTACTGTTGGAAACGGAATAAAAACAAACTGGTTGTGTCTGACATAACCCTAGAACTAAATCATACCTAGTAAAGCAGCGGCGCGTCTTCTCCAATCAGCTCCGAAGCTTAGGTTATTTACGTTTAACTCAGTCTGACTCTAAACTGTGTGTGCTGTACACAGGACGATTAATCGACAGCTAATCAATCGTTAAAATAGTTGCCAACTATTTCCATTATCGATTAGTTGTTTCAGCCCTAGATTATAAATTTTATTTTTAATTTTTCCATGCAATTACTCTTTCTCACCACAGGGCTAGTACTAGTACGGCCCATTGACTTCTATGGGCCAGCAGGTGGCACGCACCATTTGCCGCTGTGGGACTGCCTGAACTCAGGTCGTCCCCCTGCAGCCAATGATGCGTCTCAGTTCCATGGGCAGGCCGAAGGAGAGGCCCGCCGCAGGACGTAGTAGATAAGGGGTTAAACAGAGAAAAACCTAGCAGCATGTGTTTTTTAAAGTGGTTTTGTTTGTAATGCACAATTAATCTAGTTGCAGTTTATGGAAGTAGTAGTGTCCATTTAATGGCTGGGTAAACTATCCCAACCTTGCCGCAAGCTCCGTTATAGCGCGATCTTGTATAGGAGATGGTAATTGGGATTAGAAGAATAAACTGTTCCATAGTATTTTAGAATTCTATTCTAGAACTGGTATCTCTAAGAAACACAGACTCCAAGGATTTGATAAGTGATTCTGCTTCTACAAAATCGCTTTTCACAATAAAATGGAGCCCTCCAAAAATCCTTTACTCCTCTATCATCCTGCAGTGCGATCACTTCTTCCTCTCATTGCAAGCATCTTCTGTGCATCCTGCACCACCCCATGAGTGTGAGCTCACGGCTGAGATGCGTCGAGTTTGATGGAGCCCTATGGACTCCAGGAGCCGATCGCACGTTGGGCACTACCGGTATCACTCTGCCACTACGTTTCATTCTGCGGTCGACTGCTAACACAGCATCTGATGCGGAATAGGTGCGGTAAAAGAAACTGTAAGGAAAATCCGCTCAAACATTGGAATTGTAAAAATAGATTTTGAAAATAATCCTAGATGCAGCCCTTTATAGCAGGTAAATGTTTTAAATGCTCTCTACCATCTTATGCTGAAATAAATGCCCTAATAGTTACGTAATATTTTCTTGTGTGTAGCAGTTGAGTCTGAGCTGACATGTATTTACAGCTGCATACTTTATAACTCAGTTTAAAAATATTTGTAGCCGTAAAACCTGGTCCAGCACAGCCTTTATGTGTTCTATGCTGGTGTATATTCGTGAGGGTGCCTGTCAGGGAACATAAAAATTTAGCTCAGTTCACCCCCTTGTTGATGGGATCCTCTGGCATTTCTGTCAATGATAAACTCCTTTTTATTGAGTTCCTAGGCTCGACTATAGGGAGCAATGGGGTTTATATTAACACAACTTGGTGTATACCCAAACTGCGACTCCCATACTTCTGCCATTCCCGTGGTGAGTGACAGCGCCTGTAGACACGTGGGGCCTACATGTCTGTCTGCAATCTCCTAGATTGTGAGTTCCTACGGGAATAGGGCCCTCATCTCCTCCTGTACTGTTTGTCAATTGTTGTTCAATGTATTGTAACCCTGTCTATACTGTGCCTATTGTACAGCACTGCGGAATATGCTGGCGCTTCATAAATAAAGAATAATAATAATAATGCCTGTTCAAATCGTGATCAGGAACCAGAGGAGCAAATTATATTTGTGAAATAAGTACATTTAAACAAGATTTAGCTTGAACCATCTCCCCTACGGCCCCTCAAATCGCTGGATGGTCCTAATCCTGTATTTGGACAGGAGATGTACATCTCATGTCTGGGCTGCCAATTATACATATTATTGGGATGTTGTCCCGAATTCTGTATTTAAGAAAAACTGCATTCTGATGAGCTGAGAAGGTAGATGTCTTGGTAGTGGGAATTGAGCCCTCTGGAGACTGGAATCCATGGTTTCTAATAATATTGCTGATGACAGCTGTTATTTAACAGTTTCAATATGTGTCCATGATTATACTGCTCCCCCAGGGGCTTCAACACAAAAAATGAATATAGAAAGAAAAATCAACAAGCCTGTTTCAAACACTTTCGCAATTGTCAGGTCTTTGTCTGTTTTTTGGTCCGTATTTAAGAGTAAGAAGCCTCAGCGCTGAATGGGGATATGTGATTTCATGTCATTGAAAACACAAACCTTCTACTCCAAAGATGCTTCTCTATGAAACGATACAGTAGGACAAAGCTGACTGCTCTGGAAAGCGCTTGACCCCTCATTAAAAATAGGATGAATCTTACCATGACTTATTACATTGTCCTTTTCTATGATCTCTCGCTGAGCTCATGTGATCTTTGTTTTTTGTACAGCTCGGAGATCCCTCTATATTCCCCGCTGTCATCGTAGAACACATTCCAAACGCAGACATTCTGCACAGTTACTCGGGGCTTACCTGTGTCGATGAACCAAATGACATGATCACCGAGAACTCCTTAGATGTAGCAGAAGAGCAGATCATAGATGATGATGACCTTACCCTTACAGGTAAGCAAAATTATCAGGAAAAACTTAACTATGCATATTCATACATTCCTGCAACATCCGAAAAGCTTTTTGTAATGACCACAGGATTATCGGTCCAGAGGTGATATGTGAGGATTTAAACTGGTTAGCATCACCAAGCCTCTGCTTTACTCACACTCATGACCCCAAGTTACCAACCAGACCTTTCCTACACTACCCCATGATGCTACTATATCCAGCTGCCACCACCAAGATAAAATAAACATGCGCTTTCCGTTTGCGCTTACCTATATACCAGCTCACCCTTAGTCTCAGCACGTGTTATTAAAATACCCACATAAAGCAAAAGCACCGCAGTAACATGAAAAGGGAGAGATGTCCCCTTTCCCCCCGTCTAAAGCCGGGGGCTCGCCTGAGTCTGAAGGCTGGCCGAGCAGGGGGCTTGGGTGGGACTCCAGGCCCAGGTGACTGATTTTGTTGGGGGGGGTGAGCGGGTTACACATACTCGCCTACATCGGCCCGGAGATCCTCCAGCTCTGGCAGTCTTCTTGCATCCAGTGTCTGCTCTCCGTCAGACGCCGGGATGATGTCATGGAAGCAGAGGCCTTTGGCCCAGGATCAAAGGCTTCCGTGACATCATCCCAGCGACCGGTGTCTGACGGAGAGCAGACATTGGATGCAGGAGGACTGCCACCGCTGGAGGAGCTCAGGGCTGATGTAGGTAATATACTAACCTAATTCTGCCCTGAGCTCCTCCAGTGGTGGCAGGCCTGTGGTGACAGTCCTCCGGCAGCTGGTTCCCGCTCTCCGTCAGACTCAGGGATGACTTGGGCTGTCTGCAGGGTCAAAGGCTTCCGCCTCTGCGACATCATCCATGCATCTGACAGAGAGCGGGAACCGGCTGCCGGAGGACTGTCACCACGGGACTGCCACCGCTGGAGAAGCTCAGGGCCGATATAGGTGCAATGTGTTCTCACCGCTCCCCCCCCCCCCCCAGTCATCTGGGCCTGGAGGCCTGGCCGAGCAGGCTGCTCAGCTGGTCTCCAGTCTCAGGCGAGCCGCTGGCTCGGCTCGGCCGGGCCTTCAGGCCCCGTCAAACTGGGGGCTCGCCTGAGCCTGGAGGCTGGCAGAGCAGGTTCTCATGACTGATGCTCGGTATCGATTTTCGGTATCGGCCAGAAATTTCAATTTCATGCACCACTACAAAATACTGTGCAGTTCGCCACAATTTGGCGGTACCCAAATTGCCCGTAGAAGACTATCATGTCTTTTATTCACAAAAAGCCAAACTGCACCGAAATTCGAGCGACATGCCCTGATTTTCATTGTGTCAATTTGACAAGTTTAAACGGGCAAATCCCATAACTTTTGATGTAATTTTTTTTTAAAAAAACACCATGTATTCTTTTCATTTCCAGCAAAAACAATTTTTTTAGAACACCTTTTTTTTTTTTTTTTTTTTTTTTTTACATTTTTAAGTTTTAAAATAATTTTTTTTTTTTTTGTTATTTAAAGGGCTGTATTATTTGGAGACATTTTTACTGCTTTATACCCCTATTAGAATAGCAGTTATGTTTTTATTTTTTTCAGTTTGGCGAAATTTACTGATGCCGATTTGTCTAGTGGTGAAATCCAGCGGTTTTCGCCGACATCTGACAACTGCTTCGGCAATGGTGACCATTCGTTAAAGAGTGAATTCACCATATTTTTGGCAAAATGGGCGTGCAATTTTGGTGTTTTGTGAATAGACACTTATGACTAAGACTAAATTTAAATTTGCTGTCAAAATTAACATTGGTAGACTTCAAACCACAAGCAAGCAGCACCATCTGGTGGCAAATTTCATTCATACACTGGCAACCTTAGACTGTAGTTGGCCATATAATGTAAAAGTATACAATCCAAGGACCGAATTGCAAATGCCTCGCTTGTATCAGTCAGGACTTGGAAAGAATAAATCTTAGGCCAGCGTCAGACGAGCACGGTATGTGCGCCCGTGCTTACCGGGGTCCGACATAGCATTTTGACACTGCAACGGGGCCGGTCACGCGCTTGTGTGCGCGCAACTAGCGTCCGTTATCCAAGCCTCTCCAGCAAAGAGCTAGGACGGATGTTGACGGAGCGGCAAAGCTCAATTCTCCATAGGAGGATCGAGCCTTGCAGCACTGAGCGAGTGCACGAAGTGCGCTCAGCGATGCGGCCAGACGGGCATCAAGTGGAAGGAACTTCCACCCTCACGGACGTTCCTTCCGCTCTCCAAAGATGCTCGTCTGACACTAGCCTTAGGGGTGAAAATCTTTTCTTCCTGAACCTCTTACATTACAGTCAAATCTTTTACAGATCATATACAAAGAAGAGCAGCAATTCCATGTGTGTGCAGGATTTGTGTAGTGCATTGTCACAGTGGCAAGAAATAAAAATTACAATTTAGTCCTGGAGATGGAGAGTGGGGTTGATAGTTAAAGTATGAGCTATATATATGTTCTAATAGGTTTGCTTTCTGTAAACTAAAAAATGGAGAATATATTAAGAACAAGTCTAAACAGATAAGGGTGCTCAATGCTTTATTGTAAACCTGTTGTAATATTTTTCTTCATAAAATTGAGTCTCCGTTGGTAGGAGGGAAAAATAGTTGATCATTCCCATTAACCTTAGGAGATTGTGGTTATGCTTATCATAGAGCAGTGTAGTTTTTAAATCTAATATACTTTTCGTACAGTCGTTTTTAAAGTGTTTAATGTGTCTTCAAGTTGAAGCATCTTGTCACAGTGAAGATGAAACGATGGAAACTATTGAAGCTGCTGAGGCCCTTTTAAACATGGATTCTCCTGATCCTTTGTTAGATGAGAAAAAACTAGGTGAGTTCACAAGAGAATCCTGTTTGGATTTTTTTAAAAGTACTATATATACATAGCTCTATCAAATCTTAAGGAAATGGCATGGAATCACAACATTCGCACCCAGTTTAACTCTTCCACTGCTGAGCCATATTGCCCACGTGTGCGGAGCTCCTGTTTTACTCTTTCTCATGACGTTTAGAAGCTGAAGACATGTTAAATTGCAGTATCCATACTTGGAACTCGTGTGTGTGTGTGTGTGTGTGTTTATATGTATATATATATATATATATGTGTGCAAAAAACATGGGGGGGGGTAGCACTCAGCCTTAACTAAGCGTTTCAGTGTGGGTGCGTCTCAGAATAAAATACAAAACAAAAACATGGAGAGAGCACTCCAGACAAACGCATTCAAAAACCTGCAACAACAGCTCCATGCATGGGTACATAATACCAGCTTTTACCACATGGTGAAAATTTCATAACTCTGAGCTTTGCTGAATAAAATGGTGGAAATTTGGTTTGCAATGAACGGCCGTGAATTGCTTAAGCCTGCCAACAGCGTCAATGTAATCCACCCTCTGGCAGGTCCTACTTTTCCCCATGCATGGAACTGTTGTTGCAGGTTTTTGCCCATGCATGGAGCTGTTGTTGCAGGTTTTTGAATGTGTTTGTCTGGAGTGCTCTCTCCATGTTTTTGTTTTGTATTTTATTCTGAGACGCACCCGCACTGAATCGCTTAGTTAAGGCTGAGTGCTACCCCTCCCCCTCCCTCCATGTTTTTTGTATGTATTTCCTGGGTATGCACCCCTCCCTGCCACAGGTACTCCTCCTCCAGGTTCTATTTAACCTTGATCTGCGGGAGCTCCATGAAGGGACCTGTTCCTCAGTGAGTTTATCCCATTATGGGCAGTCATTAGGTTTGCAGAGTAGGACCTGCCAGAGGGTGGATTACATTGACGCTGTTGGCAGGCTTAAGCAATTCACGGCCGTTCATTGCAAACCAAATTTCCACCATGTTATTCAGCAAAGCTCAGAGTTATGAAATTTTCACCATGTGGTAAAAGCTGGTATTATGTACCCATGCATGGAGCTGTTGTTGCAGGTTTTTGAATGTGTTTGTCTGCAGTGCTCTCTCCATGTTTTTTTTATATATATCATGGTTAGGAGGCTACTTAAATATTTGTTAAATTATAGATTTGTATTTGAATTTCAGTCATTTAAAGCATATTTACATTGAGTGGTCAAAATGCACAGGATGTCCCTTTTAATCTCTCCTTTTGTGCCACTGCTTTTTTTCACCCTCATTGTGTCACTGTCCTGTTAATCACACACTCCATTTTTCCATTTCACAATATATTACTGTGGCACCTAGTGTGGCATGACAGTGACTGAAAATCAATTGCGTCGACAATTTAATCACGTTGGCTCAAAGGTTCTCCATCACTGTCTTCTATTCATAATACATTGATATACCCTTACGCACATTTTCCTATCCTGGTACTTTAAGCATGACAAATAGAATGAGATCTCCTTACACAAACAGATTAAACAACTCAACACTTCCTTACACATGTTGACATTTCCAGATAGCATGGCAATGAGTGTATGCAGGAAATTAATCTCAGTTGTTTTTAATGGCATGGTGTGATTTTCATTACTCTTATAGCTAACATTTTTGGCACATGTGATGACGATCTGATGGTCACTCCAATCACTCATGTTTCTGTCACTGTTGATGGTATACCAGAAGTAATGGAGATCCACGAGAGCATCTATGCAGAGCAGACATACTCTCCTCCGGATGAGCAACCAAAGAAAAGGAAAGGTATGGTCTAAGCATTTAGTATAGCTTCTTTTATGAAAGTGTACCAAAATCTCATTAGTTATTGCACACAGAGACTGCTGGGACATTAGCTTCATTTCACATTGTCTTGGCGTTCATAATCGTAATTATTTTCGGTCTTCTTTTGAAAAAGTCCTTTTTATATTTAAAGCACTCACACGTAAATATTCTGGTTTAGGGAGAAAGCCTAAAACATCCCGCCCTGAGTCTCCTACCACCACTCCAAATATATCTGTGAAGAGGAAAAGCAAAGAAGGCAAAGGTAACCAGTTTATATCTGTATACAAACACAAGAGAGGCTTTAGAGACGATAATCAAATGATGGCTCACTTATGGACTACCTTCCATTATGACAGACTTGCAAGCCCACCCTGCTGCTATGTTATTTAGCTTTTTATTTGGTTCCACTGTTTGTCATTTTCTGAGCTATAGTATTGTGAATACATTTTTTTTCTTTTTCAGGAAATACTATCTATCTGTGGGAATTTTTGCTTGCTCTACTTCAAGATAAGGCAACGTGTCCAAAATACATCAAGTGGACGCAGAGAGAAAAGGGTATCTTCAAGCTAGTAGATTCCAAAGCCGTTTCTAGATTGTGGGGAAAGCACAAGAACAAACCAGACATGAACTATGAGACAATGGGACGAGCACTCAGGTACTCTTAATAATCAAAGAATGCAGAACATCTCTTTGTGGCCTGAAGTCCGTAATGGAATCGATCAAATTGGAAAAACGTTAATTAGTTGCGCTTCTTTTATCTTCGAAGGGTTGTCCTCCATCAAATGGGCCGATGTAAGGCATCAAAAATTTCAAAAAGTACTGTGCTCCATTTGAACCTTTAGAAAGACGTCACATTAGGGCCGAAACAACTAATCGATGATGAAAATAGTTGTCAATTATTTTCATTATTGATCGGTTGTTTATTTTAATTGGTCTGTGTACATCACACACTCTTTAGAGAGTTTAACATTATAACTTCAGACTCTGCTTCGGAGCTGATTGCAGAAGACGTTATACCGACTTTACTCGGTATGATTTAGTTCTAGGGTTAGGTCAGACATAACCAGTTTGTTTACATTTAGTTTAAATTTGCAGAAGTGCTATAGCACAAACCCTGGGATACTGCTACTGGGTATGGGCGCTGTACCGCTGGTGTTTTATAGTTACTTGAAGCTGGTGTCCTGTGCCACCAACTCAACCGGCCTGTCATCCATTCTTTGGTCTGGAGTTGCCATTCTCTGTTTGGTCCGGTCCCTTCCCACAAACTCCCTCCCACATTCAGGTCCGGTCTTTTGCCCCAACCCACTCCCTCTCACACACAGGTCAAGTCCCTAGCGCAAACTCACTCCCATCTCTGGACCCTCCTCCCTCTCAGTTTGTTCATGTAATTCTAGTAAACGGATACTCTATGCACCTGGCCACTTGAGCTTATTAAAGTGTGTGAGAAATATGCAATTTGCAGGTACAAAATTTATGTACAGTATGCAAAATGCTTATGAAAGGAGTGGGGATGCAGGGGTTTATTATTTTTTTATTTTTATGTTCCATTTTAGTAAACAAAACTGTTTATTTTTTCGATTTAATCGGATTTAAAAATTTCATTGGCCAACTAATCTATTATGAAAATAATCGTTCGTTGCAGCCCTACATCACTTAAGCTCAAAATGTTGTTGTTCTGCACAAAATGAAAAAATATTCTGTTCTAATTGACTGCTGGGAAGTGCAGGACATTCTTCTTGAAAGTTTTGCTTGCAATAGATCCAGGTTTGAACTGCTTATTACAATTCTTTAATCCTTGTAGACTTTTTTTGATCATGGATTGCTGCCTTGGCTTGACCAATGCGTATTAAGCGTGCGTCCTTCCCTTACATAAACCCATGTAATTCTAGTGCGTGAAAAGACCTTTAAATCTCCATTTCCTCATGGAGACACCTCCGCTCCCCTCTTACATAGGCTTTGCAAATTAATATTGTGTGTGTGTGTCCACAGACTCCCTGGCCCTTAGATTTGTCTAGACTCATTCTAACAATAGCAAACCCCATACCATAAACCAGGTGTCTGCTGTCTTGGCTCTCCAAATGTTTTCGGACTACATGTGCTTTGAGGCTTTCTCAACGTTGTAAGTGGCTGAGCATCATGGGAGATGAATTTTTAAAACCTCTGGACAATCCCTGCTCTAAACCTAGCCACTTCTAACCGCAGTATATTGTGCGTTATCTTGGCTTTCCCATTGTTAACTTTCAACTTTCCCCTATTCCCAAGTTTACCTAGCTGGAGACCGTCTGAGCAATTCAATTTTTATTCTATTGAAATGATACTCTGTTCTCTTGACTGTGTCAAACTGAATTCTATGTGTAAACCGCTCCATTTTCACTGGTAATCTATTAAACAAATATGGTGTATATCTGCTTGCAAACTCAAAGAGCCAACCTTGTCTGATGACTAACACAGGAGTGATTGGTGTTGTGAATCACTATACTAATTCTTGACCCCTTAAATCCTGGATCTCAAACTCTGGGCCAGCCCAGATGATGGTGGACCACAATTCCCAGAAATCTTTGAATGCTGTATATGGCCAGAGAATCATGAGAATTCTAGTAGAGCACCATCTGGGGCCAGAGTAAGAGATCCCTTCCTTTAAACCATCTACTGTTAGCTGGAAAATGATGGTTAATTTGTGTAGTATAATTTCATGGGTCTAAATAAAAGTCTGCTGATCATGCAACAGAATTTTTTTTGTGTTCGTCTCTGCCCAACGCTAGCTTCCTACTGATTGCTCTACCTCTGCATCCATGTGTCAGGCAGGTGTGAGCACGTTCCTTACTTGCCCCTTATGTAATCACTTTTATCTAGACACTCTGCCTGTATTCTGATGTAAAAGCAAATTATGAAACAAACCAAATCCGTACTCTTAGATACTCGAGTATAACGCGATGGATAGAGATTTATTCTGGAAATGCGAGAGGAGACTCGACTATAACGCGAGGAGCAAAATTTTACTGTACTGGTAAACAATTAAGATCCTTCCAGGGTCTCTTAACACAGGCTACTCCCTCAGGTCAGGGTGCATGATTACAGTTGTTACTAAGTATGAAGCCATCTGCCGCCCGTCGTCTTGACTAGCGATTAGATGGCCGGCGGAGGCGAGCGAGGTGAAAGATTGGCTTAAACGGAGTGTGCCCTCTGGCTGTGGTGGATCCCACCTCTCCTGAATCTGGCAGTTCCTGAAGTGTTTGCAAGCATCAGGGAGCCCGCATTCACTTCAGCGAGACTCCCGGAACGTCCTCAAGACTTGGGATCCAGAGCAAGGCAAGTTTTTTTTTTTTCTTTTTTACACGCGATGCAGATGTCTTGAATATAACACGACCCCTCCAATTTTAAGGTAAATTTTTGTCACCAAAATCTAGCGGTATACTTGAGTATCTACAGTAATAGGTGTAGAGGTGTGATTCCCTACTACCAAGCCAGATGGCATAGGATATGTTTCTGATGCTTTCTAATTTTGTTATTGGCATGTTCCTCTTATAGCTCTTGAAGAGATTCTGCCTAGATGTTTCAATTTATTATGTTGTTTTAGATGGTTATTATCTGTGTGTGGTCAGTTTACATTGGATTGTAATCTTACATTGCAGGTACTATTACCAAAGAGGTATTCTGGCAAAAGTAGAAGGTCAGCGTCTTGTCTATCAGTTCAAAGAAATGCCAAAGGATGTTGTGTTCATAGATGAAGAGGACACAAATTCCAGCACAGAGTACTCCGGTAGCTTGTCTTCTGATCTCTCCTTTAATTCTTCACCTTCTACTCCAAGTCGAAACCAGGCCAAGGCATCTAGAGGGTCATCAAACGCTGGTGTAAAAGGCAGCTCAACTGGGCAAAGAAATGGTTCTTCAAAATCCTCAAAACCCAAAGATCCAGTGGAAACTGCTCAGGAGCAGATGTCTTTGGTACCCTCAGATCTATTGAGGACAATGTCCCCACAACCTCAACCCACACAGCTTTATCGGACAGTGCATTTAATGCAGACAGGACAAGCGGTCACAGAGCAAACCTTAACATGCACAATTCCAAACGACTCCATTCCTTCTGCCCAAACCATAAGGTGAGCGATCACTGCCGAGACAGATTCTTTCATGTGTCAAGGTTGACTTTCATTCTTTTCATATGTGGTGTTCCTTTTTAGATTTGGTAATGACTTGATGCAGACATCTGCTGTGCTGATACTCGGACGGACGCTCCACCAATTAATATATCACAATTCCTCACTTTTTGTAAAATCGTAGTATACCTTAAACTTGATTTACTTGAGAAATTTGCCTGGCCAAGCTTATTTGCACTTACAAGAGTTAAGAAAATCTTTAAATTGAGCTTTCTCACATCTTTGTCATCATAGGAGGTATTGGCACAGGTGGTGTAGTCAGAGGGACAATGGCAAGAATTTTTTTCACAAGGCCCCAAAGGAAGCATAAGGCTGTCCTCAGATTTTAGCAGTAGTAGCTGATGTAAATATCTACTTTTTAAAGCAGAGGGACCTTGACAGTGAATGTGAACTTGAGTGTGCTAAAAATATACAGCACAATCGTTTGGTCAATCTGTGCCTGTAACCCATAAACCAACAGATTTATATAACAGGAGTTTGCGCTGGGTAAAAGGTTATTCTGAATCTATAGACAGGTTTTGTCTCTGCAAACTCTGTCCTGGCTAAATTTGTATGTGGGAGGAATTCATTGAAACTTTACTTCCTAAAAGCATAAATATTTATTGATGCTGATCATTTACATGCTTTATAAGAACATACATTTATTATGAGTTTTTAATGTTCTGTTTTAAATAGCTGGATGTTGGGGCTTCAGAATTGTGCACATATATTTTTTTTATAGTAGTAGCATACATTTCCAATCAACGTTATCGTCATCCTCCTATAGCATCGCGGTTCCACACGGCATTACAATAAAGAGTGGGAATTTAAATTATTAAAGTTATAAATTTAAAAATACAGAAACTAGAGGAATAGGGAACCCACACTTAAAATCCAGAGGAGATTGTGTGAAAGAGCATCGTCTGTATTCTTTAGGTCAAAAAAACATTTGACTTCCTTGACTACCAAGTGATTTTTCCATCAAATCGTCAGGAACCAGGGACTTTTTTTAGGAGGTGCTAACATTTTGGGGCACCTTCTGGAGCCCAATTACAAAAGCAATTAATTTAAAGCTGACGGAGATCACCAGGATACTGGTGGCCGAGAGACATTATTTAGGAAGATATTCAACTAATCTGAAAGCTTATTGTGGGTTTTCTTTAAGGACTCTAATTAGAGGCATGTCTGTGGCCCACATGCCCTGTGCTGCCCTTAAATCTCTGGCATAAGGTAGCATTGTGGGTGGAAACCGAGGACGTGGGATGGGCTGCAGAGATGTAAGGAAGGGTAGAGTTAATGAAAGATTTGATCGGGACACTGATTAGGAGATCAAATAGGAAATTTACATTTGTTTACATAGGTGTATCGAGGTTTAAAGGAATTAGAATTGGTATAAATCGAAAAGAGGACCATAAACAATCTTGGGTCATTTCCATGTGTACAGGGCGGGGGTACTGAAAGCAAAGGAGACCTCAAGTGCTCATTGGGACAGATTGGTCTTCAGGACATGGTCCTTTCTCACCCATGTTGCAAAGCGTGTCAGAGTGAAAGCTTTATGGAATACATCTCCATTTCCTCTAGTGCGGGGATCTCAGCAACTGCCCACCAGATTTTCTGAACGACAACCATGATTCTCTTGCCATTCATTGCATTCAAAGAATTCTGGGAATAGTAGGCAACCAAAAAAACAAAATTGGGAAGTGGGTGACATTCCTGCCCTAGTGCCACTTTTTAAAAGAACCTGTTACTATGTGATCGTAGCTTGGCTCTCTTCCCCCCCCCCCTCTACTTTTTTTATTCGGGTAGCTACTTGAAACCATACTAGCATCCATTGCCATAATGAATTTTCACTGACCACTTAAAAAGAAAAATAAAGTAAACTTATGTGCATGACCTTTTCCCTCTAAAACGGTACGTGACAAGTAGTTATTGAATGGGCTGTGACAGGTGAAAATTAACAAAATGATGTGCCAAAGAAAACCCATTTTTTTTATGTTAAAACCCTAAAACTTACAGCTTTTCTTCACTGATCAGATTTCCATATCATTGTAGGACTATCCAAACTCCAGCACAAGTCCCGGTCGTGGTTTCTCCTGGAAATCAACAGCTGCATACTTTAACTCTCCAAACAGTGCCTCTCACCACGGTCATAACGAGCACAGATCCCTCAACAGGAGTGGGATCCCAGAAATTCTTTCTTCAAGCCATTCCTTCCACCCAGCCGATGACACTGCTCAAAGATGACATGCTGCTCCAGCCTTCAACGACGGGCTCCCCGCCACCATCCATCGTCCTTAGCTCAGCCCAGGTCCAGCAGGTTCTCAGCAACAATGTTCAGAGCCTCTGCAATGGGACAGTCGGTATGCCCTCCTCTCCAACCTTCAGTGTGACCTCTCCAGTTATGACCTTTTCCACCAGCACGTCATCGCTGGCCGCGCAACAAGCAGGCACGGTCATCACATCTGTAATCAAGTCACCTGAAGTTCGGCAGACATTTTTCCCTGTATCTTCTCACCAGGACTTACAGGAGAGCCCCACCACTGATTTTGACGAACAGCCTGAGGAGAAATTCCAGCATCAGTGCGTATTGGTCGTCACCAGTTCCAGTGAATTTCCATCTCAGCTGGAAATTAAACAGGAAAATGACCAATGGGAATATGAACCAAATTAGTACAATGTTTATATTTAATTTGTTTATTTTTACATATATAAATGTGATGGGCTCTTCCTGAATTTTGTAATTTAAAAATAAATCTTAATTAAATCTTTTTTTCCCCAGTTCCCATTATACGCTGGCAGTAAAATGTTTCAATGATTTTCAGTAAGTTTTTGATTCCTTTGTTTTGGATTTTTTTTCCAAAGCATCTGTTCTGTTTCTGGAATTACAATCAGGAGCCCAAATAATAAGAATTTCCGATTTTTGCCTTTATTTTCTATCCTCTTTCCATAAGGGGACGTGCCTTTTGTACTCCAAGGGTCTACTTTTGCATTCTCTAATGGAAATATTTTTTTCTACAACATCTTTGTCAGTCTTTTAACCTGTGTTTCTGTAAATTCTACTTTGCCTACCCTGTAAATATTTTATATGAGCAGAACTGTGCTTTTTAGAAACGTCATCCGTTACTCAGACATGACTACTTGACAAACCGCAATAACCACAATTTATTTCTACATGAATCAAGATAAAGAAATCTATGTATAGCCCAAATGCAGGTTTACTGTTTTGCACTGTTCTAAAGGTATTGTTATATTTTTGTTTTTCAATTTACATTCTGTCGATTTATAAAATATCAATCAACCTCTCACCTTTTAGCAATAACTACTGTGCCTTAGTTTTAAACTAAATGACGCATTAAAATATTTCAGGTGTTGTGAAAGTGATATTTTTGGTATAAAGGTATAAACCTGTTTATTTTCACGTTTTTTTCTTCTGCTTTTGTTTTGTTTTCTTTTTTACTTGTAGATAGTGTATATTATCCACAAAAGGAAAAAAAATTGCAAAGATACATGCTTTAATACTTTTTTGTCTCTTCAGATAGATTCAAAGGAAAAATAATTTTTGGACTGAAGATCAGTATGTTTAGAGCGCAAATGTTATATATATATATTGATGGAGATGGATTTGTATTTAAAGAAAATTGAAGTTTGTTTAAAAAGCCTTTCCGCTTGTTTTTTTTATTTTATTGGATTCGTTAAAGCAAAACATACCTTGGCTATAAAATGATCATAGAACATTTCACACACATTTATCAATGCAAGTGCAATTTTCTTTTCTTTTTTTTATTTTCTTTTTAATCCGAAAAACAAAAAAAGTAAATGGTTGAACTACTTACTCCACCATGTTAATGCCAGTGTGGCATAATCACCTATACCAGTGAATATTTAAGCTTTAACTACACTACATATTACATTAATGCTAAATCTTAATTTCGTCAATTAAAATTTTCCTGCCCTCTATTGAATGCCCTATCTGGATTGCTGACGTTTATCGTAGTTGCATCGGAGCTAAATGTCACGTTTGCTGTGGCGCTCACCCCTCACAACCGTGGTGGGAATCCTTTTGGACAGACTTCTAAGCCCTTTTGATCTTCAAACGGTCGGGACCCCTAACCCTAGTACTCCCAGCCAGGGAGGACAGACAAACCAACAACACTAAGTACAGCCCAGTACCAAATGGTTTCAAGACCAAGTGTCTACTGAGCCAAAACAGGTCAAGTGGAAAGCGGTTTGGAAGAGGTTTTAGCAGTGTGCTCATACACCAGGGGTTAATGAGGCGTGGTTATACAAATATTCCGAGTCGGCAACAGAGAGGGTTTTCATACAGGCAGGGTTGGCAACCAACAAGGCACTCTTACACTCTAGTTCAGCAACAGGGCAGATCGAAGGAATATCAGAGTCAGCGTTATGCAGGATAGACATACACTCTGATTCAGCGTGGCACAAACCGAACATATACGGAGTATGCTTCAGGCACAGTACAGATACAGACGTGGTTAGAAAGGGAATAGTCAATAAGGCAATCAGAGTCAGCAACAATCAGGGTCCTCATACAATCTGAATAGGCAACAGAGCAATTTAGCAGCGAAGCAACAAAGTGAATACACCAGGCGATGCGGGAACCAACTCCACGACAGGGCGATGAGCTGTCTCGCGCGCCCTGCATTTAAGGCCGGTGGCTCACTGTCATCACACCGAGCCCTGCCCATCCAGGCGCACGAACAGCTGGCATTGCATCCGAGTGTCCAGACCCCCCCCCCCCCGAAGGTCTGTAGGTGCCAAGGATGTGACCCTAATAAACGGTAGATACTAGGGCTCTCCCATTCATAGTTTTTTTGGCTGCTGATCCCAGTTATGTGGTATCCCAAATCAACTGTTACAGATTCCCAATCCGATGCCACACGGCATGTGGCCAGACTGGCAGCTGGGCTGCTAAAGAAGGCCAGGACATTCACTGCATTATCTTACCTGCCTGTTTACAGGAAAGATGCCTTTGTCGAGCGCTGAGGCACCTGGTGCTGTACTGAAAGCTGCACTGTGAAATCCGTATGCAGACTTTAGCAATATCTATAACGCTGCACACAAGGGGAAATACAACAACTTTGAGGAAGTATGGGAGGAATTGTAAACACAAGAAGTGCCTTTGCACTCACCTTCAGCATCTTCCCTGGGAAGACGCTGCAGGACTCCAGCTGGGGTTCTCGCAGTCAGGCAGGCCACAGACTGGGAAATCAATTCAAATAAGCTTTGGCAGGACCAAATACATTTTAGCATTGCCAAAGGATATGGGGAGGTTATATGGGGTGTAGTGGAACATATATGGGGGGGGGGGGGGAAATAGGCAAGTCCATGGACATTATCAGGGGTAAGGGATAATGTGAAGGGGGATGGGGAAGAGTCCGTGTTGGGGATTTTTAAGTCCGGGATCTCTCATGTTCCTCTCAGTCTGTGACATAATGTGCAGATATTTTCACCGCCGGCTCCTCTTCTCACAGTATGATGTGGAGTTTCCTCGTCGCTTCTATAGAGATGAAGTCCAGGATGAGAGCGGAGAGTCTCTGGAAGTGAGTGTCCCTCAGTGCTGAGTACTTGGGGCACTGTAGGAGGAAGAGGACCTCATCTTCCAGGACCCCCTGGTCACAATGCTGGCACAGTCTATTCTCCCTGGGCTTGTAGGTCTGTCTATGCCGCCCTGATTCGATTTCCAGGCTGTGCGCACTCAGTCTGTACCGGCTCAGGATTTGTCTGTCCTTTGGGTCTTGTAGTACCTCCAGGTATGGGGCCTCTCTCTGATTGGTAAATGGTAAGTTTATGGGAGTTTGCTATATCATGTCTCCATTCTCTGATATAGTTTTCCCTGGAATGATTAATTAGGGCCTTTTATTTGATATTTTGTCAGGTTGCATTCATGGGGGCATTGGATGAACAGGGTGGATATGAGTTATTGCAGCCCACATGGTTTGGTGTGGTCCTTGTTGGCCAGTAGGGCTTTATGGTGGTATGAGTGGAGGCTGCTGATGTTTAGGTGGTCCCAATATGATCGTACCCTCTTCTGTACTGCAAGAAGTAGGGGGAGTCTGCCCAGCTCGGCCCGGAAAGCATTGTTAGAGGTGCTCCGATGGACTTGGAGGAGGTGCTTGCAGAATTCCAGATGGAATATTTGTTGGGCTGGTGTCCCATTTGGGTTGGTCTGAGTAGGTGATGGGGCCCCATACTTCACTGCCATAAAGGAGCATTGGAGTGATGAGGCTATCAAAGATTTTAAGCCAGACTCTTACAGGAAATCAGTCTTGCATAATAACACAGGCGTCCGAGTTCATCCTTTCACACATCACTTACTGCTGTTGATCCAAAAGAGGGCAAAAACCCAGTCTGAAGCGCTCGCTAATAAGCAACATACTGGGGAAAAATTCCTTCTTGACCCCAGAATGGCAGTCCAATTTCTCCTTGGATCAAGAAGCTTACCCACGTATTAAATATTCTAACCCTTAACCCCTTTATGACTGCTGACGTACCGCTAATGTACGTCCTGTCCACGGGTCTCCCTTAGACCCATAGAAGTACATAGTCAGCGGCTCCTAACCTCCCTCCCGCCCGATACCTCCCTCGCTGGCTCCAACGGAGTTCTGGCATGTAGGAAGCCTGCCCCTCTGCTTTAGAGGGGCTGGCGAGCACAATGATGTCATCGGCAGGTCCCCCCAGGTGCCTGCATTGAAAACCAGGAAGTGGAGGGGGGCTCGTTTGGAGCCCTTTATCTCTCCAACCATGGCACCTAGAAACTTTTTACACTGTTGGAAAGGGGAGAGTCTCCCCTTTTCACCGGTGTATAACGTTAAGAGTTTCACTGCTGGATCGCGACTCGGCACGGAGTCGCGATTCAAACCTGGAGGTGACTGACATCTTGGATGTCAGGCAAGCCTCCAGGTCACCCCCCATCCACTGACATCCACACCATATGTGTGAGGATATCAGTGGGCCAGTTAGGCTGGGGTCAGACGAGCGTAGTGTTCACGTCCGTGATTGCGCCTAAAAGTACGTCCGTGATAGCATGAAAGTAAGTCCATTGGAGCCTGACACATGAAGTACGTCCGCACTGAACTGCGGACGCACAACGGCCGCGGCAAACGGACGCAGGTTAGGCAAGTACGTAATACTGCTAGAACGGACGTGCGGAGTGCGCCGCGTCCACAACGTCTGCATAGCTTTGTGTGTGAGTGATGGAGCATGGTCAGACGGACTGCATTTATACGTCCAGCATTTTTGACGGACAGAATGTTTTTTCATTGTAATTTATTTTTCCCTCCTACATCCGTCAAAAATAACTTCAGTGAAAAAACGGACTGTGTGACCACTACTGCGTCATCCGTACTGACGATGTCCGTACTGCACGGACGTACAGCCCGTAGAAATCACGCTCGTCTGACCCTAGCCTTAACCCCCTAGCTACCAAGGGGAGATAGTGGGATCTTTGGATCCCCTTATCTCCTGATCCGTGGCAGCTAGAGGGTCATGTTGGACATCATTGGAAAGGCCTGATCATGGCCTTAACAATGTCACCAAACATGACTAGGTTTAATGTAAAAAAATAAAAAGGTTAAATTAAAATTATTATTTATTTTTAAATTGGGGGTTTAGTTAAATAGGACCTAGGCTGTCATCTAAAGATAATGAGCAAAAAACAGTCGGAATGAGCTCAGCGCACATAGGTGAACTGGCTCAGCAGTGAAGGGGTTAAAAAGCAAAAACATGTAAAAATTGGGTATTTCTGTTCTCTGGACAAAATTTTGAAACTATTTAGCCGGGGTCTTTTTTGGTGGTTGTCGATTTTGGGGATTAAATTACGAAAAAGTGTGTTTTTACAAAAAAAAAAATTCTCATCATATTTCCTTTTTTTTTTTATATATATATATATATATATTAGTAAATTATAGGCTATGATGGAAATAATGGTATTTTTAGAAACCCCATTTGATGGCGGGAAAAACTGTGTATAATATGTGTGGGTTGCATAAACGAGTAGGGGGAAAATTTGACCTAAACACGAACAGCGCAGAAACGTAAAAACAGCAGCGGTCACTAAAGGACGGATTTGTGTAAAACCGCCCGGTCATTAAGGGGTTAATGTTCTGTTTGTGCAGAAAGTTTTAACCCCTTCACTGCTGAGCCATGTCACCTCTGTGCTGTGATAATTTTTGCAGTTTCTGCTCGTGTTTAAACATGATTTTAAGTCACATTTTATTGTACGACCCAGACGAATTATAGACCTTTTTTTCGGCAGATTCATAATCTACCGTTGTTATATGTATACGTCATCCTCTGCCTGAATGCTATAAAAAAAAGTGTAAAAAATGAGTTTCCAATCATCCACAATGTGTAAAAGTATTTTTTTTTCACATCTTCTCATCCAGGCCTTTTTGGTTATATATTCTATGGGGGACGCTTGTTAATAAAAATTGAAATGAGAACCTGTTACGTTAATTTTCTGAAAAAACGCGTAATTTTAGCTAAAACTGAAAAAAAAAAATTGTTCATACAGCATCATCGTTCACATTATAATTGAAAGGTGAGTAATAGAGCTGCATTAATAAATAAATGACAGACTTTTACAGGGCTATTCAGAGAGGTGAAAACCTTGAATTGCCAGGAGAATGACCAATTTGGAAAGTGAGATAAATGGGAGAATTTTTCTGGTTTGACCTAGAATTTTCAATTCGCCAGTCATTCTCAAGGTTTTCACCTCTTTCTGAATAGCCCTGATAGTTTTATTTTTTTATTTTTTTTACAAGTACCCAGGTCATGTTTAATATCGTTGGAAAGGCCATGCTCCGAAACAAATCTGACCCTCTAGCATACCACCAAGCAGCCCCGATCGCCACCTTAGTGATTTCCAGTGAAATCCCATGGCAGCTAGGGGTCAATTCCCTAACTGACATCATTGCACCCATGCATGACAACGTCGGTGGGGGAGTCCCCGGAGGCTTGGCTGACATTCATGATGTCAGCCACCTCTGAGAAGAGTCCGTGATTCAGCACCAATCTGCACCAGATCGCAGACTGGCACCCTAAGTGGTTAAAGAGAGGCATAGCTGGAAAGGTCAGACGCTGACCTTTCCAGCGATTCTTCTTTAATTATTCCAGATCGGAAGGGGGAGTAGTCCAAAAAAATCCATCCCTTTCAAGGACTCTCCTGGCTCTGCCTGGGTGGGCACCTGAAACTGGCGTCATCGCGTAATCAGTCCTATTAATGAATAGGTTTCCAGATAATGGTTTATAATGGCCCCGTATATATTTATATAAAATGATCAGATCCTTTCTATGTGCGCCTGTGCTGACGTGCCTTCTGGCGTCCGTCGCAGCATTGAGACACTGAAACGGTGCCAGCCACACACTGTGCACGTGCACGAATTGTGTGCGCAACAGCAGCCGTGCTGCGTACGTGCAGCAGCCCTTTCCGTCAAAGTGCTAGGATGCGCGTTGACGGAGCTGCAAAGTGTGATTCTCCATAGGAGGATCAAGCCTTGCAGCGCTGAGTGCACTAACTTGCTCAGCTAGGTGGCCAGATGGGCGTCGAGTAGAAGGAACGTCCACTCTCACGGACGTTCCTTCCGCTCTTCAAATACGCTCGTTTGACGCCAGCCTAAGGCGCCATTACTCTAAACTAAACAGGTTTAAGCTTGTTAGCCTTTCCTCAGAACTCAAATCTTCCATTTCCCTTATTAATTTAGTTGCCCGTCTCTGCACGTTTTCTAGCACCATAATATCCTTTCTTAACCCCTTTAAGGACTAATGACGTAACTGTTCTGTCATAAATGCAAGACCCTTGGTCCTCAAGGCTAGGGTCAGAACGTGATTTCTACGGACTGTGCGTCCGTGCAGTAGGGACGGACGTTAGTACGGAAGACGCAGTAGTGGCCACACAGTTTTTTCACTGATGTTATTTTTGACGGATGTAGGAGGGAAAATAAATTAACCCCTTAACGCCGCAGGACGTACATTTACGTCCTGCATTAGGCGGGCTTTGCCGCCGCAGGACGTAAATGTACGTCCTCGGCGTTTAGAGCCCCCCCGGGAGATACTCACCTTCTCCGGTCGCTCCCACGCTGTTCTGACTCCCCCGGAGTCAGATCAGTGTGATCCCTCCTCCGGCGTTGTGACGTCATCGCGCCGGTGGCGCGATGACGTCAGTTTCAGGCGTCCCCCCCCCCCCCTGCCGGAGCAGGGGAAGCGCCTGGAGGGGAGGGGAGGGATCCTTCGGATCCCTCTATCTCCCGATCGCCTAGTCCCCGGCGGCTGTGGCCAGCATCGCTGGAAGGGTCACAGCCTGACCTTTCCAGCGATGTATGGGGGGTTAACCCCTTTGTTGCCAGGTCGCGACCAGGCACTAATTTGTGCCCGATGGCGGCCTATTTCCGGTGGGGGCCGCCATCTTGGATGGCAGCCCCCACCTCTGGGTCACCCCCCGGTCAACTGACTCATCGCGCCATGCGCGATGATGTCAGTGAACCGGGGAACCCCCTAGCTGCAAAGGGATTTCCCATGGAAAACCCTTGCAGGAGATAGGGGGGTTCTTTGAACCCCTTTATCTCCTGATCGGTGGCAGCTAGGGGGTCATGTCTGATATTGCTGGAAAGGCCAGAGCATGGCCTTTCCAATGATATCAAACATGACCATGGCAAAAGTGAAATAAAAGTGTAAAAAAAGTAAAAATAAAAATAATAAAAAAATAATAAATTAAATAATAAAAAAATAATAAATATAATAATAAAAAAAAAATTTGTTTTTTTTAATGCAGCACTATTGTTCACATTTCAATTCTAATGTGAACAATGATGCTTCACTAATGATTTTTTTTTTTTGGGGGGTTTAGCTAAAATCACGCAATTTCTCCCCAAAAAAAAAATGGGTTCACCGTTCTAATTTTTTTAACAAATCTACCCAATAGAATATGACCGCAGAGCCTCGGATAATAAAATTAAAAAAAAAAAAACACTTTACACACTGTGGAAGATTGAAATTTTATTGAAAATTCTAATTTTTTTACATTTTTTGTTATAGCATTTTGGCAGGGCATGACATATACATATAATAATGATATATTATTAATCTGCCGAGTCTGACGGAAAGAACGATATATAATTTGTCTGGGTGGTATAAGAATACGTGACTTAAAAATGGTCAAAATGAGCTCAGCAAACTTCTACTTCCGAAACAGCGCCGAAGTTGTAAAATTACTCCCGTCCTTAAGGGGTTAAAGAAAAACCAGCGAAAAAAAACAAAGTTTGAGGCCAATAGGTACTATGTTAAGGATTAAACCTTTTGACTAGTATACACTAAAGAAGATACTGAACAGAGTGTTCAGAAAAAAGTACCATTAACCGTGTAAGGCTCGAGATAAACCTTTCCAAAAAACTCTTAATTAATTTTATTAGACACACAAAGACCGACCATACACTTAAAAACATAAACAATGTAAATGTTAGGCGATATTGTTGCAGTCCTAATTGACTAGGATATCCCTGCGGGAGATGGTGTAATGACAATCGAACCTGCACGCTTTCTAATGGGCTGAAAGGGTGAATTCTAGTCTGCTTAAATTTATGTGTGGCATAGGATTAAGAATTATTAGCTGGACGACAAAATTGCCCTACATAATTTAGACTATCATAGTTGGTCAGTAGCCAGAAGAGACCTGCGTGAATTGTTACCCTTCGTACATCCGTATGTAGTATCAACAATTCGCGCAGGTCTCTTCTGGCTACTGACCAACTATGATCGTCTAAATTATGTAGGGCAATTTTGTCGTCCAGCTAATAATTCTTAATCCTATGCCACACATAAATTTCAGCAGACTAGAATTCACCCTTTCAGCCCATTAGAAAGCGTGCAGGTTCGATTGTCATTGACTAGGATATCCCTGCGGGAGATGGTGTAATTAGGACTGCAACAATATCGCCTAACATTTACATTGTTTTTAAGTGTATGGTTGGTCTTTGTGGGAAAATAAATTAAAATGCAAAACCATTTTGTCCGTCGAAAATGCTGGACGTATAAATGCAGTCCATCTGACCACGTTCCATCACACACATAGCTTTGCGGACGCAGCGCACTTTGTGCGGCCGTTCTAGGGGTTGTACGTTCTTGCCTAACTTGCGTCCGTTTGCCGCGGCCGTTGTGCGTCCGCAGTTCAGTGCGGACGTACTTCGTGTGTGGGACTCCATTGGCCTTTATGTCATGCTATCACGGACGTACTTTTGAGGGCCATCACGGACGTGAACGCTGCGCTCGTCTGACAGGAGCCTAAGGGGTTAAAACAGGTGCCTAAAATTGCATGGCTTATTCAAGGTGCATCTTACCATCCTATACTATAATAGAGTAAGGCTTGGCGTGTCCGTCGCCAAGCCTTACTCTGCGCATGCGCGTGCAACCAGTGGCGGTTGGCTGTGCGCGCATGCAACCGCCGCGGCACGAACCGGCTGTGCGCTCGCCGCGGCGGTTACAAGATGCACACAGCAGCCAGGTAGAGGCTGCGCTTGCAGCCTCTATCCGGCTGCCGCGCGCATCCAACCCCTGAGCGGCGAAGTGAAAGTTTCCCCGCTTCCGCTCTTTGAAGGACCCAAGCTGCTGTCACGTGGGAGTTCCACGTGACCGCGGCTTGGGTCCTTCAACGAGCGGAAGCGGGGAAACTTTCACTTCGCTGCTCAGGAAGGTAAGTATGCCGGAGCTCATGGGGCGGCTGTCCGAATGCCGATAGAGCATTCAAACAGCCGCCCCATGTCTGGTCTGGGGTCTGAGCTGGGGAGCAATATCCACGTGCTGGGGCAGTATCCACGAGCTGGGGCAGTATATCCACAATAGACTGCCCTCTGGGCAGGCTTTCCACCTTGTTGATTTATAAAGTGACAATTAGGTTTTTATCCTGAGTGTGAATACCTCTTTTAATGCATTACCTTTCTGGCCTTGGCGACTGCGGTTTGACTTTGGGCATTGTTGGTTAGTTTGGAGTCTATAGGGGTTATTCACAAAGGGGTGAACTTGCCACTGAATTACACTGAACGCAGGGCCGGATTAACATAGGGGCTGAAGGAGCAGCCGCTCCAGGCCCATGCCCCAGAATAGGCCCAGAGAAAGGCTAACTAGGTCTGCATTGATGGGCATAACAGCTACAGGGTCATATGAGCAGGGCCGGTGCAAGCATTTTTGTCTACTCAGGCGAAGGTGCGTTTTGGTCCCCCCCCCCCCATCCCTACCATGCCATGTCAATCAGCATTGAGATGCATAATAATCTCTAAAACATACCAAGAAAATAAGTTGTCATTTGCGCTCACCCCCAGGCATGTACTGGCCATAGGGACTACAGGGAGATTCCCGGTGGGCCGATGGCTCTGTGGGCCAGTGTGAATGCTGGTTCACCGCGTGGCTCGCGCTGCCCTTAATAGGTGAGGTGAGAACTTCCACACTGCAAAACAGACGCAGTCTCATATTGCGGCCACCGTGCCGGTGAGACCCTCTGCGCATCCGCCTCACCTTAAGGCATGGTGCACACTTGACCTCAGTGCCACTGCGGTGCTTTACCCAATCGCTCTGCAGCAACTCCAGTATCTGTAGAGCGATTGGTTGAGCGATCCAGTTGGATTATATACTATATTTGTGCGTATTTGCATAATTAAATTGGGCCGGTCTGGATGACATCCAGGGCTGATTTTCTGTCCCAGTCCAGCCCTGCTCTCACCCCTGTAGCTCCATGTTAAACAAAACACAGAGGTTTTGGTTTATTTGAATGGTCATTAAAGTGTAAGCTCTTCTGCCGCATCACGACACCTCTGGGTCAGGCTAGTCCTTCCTAATGAAACCAAAAGCTGCTTTCTAAGCAACCACATGTCCTCATGCGGCTTCTCAGCCATGAGAGAAACTGGTGGGTTTTATTTATACCCTCACCAGGAGCAATTCAGGTTTATAAGATACGTCTACCTTATTGATGTACTTATACACACTGCAAATTACAGAGCTCACTTCAATAAACCTTCCAGTAATGTACAGTGTGTAAAAGCGTATCACAGAGCTCCACAGCAATAAAACTCATAGTAATGTGCAGAGTGTATGAGCGTATCACAGTGCTCCACAGCAATAAAACTCATAGTAATGTGCAGTGTGTAAAAGCGTATCACAGAGCTCCACAGTAATAAAACTCACAGTAATGTGCGGTGTGTATGAGCGTATCACAGAATCCACAGCAATAAAACTCACAGTAATGTGCAGTGTGAATGAGTGTATAACAGAGCTCCACAGCAATAAAAAAAGGTAATGTACCAATATCAGTTTATTCAAACCCCCTGCATATCATACACCCCCAGTACATGATTTTACAACCCACCAGCATAGCAATTTACACCCCCAGTAAATCAGTTTACAGCCCCAGACCCCAGTATATCAATTTACAGCCCCCCTCAGTATATCTATTTACGGCCCCCAGACCCAGTATATCAATTTACAGCCCCCAGTATATAGCAATTTACAGCCCCCCCCAGTATATCTATTTACGGCCCCCAGACCCAGTATATCAATTTACAGCCCCCCAGTATAGCAATTTACAGCCCCCCCAGTAAATCTATTTACAGCCCCCAGACCCAGTATATCAATTTACAGCCCCCAGACCCAGTATTTCAATTTACAGCCCCCCAGTATATATCTATTTACAGCCCCCCCAGTAAATCTATTTACAGCCCCCAGACCCAGTATATCTATTTACAGCCCCCAGACCCAGTATTTCAATTTACAGCCCCCCAGTATATCTATTTACAGCCCCCCAGTAAATCTATTTACAGCCCCAGACCCAGTATTTCAATTTACAGCCCCCCAGTATATCTATTTACAGCCCCCAGACCCAGTATTTCAATTTACAGCCCCCCAGTATATCCATTTACAGCCCCAGACCCAGTATATCCATTTACAGCCCCCAGACCCAGTTATAGCAATTTACAGCCCCCCAGTATATCTATTTACAGCCCCCAGACCCAGTATATCCATTTACAGCCCCCCCCCAGTATATCCATTTACAGCCCCCAGACCCAGTATATCAATTTACAGCCCCAGACCCAGTATATAGCAATTTACAGCCCCCAGTAATTATTTACAGCCCCCAGACCCAGTATATCTATTTACAGCCCCCAGACCCAGTATTTCAATTTACAGCCCCCCCAGTATATCTATTTAGAGCCCCCAGACCCAGTATATCCATTTACAGCCCCCAGACCCAGTATAGCAATTACAGCCCCCCCCCAGTATATCTATTTACAGCCCTCAGACCCAGTATATCCATTTACAGCCCCCAGACCCAGTATAGCAATTTACAGCCCCCCCCAGTATATCTATTTACAGCCCCCAGACCCAGTATATCCATTTACAGCCCCCCAGTATATCTATTTACAGCCCTCAGACCCAGTATATCCATTTACAGCCCCCAGACCCAGTATATCCATTTACAGCCCCCAGACCCAGTATAGCAATTTACAGCCCCCCAGTATATCCATTTACAGCCCCCCCCAGTATATCAATTTACAGCCCCCAGACCCAGTATAGCAATTTACAGCCCCCCCCCAGTATATCTATTTACAGCCCCCAGACCCAGTATATCCATTTACAGCCCCCAGACCCAGTATATCCATTTACAGCCCCCAGACCAGTATAGCAATTTACAGCCCCCCATATATATCTATTTACAGCCCTCCAGACCCCAGTATATCCATTTACAGCCCCCAGACCCAGTATATAGCAATTTACAGCCCCCCCCAGTATATCTATTTACAGCCCCCAGACCCAGTATATCCATTTACAGCCCCCCAGTATATCTATTTACAGCCCTCAGACCCAGTATATCCATTTACAGCCCCCAGACCCAGTATATCCATTTACAGCCCCCCCAGTATATCTATTTACAGCCCCCAGACCCAGTATATCAATTTACAGCCCCCAGACCCAGTATAGCAATTTACAGCCCCCCCCCAGTATATCCATTTACAGCCCCCAGACCCAGTATATCCATTTACAGCCCCCAGACCCAGTATATCCATTTACAGCCCCCAGACCCAGTATAGCCATTTACAGCCCCCCAGTATATCTATTTACAGCCCCCAGACCCAGTATATCCATTTACAGCCCCCCCCAGTATATCTATTTACAGCCCCCAGACCCAGTATATCCATTAACAGCCCCCAGACCCAGTATATCCATTTACAGCCCCCAGACCCAGTATAGCAATTTACAGCCCCCCAGTATATCTATTTACAGCCCCCAGACCCAGTATATCCATTTACAGCCCCCAGACCCAGTATAGCAATTTACAGCCCCCCCAGTATAGCAATTTACAGCCCCAGACCCAGTGCAGCAATTTAAAGCCCCCCCCCCCAGTATATAATCTACACCCCCCTCCCATTAGTTTATTCACACCTGGTAATAAATCTCCTCTCTGCCTCGCTCCTCCTTCGCAGCAGAGTGAAAAGCACGCGGGCTGGTGGCTCCTCCTGCAGTTGTTTTCCTGGGCTATGTGGATCACGTGTGGGGGCGGCGCCAAATTACACAGTGTGCCTGCTCGTGTTAAGAACGTGGGATGGGACTGAGACAGGCACACACACTGCAGCGCCGCCGCAAATCTGATTTTTCCGCCCCTCAAACTGGCAGCAGGCCAGGACAGTAAGGTGGCCGCCTGTGCCGCCTTACATTAGCGCCGGCCCTGCATATGAGGTATCATTGGAAAGGCCAGAACATGGCCTTTCTAATGTTACATAAAACCTGGCCATATTTGGTAACAGAAATAAATAAATAATTCTTTATTTTTTTCTTTCTAACACAGCAATATTTTTCAATTATAAAGTGAACAATGATGCTGCACTAACTCGCCATCACATTTCTCATGTCACCAACAAGTGTGGAGGTGATGGCACAATCCATTCTTACGAATTGTTACATCAAAAACCTAAGCTGCCGGACTGCAGCAAAGAGCACTGGGGGGGATTTTGGACCCCTGCGTCACTACTCTTTACACCTCACAAGATCTGAGGCATCATTGAACAGGTCAGAGTCTGGCCTTTGCATTAATACCAGACCTGACCATGTAAGATCTGAAAAGACAAAAAACACTTATTTAATTACTTCTAGTTCCAAAGCAATGGTATTGTTTATTTGTCACGTTTAAAATGAGCAATACCACTGCCATTACTCACCTTTTAATTTACCACACTAAGAGCAAGGTCAGTGTTTTATAAATAGTCATATTATTCATAAAATGCCATCCTCCAAAACGCGGGAAATATTTCAAATTTTTTTTTCTTCATTTTCTCAGAAAAATGCAGTAATGGGTTCCCATTTCACGTTTTTTTCTTGTCAAGAATTCCCTACAGAATATATAACCACAAAGGTTTGGATGAAAAAATAATTATTTTACACACTTTAAATGATTGAAATCTGAATGAAAAATTAATCACACAGTAACTGCCTCATTAGATATACCCACATCTGCACTATTTAATATGTTTTCACTTAGTTACACTTTTCACCTAGATAACTTCACAATTCAAAAAAAAAAAAAGCCCACCAAAATATTCAGCCCCCAGGCCCATAAATGGTGAATTTCACCGTACAGTGCTATTTTGGGGCAGTTAGACTATTCTGAAATATGGCAATTTGTGCGGGTCTTGTCAGGGAAACCCTAACCATTGAGAAGTAATGGTTAATCCAAACTGATTTATTTATTCAACCGTTAAGGCTTTTTGCTAAAAAAATAATATATATATAATTTATTTATTTTTAGAAACCCCTTTTTGGGTTTCTTTAGACAAAATTTTTATTCCCAATTTTTTTTTATAAGGTCTTTTTATTCTGTAACCGTCTTCTTTTTTTTTTTTAAAGGACCTTTTTTATTATTTTTAAACCTGTAAAGATGCCTTTAAATGTATATAAGCACCTAGAAGAATGGGAGAATATACAGTCAGGTCCAGAAATATTGGGACATCGACACAATTCTAACATATTTGGCTCTACACCACCACAATGGAGTTGGAATGAAACAAACACAATGTGCTTTAACTGCAGACTGTCAGCTTTAATTTGAGGGTATGTACAACCAACTCAGGTGAAGGGGTAGGACTTACAGCAGTTTGCAGATGTGCCTCCCACTTGTTAAGGGACCAAAGGTAATGGGACAGAATAATCATCATAAATCAAACTTTCTCTTCTTAATACTTGGTTGCAAATCCTTTGCAGTCAATCACAGCCTGAAGTCTGGAACGCATAGACATCACCAGACGCTGGGTTTCATCCCTGGTGATGCTCTGCCAGGCCTCAACTGCAACTGTCTTCAGTTCCTACTTGTTCTTGGGGCATTTTCACTTCAGTTTTTTGTCTTCAGCAAGTGAAATGCATGCTCAATGGGATTCAGGTCAGGTGATTGACTTGGCCATTGCATAACATTCCACTTCTGTCCCTTCAAAAACTATTTGGGTGCTTTTGCAGTATGCTTTGGGTCATTGTCCATCTGCATTGTGAAGGGCCGTCTAATGAGTTCTGCAGCATTTGGCTGAATGTGAGCAGATAATATTGCCTGAAACACTTCAGAATTCACCCTGCTGCTTTTGTCAGCAGTCACATCATCAATAAATACAAGAGAACCAGTTCCATTGGCAGCCATACATGCCCACGCCATGACACTACCACCACCATGCTTCACTGATGAGGTGGTATGCGTAGGATCATGAGCCGTTCCTTTCCTTCTCCATACTCTTCTCTTCCCATCACTCTGGTACAAGTTGATCTTGGTCTCATCTGTCCATAGGATCTTGTTCCAGAACTGTGAAGGCTTTGTTAGGTGTTGTTTGGCAAACTCTAATCTGGCCTTCCTGTTTTTGAGGCTCACCAATGGTTTACATCTTGTGATCTCTGTATTCACTCTGGTGAAGTCTTCTCTTGATTGTTGACTTTGACACACATACACCTACCTCCTGGAGAGTGTTCTTGATCTGGCCAACTGTTGTGAAGGGTGTTTTCTTCACCAAGGAAAGAATTATTCGGTCATCCACCACAGTTGTTTTCCGTGGTCTCCCGGGTCTTTTGGTGTTGCTGAGCTCACCGGTGCGTTCCTTCTTTATGAGAATGTTCCGAACCGTTGTTTTGGCCACACCTAATGTTCTTGCTATCTCTGATGGGTTTGTTTTGTTTCTTCAGCCTAATGATGACTTGCTTCACTGATAGTGACAGCTCTTTGGATCTCATCTTGAGAGTTGACAGCAACAGATTCCAAATGCAAATAGCACACTTGAAATGAACTCTGGGCCTTTTTATCTACACATTGTAATTGGGGTAATGAGGGAATATCACACACCTGGCCATGGAAAAGCTGAGAAGCCAATTGTCCCATTACCTTTGGTCCCTTTGCAGATGTGCCTCCCACTTGTTAACTGCTGTAAATCCTACACAGTTCACCTGAGTTGGATGTACATACCCTCAAATTAAAGCTGACAGTCTGCAGTTAAAGCACATTGTGTTTGTCTTCTTCCAACTCCATTGTGGTGGTGTATAGAGCCAAAGATGTTAGAATTGTGTCGATGTCCCAATATTTCTGGACCTGACTGTATATAAAATATTTTTATTTTTTTTAGCAGTTAGGTGGTCATTTTGAGTCTCCAAGGACCGCCGTAGAGCTGTAATAATTGGCACACTTTGGTGACTGCTGTAAATAGTGAATTCACCGCAGGGTTGACAAGATGGAATTGCCTAAGTGTACTGCACTTTCAGTGCTTTCTGAATAACATGGCTGTTCTCAAATCCTTCTCTTGCCTTGATTTCCCTAACTTGGTACGATTTTTAGGGTGTAAGTTGATTGTGTGCTCTTCATACCAAAGTGCATAACCTTGCATTTGAGTGCCCAGTCTCCCAATCGATTTAAATCCCTCTGACAAAGTGCAATCAGGATATTACTTTATAACCTTTCCTAGTTTTGTGTCATCTGCAAACACTGACACCTGACCTTTCATCTTGGAAAAGAGGATTCCCAGTCTGAAAAAAAGGGGGTGCGACCAGGTCTCAACCCCAATCCTAAAGATTGGTTCTGGACATCCCTAGCACATAAAGGACTCTTTGGGTTGGGGTAAATAAACATGGGTGGCAATGGATGATGGGTGTGGCCTGGGAGGGTCCACTGGAAAGAGATGTATATATGTTTGGGTTTTTTTTCTTAAATTTTATTTTACAATAATTCTCGGTAAAGCAATAAAACACTAAAGCTATACGTCAACTAGCAAAATTATCTCAGCCGGGTTCCAGCATTGCACTCCAAGGTTCCTGCGGTGCCGCCACAATTCCCAACTTGGAAGAGGTGGAAGCTGTCCTATCCAAGGTCACTGCCGAATGGGTTTTGCCTTCCTTGGATACGATGAGGGAGCCAGAAGTCCCTCTAGCGGTAGCAAACTTCATGCTCACGAAGCAAAGTGCAGACTTCCCTGTAACATCGTTGGGCTGCAAGTGCTAGAAACGGTAAGGCCCTGAAGAAGGTGAGACAGCTGGAAGCGTAGACATAGAAACATAGAAAAATGTCGGCAGATTAGAACCTTCCGGCCCATCTAGTCTGCCCAATTACATGGATACTTTACCTGGATTTATATTTTGTTTAGGATAGCCTTATGCTTATCCCATGCTTGCTTAAATTCAATTACTGTTTTGGCCTCTACCACTTCTGCTGGAAGACTGTTCCATGTATCCACCACCCTCTCAGTAAAATAATGCTTCCTGATGTTACTTTTAAACCTTTGCCCCTCTAATCTAAGACTATGTCCTCTTGTTTTGCTATTTTGTTTCCTTTTAAATATACTCCCTTCCTCTACCTTGTGGATTCCCTTTACATATTTAAATGTTTCTATCATATCTCCTCTGTCTCGTCTTTTTTCCAAGCTGTACATGTTAAGATCATTAAGCCTTTCCTGGTAACTTTTGTCCTTCAAGCCGTACACCATTTTAGTAGCCCTTCTCTGAACTCTCTCTAAGATGTCTATATCCTTCTGGAGATACGGTCTCCAGTACTGCACACAGTACTCCAAGTGAGGTCTCACCAGTGCTCTGTACAGTGGCATGAGCACTTCCCTTTTCCTACTGCTAATACCTCTCCCTACACAACCAAGCATTCTGCCAGCATTTCCTGCTGCTCTATTACATTGACTACAGTAGACGACCCTATAAGAAAAGTGGCTACAGAATGGCTGCGGTCATCCGATTAAGGCCCGCGTCAGACGAATGCGGTGATCACGTCTGTGTCGCCGCACAGTTCAACATCCGTCGTTGCATAGAATCATGATCAATAGAGACCCACACACGAAGTACGTGTGCACCGAACTGCGCATGTGGCAAACAGACGCCCCAACATTCGTCATTGGCTGCAGGGGGCGACCTGAGTCCAAGCGTCTCTCTGCAGCCAATGGTGTGTGTTGCGCTGTCTGCAGAGAGGGGTTGAGTTGGCCCATTGAAGACCGCGGGACGTACCTGTACGCCCTGCATCTTCAAAGCACTCCCACTGTGAGGACAGTATAGCATGTCCCGTGGTGGCAAAGGGTTAATAAATGTGACATGGCCAAAATTGATTAATCACAGTAGATATGGAAACCGTGCATACATCACATAAAGGGTTATTGACGTTATTGACCTAATTTCACCATTATTTCTAACTTCTTTCTTGCCAAAGTTGTACAGCAAGGGTCCGCATCCTTGTCTCTCTAGATGCTTTGGAGCTACATTTCCCATGAGTCTCCACTAACAGGAGTGGCTGAGCAGCATGAGAAATGTAGTTCCAAAACATCTGGAAGGCAAAGACTACTGACTCTTTGTAAAGCGTGGTATCCAGTGGAGTTTCCACTTGCTTTTTCAAAGTTATTTAGTATACTGTACATTCCACGAGTTGAAATTGTCCAGCATTTTTACTGTTTGTTTCACTCTAGTGTCTATCAGAGTTCAATGATGATCGCCGCTTTTATTTCAATGAAGCATTATCACTGCCAACATTGATGAAACACACGGCTATATTATGTTTTCGCTCACCCTTCTACTCTTTACTTCTACCTTTCTCCTTACATGGAACTCCTGCCCCTCTACCACTAACCCCTACACTATCTGCATCTCTCCCTCTTCTCTTCCCACATGATGGCCTCTAGGGATGAGCCGAACACTCCCCGAGTTCGGTTCGAGCCCGAACCCGAACTTCCCAAGTCAATGGGGCTGAAAATTTGGTTTTTAGAGTGCCCTCCAAGAGGGCATATATGCTACATATTTGCCATAAAAGGTGAATGGGGGTCCGGGTAGTGCCCTGGGGGACAGGAAACAAGAACAAAAAGTAAAAAAAAAAACGTTTTTAAAGGGACTGAGTTTTCCATGAAATAAGGGTTAAAAATAAAAACCAAAAATTCCTTCAAATATCGTGCTTAGGAGGTCCCCATAACCTGCCCATGAAGTGGCGGATTTCTAGGATGTATAGAAATATGTAAAAACAAAAAATTACATTTCAAATGACGGTAAATGCTTTTCCTTTAATCTATCCATAAACAACTGCTTGGGGCGGCAGTCTGTATGAAAAGAGGAGACATTTTCGTACACGCAGAAAAAGTTTACTGATTTTTTGGGCTAAATTATTGTGAAATATATGCAGGCTTTGGATGAAAGTAACAATAGGTGCTTTAAAATTGGTCCTTTAGCGTCCCCAACAGTGCCGTCACACCGTAACCCCTCTGAGGATATGAATCTGATACAGGCGTCAGTGGCAGTGCACCCAAATATTGTGCTTTTGGTGCCAGGCCTGCAAGTACTATCATACAGTAACCCCTCTGTGGTATTGTGGAAGAATGCAGGGGTGGACCATGTGGTCCTATATTGAAAAGATATGATTCTGGTCAAGGCGTCAGTGCACCCAGATATTGTGCCTTTAATGCCAGGCCAGCAAGTATCATCATACAGTAACCCCTCTGTGGTATTGTGGAAGAGTGCAGGGGTGGACCATGTGGTCCTATATTGAAAAGTTTTTTATCTGTTAATGGGCGTTAGTGCACCCAGATAGTGTGCCTTTGGTGCCAGGCCAGCAAGTATCATCATACAGTAACCCTTCTGTGGTATTGTGGAAGAATGCAGGGGTGGACCATGTGGTCCTATATTGAAAAGATATGATTCTGGTCAAGGTGTCAGTGCACCCAGATATTCTGCCTTTGGTGCAAGACTGCCAGGCCAGCAAGTATCATCATACAGTAACCCTTCTGTGGTATTGTGGAAGAATGCAGGGGTGGACCATGTGGTCCTATATTGAAAAGATATGATTCTGGTCAAGGTGTCAGTGCACCCAGATATTCTGCCTTTGGTGCAAGACTGCCAGGCCAGCAAGTATCATCATACAGTAACCCTTCTGTGGTATTGTGGAAGAATGCAGGGGTGGACCATGTGGTCCTATATTGAAAAGATATGATTCTGGTCAAGGCGTCAGTGCACCCAGATATTGTGCCTTTAATGCCAGGCCAGCAAGTATCATCATACAGTAACCCATCTGTGGTATTGTAGAAGAATGCAGGCGTGGACCTTGCAGTCCTATATTAAAAAGTTTCTGATCTGGTAATGGGCATCAGTGCACCCAGATATTGTGCCTTTAATGCCAGGCCAGCAAGTATCCTCATACAGTAACCCCTCTGTGGTATTGTGGAAGAGTGCAGGGGTGGACCATGTGGTCCTATATTGAAAAGTTTTTTATCTGGTAATGGGCGTCAGTGCACCCAGATATTGTGCCTGTAATGGCAGGCCAGCAAGTATCATCATACAGTAAGGCTGGGGTCAGACGAACGCAGTGTTAACGTCCGTGTTGCCCGCACATAAGTACGTCCGTGATAGCATACAATTGTGTTAAATGGAGCCCCACACACGAAGTACGTCCGCACAGAAGTGCGGGGGCTGACGGATGCTGCAGACGGACGCAGGTTAGGCAAGAACGTAATACTGCTAGAACGCACGTGCAGAGTGTGCCACGTCCACAACGTCCGCATAGCTTTGTGTGTGAGTGATGCAACAGGGTCAGACGGACTGCATTTATACGTCCAGCATTTTTGACGGACAGAATGTTCTTTCATTGTAATTTATTTTCCCTGCTACATCAGTCAAAAAGTACATCAGTGAAAAAAAACGACTTCTTGGCCACTACCTTGTTGTCAGTCAGTAAGTACTGCACGGACGCACAGTCCATACAAAATGCGCTCATCTGACCCTAGCCTAACCCCTCTGTGGTATTGTGGAAGAGTGCAGATCTATGTGGTCCTATATTGAAAAGTGTTTTTTTTTTTATCTGTTAATGGGCGTCAGTGCACCCAGATATTGTGCCTTTAATGCCAGGCCAGCAACTATCATCATACAGTAACCCCTCTGTGGTATTGTGGAAGAGTGCAGGGTTGGACCCTGCGGTTCAAAAAATTAAAATGATATAAATCTGGCACAGGCGTCAGTGCAGCCAAATATTGTGCCTTTCATGGCAGCAAGTGCCTTCATACCGTAACCCTTTTGTGGTATTGTGGAAGAGTTCAGTGCTGGAGGTTTTGTGAATGCAGAAGAGGACATCCCCGATCTATTCCATTACTTCAGCATCAGGGGATTGATAGCTGCTGATCCAGGACTGATTCGTTTTTATAAATGTCAGCCGGTCTACAGAGTCGGTGGACAGACGCACTCTTTTGTCTGTGACAAAACCTTCAGCGGCACTGAACGTCCTTTCGGAAAGCACGCTGGATGAAGGGCAACCTAGTAGCTGCATAGCATATTGGCTAAATTCTGGCCAGTGATCCAATCTCAACACCCAGTAAGCCAGTGGATCATCTGCTGGAAAGGTATCCAGGTCTGCCCTTGCCCCTAGGTAGTCCTGCACCATATGGTGAAGACGCTGGCAATGGGTGCCTACATTTGACGTCCTTGGGCGTCGTGGACTAAAAAAATTTAAAAAAGCATCAGTCAAGCGGCCCTGGCCTTCACCACTATTCCTCTGATCACCCGCAGCCTCAGAAGCACATGTGTCAGCACTTGGTAATCTACCAGTGCCTGGAAAGGTGTTACACAAGTGTCGCTTTAGAGCGTTCTCAAGTTTTTTCATCCTGTGCTCCCTCTGTGTGGGCAGGATGAGCTCTGCAACTTTCCCCTTGTATCGTGGATCAAGAAGGGTTGCCAAACAGTAATGATCCCTCTCCTTGATAGCACGAATCCTGGGGTCCTTTAGCAGGCTTTGCATCATTAGGGAGCCCATACAGCGTAGGTTGGAGGTGGCATTAGCTTCCGAGTCTTCCTGGTCAATGAGGATGACCGTATCGTGCACTTCCTCCTCCCAGCCACGCACAAGCCCTTCTGTTTCTGGGCACACAAAACCCTCCCTTGAGGAATCCCCACCTTCAATGCCCCCACTACTTAAATATTCCTCCTCCTCCTCATCCTCCTCCTGTCTGATCTGAGTAGGACCCGCTGGAATGCTGTCTGCGGAAAGACTGGGGCCTTGAGAGCTAGGGAAGGCCTCCGCTTCCTCCCGCTGCTCTGCCTCTAGAGCCACATCTATAATTCCCCGCAGAGTGTGCTCCAGCAGGAACACTAAAGGAATTGTGTCACTGATGCATGCACTGTCCCTGCTCACCATCTTCGTTGCCTCCTCAAATGGTGACAGTACAGTGCATGCATCCTTGATCATCAGCCACTGCGGGGGGGAAAAAAACCAAGTTGACCTGAACCTGTCCTTGTGCAGCCGATCATTCCCAGCTCAAGCTGGCGTGGTGTTAACCATCTCTGCACCTGCCCCTGCAGAGCTGACAAAATTTCTGACCCGGTGTGGCTCCTGTCCCCTAAACAAACCAGCTCAAGCACAGTATGGCAACTTTTTGCTTGAGCCATTGCGTAGACCCTGTCAGGCGTCGGTTTAACTGCCACTTCGCCAGAGACAGAGAAGGAGGAGGAAGAGGGAGAGGTGGTGGTGGTGGAGCAGACAGACCTCAAACAAGCAGCTTTCTGGAGGCGTGGTGGATGAACAAGCTCCAGCACAGAGCCCCGTCTTGGATCCCTCCCAGCTGCAATCAGAGTTACCCAGTGTGCCGTGAAGGAAATGTAACGGCCCTGTCCATGCTTGCTGGACCACGTGTCTAAAGTCACATGCACCTTGCTGCTGACTGCCTTTCCCAATGACTCCATAACATTGTCTTCCACGTGCTGGTATAGTGCTGGAATGGCCTTGCGTGAAAAGTAATGTCGTTTTGGAACCTGCCACTGTGGTACAGCACATTCAGCAAATTCATGGAAAGGAGCAGAGTCCACCAGCTGGAAAGGCAGCAGCTGCAATGCGAGTAATTTTGCTAAACTGACATTTAGACGCTGTGCTTGGGGATGGTTGGGACTATATTTTTTCTTACGCTGCAGCAGCTGCGGCAACATAATCTGACTGCGTAAATCTTCAGCTGATGGGGATACCGTCACATTGTGAAGGAGCTGGTACATCCATTACTGTAGCATCATCCCTGTCAGTGGAGGTTGTAGGCTATGACATGGCAGGACATACAGTGGGGGTAGAGACAGATGAGGAGGAGGAGGAGGAGGACCTACGCAAAGTTTTGCGCCAAAAGGGTGTCGGATATAATCTCTGCACGTGAATACAACACGTTTGTATATATTGGATTTATCAGCCAAGCCTCCAATATGTCTATATTGGATTTACTGGACCTACCTCGGCAGTCGCCTCCAATATATCAGGGATTATTATTTCGTAAGAAATTTATACGAGACACAAATATCAATCGTCTATATCTCTTAGAAATTATCCTGAATTCTTTTAATTGTCTGTGTTTTGCTTTAAAAAATACAATAATCAATAATCGAATAAAAATATATATATATTTATTACGTATACAAAAGAATTTCAAATCTCATTTCATAAACAAAAATTTATAAACCACAATCCAACAGCATATAAAAACTAGCTTCACAATATATGTATCTCCGGTTAGTAACTGCATATATGATTAATATCATTTACCTTATCAGTTAGTAACTAATACACAAATGGTTAATAAACATTTCTGCTTAATACAACATGCATTTCCCAGCAAACAATGTTTAACCAGCCAGCTCTTATAGATAATATATATCTCTGCTACATGGATCAACAAAAGATGAGCTAATTTAATAATAAGTAATAAAAACTTATTTAGTGAATCCTCCCCTAATCTCGAGAATTAAACTTCTAATCTTCTGCTTTTTATTTTGTAGTTATATAATTCCTTGCTTATTAATTTTAATCACAGTAATTTCCAAATTCAATATATATATTGTATCAATCTTGCAACATTTCTTTAGGAATAAATCCTTATATCCACTTCTTCATATTTCTATCTGCAGAATAGAATTACTTAGAATTTGGATTTTAACCGTACCCGAGAAGTCTCAGTCTACGTTGCAAAAATCTCTACAAATATATTTTTACATTAACCCCTTCCCGACCGCTGACGTACCCTGTACGTCCTGTGTTCGGGTCTCCCTTAGACCCGATGACGTACAGGGTACGTCAGCGGCGCCAAATCCCCCTCCCGCCCGATACTCACCTCCCTCGTCGGATCCCACGTCGATCTGACAGGGAGGAAGCCTGCCCATGTGATTTACATGGGCAGGCGAGGCTGATGACGTCGCCACGCTGCGTGGTGACGTCATCAGAAGGTGCCCCCATGTGTTTCAATGGAGGGGAGGGGGGGCTCCTTCGGAGCCCTCTATCTCCCCAACCATTGAAGCTAGGGAGATGCCGTTTGCACCGCTGGAGAGGGGAGAGCCTCCCCTTTCCAGCGGTGTATGGCATTAACCATTTCGCCGCCGGATCACGTTGCGGCGCCAATTGGCGCCAAAACGTGATTCAAACCTGGAGGGGGGCTGACATCTTGGATGTCAGCCTAGCCTCCAGGTCCCCCCCACCCACTGACAACCTCACCATATGTGTGAGGATGTCAGTGGGCCAGTTAACCCTCTAGCTGCCATGTAGAGATAAGGGGATCCTAAGGATCCCTTTATCTCCCGATCCATGGCAGCTAGATGGTCATATTTGCCATCATTTGAAAGGCCTGATTATGGCCTTTCAAATGATACCAAACATGACCAGGTTTGGTTTTAAAAAAAAATGTAAAAAAAATTAAATAATAAAAAAATTAAATAAAATAAAAAAATGTTTTTTTTTTTAAAGTTTTTTTTGTCTGGGGGGAGTTTAATTAAATAGGACCTAGGCTGTCATCTAAAAATAATTAGCACAAAATGGTCAGAATGAGCGCAGCGTACATGGTGAACTGGCTCAGCAGTGAAGGGTTAAAAGGTAAAACCATGTAAAAATTGGGTTTTATATTTCTCGGGATAAAATTTGGAAACTTTTAGCCGGGGTTCTTTATTGGTGGTTAAGCTTTAGGGGATTAAATTACGAAAAAGTGTGTTTTTACCATTTTTTTCATCATATTTCATATTTTTTTATATTAATTATTGGATATGATGGAAATAATGGTATTTCTAGAAAGTCCATTTAATGGCGGGAAAAAGGGTGTATAATATGTGTGGGTTGAATAAACGAGTAAGAGGAAAATTTGATCTAAACACGAGCAGCGCAGAAACGTAAAAACAGCAGCGGTCACTAAAGGACGGATTTGTGTAAAACCGCCCGGTCACTAAGGGGTTAATTCCTTATTTCATACATTACCTGTCCAATTTGGATGTTGATGAGTCTGCCTTGGAATTTTCTATGTGATGCTTTGTTTTGGAATATGTGAAAATTATCGATATTAGATAATCAATGCATGTGAGTTAGAGATTTGGTGAGAATATTGATTGCCTCATGTCTTGGGATCTGAGTGCATCGTGGTGTGAGTCTGATGTGAGTCCCTGTCTGTTGGAATCTCTGACTCTTCAGAGTGTCATATGTACGGGACGTCCGAATACATTGCGGTGTGAGTCTGTCTGCTCACATCTCTGACTGACTTACAAAAAAAACTTTGCCGCCTATTATAGCCAATTTGACGTCATGGTTAATTATTTTTACTATCCTCTAGAGGGCAGTATTGCACTTCTTATATTAATTCCACCATTTCTTTTTATTTCTTTTTAATATCTTATCTTGGGTCAAAAGGTCAGACTAACTTAACAAAGAACCTTGTCTTCTAACTAGACACAGTGTCTGTCATCTGATTTATATTCTCACTCCCTTTTGGTTGCTTAGATCAGCTAAATTCTTTCCTGGTTAACTCACAGAATCTATTCTTTAGTAATTTTTATTATTTACCAATTATATACTTTCTACAATATTTTGGAGTATATATTTCATACTGTAATTATAATAAAATATACCTTGATTATAAACATATATTTTGTGAATATAATTCTATGTTACAGAATATTTAACTCTTATTCCTATACCCAAAAAACAAAATCTCTTTTGTTTTAGAACTTCAGACAAACCAATAAATTTACTTATAACATGTCTTAGCATTATCTCACATTCATTCTAGGTTCCTTCATGTCTGGGACTTCTTAACCCAGGAATGAACTTTGTAAAAAAAAATCTTGTTCATTTCTAAACCTAGAGAATATTTTGAAAGAAAAACTGTCTTTAAAACAAAATGGCTACAGGCATCCATTTTAAATCTCTAATATACCCGACATAACCCCCCTTTGGTTTCTTGGATTTATTTATTGACCAATTAAATAAATTTGAGGAAAACATACAATATCTCCCCCCTTTACCAATTAGGCTAGGTTTCCACCTTTCGCAACACGTTTTTCTTCTTTCATCCATTTAATAAATGAAGATGCAGTGTTTTTAAACTTCAATGTACGTACTTTCTTTGTTAGTACAATCATCCAGACAGTTAGAAACATAATTACTATACAAATCACAATCTCTGTAATCTTCGGCCCGTTATAAGCAGATAGCAATTGATAATCAATCTGTGAATACATTGGAGCATAAATTGTTAGATTATCTTTTTTATTATTAGAAGTTCAATAGTATAGTCATGCTAGTTCTTTAGCAAAGATTTCAAATCTGGATTCATGGGTATCTCTTGCCCTTGGAATACGACAACGATTTGTTCTCGTCATACCAGACTTAATTTATAACAAAAATAGCTTCTCGATAACAACTCTTGATTCTTTAGAAACTTTCATGAGAATCACGGGTGTGGGTATGAACACTCTCTTGTTTTGTACCAGATTCTTCCGGTAAACATTTGCTTCTCTTTCTGCATCAAACAGCGGTTGCAATAAAATATGCAGCAAATCTTTTCTTTCGGTGGTTCTTGTACATAGCAATCAACGGTATCCTGGCTGTATCCCGCATGTCTTTCAGGCTTGCATGAGCTTGATGCGCATGGGACTTTAGCATTCTCCTTGGAATTGTGCGGAAAACCGTAGAATTTCCAGATAGTCGCAATCTTTGGTGGTCCGATTCATTTTTGCGGATTAAGCGTCGCAGTTCGGATTAACCATTTATCTCAATTTCTGTTGAAAGAAAGAGTATAAATAACCATTCATAGACTAGCGATTTCACTCAATTTCCCTATAGATACTCTGATCTCTGATTAAGTTTAATTAACCGTACGGATCTAGTCTATCTACTAGCTTGAGTTAAACATCTGAATGCTGGGAAGAAGAATCACATGTTAATTAAAACATCACTTCACATGATACCAGTTAAGTGTCTTCTGTCGGTCCATCTTCACATATCCTGAGATAATCTAGAATGACAATCATGCAATTGAGCTCGGCAGTTTTATTTCTTCTAGAAATATATAACATAACTTCTACCAATAACATTAGGACTGTCTCCATCATTATCTAGATCTGTTGTCCACTCATCTTGAGGATTTGGGTATCTGATCACTTCAGGGTCACTATGTCCATTTGGTTCTGTTTCCCTTTTGTGGAGGTGAATAATTAGCACGTAATTTTCCAGACATATATCTCGAATTCTCTCGGGGGAAACACATATGGTGTTATCTTCCTGCTCTCCTGAAATCAGGGGCTTTGGCCTTAAGAAAGAGATATCAGGTGTCTGGCTATTTCTGAAGTGGACTTCAATAGAATCCGGCCTTTCCTCAATCACGTGGCAGTTACGCTGAGTGTGATGGGATTGGGATCTATCGTAGCTGATTGTAACATTTACTTGGGACCAAATAACCTCATTGATAAAATCAATGATTGGATTTAACCTTTTGAGAAGGTCCATTCCAATAATTAGGCGATTTTGGGGCAGATCCACAACAAGTGTTGGATGCCGAATTACTTTGTTCCCCAATTTAAAATCCAATTTAGCCGTGCCCAGAACTTTCAGAGATGCGCCACTCACACTCACTAGATTAGCATTAGATTTATCTAATCTAGGCTTCCTGGAGGACAGTTCTTGGACCTGTTCAAAATAATGTGCTGATATTAACGTAACTTGGCTTCCAGTGTCTAGCAAGGACGGAATATGTGGTAAATTATCTTGTAATTCTACATTCACATAATATCAGTCTTCAATATTATGCAATTTACAGAGAAATTTAGAGTGAGATATGAAATTAGGTTTTGGATAGATTTTACCAACTGATTTTTCTCTCTCAAACGTGCTTTTGGCAGCTGTGCTTTCCATTTCGGATCCAGTCTTCTCAGCTTGCTCGCACTTAGTCTGGGGAGATAAAATACATTTTCCTTCTCTTTGCAGGGAAGGGTTTAAATCGTCAACCATACAAACATTTGTATTAATCATTTCATCATCACTTTCTGGTAAATTGTCATGGATGCTGGTTACTTCATCAGAAACATCATCTAGTCACTGGTTGGGTGGGGCTGCAGGTATTGCATCGCTTACAACCTGACCAGGGTTATTTCCCGTCATTAACTGAGTGATCTGATCCAGTTTTTCTGTCAGCACACGGAAATCTTCCTGCATTTGACCCATACGCTGGCGTACATTATATCTCCGCTTTCTATTCGTCCTTGGGGACGAAGCTTGCGCATTATCAGACGCATCAGATTCAGTCTTACCTCTGGTTGTTTCCTGTCTAGGTACATTTTCCCTTGATTTAACCCACTGACTTCTAGGTACCCATTGCTTCCTAGATTGAAATTTACTTCCTGAATTTTCTCTGGCAAACCCTTTTTCCTGATCTGGCTTGGATTTTTCCCTTTGGGGTATGGAGTCACGCAATATTTCCGCATAACTCTTTTTGTGGGACTCAAATTTAATATCGCCCTTTTTAGCGTGAATTTCCGCTATTTCCTCAGGTGAGTTTTTCACTCTTTTCCCCTGAGTTTCTTCACTATATTCAAATACAGTAAATAGGGTCATACTTTCTTTTAGTACCCAATTCAAACCATTTCTCGGGTCATAATCTCTTGCCAAAATGACCTTTATTTTATTTGGCAATGCGTCATAAAATAATTGGATAAATTCAGGGTTTTCAAAATCTGGGTTTCTTTCAGCCAAGCTGTACGCATTTTTAAAGACTGAAAGAAATTCACGGGGCTTTGATTAGGTCTGCATTTTAGAGTTAAAATTGCTCTTTCGCAGCTAGACTGGTACGGTGAGGCCGAAATTCAGATTTGACCTCAGAAACTACTTTACTCCATTTCCTTATACCAGATTCTTTCAAAGACTGGAAAAAATACCTATGTTTGCTTTCAAAGACCCATGGAATCAACTCAATTTTCTGAGCATCTGAATTTATTCCCATTATTCCCACAGCTTCTTCAAACATCGATAAATGATTTATTATTTGTGATGATGCCTTAACATCAAAAATACCTACTGAGGTTTTGAGGAAATTAATAATTTTCGTTAAATCATTCACTTTATGATATTTCTTAATAGGCTGTGGCTGGCTAGAGTGATGTGACTTGAAATACTCCTGTGTAAGAAGTTTTACTCTTTTTTCATCATGAGATTTAGTTTCACTTTCACATTCGCTCTGCTCATTCTGGCTTTTCAGATAAACAGAGCCAGGGCCGGCCCAAGACATTGTGCTGCCTGGAGCGAAGGCTGAAATGCTGCCCCCCCCACCACCACGCAACCCCAATATACGCCCACGTGACACGTCCACCCCTCAGCAGTCATTTTATTTCACACCCCTCAGCAGTCATTTTATTTCACACCCCTCAGCAGTCATTTTATTTCACACACCCCTCAGCAGTCATTTTATTTCACCCCCCAGTCATTTTATTTCACCCCCAGTCATTTTATTTCACACACCCCTCAGCAGTCATTTTATTTCACCCCCCAGTCATTTTATTTCACACACCCCTCAGCAGTCATTTTATTTCACACACCCCTCAGCAGTCATTTTATTTCACACACCCCTCAGCAGTCATTTTATTTCACACACCCCTCAGCAGTCATTTTATTTCACACCCCTCAGCAGTCATTTTATTTCACACACCCCTCAGCAGTAATTTTATTTCACCCCCAGTCATTTTATTTCACCCCCCAGTCATTTTATTTCACCCCCCAGTCATTTTATTTCACACACCCCTCAGCAGTCATTTTATTTCACACCCCTCAGCAGTCATTTATCACACACCTCAGTCAGTCATTTTATTTCACACACCCCTCAGCAGTCATTTTATTTCACCCCCAGTCATTTTATTTCACCCCCAGTCATTTTATTTCACACACCCCTCAGCAGTCATTTTATTTCACCCCCAGTCATTTTATTTCACACACCCCTCAGCAGTCATTTTATTTCACCCCCCAGCAGTCATTTTATTTCACACACCCCTCAGCAGTTATTTTATTTCACCCCCAGTCATTTTATTTCACCCCCAGTCATTTTATTTCACCCCCCAGTCATTTTATTCACACACCCCTCAGCAGTCATTTTATTCACACACCCCTCAGCAGTCATTTTATTTCACAACCCCCAGCAGTCATTTTATTTCACACACCTCAGTCAGTCATTTTATTTCACACACCCCTCAGCAGTCATTTTATTTCACCCCCCAGTCATTTTATTTCACCCCCCAGTCATTTTATTTCACCCCAGTCATTTTATTTCACACACCCCTCAGCAGTCATTTTATTTCACCCCCCAGTCATTTTATTTCACACACCCCTCAGCAGTCATTTTATTTCACACCCCTCAGCAGTCATTTTATTTCACACACCCCTCAGCAGTCATTTTATTTCACACACCCCTCAGCAGTCATTTTATTTCACCCCCCAGTCATTTTATTTCACACACCCCCTCCCTGCATTTCACTCCCTCCCCCTCACTCACCAGTCATTTCAATTCACCTTCGGTGAACCTAGGAGCTGGGACCTGAGATCCACCGCAGCTGCACGTGCATCATGCTGCTGGAGCTTTAGGAGGAAATGATGTGAATGATCACTTCCTCCCAGCGTCAGAGAGAGTACACGTGACAGCCCACTCGGGAGGAAGCATGGTCTGCGCCTGTCTCCCCCATCGAGTCCCCCAATACAGCACCCAGTCACTCTATATTTGGTCTGTGGTCCCTCATACCAGCCCCCGCAACTGCCCTCCTTCAGCCCGGGGTGTGTGTGCTATTCAGCATCGGCTGGTAAAACGAGCGAGGCCCACCAGCGCAGACCCATCTCTATGGTAACCCAGCGCTTCCCTTCATCAGTTACAGGGTGACTTTTCTCATGGAGGGTGGCATTTTTTGCCGCCTCACATAAACTGCCGCCCTAGGCCCAGACCTTGTCGGCCTAGGCCAAGATACATCAGTGATAGTGCCCTTACAGGAATCTGAATGTGCAGAACTCCCTTTTTTCTATTAAAGGTCATTGAAAGGCTTTCAATGACCTTTAATAGAAAAAAGGGAGTTCTGCACATTCAGATTCCTGTTCTCCCACATGACTGCAGCATAAAACATGGCGGAGCGAATGCTACAAGCAGATAACTGTGCACTGGACCCTGTAACTCAGTGTGCTGCGCTGGCTGTCAGTCAGGGCACTGCCCACCCCACCCCAGTACTTGGAGACCTGCTGTCTGTCCAGTCCCCCTCCCCACCCCCTCACCCCACTTACGTTTGCACTGCAGTGACAGTCAATGGGCAGTCTGGTCCTCCTCCTCTCCGACTCCTTTCAACAGCAGGCAGCTCACACACTGTGTCCTCACTCCTCAGTGCCTCACACAGACAGGCTCAGCAGTCACCTCCTCGCTCGCGCTCGTCTCGTCCTCACCAGCCACGTCCTGTCTCCTGTCCTCACGCCTCACCACAACAGCGTGTGTGCGTGCGCTGCCCGCCCTGGGAGGAGGAAGTGTGACGTCGTCGTTTCTTCCTCGGCTGCGCCGCCACCCGCACACCAATGGATGCAGGCTACGCAGCATGCCTAGCATGTGGGTGGGCGTGGCCAGCGGCGGCACCAGTGCGCAGCATAGCAACACGCCGGCCGCCTCCCTGCGACTCACACACCACATAACCTGCTGCTGCCGCCGCCGCACTTTCGGAAAAATAGTGCGTGCAGACAAATTTGGGGAAATAACGCAAATAGAAGATGGCGGGCGGGCGCAAAATTTCCCGCCTTTTCAAATCCGCCGCCTGGAGCAAGCGCTCCGCGCTGCTCCATCGTAGGGCCGGCCCTGAACAGAGCCGTCAGAATTCAGTGATGTATGGCTTAAAGCTTTCAAAGGGAACTTCTCTAACGAAGAATCTTTAACCCTTCGAACATCAGTTTCAACCTGACATAACTCATCAGCGAATTTCTCATATTCGCTTTTCATTCTCGCCAATTGTTTGTTTAGCCCCTTATTTAATTTGGATAATTGAGCAATCTCATCTTGCATTTGATCTTTTTCTTTTGCACACACCTTCAATTCCATTATTATTCGTTCTGACTCATCTTTTAATTTATTTACGGTTTCATGCAAGTCACAATTTTTATTTTCTAATCTGTCTCTGGTTTCTTTGTCATCATTCAATCTCTTGTTCATTTCTGCGATCAAGTATATGCATTCAGGCACAATTTTTAAAGCAAACATTTCTTTGTCCTTTTTATTTGTGGCTGCACTTATCTTTCGCAAACACTCAAGAAAATTTGATTGATCTGACCAGATTGAATCAACATAATTCGATATATTTGATTTCAATTCTTTTATCCATTCAAGTAAATCGTCTGTGACGTGTAACTTGTCCTTTAGATAAGACATAACATCTATCAATATTATTTGATTAGTATGTATCTCTACATCTTCCTGAGTCTCAGATTCTGACTCTGACATTTTTACACTGTTTAGTAGATAACCGTAAAAACCACAAGTCAAAATACAACAAGGAATCAAAATATATATATATATATATATTATCTCTGTCTAATCAGACAATACTGACAATTATATTCCAAACAACTACAATCTCGGAACAGTGCCTCCAATTTGTCGGATATAATCTCTGCACGTGAATACAACACGTTTGTATATATTGGATTTATCAGCCAAGCCTCCAATATGTCTATATTGGACTTACTGGACCTACCTCGGCAGTCGCCTCCAATATATCAGGGATTATTATTTCGTAAGAAACTTATACGAGACACAAATATCAATCGTCTATATCTCTTAGAAATTATCCTGAATTCTTTTAATTGTCTGTGTTTTGCTTTAAAAAATACAATAATCAATAATCGAATAAAAATATATATATATTTATTACGTATACAAAAGAATTTCAAATCTCATTTCATAAGCAAAAATTTATAAACCACAATCCAACAGCATATAAAAACTAGCTTCACAATATATGTATCTCCGGTTAGTAACTGCATATATGATTAATATCATTTACCTTATCAGTTAGTAACTAATACACAAATGGTTAATAAACATTTCTGCTTAATACAACATGCATTTCCCAGCAAACAATGTTTAACCAGCCAGCTCTTATAGATATATATATATCTCTGCTACATGGATCAACAAAAGATGAGCTAATTTAATAATAAGTAATAAAAACTTATTTAGTGAATCCTCCCCTAATCTCGAGAATTAAACTTCTAATCTTCTGCTTTTTATTTTGTAGTTATATAATTCCTTGCTTATTAATTTTAATCACAGTAATTTCCAAATTCAATATATATATTGGTATCAATCTTGCAACATTTCTTTAGGAATAAATCCTTATATCCACTTCTTCATATTTCTATCTGCAGAATAGAATTACTTAGAATTTGGATTTTAACCGTACCCGAGAAGTCTCAGTCTACGTTGCAAAAATCTCTACAAATATATTTTTACATTAATTCCTTATTTCATACATTACCTGTCCAATTTGGATGTTGATGAGTCTGCCTTGGAATTTTCTATGTGATGCTTTGTTTTGGAATATGTGAAAATTATCGATATTAGATAATCAATGCATGTGAGTTAGAGATTTGGTGAGAATATTGATTGCCTCATGTCTTGGGATCTGAGTGCATCGTGGTGTGAGTCTGATGTGAGTCCCTGTCTGTTGGAATCTCTGACTCTTCAGAGTGTCATATGTACGGGACGTCCGAATACATTGCGGTGTGAGTCTGTCTGCTCACATCTCTGACTGACTTACAAAAAAAACTTTGCCGCCTATTATAGCCAATTTGACGTCATGGTTAATTATTTTTACTATCCTCTAGAGGGCAGTATTGCACTTCTTATATTAATTCCACCATTTATTTTATTTCTTTTTAATATCTTATCTTGGGTCAAAAGGTCAGACTAACTTAACAAAGAACCTTGTCTTCTAACTAGACACAGTGTCTGTCATCTGATTTATATTCTCACTCTCACTCCCTTTTGGTTGCTTAGATCAGCTAAATTCTTTCCTGGTTAACTCACAGAATCTATTCTTTAGTAATTTTTATTATTTACCAATTATATACTTTCTACAATATTTTGGAGTATATATTTCATACTGTAATTATAATAAAATATACCTTGATTATAAACATATATTTTGTGAATATAATTCTATGTTACAGAATATTTAACTCTTATTCCTATACCCAAAAAACAAAATCTCTTTTGTTTTAGAACTTCAGACAAACCAATAAATTTACTTATAACATGTCTTAGCATTATCTCACATTCATTCTAGGTTCCTTCATGTCTGGGACTTCTTAACCCAGGAATGAACTTTGTAAAAAAAAATCTTGTTCATTTCTAAACCTAGAGAATATTTTGAAAGAAAAACTGTCTTTAAAACAAAATGGCTACAGGCATCCATTTTAAATCTCTAATATACCCGACAAGGGATGTGTGGCAGGTGGTCATATGTCGCCTCAAGCACGTGGTACTCAAGCGTCCGGTGTCTTTCCCACACTTCAGCCTCATCTGACATAGATTACAAATAGCAACGGTGCGGTCTGCTGCACATTTCTTAAAGAACTCCCAGACAGCAGAGTTCCTGCGTGTGTGCTTTGAGACAACAGCGTTCTGCACCTGAGCAGCTCTGACATCTGATGCCTTAGACTGGCTAGTGCTACGGTTGGTCATAGAGGATGTTGTGCCTTGTGTTTGCTGTGCCTCCTCCCCCTCCTCCTCACTTGATTCCTCTGTTCGATCAAGGACCCAGGTGGAGTCAGTGACCTCATCATCATTGTCATCATAATCACCCCTTATCTCCTCGTCACTGGAGCCAACTTGGCAGCATGCTTCAGCTGCTGGGGCAACATGAGTCCCAGTTATTTGTGTGTCATCACTGGCACCCCCTTCCTCTAGGTTGATTATACTCCCTTCCTCAACCTCAGAGATTGAATCAGAGCACTGTACTTGCTGCGCATCCTCAAGCAGCATGTCACTCTCATTGTAGTCAAACAATTCAGCTGACTCCTTCGTGTGTGATAGCGAGGCTACGGCAGGAGTAGCTGTGGAAATGGAGGCTGCATTAGATGCTTTGGCAGCTGAGGTGGACTGTAAAGCACTAGAAGCCTGGCTGGCAGAGGACTCGGAGGATGAGGATGGCCTGGTTAGCCAATCCACCAAGTCCTCTGTATGTTGCTGCTGCTTAAGACGGCCAGCACCAGTTAGAAAGGACAAGCGTGCCCCTGCAGAGGATGCACCACATCCACCACGACCAGAGGCACAGCCTCCAGATACAGGGGCTGCTTGCCCTCTTATCTGTGTCTGGGAGCGTCTGCCTGTCCTTTTTGTTCTTTCAGACATGGTGAGTGATATATAGATTAATATAAACAGAACTCTGATTCAACTCTGGTATAAAGATTTAAAGAACTCTGGTGTAACTCAGTGAGACACACTGATAGCTGGCAGCCAGTGACGAGACACAGATCACCTCAATTCCCAAATGTTTTGTAGAAATTAGCGAGCCCCGAAATACAGCGTGGTACTGGATGTGTGACGAGACACAGATCACCTCAATTCACAAATGTTTTGTAGAAATTAGTGAGCCCCAAAATAATGCGTGGTACTGGTTGTGTGACAAGAGACAGATCACCTCAATTCACAAATGTTTTGTAGAAATTTGTGACCCCCAAAATACTTGCTGGCAGTGACAAGAGACAGATCACCTCAATTCCCAAATGTTTTGTAGAAATTTGTGACCCCCAAAATACTGCGTGGTACTGGCTGTGTGACAAGACACAGATCACCTCAATTCACAAATGTTTTAAAGAAATTAGTGAGCCCCAAAAAGATTTGCTGGCACAGTGACAAGACCCAGAAGATCACCTCAATTCACAAATGTTTTAAAGAAATTTGTAAACCCCAAAAAAACTTGCTGGCACAGTGACAAGAAACACATCACATAAATTCCCTGATATTTGGTAGAAATGAGACCCAAAAAGACTTGCTGGCACAGTGACAAGACCCAGAAGATCACCTCAATTCACAAATGTTTTAAAGAAAGTTGTAAACCCCAAAAAAACTTGCTGGCACAGTGACAAGACACACATCACCTAAATTCCCTGATATTTGGTAGAAATGAGACCCAAAAAGACTTGCTGGCACAGTGACAAGACCCAGAAGATCACCTCAATTCACAAATGTTTTAAAGAAAGTTGTAAACCCCAAAAAAACTTGCTGGCACAGTAACAAGACACACATCACCTAAATTCCCTGATATTTGGTAGAAATGAGACCCCCAGACCCCCCCAGTAGCGTGGCAGACCGGCAGTAACAAGACACAACTATCTCCTTTGAAATCTCCTCTGAAATGCGTGCAGAATCGGCGCGTGGAAACGTTATATAGTGTGCTGCGGGACTTAGCTCTGTGAGCCCATGATTGGGCAAAATTTGCCCAATCAGGACTCTGAGCGGTGATTGGCATAGTGTTGAACCAGTCTTGCACCAGACCTGTGGTCAGGTGCAAGGGTATAGACAATTACGAGCTTCAGGCCAGTGTGAAAATGCATTGTGGTCCATTGTGGTCGAACATGCGGCGAACACCCGGAAATGTTCGGTGTTCGCGATCTCATCGAACAGGCCAAGTTCGGGTCGAACCCCGAACCGTCCGAACCCGAACCGCTCATCCCTAATGGCCTCGCATGAGCTCCTTTGTTTCCTCAGAACATGGTATCCCTCTAATTCTCGTGCTGCCAATCACTCCCTCTCACACAAATCCCATTCCCACCGTCTCTTCCTCACTCTCCTGCTGTTACTTTATGCAGGTGACATATCTCCTAACCCTGGCCCCACAACACATCCAATACTTCCCTCTCATCCTATCGCCATCGCACATAAATCAACTCCCTGCAAGCCCAGCAACCTCATTCCCATAAACCTGCAGCACCTGTCCTGTTTCTACTGCGCCCTCTGGAACGCTCGCTCTGTGTGCAACAAACTCACAGCCATCCGTGACCTTTTCCTTTCAAACTCCTTCAACCTCCTAGCTTTAACTGAAACCTGGCTAACTCCTTCTGACACGGCCTCTGTTGCTGCTCTCTCACATGGTGGTCTACACCTGAGCCATACCCCAAGACCGGGTGAGAGGAATGGTGGCGGGCAGGGCCGGCGCTAACGTAAGGCGGCACAGGCGGCCGCCTTACTGTCTGGCGTCCTGCCAGTGTGAGGGGCGCCGGCCCGGGGTGTAATCAGATGATGACCGACCCCCGAGATTTGGCCCGGGGGTTGAGGGACCCAGATGCCGGGCAGCGCGAGAGCGCCTGCCCGGTCTTGAACAGTCCGTCCTGTGAAGTGGATGCGGCTGTGTGCGTGCGCAGCCGGTCACGTGGTCCGGCTAATCAGGTGGTACTGAGTCTCAGTACCACCTGACTGGCCGGACCGCGTGACCGCTGCGCACGCACACAGCCGCATCCACTTCACAGGACGGACTGTTCAAGATCGGGCAGGCGCTGCCGGCATCTGGGTCCCTCAACCCCCTGCCGGAGCTGGGGCAACAATCCAGGTGAGAGCTGGGGGCAAATCCATGACCTGGGGGCAAATACATGAGCTGGGCAAATACATGGCTGGGCAAATCCATGACCTGGGGGCAAATCCATGAGCTGGGGGCAAATCCATGGCTGGGAAATCCATGACCTGGGGCAAATACATGAGTGGGCAAATACATGAGCTGGGCAAATCCATGACCTGGGGGCAAATCCATGAGCTGGGCAAATCCATGACCTGGGGGCAAATCCATGAGCTGGGCAAATCCATGACCTGGGGGCAAATCCATGAGCTGGGGGCAAATCCATGACCTGGGGGCAAATCCATGAGCTGGGGGCAAATCCATGTGCTGCAAATCCATGACCTGGGGCAAATACATGAGCTGGCAAATCATGTGCTGGGCAAATCCATGACCTGGGGGCAAATACATGAGCTGGGCAAATCCATGACCTGGGGGCAAATCCATGTGCTGGGCAAATCCATGACCTGGGGGCAAATCCATGAGCTGGGCAAATCCATGACCTGGGGGCAAATCCATGACCTGGGGGCAAATCCATGAGCTGGGGGCAAATCCATGTGCTGGGCAAATCCATGACCTGGGGGCAAATACATGAGCTGGGCAAATCCATGTGCTGGGCAAATCCATGACCTGGGGGCAAATACATGAGCTGGGCAAATCCATGACCTGGGGGCAAATCCATGTGCTGGGCAAATCCATGACCTGGGGGCAAATCCATGAGCTGGGCAAATCCATGACCTGGGGGCAAATCCATGAGCTGGGCAAATCCATGAGCTGGGGGCAAATCCATGACCTGGGGCAAATACATGAGCTGGGCAAATCCTTGAGCTGGGGGCAAATTCATGTGTGAGCTGGGGGCTCTCTGCTCCTCTAGATTGTAAAATCCGGGGTGCCCTCTGCTCCTCTAGATTGTAAAATCCGGGGTGCCCTCTGCTCCTCTAGATTGTAAGCTCCTGGGTGTCCTCTGCTCCTCTAGATTGTAAGCTCCTGGGTGCCCTCTGCTCCTCTAGATTGTAAGCTCCTGGGTGCCCTCTGCTCCTCTAGATTGTAAACTCCTGTGAGCCGGGCCCTCTGCTCCTCTAGATTGTAAGCTCCTGTGAGCCGGGCCCTCTGTAAATTCTCGTGAGTCGGGCTCTCTGCTAAAACACCTTATTTTCTGTAAGTGCCCCTCCCGAGACTAGTCTCTGGATCCGCCCCTGCCTGGGATTGGAAGGGGGCAATGAGAGGAGGGGACAACAAGCACCACGTGGTTCCTGCCTGGCCTTGCTTCCCGAATCCAATCACAGGCGAGCGCGGAAAGGTGCGTGTGGCACGTGTGCATCACATGCCTGGCCAGCATATCCAATCCAGTGAGAGCTGGGGGCAAATCCATGACCTGGGGGCAAATACATGAGCTGGGCAAATACATGAGCTGGGCAAATCCATGACCTGGGGGCAGAACATGAGCTGGGGCAAATCCATGTGCTGGGCAAATCCATGACTGGGGGCAAATACATGAGCTGGGCAAATACATGAGCTGGGCAAATCCATGACCTGGGGGCAAATCCATGAGCTGGGCAAATCCATGACCTGGGGGCAAATCCATGAGCTGGGCAAATCCATGACCTGGGGGCAAATCCATGAGCTGGGGGCAAATCCATGACCTGGGGCAAATCCATGAGCTGGGGGCAAATCCATGTGCTGGGCAAATCCATGACCTGGGGGCAAATACATGAGCTGGGCAAATCCATGTGCTGGGCAAATCCATGACCTGGGGCAAATACATGAGCTGGGCAAATCCATGACCTGGGGGCAAATCCATGTGCTGGGCAAATCCATGACCTGGGGCGCAAATCCATGAGCTGGGCAAATCCATGACCTGGGGGCAAATCCATGAGCTGGGCAAATCCATGACCTGGGGGCAAATCCATGAGCTGGGGGCAAATCCATGTGCTGGGCAAATCCATGACCTGGGGGCAAATACATGAGCTGGGCAAATCCATGTGCTGGGCAAATCCATGACCTGGGGGCAAATACATGAGCTGGGCAAATCCATGACCTGGGGGCAAATCCATGTGCTGGGCAAATCCATGACCTGGGGCAAATCCATGAGCTGGGCAAATCCATGACCTGGGGGCAAATCCATGAGCTGGGCAAATCCATGAGCTGGGGCAAATCCATGACCTGGGGCAAATACATGAGCTGGGCAAATCCTTGAGCTGGGGGCAAATTCATGTGTGAGCTGGGGGCTCTCTGCTCCTCTAGATTGTAAAATCGGGGTGCCCTCTGCTCCTCTAGATTGTAAAATCCGGGGTGCCCTCTGCTCCTCTAGATTGTAAGCTCCTGGGTGTCCTCTGCTCCTCTATTTGTAAGCTCCTGGGTGCCCTCTGCTCCTCTAGATTGTAAGCTCCTGGGTGCCCTCTGCTCCTCTAGATTGTAAACTCCTGTGAGCCGGGCCCTCTGCTCCTCTAGATTGTAAGCTCCTGTGAGCCGGGCCCTCTGTAAATTCTCGTGAGTCGGGCTCTCTGCTAAAACACCTTATTTTCTGTAAGTGCCCCTCCCGAGACTAGTCTCTGGATCCGCCCCTGCCTGGGATTGGAAGGGGGCAATGAGAGGGAGGGGACAACAAGCACCACGTGGTTCCCTGCCTGGCCTTGCTTCCCGAATCCAATCACAGGCGAGCGGGAAAGGTGCGTGTGCACGTGTGCATCACATGCCTGGCCAGCGCCAGCGGCCGCTCGCACCAGTCGCCTCGAGACGTGACGTCACGTGTCACACGAGGGGGACGCAGAGAGCGACGGTGGCGGTGCCTAGCGTAAGCTAAGCCTAAAAAATTGTTGCTACTAAAAAACCTACTACCTGGTCTGGTCCCTGATTGTCCCTGGTGGTCTGGTCTCTCGTCTCACTCCCTCCCTGACTGCCTGAGAGTGTGGACTGAGTAGAACTAGAACGCCAGCGGGCGACGGGGGGCCTGCAGTGCCAAGGTGAGGCAGCAGAAGTCAGCAGGCAGCAGTGAGCAGTGCTGTGCACACTGTCACAGTCAATCAGACACAGTCAGCTGAGCAGAGAGGTAAGAGACTCGCTGGGGGAAAATTTATACCATAAATAATACCCATATGAGCAGCTGGGGGCCGCAAATATACCCATACATGAGCTGGGGGCCGCAAATATATACCCATACATGAGCAGGGGGCCGCAAATATACCCATATGAGCAGCTGGGGGCCGCAAATATATACCCATACATGAGCTGGGGGCCGCAAATATATACCCATACATGAGCAGGGGGCCGCAAATATACCCATATGAGCAGCTGGGGGCCGCAAATATATACCCATACATGAGCTGGGGGCCGCAAATATATACCCATACATGAGCAGGGGGCCGCAAATATACCCATATGAGCAGCTGGGGGCCGCAAATATATACCCATACATGAGCTGGGGGCCGCAAATATATACCCAAATATGTTGTTCCTACAGTCTGACAAATGTAACTACTGCCTTTCCAGAAGAAAGACAGTGTTTATATAAGTCCATAAAGACAGCACTGGTGGCTGTCCCCCCAATCAGTGACTCACAACGCTGCTAAAGGTTGTCCTTCAAGACCAACTTTAAGCATCCTTTAATCTCTGCGTGACGACACCGAACACTCACGATAGAGATTATTATGCATCTCTATCCTGATTGGCTTGACATGACGGGGGGGGGGGGCACCAAAACAGACCTTCGCCTGACTAGGCAAAAAAGCTTGCACCGGCCCTGGTGGCGGGGTCGGAATCCTGCTCTCTCCCACCTGCACCTACCAGCATCTCCCTCCACCCCCATCCCTCTCCTTCTCCTCCTTCGAGACACACTGCATCCGCCTATTCTCTCCCCTGGCTCTCAGGGTGGCAGTCATCTACCGCCCACCGAGACCAACGTTCCAGTTCTTTGACCACTTTGCTACCTGGCTTTCCTACTTCCTGTCTTCTAATCTTCCATGCCTAGTTCTCGGAGACTTCAACATTCCCATTGATGATCCGTCTGCCCCTGCTGCCTCCACACTTCTTTCACTAACGTCCTCCCTTGGGCTCACTCAATCCTCCCTACCCACCACGATGGTCACCCTATTGACCTTGTCTTTTCCATCCTCTGCTCCATCTCGGAGTTCACCTGTCGCCCTTTCCCCATCTCCGACCATCACCTTCTCTCTTTCAACCCATCCGGACTTCCTAAACACCCTGGGAATGTTGAAGTCTCCGAGAACTAGGCATGGAAGATTAGAAGACAGGAAGTGGGAAAGCCAGGTAGCAAAGTGGTCAAAGAACTGGAAGGTTGGTCTTGGTGATATTGCAGAAGGTATTGGAAAAGTATGTCTTTTTGCTGATGACACAAAGATTTGCAACAGGGTTGACGTTCCTGGAGGGATCAGCCAAATGACAAATGATTTAGGTAAACTAAAAAAATGGTCGGAGCTGTGGCAATTGAGTTTTAACGTGGATAAGTGCAAGATAATGCACCTGGGACGTAAAAACCCAAGGGCTGAATATAGAATATTTGATACAGTCCTAACCTCAACATCTAAGGAAAGGGATTTAGGGGTTATTATTTCAGAGGATCTAAAGGTAAGTAGTCAATGTAATAGAGCAGCAGGAAATGCTAGCATAATGCTTGGTTGTGTAGGGAGAGGTATTAGCAGTAGGAAAAGGGAAGTGCTCATGCCACTGTACAGAGCACTGGTGAGACCTCACTTGGAGTACTGTGTGCAGTACTGGAGACCGTATCTCCAGAAGGATATATACATCTTAGAGTTCAGAGAAGGGCTACTAAAATGGTGTACGGCTTGAAGGAGAAAAGTTACCAGGAAAGGCTTAATGATCTTAACATGTACAGCTTGGAAAAAAGACGAGACAGAGGAGATATGATAGAAACATTTAAATACGTAAAGGGAATCCACAAGGTAGAGGAAGGGAGTATATTTAAAGGGAAACAAAGTAGCAAAACAAGAGGACATAGTCTTAGATTAGAGGGGCAAAGGTTTAAAAGTAACATCAGAAAGCATTATTTTACTGAGAGGGTGGTGGATACATGGAACAGTCTTCCAGTTGAAGTGGTAGAGGCTAAAACAGTAATTGAATTTAAGCAGGCATGGGATAGGCATAAGGCTATCCTAAACAAAAGATAAATCCAGGTAAAGTATCCATGTAATTGGGCAGACTAGATGGGCCGAAAGGTTCTTATCTGCCGAAATTTTTTCTATGTTTCTATGCTCCCCCACCCCGCACACACACTCGCAGAAATCTACATGCCATGGATCCCCATCAATTCTCCAATCTACTTCACCACCTCCCTCACACCTCATCCTTCACCTGCCCTGATGCTGCCACTAACCACTACAACACCACACTTATCTCTGCTCTAGACACGCTTGCTCCTCATCTCTGTAAGGCCCCACGCCACCAGCTTCAGCCCTGGCACACTCTCCAGACACGCTACCTGCAAAGATGCTCCCGCACTGCAGAGCGTGCCTGGAGGAAATCCCGCTCTGAAGCTGATTTTGTTCACTTCAAGTTTATTTTCCGGTCATACACCTCTGCCCTCCACTTGGCCAAACAATCCTTCTTCTTATCTCTTATATCTGCTCTGTCCTCCAACCCTAAACGACTGGTCCACCTTCAACACCCTCCTCTACCCACCCGCAACTCCCCCTCAGCTGCCTTCAGCACTCAGGACCTGGCAGATTTCTTCCTCAATAAAACTCTTGACTATCAGAAGCAACATCCCAACACAAGATAGTAATCTGCCACCTCCACTCCCAGAAGCCCCCTCTGCTACCCTCTGCCGCTTCCTCCCAGCCACTGAGGAGGAAGTCAATTCCTTATAGTCCTCCTCACAACTCACCACGTGCCCGCTCGACCCCATTCCCTCACATCTAATTCCTCCCCACTCCTCCTCCCTCACCCCTGCTCTCACACACATCTTCAACCTATCTCTCTCCACCGGCTCCTTCCCATCCGCCTTCAAACACGCGCTAGTTACCCCTTTACTAAAGAAACCATCCCTCGATCCCAACTCCCCATCCAACTACCGCCCTGTATCCCTGCTTCCCTTCACATCTAATCTCTAGAAAAATTAGATTTCAACCGCCTCTCCCTCTTCCTGTCCTCCAATTCCCTACTTGACCCATTGCAATCTGGCTTCCGTCCCCTACACTCAACTGAAACTGCCCTCACCAAAGTCACCAACGACCTCCTAACTGTTAAAAAACATGGCCACTATTCTATTCTCATCCTGCTTGACCTCTCAGCTGCTTTTGACACTGTTGACCACCCCCTCCTTCTACAGACCCTCAGCTCTCTTGGTCTCTGTGACACTGCACTCGCTTGGGTTGACTCCTATCTATCCAACAGCCAGGTCCTTCTCTGTGTCCTTTGCTGGTAACTCCTCCTCTTCATTGCCTCTATCTGTTGGTGTACCTCAAGGTCTTCTGCTCTTTTCCATCTACACCTCCTCCCTGGGCAAAATCATTAATAGCTTTGGATTTAATTACCACCTCTATGCTGATCTACCTCTCTACCCCTGATCTCTCTCCTCCTGTCCTTTCCAAAGTCAGTGACTGTTTATCTGGCATCTCCTCCTGGATGGCCTCCCACCACCTAAAGATTAACATGTCTAAGACTGAGCTCCTACTAATTCCTCCCTCTAATGCCTCCCCACCTCCTGACTTCTCTATCACGGTGGCGGGTATCACTATCTTACCATCTAACCAGGTTCGCTGTCTCGGAGTTACACTTGACTCTGCTCTTTTCTTCATCCCCCACATCCAGTCTCTTTCCTTCTCCTGCCGATACCAACTACGTACTTTTTCCAGAATTCGGCCATTTCTTACTGCTGCCACCACAAAACAACTCATCCATGCAATGGTAATCTCCCGACTTGACTATTGTAATAATCTCTTATCTGGCCTCCCTCTCTCTCGCCTCTCCCCCCTACAATCCATCCTGAACGCCTCTGCCAGGCTCATCCACCTCACCCGCCGCTCTGTCTCTGCCGCTCCCCTCTGCGAGTCCCTTCACTGGCTCCCCATCCACTGCAGAATTAAATTCAAAATCCTTACCCTGACCTACAAAGCTCTCACTAACTCAGCTCCCCACTACCTGTCCTCACTAATCACCAAATTACACCCCAGCCCGCTCCCTAAGGTCAAACAGTGACCTGCGCCTAGCTGCTCCCCGCATCACCTCCTCCCATGATAGACTGCAGGACTTCTCACGCGCAGCGCCCATTCCTCTGGAATGCTCTCCCTCGTACTGTCAGACTTTCCCCTAATTTCTCTTCCTTCAAACGCTCCCTTAAAACGTTCCTATTTAGTGAAGCCTACCACCCAACTCACTGATACAACCATCAATCACTCTCACCTTGCAGTCCTCTCCTCCTGTCTCCAACCCCAACCCTTCTAGATTGTGAGTTCCTACGGGAATAGGGCCCTCATCTCCTCCTGTACTGTTTGTCAAATGTTGTTCAATGTATTGTAACCCTGTCTATACTGTGCCTATTGTACAGCGCTGCGGAATATGCTGGCGCTTTATAAATAAAGAATAATAATGAATGGAAGATACTCCTAGGGAGAGCTGGATTAATATAGGGGCTATTGGAGCTGGAGCTCCAGGGCAATGGCTTGAAATAGAACCGAGACGGGTTGCGAGAGGCTCTGTAATACAAATATTAGAGGCCATTCAGTCGTGTATTTGCTGCATACTGCAGCAGTGACAGCTCAGGGCTCCTGTGTCTGACGTTGCTGGCAAGAGCAGTGCAAAATAAATACATAACCTGCCCTGCTTCTTTAAGGTTTATCGGGGCAGTGCATAGTAGAGGCTGAGCTGCAGTACAGTCTTGGTCTGCCAGTGGTTCAGCTTCCTCCTCTGGCAGGCACCAGGGGAGGCAGAATCTTGGTCTGTGAATACAGTGTGTCAGAAATCATGCTGGGGCTGGGATTCATTCATATCTTCTCATGGAGGCAGAGGAAGGGAGATGTGTGTGCACATTTTAAGGATAGTTCTAGAACAAAAACCCTGTCTGAATTTATTTTCATAGACCCATTGGTCAGAGTGTGTGCCCAGATAATTTTATTTGATTCAGTATTTAATAATTTAAACCATTAACCCCTTTCGCTGGCACCAGTCCTCCCTGTGCTCACTAGGGTTCCAGGTGACCCCCAGCTGGGATACATTGTATAGAGTGAACTACGGGGCCCTGTTGCCCAAACTTCACTCTCTCCTTGACACATGGTCCCACTTGCGCCACTCCCTCTTTGGCTGCGTTTACGCTGTGAAGATGACTCTGCTTCCAAAGTTTACTGTACTTCTTCAGGACGCTGTCTATCCCGGTACGACGAGCGGACCTTATGTACCTCCAGACAGCAGTCCACTCCTTTATTTGGGGGGGATCATAGGGGGAGGCTGTCCAAGAGTCTTATGTTTCAGGCCAAGGCGAGGGGGGGGATGGGGGTCGGGGTCCCGCACCTCTTCTCATATTACAAGGTGGCCCAATTCGCAATGCTCGCTTCCATCAATCTCAGCCGCGAGACCCTGATGTGGACTCACCTAGAACAGGCCATGGAGGGCCCCAGGCCGCTCCACACACTTATGTGGATGCCTAGGAGTTCTTCCCGGGTCTGACACGCTAGCCCCGCCCCACGTCTGTGAAACCTCTATCGGGAGGGAGACGGGTTGTCACCGCCGGGCTCGGGTCTGCTTTCCCTCTTTCACAACCCGCAATTTCCGGCGGGCAATCCACTGGGTGCCTTCGGCTGGTGGCTCCGTGCCGGCATCGCTGAGGTGCAGGACCTGCTCCTCCTGGGTAGGCCAGTCACTTTAGCCTATCTTCGAAAGTCCCGGGCACTTCTGCCGTCGGAGGAATTCCGGGCTGCCCAATTACTGCATTTGTGGGGACCCTGGTACGGGAGACACCGCCGCACGGCCTCACCTTTCACGAGTCCACCTGTCGGTTGTCGCGGCGAAGACGTGGCCTGATTTCCCTTCTATATTCCTATGTACTCTGGGTGGTGTACCCGCAGGAGGCCCCTTATAGGGCACGGTGGGAAGAGGACCTGGCGTACTCCCTGGAGGAGGTCTGGCTTGACATTATTGACAGAACGTCCAGGGTCACGATTCTGTCTGCGAGAACTGCTTCAAAGTCATGTTGCGGTGGTATATCCACCCACGCCACCTTGCCAGGATGCGACCTGGGGCCTCCTTGGAATGCTTTTGGGGATGTGGGTAGGACGGAACATATCTACATGCCTGGTGGGACTGCTGCACGGTCCGGCCCATATGGGAGGCAGTATTTCAGGACCTGAGCAGGGCACTTGGAGTCCCCCTTCCCCGGACAGGCTGCTCCCGTTTGCACGCCTTCCCGCGGCAAACGTCCTCTAATCTCCAGGGTGTGCGCTGCGGTGCGTATCTGCCTGGCCAAAACCTGGAAGGGTCCCCTGCCGCCTCGGTCTCTGATTGAGGCCAAGATCTGGCACATGCTCACGATGGAGGGCCTGACGGTAGTTGTCCTGGATTGCATGGGAAACTTTGAGAGGGTGTGGCCACCGTGGCTGGCGGCGTTTACCTCTCCGACCTCTGCTTGTCTCGCCTTTTCTGGGTAGACTCTGCATGCTGAGGGTCAGGGTTGGCCCGACCCGGACGCACCCGCCCCCAGATATTGGAGGGAGACTTGCGGGGTGGCGGCTCACCGGGGGGCGAGTGGTGGGAGGGACGCCTTCAACCCCCCTCCACCTTACAAACTGCCCTCATCCTCCCATCTTGTCTAATTCCTTGATCTTTCTTCCTCTCCCTTCTTTCCCCGTCTCCTTTCCCTCCTTGCCTTCCTCCCTCCCACTCCATCTCTCCCCTTCTCTCTTCCCCCTCCACTCTGGAGCGGATAGTAGCTCCTTCCCTAATGCTATGTTTGACGCCGGGGCCATGGGCCCAGTGAACTCGCGGCGGGTTTTTTTTCTGTGGCTGACGGGACCTGCTGGCCCTCCTACTAGCTCGTTGGATTCTGATTAATTTTCATTCCTATTTAGTCCCCCCCCTATATTCCTCTTTTTTTTTCTCCTTAAGTTCTCCTCCTCCCTGATTACCCCCTTATTATTTGATATTTTATAATATATGGAGATGTATACCGAGACAGTAATGCCCTCGAGGCACCCTTATTTCTTGCCGATTGTGCCCTTCATAAGTTTTTCCTTCCCGCGGTCGTCACACCGCCCCCGAACAGCATGTTTCCCTCGAATAATCATACGCTTACCTGAGCTCTGTTCTTGCCTTAACTTGTAATACATATGTGATATACGCAGACGACACCGTAATCTATGCCAGCAAACCAACTCTCCGGCAGCTGGAAGCCGTGCTGCAAGAACAATTCACAGAGGTAGAAAAGTGGATCAAACACAACAAACTTTTTTTAAATAATGACAAAACTGTAACGATGCTCTTTGGAACAAAACCTAAACTACACAAATTGCAAAATCCCCATCTATGTGTGGGGACAAAATCAAATGGCACTCTGACCACAGTCACTTCTCTCAAATATCTAGGTATGTGGTTGGACCCTAATCTATCCTTTGGCCCCCACATCGAAAAACTCTCATCTAAACTTTACCCCAAACTAGGTGCCCTGTACAGAAACAAATCCTGCCTGAGTCCCATGGTAAGAAAGCAGATTGTACAACAAATGCTTATGCCGGCTATTGATTACGGAGATGTAGTGTATGCAGCCGCCCCACAAACACATCTTCAGAAACTTACTACATTATATAACTCATTCTGCCGCTTTGCATTACAATGTAACTACATGACCCAACATTGTGACATGTTAAAAGAGCTAAACTGGCCATCGCTGGAATCTAGATGCACCCTTCACCTTTCCAGCCTGGTGTTTAAGAGCTTTTCTGGGAAGCTGCCACCCTATCTGAATAGACTGCTTCCCCAACAGCTCCCTCATCCTATAACCTCAGATCCAGGACCAGCACTTTACTTGCAATACCACAATACAAAAAGACAGTGGCTCGGTCCTCATTTTCCTACAGAGCACCACAATTATGGAATAACCTCCCAGACACCATCAAATCTTCTCCCAGTCTTAAGTCACTCAAGAGCTCCTTACCAACATACCTCAATACAGAATGCACCTGTAAACATGTAACATAATGACTATATTTCCTACATATTTATTTTCTGTTAATCTGTATTTTGTGTTGTTTTTTAATATCTTGCATTGTATTACTTTGTATTTCTGTAACTGTAACACTTCAATGTTCTTGAACCCAGGACATACTTGAAAACGAGAGAAATCTCAATGTATCCATCCTGGTAAAATCCTTTATAAATAAATATACCTCCAATAAAAATTTCAAATTTAAAAAAATTAAACCATTAAATGGGCATTGCAGGCACCCTGAGCACCTTTGCTTATTTAGGAGCTGTGTGAAGCTGGAACAAATAAAAAGAGAAACTACACAGCAAGGCCTCCCAGATTTTAAAGCAGGGTCACTCAGATTAGCCCCTCTATCATTCCAGTTAGTCATGCTCGAGCTGTGCTTGCATGTAATTCATAATCTTCTCCGCTGGTGTCGCTGTTCGCACTCCTGGAGGCGCTCTACTCACTCGCCGTCTCGCTGGTCTGACTAGTGACTGCCCGGCCACTCCAGAACTTTCCCTGGCGGAAGTGGGTGAGTGTTGTTATCCCGGTGCTGGTTATTGTGTACCTGTGTGTGTGTGTTCTGTTTGCTGGGTTGACAAGCTTGTGTTGCAGGTATTGCACCGACAGCCCGTGTCGTGTGTGCAGCGCCCAACCTCTCCTTACAGCCTGTGCAGGCAGGTGTGGGGCTTACCTGTCCTTCATGCTCCTGGGATAAACCATCTCTGGCAATCTAAAACTGAACCCCCTGCAGTAGCTTTATACAGCAGATCAGCGTGTCAGTGCCCTGTGAGGAGGGTTATGAATATGTAGTCTGGGTTGGTAACTCTGAATGTGAGCGATGGCTGAAGCTGCTGGGAGTCTGACACCTGTACCTTTACATGTGGCATGTCACTAGTGTAGGCATGAACTGATGATCTGTATGGCTTCTTATGTAAAATGAGCACATTGCTTTATATATTTTACTCTTCTTGCAGGATCTGCTGAGGGGCGACGTGCACCATGACAGAGACAGGAGCATCTCCCTCTATACTGTGAGTTCATGACTCTGAGGTTTATTCACTAAACAGTGCTTTACAGGAGCAGCTTTGAAGCTGGAGATACACTGATGCGACTGTGGCCAAAGCTGGGTTTTTTCTCTCTACCCTCGGTGCTCAACCATGCGGCCCAACACCGGCTGACTGTGCAGAGAAGATGGGACTGTGTACACTGGGGGTATCTCCAGCTTTATTGTGCTGTTGCATCTGCTCTGTCTCCACTTGCTTGATTGAAAAAGGAATAGCCCACTCACATTGCTTATTGTGTATGTTGCAAGTCGGGTTATTCCTCCTTGATTCTTAAAGTGCAACTTCATCGCATTGCTGTCTAGTGATTGGGCATCTGTGTGTTTACTATTAAACCGTAACTGTATTCTCCTCCCCATCAATGTTATGACAACCAAATCAGGAATAACCCTGCGTGACAACAATCTCTTTTGTTCCAGGCTGAAGTTGGTTTCTTATTTGGCTATATAGTTCATAGAAGTAACGTTGTCAAAGGGTTAAATACTGTTGGGCTACTGGTTTCAGCATGAATTTACATAAAGTGGGATGTGATCTATTAAATACAGTGCTTTTAACCTGGGCTAATGGTCAGTTTCGCAAAGAAACAATGTCTACTGTGCCACGGGCACCTATATATATATATATATTTTATTTTTTTTGTATTTTTTTTTTTAATAATATTTTGAATAATTAACTGTTTTTAAAGGGGTTAAATGCCATAGAGCTGAATTCAAGATGGATTTATTTAGATTTTGATTTCCTGTTATATACAGACATTTTTAGGATTGTTTAATGGACAGTTTTGCATGATTGTATTGTTCGTCATGCTTTTGAACAAGTTGCTATTTTTCAAACGTTTGTCATGCTGTGTGCATTTATGTTTGCAGTTTCTTTTGTGTGGTTTTTCTGCGTGCAAGCATGTGTAAGTGCACTTTCTGCCTATGCTTCCATGTATTTTTGTTTTTACTTGTTTGTGTGTGCTTATGTTTGTAAGATCGGTGGCCGCAAACGGCTGATTGGAGTATCCCTGTGTCGTGGCAATCAGGATGGACCGATAACAATCCGGTAGTGAATGGCTCGTGTTCAGACAGGTGGCTCGCCTCTAAAGAATTCAGGGGCTTTGGATTTTACCGCGGCTATTTCCCTGCCTGCTCGCAGAGAAGATGCTGTGGGTGGGTGCGTGCGCGAGCCCCTCTTTGTGTGGAATATGCGCGGCTTTAAGGAGATTGCCAAAAGCTGTGCGTGCAGATTTCACCCTGCACACATCTTTCAATAACCCCCTACAGCTCTGTGCATACCCACATACTGACATGCCACCGACTCGGATTGGATCAGTAAAAAAAAAAAAATCCCTAAAAATTGGTGTGATCAGGACATTTGAGTGTGCCTTTTTTTAATCTTGTATATGCATGTCCAGTGTCTATAGAAGTTTCAGCTCTACACAAATGTAATCGATTGTGAAAATAGCTGTCAGCTAGTCTCAGAATCGGTTAGTTAGTTGGTGTGCGTACAACACATGCTGTTTGTTTAGTATCAGACAAATCTACACATCCTGACCACTTTAGACCTGGCTCAGACAAGCATTTTCGAGAGCGGAAGCAATGTCCGCGAGTGGACGTTCCTTCCACTCTGACGCCCATCTGGCCACCTCGCTGAGCGCAAGTCCTTCCATGCCTCACAGGACTGGCCCACCAAGATGCCAACAAATTTCCCTTTGGGCTGAGGCCTTTTGGCAAGTAAGGGCACTCTGACACGTCAGTGAGGGAGCAATTCATATGGTCTGCTCCAGGTATAAGTGCAGACTAAACACTGTAACCAGAGAACCCTTTTTATGACCTTGCTGGAACACCAGGTGTTTAGCCTATGTAAAATAAGCAGAAGAGGAGGGAAATGATCCATTAGTTTACTGAAATGGGCGTCCGGGGGAAGGGAGGCCCTGATCAGTGGTCCAGCAAGGGGCCCCAATATTTCTGATGGAAGCCCATATACTGTGCCAAAGTAACAGTTGGGTCAGGCTAAAGAACATTGTATTTAATAGAGGGAACCTCGCGCTGTATGAATCAATGTTGAAATCAGTGGCCCGACATCACTTAACCCTTTGAAAACATCAGTTACTTATATGAACTGTTCAACCGAATAAGAAACCAAATTCAGCTTTGTCTCTTTCTTTTGCTTTCACTTGTTCTTTTTTCAGGTGTAAATATTTGATTTAGATACTGGCTGTGACCCTCTATAGAAGTATCTCAAACATTTAATGGTATTGTAGCAGGCTTTTTATTATTTTTCTGTTTAGAGTCTACATTTGAGTATCTGTTTATGTTGCTTCAAGCACACTTATATACAATTATAATGGAAACTAACCTTTATGTCTAAGTTGTGACTGTGGGTACTGACTTGTTAATACACAGTCCCTGCCATGAGTGTCTGTTAAATGTCGAAAGCGATGGTTGTTTTCTCTCCATGTATAAACATGTAAGCATAAATAAACTGTAAATATTTGTTTATTATTTTTTTTTTAATAAAGCTGAAGGGTGGGGAAGCAAATTTTTATCTAGCCCTTTTTACAAAAATTAGGCAGTTTCAATGCATATATAGGGGAGCTTTTTATTTTTTAATTTCTTGAATTGTCCAGAATCAGACCCACCTCATGAGCAATGATATAAACATGTTTTTCTTCTTGTTTGCAACAGTAGGTGATAATACACCAGCAATCGCAAATGTATTTAAATAAACCCAAAATGTTTGTTTACAAACAACAAGTTTTACATTTTCATTTAAAGGAACTCTATAATAAAAATATAACACCCTTTTTTGAGGCCCTTTAAGTGCACCAATTGCACGCAATATAACTTTAGCTTTGAATGTTCTCCTAAATCTGGGCTCTATTTAAAAGTTGCTGTAAGGTTAAGGCTAGTGTCGGACGAACGCAGTTATCACGTCCGTGTTGCCGCACAGTTTAACGTCCGTCGTAGCCTAGAATCATAAGCAGTAGAGACCCACACTCGAAGTATGTGCGCACGCACAACGCACGTGGCAAACGTATGCAAGGTAGGCAAGAACGTAAAACCGCTAGACAGACGCGCAGAGTGCGCCATGTCTGCGTAGCGTTCTGTGTGAGTGATGAGATGTCAGGCGCAGCGCATTTGCAACGTCCAGCACCTTGACGCACAAAAGGGCTTTTCATATCCTTTTCAAATTGTTATAATTTTTCATATTAATTTTGTTTCCCATAATATCCTTTTCTTTTTTTTTTTCTTCCGTCAGTACGTCCGTCCGTTGTGCACGCACGCAGAGTGCGCTCGTTCGTCTGACATTAGCCTTACCTACCAGAGCTGTTGTAAACTTAACTCCATAGGGCTATATTACAATCCCCACTTTAAAACGGGGGCGGTAGGGAGGAAAAACTGCACCAGCAGTTTTCCCCCTACTGCCCCTGTTTTAACGGGGGATTACAATGCAGGCGCAAAATATGCTGCCTGCATTGTTAGCGGGCGCTACGGCCCTGCGATGCTCGATGAAGTCCATAGTACTCCATTGAGCCAGACGCCGGCGGTCACATGACCTGCCAGATCTCGCTTCGCGAGATCCGGCCGGTCGGCGTAGTGGTACGCAGGGAGAGACTGGGGGGACTTTTTCCTCCAGTCTTTCCCTGCTCCCGCCGGACAGGGAAGCGGAATCCGTTAACACCAAGTCCTGGCTCTGGTTAACTTTCCGCTAACCACAGCCAGATGTTAGTCAGTGTTAGGACTTTGTAATCCTAATGCTGATTAACACTTTGCGCTCCCTTTACTTAACATGAGGAGCGCAAAGTACAGTAACCTTGCGTTGAAAAGCGCAAGGTACCAAACGGTAACGGGTTACTTAACCCGTTTGCGTTTGGATTGTAATATGCGGTAGACACCGCAGCTAACGTTGGTGCTCACGCAGGTGAGCGCTAACGTTAGCAACAAGAATGTAATGTAGCCCATAGACTTAAATGGCTCTGATAAGTTTTCAACAGCTCCGGTTAAGTTAACACCAATCTTGGAATAGGGCCCTCTGTCAACACATTCCGCTAGCCAAACTGCCGACGTTTTTTTTCTCTCTCTAAAAACCTTTTTGTATTGAAATGTTACTGAGCTTCCGGTTTGCTGTTACTGCATGCCAGTGTTCCATTCCATCATCTAATCCAGCCTGTGGTAGCTTGAGACCTATGTCACTTCTGGTACAGAAGACCATGTGGATCTGTGACGTCTGACATGCCAAGGTTAATCCTCACTAAATTGGTATCTCCCAAGTATGTTATGCTCACTTTCTGCAAATAAAAATACATGAAATACTACTTTTGAGAACAAGCTCATCTGTGGCTTAAAACATAACACATCCCAACTGGTGGAGTCATTTGTGCTTTGGAAGGAGCTGGAAAGCTTGGTCGCCTGCAACTTGATCATGAGTTCAAACATAATTTTTTTCCTCCATACTCTTAACCTCCCTGGCTGTCTATTTATTCAGCAAATTCTTTGCTGAAAGCGGTCAGTTTTTTTTTTTTTTGCCCCCCCCCCCAGCGGCATCCCGAGTGTGGCTTGGGGTTAAATTCCTATGTTGGAAGCGGTAACCCCGAGCAACACTTGGGATGCCGCTGGATACATCACCTCTCCCTGCGCTCCCTCGATGTCCCCACCTGTCTCCTCTGGCGACAAAGACCTAATTACTTCCTGGTTCCCTCCTCGCGAGAAGGAATCCAGGAAGTAAAACGTTGCGATCGCCGGAGGAGACTGCAGAGATCATCGAGGGAGCGCACGGAGAGGTAATGTATCCAGCCCGAGTGTGTCTCGGGGTTACCGCTCTCAGCGGTGAAATTTAACCCCGAGACACACTCGGGAACACCGCCAGGGAGGTTAATGCCTTTTAGAAAAAATGGTCAGCTGCTGTTTAGGGGCATAGTATCCAAATTCTAGTTGGCACAGGGAATTAAAGCCTATTCATTTGTATTCCTACAGGTCCTTCACCGATAGTTCCATCGATCAAGATCCACAGAAATCACTGGAGGTTTGTTCTGTATTTAATTACCTTTTCTATTTAGTTCACCTGTCGCCCCCGTTGTTGCTGGATAAAAGCAAGTATCCTTTATAAAATAAAATTTTTGTCTATATTTCTGCCCAATTTTAAACTGCTAACAGCTCCTGTGTGTGTCACACTACCTGTACTTCTATGTTTTCGCTTTTTTCCCCAGCTTTAGATGAGAAACAAGGAGATGGCAATATATACATGTTTTACAGCTACATGCATTGCAAAACTTTTTCCTCTATCCTGCTTTATAAATTCACTAAATACGTCCGTTGTAACGTGCATCGTGTTGTCTGTTATGTAACTCGTATAAGGAGCACGCACACTTGTTCACGCATGTTACAACGGATAATGCTTTTTTTTTTTTCTCTTCAGTGTAAAATGATAGCACGCACATTGAGACATGTCTACAGACATGAGGCTTTTTATAGTTGTGAGTAGGAGACCTCAGATGAGCGCTCATTTGACGTCCATCACATTTTTTGTTGGACCTAATCGCTCATTATATTGTGCCAATTGCTTGTAGTAATGGATGTTGAACTTAATTTCTTGATCATTGTGTTGTGTCCACGAGTAACAGATGTACTTTCTGTACTTGTGCGGCTCCAGCCTATGACCCGTTTTCTTCCTCTGACATGTGAGATTTGTAGCATGATCTCTGTTAATGGTCAGTGGAGATGCTGCCTGTTTGGGACAATCCAGACACCTATTCAAAGGTTATAATGAACCTTCTCCTTTCCTTTTTGTGCATATACTAAACCCACCATAAGAGGACGCCCTCACTTTCCATCTTTACTGCTTCCTTTCTGTACTACTTCTCAAGACTGAAGAGGGAGCACAACCATTGGCTGGGTCGTTAAATCTGTAAAGTCCTGTAATTAAAGGCCCACTACCACAAAACAAATGAAATGTCCATATTGTGTTTATTTTAAGTTGCCGATATATCTTGCATTAGCTTTGTTTTACTCTTGTATGTTTATTTAAGAAAATATTTTAGTCTGTATGTGTCACTGGGTGCATACATTGTGTGATCTTTTGTGTTGTAAACTTCCCCCACCCCAGAGTATCTTTACAACCCTTGCTCTTCACTCTGTGGCATTGACCATATAATGGAGTCTGTGGGTCAATCCCTGTCTCAAATCATTGTATTGTGTGGGGTGTATTCAAAGGACCTCACGGGGGGGGGGGGTACATTAGAATTATTTTAAGGTCCATGTTTTATCTCATTCAGCTGCCATCTCTCATCTCCGATGGGCTACACCTCACAATACACCTCCTGCTGCCTCATTTAAACATTCCTCCTCCACCTTAATAAGATGTTAAATACTGTAGATTAGTTAAACCACAGGAGTAAAGAAAAACCTTTTGGTGACTGTTTCCTTACTATCAACAAAATAGTAGGGCGATTAAAATTTTTACATGCAATTACTTCACACAAAGAAAAAACAGCATGTTTTATAAGGTGGTTTTGTTTGTAATGCACATGTCATCTAGTTACATCTTATGTTAGTGGTAGTGTCCCTTTTAACCCCTTAGTGACTGGGCGGTTTTACACAAATCCGTCTTTTAGTGACCGCTGCTGTTTTTACGTTTCTGCGCTGTTAGTGTTTAGGTCAAATTTTCCTCTTACTCGTTTATTCAACCCACACATATTATACACCCTTTTTCCCGCCATTAAATGGACTTTCTAGAAATACCATTATTTCCATCATATCGAATAATTTACTATAAAAAAATATGAAATGATGAAAAAATGGTCAAAACACACTTTTTCGTAATTTAATCCCCAAAATCTACAACCACCAAAAAAGACCCCGGCTAAATAGTTTCAAAATTTTGTCCCGAGACTAGAAATACCCAATTTTTACATGTTTTTGCTTTTTAACCCCTTCACTGCTGAGCCAGTTCACCTATGTGCGCTGCGCTCGTTCTGACCATTTTGTGCTAATTATTTTGAGATGACAGCCTAGGTCCTATTTAACTAAGCCCCCCCCAGACAAAAAACTTCTTTTTTTTTTTTTCTTTTCTATTATTTTTTTATTTTAGTTTTAAACCCAAACCTGGTCATGTTTGGTATCATTGGAAAGGCCATGATCAGGCCTTTCTAATGATGTCAAATATGACCATCTAGCTGCACGGTTCGGGAGATAGGGGGATCCTTAGGATCCCCTTAACTGGCCCACTGACATCGTCACACATATGGTGAGGTTTTCAGTGGGTGAGGTGACCTGGAGGCTTGGCTGACATCCAAGATGTCAGCCCCCCTCCAGGTTCAAATCGCGTTTTGGCGCTCCAGCAGCGAAATAGTTAATGCTATACACCGCTGAAAAGGGGAGACTCTTCCCTTTTCAGCGGAGCAAAAAGCATCTCCCTAGCTTCAATGGTTGGGGAGATAGAGGGCTCCGAAGGGTGGTGACATCATCAAGCTCGCCGGCCCATGCAAATCGGGAGGGAAGGCTTCCTCCCTGCCAGATCTGCGAGGGAGGTAAGTATCGGGCGGGAGGGGGGGGGGTGTTAGGCGCCACTGACGTACCATGTATGTCCGCGGGTCTAAGGGAGACCCGTGGGCAGGACGTACATGGTACGTCAGCGGTCCTTAAGGGGTTAAGCAATGTTCCTTTTTTTTTTTCCCCCTGATTTTGGAGGTTAATTTGGTAAGATCAGGGGTTCTTTCAAGTGAGCTATTAAATAAAACTGCTCCACTTGTTAATGGTTCTCTGGTATTCTAACTGTACAATAAGGCTAGGGTCAGACGAGCGCAATATTAACGTGTGTTTAGCTGCACTTAATCACGGCCGTGCTAGCAGCAAATGACGTCCAATGCCGGGCAGCATATGAAGAACGGCCGCACAACGCAAGCGGCAAACGAACGCATTTTTTCGAGAACGTCAAACCTCTAGTACTGACATACAGAGTGCGCTGCGTCTGCTAGCGGCGTGATTAGGAGACGTCAGACGCTGCTAATGTCCGGCCAACATCACGTCCAGACGCAAAAAGTGTTTTATTGATGATCCGTACAAAATCACGGACGGAAATGCGCATCGTATGACCGCTATCGCGTATTCCTGAAAAAATACGTCCGTTCGAACGCACTTTTTCACGGACAACGCAAAAAAATCCATTCATCTGACCCTAGCCTAAGCAGCCAGTATCATGAAATGGCTCACTTACATTATCAGCAAAGCGACTGCTTGCTCATAATATGCTACAGCAACAGGGATCCATTAATGATTATTGGCTTGGCCAGAATAGTTGCTCAGGAGTCCATATATCCAAAAAAACACTAAAATACCTTTTGAGGTACTAATCTTTGTAGACCAAACAAAGAGAAACTTATTCTCGGTACATCAATGTCTTCATATTCAGGTAATTCAAAAAGTCACATGTCCTTGGATCAAAAATATGTCCACTTATAAACCAGTCACCTTTGACCTGACATGGTGCTTTAAAGATTATTAAACAATTCTACGTCTACCAGACCCAATTGTTTAACTCCTTGCACTGCTTATCATTGCACTCTTTTATATATGGATGCAATAGTGGAAAGAAAAAAACACTCTGAAAGCGAAAACTGGCACTGAATCATGTAGGATATAGAACCATCCGAGGCAAAGAAAAAATTATAGTGTACTCTAGGAATATACATATATATCTATAGTCAAATGGCTTTAAGCAAGCATATAGAAATAGTGGTTGTCTTTACTCTTTCTGTGTAATCGCATGCAACACATGTATTAGTGTATCCAACATTCGGTGATACAAACAAATTGTAGTAAATGGTGATCTATAGATGAGTCTCTTTACTGCACTTGTAACACAATTTATGTTAAGGTATCAGTGATGATGCTCAGTGGTATAATAGGAAAAAAATAATCATTTTCCTTATACCAATATAAAATATCCCCGTCTGAGAGTTTTTGAAGTCTGTGTATCTCAAAAAGAAGAAACAGAAAAAAAAAACCATTGTAATATTGCCTAGATTTGCTAAATAATGTCAATTTGGTGGCCAGCCTGTAGGACTGGTCTCTGCCCGTAGAGGTACCTCCCAACTGGAATGCTGCAGATCATTTGGGGACCAGGCATCTTTAAGTTGAATTTTTTTTTTCCTTCTTTCCATTTTAGATAGGTCAGCGGAAAAACAATGATCGGCATTAAGAACTTTTATGCTCTTTCAAATGGGTAAAATTAGTTGCCCAAGTGCTGTCACATTTTGTATTGCTACTTATGTGAACCAAAAAAAAAGATGTTACATAGGCTGAAAAAAGACATGCGTCCATCGGGTTCAGCCTCTCCCACATAACCTACTGCTGTTGATCCAAAAGAAGGCAAAAAACCCAGTCTGAAATGCTTGCCAATATGCAACATACTGGGAAAAAAATCCTTCTTGACCCCAGGTTGGCAGTCAGATTTCTCCTTGGATCAAGAAGCTTTTACCCACATATTAAATATTTTAACATAATATTAAAACATAATGTTATAAGATTCAGAACGTAATATTTGCTGAGAATCCCTGTGCAGTACAGATACAAGGTGTTACTGTAATTTCCACACACAGGAATTCTATTATATTGTATTGCTGTTTTCTGGGATGTGCATCGCTAATCACATTATTATCACTACAGATCCCCAAAAGCAGGATTTCTGGACAATTTTTATTACCCATTTACTATGTTTGACACACAGGCTGTTTCTGCCTGCGTACTAATAATGCAGACCCCGTGTGTCCTTTTGCAAGGTAAAGGACGCCATCTAGAGTTTAGAACCTAAGTTAATTTTATTTTAGACCCCCCCCCCCCCATCAATGCCATAAATTTTCAAAAAGCCACCTGCATGCGCCTCAAGACTGAGTATACTCGATTTGGTCTGATTCTAGAGTAATGCAAAGGAATTTAGTTCATTGTAAATTCTATTTGTTTGCAAATGGCATCCAGAATTTGCTCCAGCAATTTCAAAACATTGGATATGAAAGCCGATATGTTAATTAGTTGAAAAGCTCTGAAATCTGTTTTCCTGCACAGAGCCAACGCTAGAATGTAAAGGTTGTAGCGCATTTTGGCCAGTTGAGGGAGCCCTCTATCTGTTATAAAGGGCTTATCTACAGTGAATGTATACAGAGGGACACCTCTTTTTTTATATTTTGTAGGTAACAAAGTCCTTTTCCATAAAGCCAATGGGTTCTGCTGCCTGTGATTTTTATGGCACTTCACTTGTTACTGAAGAGGTTAACCGGCTCAGAATGACAATCTTTATGGACAAATGCTATTTTAACCCACTTTTTTTTTTTAAAAAAAAAATTATGAGAAAGGATTTTACCAGGAAGGATACATTGAGATTTCTCTCGTTTTCAAGTATGTTCTGGGTGGCGAGTATGTACCGTTAGGTGTCTTGCCCAAGGACACTTACTGGAGAGGTGCTCTGGCCGGGATTCAAACCTGTGTCTCCACAGTTGTAGAGCAGTGATGTTACCTCTACTCCACCCAGCCGGTACATTTAAGTGTTAACTATGCATCCTTTCTTTCAAACACATATATTTTTTTTCCCAACAAAAAGCACTTGGATGTAAAAAGTTTAAAAATAAAATTATGGAGGGGCTAATCCTCAGCTCTTTATAAAACTAATTTTTTTCAGCATTGACAGCTATTTATGCATTTGATCAGTCTTTAACATTCTGGAAAACCTGAATTATCCCCCCTTCCCTTCTTTCTAGGAGCTGACAAAGGCTTTAGAGGAGAGGCCTGATGATGCAGAATGCTACTGCCAGAGAGCGTACGCTCACATACTTCTCCGGAATTACAATGGTAACTGCTTCCTCGATTTGTAATTATTTTTCACACTTCCAATTCGGCATATTCTAATGCCATTTGAAGCACGTTCGGCGTGTTGACATTCAGCTACAGCGTTTGCTGGGCAATAAATAAATGTGCTGTGGAAGGAACATTTAAACATTTTTTTTAATAGAAGACACACTTTGAATGTGATTATTGTGCAGTAAACTTACATATAGGCAATCTTTTCATGCAGCTAGTTTGCATTTAGAAAGCTGGCTGCCATCATTTAGTCAGCCGCGTAATGACTTGTTATTAAAGGCAACATCGAGATTACAGCCAGAGCGTGTTTTTTTTTTTTTTTCCCCTTCCAATGGCTACCTTGCTCGCAGACTACAAGTACAAAGGCCTCAGATGTGCATTTGCTTTGACACTTCATCTAGCTGATGGTAAATGTGTAATATATATATATATATCACAGGAAAAGCAGAGCTAGCATTCTAAGGTATTAAAAATCAGCATTTTATTCAAATCATGTTAAAGGTCAATGTTTCAGCTCCCATGTGGAGCTTTCGTGTGTATATAGTTTTTATATATATATAATTTATATTATATTATACTGTTGTGCTATTAAAATTGGTAAGAGTGACAACATGTATCCAGAATTCATCTGGTATATTTCCAGGTTCTTTGACCTGCCGTGTTGGTATGAACACCGCAGCAAAAAGATGCCAATACACAAAATATAATTTATTAAGAAGCAGTATATGAGTAATCACAATTAATATACATGTGTTAAAAAAAAATACATTGACTATACCAGATCTTGTTAGAATATTTGCTATGGGAAACCTTTATTTCGTATTTGGGCAGGTATAAATTTATTCACGCACACATGTAGTCAGTCGCCTGAGTGGAGAGGCGCTGGCCCTTTTCTGTTTATGTGCTCCCACAAAGACAAGAACTATTTGTATGGTATTTATTTATGCTATAATGCAAAGACCAAAAATAAGTAGAATTTTTTTTTTTTCTTTTTTCAGGTTTCTTTCCCTTTTTAATCGATTCAAACCTATAAATTATTATTAATCTTTATAAAGTGCCAGCATTTTCCGTATCGCTGTACAATGGGCACAGTTTAGACAGGGTTACATAAATTGGTGGCTTGTTATCCCTTTATTTTAAATTCAAATGTTGATTTTATTGTTTGTTTTGCAGCAAACAATCCATAGTATTCAGACATGCTCTTTGTATACAGTTCACCCCCACAAATCTATCTTAACACCATTTTTGGGGGGAGATTTGCTCTTGCTGACAATGAAGGAGTTAAAGGTGCCTTGTTCACGTACCATTGCAGATCTAGTTTGCAGTTAGAGCAAGGCTTCGCAATGTAATTCAGGATTGAATGTGTTTGAATTCTCAATGCTTTTGGTTAATGCAGATGCTGTTTTGGATGCGAAGAGGTCCCTCGAGCTCCAGCCTAACAATGTGAATGCTTTCCTCAGGAAGGGGTACGTGTCAGTACTAGTTTCCAATTACATTTATTACCGTCTGCGAACCTCTGGCCATGCAGCGTTAAATTGGATATTCATCAGTGCTGCTGTAATATGGATGAAGTTGTCCTATGACAGGAGCCGGAATACCAATGAGCAAGTGACAAGCCTTGACAGTCGCATACACAATATATTACTTTTCTTTATCACCTTATTTGTAAACTACAGCAAATCCTTCTTGTCATTTCGGTTTGTACATTGATCTGCTTGCAGCAGGCTCGCTAAGGGGGGAAAAAACAAACACAACCGCACAGCAATTCCTGCAAAATACAGCGCTCTATTTAAGCAGTTGTCTGTTGAAGATAAGTGGTGTCCAGCCTTGGACCCGTAGCTGTTTATTGACTAAACATTCTTCACTACAGTGAATGGAAAAAGTCTACACACCCCTGTTAAAATGTCAGGTTTCTGTGATGTAAAGAAAATGACAGATAAATCATTTCAGAACCTTTTCCACCTTAACGTGACCTATAGACTGTACAACTCAATGAAAAACAAACTGAAATCTTTTAGGTGGAGGGAAATAAAAAAACTTAATAATATGGTTGCATAAGTGTGCACACCCTCTTATAACTGGGGATGTGTTCAGAATTAAGCAATCACATTCAAAATCATGTTAAATAGGAGTCAGTACACACCTGCCAGTGCCGCTGATTAACCCCAAATACAGTTCAGCTGTTCTAGTAGGTCTTTCCTAACATTTTCTTAGTCGCATCCTACATCAAAAGCCATGGTCCGCAGAGAAACTTCCAAAGCATTAGAGGGATCTCCTTGTTAAAAGGTATCAGTCAGGAGAAGGTACAAAAAAATTTCCAAGGCATTAGCTAAACCATGGAACACAGTGAAGACGTCATCAAGTCCTATACATTTATACAGAGTTGCTGGATCCTTTCAGGCATAACAATTGCCATTTTGAATGAGATGTTACGTACAGCCAGGGAAAACCTAATCCTGACAGGTTCACTTTAAAAATGCTCTGCCAGGCAGGAAGATAGTACAGATACATTGTAACGGCAACTCATAAACTGATGTTTCCTTGATTATCACAGCCTCCACAGCTCAGGTGGTAGGCTCCCTGCTTAGAGACTTCAGGGTTTCACAATTGTTGTTAAACCACCTTTGGTCACCAGATATAATGCACCATTGTTTAACGCCTTAATATCAAACCTGGTTAATAGTATTGCAGATACGCGAGATGTGGTCAAAACATGGTAGCATCTTAATCTTGTGTCACGTTAACACCCTAGTATCGCTCACATCCAAAATATGGATAATAGTATTGCAGGTGTTATTGTGTAGGATATTGATCAGGGTGTATGAGGGAAAAAGTCTGACCTTCTTTATCTTGGGCCCATCGGGTGATGTTAACCTCTTAGGTGCTGTGGAGCGGATGAATTGTGCCCTGTTAATTTTAACAGATTCTGTTTTTAAATAGGTTTATTTTGAATAGCTCTGAAAGTCAGGAGCCTATTGATACCTGGCCTGTGTATTTATCAATATGTGGTTGATCGTGAAGCCCTAAGAGAAAACATTTTGTACATCTTTGCCTTTTTTTTTTTTTTTTTTCTTTTTTTTTTTTTTAGCCCTGTATGCGGGTTCTTTGACTTCTTAGCATTGAACAGGCATAACAATAAGGCTAATGTCAGATGAACGCAGTCTGAGCACACTCTGCGTGCACAACGGACGGACGTGCTGGTGGTTTATACCGTTGACCCCACACGATCCGTTTTTGTTGACGGATGTAGTAAAAAAAAAAAAGGGGCGATTATAGGAAACAAAATTAAATAGGAAAAATGATAATTTGAAAAGGATATGAAAGGCCATTTTGTGCGTCAAAGGTGCTGGACGTTGCAAATGTGCTGCGTCTGACATCTCATCACTCACACAGGCCGCTATGCGGATGTGGCGCACTCTGCGCGTCCGTCTAACGGTTTTACATTCTTGCCTAAGGCTGGAGTCAGACGAGAGCAGTGTTCACGGCAGTGTTACCACACATAAGTCCGTGATAGCATACAATTGTGGTAAATGGAGCCCCACACACGAAGTGCGGATGCATGACGGATGCGGCAGACGGATGCAGGTTAGGCAAGAACGTAATACTGCTATAACAGACATGCGGAGTGCGCAACGTCCGCATAGCTTTGTGTGTGAGTGATGGAACGTGGTCAGATGGACTGCATTTATACGTCCAGCATTTTTTACAGGCAGACAGTGGTGTATTTAGGTTTTGTGCTGCCCTAGGCCTGACTAAACTCGTGCACCCCCTAATTTAAATTTGAGGCACCCCTTCCTGTCAAGGGCACACCTCTTCCTGGTTAATCCCCACCCTTCCTCTTTAAGCTCCACCTTTTCCTCTTAGAGCTCCGCCTTTTCCTCTCTTTATATTAAAAGTGGATACCAAGTGCCTACTTGTATATTTTGTATACCATTTCAAATGTATCTATTGAGATAAAGAAAATTATGAAATGTTTAAATTCAAGCATTTTTACAAAGAACAGCCACGCATGTCAAGTAAACGGGATCACAGCCGCTCTAATTGGTTGAACAATAAAATCCACAGAAACGTGCACTGCATATGAGCATATCACAGAACTGCACAGCAATAAAACTCACAGTAATGTGCAGTGTGTATGAGCGTATCCCAGAGCTCCACAGCAATAAAACTCCCAGCAATGCAATGTTTGGTGTGTGTCAGCGTATTAGAATCCACTGCAGTAAAACTCCCAGCAAACCGAGTGTATATGAGCACACAGCAATTATGCTGTGGAGCCATCTTGTCAGCAGTGGGGTGCCACTGCCAGGGGGTGCACTGTAGCTTTGATTCCCTTCCCGGTGGGTGTTCAGTCCAGAATAGAGTCTGTGTTAACGAAAGGGCGGGCAGCTGCGCGCGTGCGTTTCACGTGGTTCAGCCAGTCATGTGGTACTGAGACTCAGAGAAATGTCAGTGAAATGCCCTGATGTTCGGTGGTTTCAATCAGCAGGTTTATTCAGGCGAACCCCATAGGTTTCAATGTTAAAAATATTCCCGTTTTTATGCAATATCTAATAAATCATTTATTATTTTAATCTGCAGTAAAAAGTCTTTACGTATTGATTTTTTTTTTTTTTTACCTTTTTAGTCATTTTTCTGATTTTTTTTTTTTTTGGGCAAAATCCCCCCCCCTTTTTTTGTAATAGCAGTTTTTCTTTTTTCTGTAACAGAACTTTTTATTATCAATCATAGGATCTTATATGTAAATTCCAGACATTTTCGTTCAGTAGTTCTTTTGAAAACAGCAGGCCACGGGTTTGCGGTGGCAGCATTCAGTGGCCGACTCCATGCACTTTGGGGACCCTGCGGTGAATGGTGAATTCACTGCAGGGTGGGGAAATTTTATTCTCCTAAGTGCAGGGAACTACAGAACACCAAAAAGTTGGTGTCATTTCGGTGCTCTGAGTAACCCATTTAGTGGTGAGGTTTTTTGCTGCCCCCTGGAAAGTGAAATTGAAAGTGTAAATTAGTGAAATCTCAATGTATCCTTCATGGTAAAATACTTTCCAAAAGTAAAGAAAAAAAAAAACTTTTTTTTTGTAGGGGATGGGGCCACCCAGTGCGGGCCGCCGCCCCCTGGAAAGTGCCACCCTAGGCCTGGGCCTAGTCGGCCTAGGCCAAAATACACCAGTGCGGGCAGAATGTTTTTTTCATTTTAATTTATTTTCCCTCCTACATCAGTCAAAAATACGTCAGTCACAAAAACTGACTGTGTGGCCATTACTGCGTCTTCTGTCAAAAAGTGTGTCCGCACAGTCCGTAGAAAACACGCTCGTCTGACCCTAGCCTTTCTTGCGTCTGTTTGCCACGTGTGTTGTGCGTGCGCAGATCGGTGCGCACGTACTTCGTGTGTGGGTCTCTTGCTCATGATTCTATGCTACGTCAGACGGTAAACTGTGCGGCAACACAGACGTGATCACTGCGTTCGTCTGACACGGGCCTAAGAGCACAATAATAGAGCTCTGCTCCTGTGATTAGGCGTCTTCTCCTTGATGCCAAATACATTGCAGAGCTACAGCAATGATAAATCTTTAACCCATAGACCCATACAGGTTGTGATTAGGCTCGAAGAGTAATACAAACACAAAAGGGGTTATTCACTAACCTCAGAATTTGCCACTGAACTGCACCGAATGGTGAATTTAAACGTTCGATGGCATTTCAGGCCAATTCGTCTATTCACAAATACTGACGAATTGACAGAAAAATTCGGTGGCACTGAAATTGCCCCATAGACTATCGCGTCTTCTATTCACATAACCCCGAACTGCACCCAAATTCCGGTGAAATGAGCTGATTTTCAGTGTTACAGTTTGACAGATTTAAACAGGCGGATCCTATAGGACTCACTGTAAAAAGGTAGTATCATTTTTTCTTTTTTCAAAAATTAAAATATTTTAAGACATTTTCATTTTCAGCAAAAACCTTTTTTTTTTTTTACCAAATTATTGCTTCCCAATTTTTTTTAATAAAGACGTTTTGTTGTTTCCTTAAAACTCTTAAAGGAACACTCTAATCAAAAATCCCCCGCCTGTTTTTTTACATTAAACTATACCTATTCCCTCACTAACTAGGTAGGGATTTTTTTTTAAACTGTAATACTTACCCTAAAATCCACTTGTTTCCAACGGCGGTTTTTAAAAATTTTTATACTCCCCTCCCTCCTCTTCCGCTCCCGTCCTTGTTAGTTTCACTTGGCTAATGGTTTACGTGAGAAGCGTGCATGCGCGCCTCTCACGTAAGCCAGCCAATCGGCAGGCTTCCTCCCGGCTCCATCTTCTTAGATTAGTGTTGCGCGCAAGAGGATGCGTGCAACACTAATCTTCAGCCGCTGCCGCCAGCTACTGCGGCGAGTTGGAGACGTCATCGCGCTGAAAGCGCGATGACGTCTCATAGTCGTCAGAAGCGGGAAATATGAATCCCGCTCTGCTGACTGACAGCTGGGAGGGCGGCGTAAACTCCTCCGCGTCTCTCAGCTTTTTCAGCGGAGGGAGGGGGGACAGACAAGGGCATACTCAGGGCATCATGACCTCCTAAAAAAGCTTAGGTGGTCATGTTGCCTAGAGTATCCCTTTAACGGTTTCTTTCTTTTACCTTTTTTTTTTTTTTCTTTTAGACACATTTTATAAAAAAAATTATTGGTTTAAACAACTATTAGGAGAATTCCGTCTTTTGGTTTCTCTTTTCAGTTCGGTGGAATTCACCAGTGCCGATTTGGTGCAGTTCGGTAGTCTTCACCAACGTCTGATAACGGCTTTGGCGACTCCAATTTCAGGAAAAATACGTTGACCATTCGATAGTGAATTTACTGTAGTTTCGGTGAAAACCACAGCACCGATTACTGCGTGCAATTTCGGTGCTTTGTGAATAGACCCTATAATTATATTTCATCTGGCAACAAAAGAGCCACTCGGTTCTTATGAGATAATGTTCTGTAGCCAAAGTGTTTTAAAAGTAAAGAAATGTGTGCTGTATGTTAAAGACCTTTTATGATAATCCACAGTGTATTGTTTCTGTTCATTATTTATTTCTAGATTAAATTATCCTGTCTGTCCGTGATTCCGGTGTTTGTTTACACGGAATAAGATATCATTATTTTTACAGCCACTGCGAGATGCAGACACCTGGCATCATATTGCCTGATGTAGAAATATTCTAATTTATTGTCTCTTTCTATGTGCAGGGAAGCAGAATTCCATTTACAAAATTACACCTCTGCTGAAGACACGTTTAAGCAGGGACAAAAATTAAACCGTACGTATCTTAAATGTAAACCTGCAAAATTATTGATGCATGTGAGAAGTGCAGACTTAATTTTCTTTCTTTGAAACCTTTAACCTCTTAAATATCAAGCGCCCCCCTAAACCTCTGTCAGCACCCAGCCCAGTGGAGTTACGGGAAAAAAATTACATAATAAAAACATTGAAGTTGTGCTTGAAACGTTTAAAGAACATTTTCAAACGGTATGCATTATTTGACAAACAATTGGCAACATCTATTAGCCTAATAGTACAACTACACAGCTTGGGATCTTTTTTATTTCTTTTTTTGAAAATCCAATTTCCAAGGTGTTATGTTGGTTATATCACCGTGGGTATCATTCTGCTTTGAATTGCAAGCGAATTTCATGGCTAGATTTCCTATATTGCCAAAAGGTAGACTCCAAATCATGCAAGGGTTCGTCTGACATCCCTTATTACAGGAGCCACACAGACCTAGGCTTGAACAATTTAAATTTGATAAATAATTTTTATACTACAGTCTCTACTTCTGGTCATGAATTCTCCAGGCTTTGGTCCTTGATCCTGTGCTCATCCAAATGTTTTGGTGGGTGCACGCCATTCAGTTTGTCAATCTGCACTTGCGATGATATTTTAACCCTTTCCTGTTGTTTCACTGTTTTCAGTTGTATTTGATAAACTGAAAAAAATCCCAAACGTCCAATTTTAAAAATAACTTCTTATATTAAAGGGACACTACCACTTGCATAAGCCGTAACTAGGTTACTTGTGCATTACGAATACAACCACATTATCAAACACATGTTGCTGGTATTTTTTCTTTGTTTGAAGTAATTGTTTGTAAAAAGGAAAAAATAAATTAATGTTTTGATATCTTGTTTCCATTTTGTGTATTTTTCCCATGATGCAACATTTAACAAAAGCTTCGCTTTGTGGCATTTGTTTATTTAATTTATAGTTTTTAATAGTTAATGAGGTTGAGGGGGGGATGTTTAGATAAGGTGGCAGGAGGGTATTCCAGGCTACCTGCGATGAGATGGCATCTGAATGAGTTCTGACAGGGAGCTTAAAAGACTTCTAATATAACCCCTAGTGACGTCCTTTGAATAGCTCTCACACAATACAATGATTTGAGTCAGTCCTTCAACCTATAGACTCCATTATATGGCCAATGCCACACCGGAAGGAGCAAGTGGTAAATATACTGTGGGGGTTTCAGGTGTTGATACCAGGTGGGTACCGGCTTATCTGGATTATGAGCCCAGTATGCAGTGATACCCACAGGGTTGGGTGCAGGTGGAATACCGGTTGCAGGGGAACAAACATGCTGAGGATAGTGGGAAACGTAGTTGCTGGGAACAGGAACTTTGGAAGGTACAAGGATTTTTGCAGATCAGGAGACACTTGGAGTGGCTGGGGAACACGGCTAGGAGTGCAGGGTAAATAGCAGGCAACAGAGCAACAACACACAGGTCTAATCGCTGTGAGTTAGAAGGCAACAATGCTGAAGCAATGGCTGATGGGAGGCCTAGCCTCTTATTTTGCAACAGCCAGTGCTTAATAAGTCATGTGTGTCTGAGCTGAGGCAGGTAAAACCAGGGCTGGTATTCTGACTACTGTAACAGGAGTACCAGGCCGCTCCAAAACCTGGACTGGATTGCTAGGAAGGAGTCTGCCATTTCAGTTGCAGGTACAGGTCTGTCTGTGGTTTTGCCAAGCCCCTGGAGTCCTGACGGGGATCAGTTTACAGCACAAAAGATCACATAATGGATGCACCCAGTGACACACATAGAATAAAATATTTTTTTAACTAAACAGAGAAAAAGAAAGCACATGTAAGAAGATATTAGCAACATAAAATAAACAAGAAGGACATTTCATTTTTTTGGTGGTAGTGGTCCTTTAACCAGTGGATTTCAAAATGTGATTTTAGTCTTGTTTTTGAACAAATTAAAATTTTCATTATCAGTTTGTAATAAAAAAAATATAGAGATAGATAGATAGATATATATATATATATATATCTATCTATCTCTATAGCAACGGCATATGCCATCCCTTTTACTAGGTGTGTTTCCATAAAATGCATAAATTGAGCTGTTTAGCACTCTGCTGCTTTGTTCTCTAATGCTCTTCAAGTTGATTAGCTGGTATAAATAAGGTAACACTTACCTTGAACAGTTTATAACCACTTGTTAGAAAAAGTCCAGTTCTGCATTGATTGCTTTCTCTGTTCAGGTCTCAGTGTTTCCTGCAGCCTGTGATCAGTGGTTACAGGCAGGATGATTCCTCTCCCCATTCAGAGCTGCACCCTGACTGTCATTGCTTTGTGATTGGATAAATTTAAGCAAATGTATCTTGTTTTTACCTCTACACTGTCTATAACTTGTGTTACATAGACTCAAAAAAGACATACTTCCATCAAGTTCAGCCTTTCTTACATTCAGCTACTGCTGTTAATCCAAATGAAGGCAAAAAGCCAATTTACAGAGCTTTTCAAATATGTAACAAACTGGTAAAAAAAAATCCTTGACACCAAATGGCGGTCGAATTTATCCTTGGATCAAGCAGCTTTTACCCACATATCAAATATTGCAACCCTTTAATATTTTTGCAGGACCTCATCCAGTCATTGTTTAAAAGTCTGTACTGACTTTGACCCAACCACCTCAACAGGCAGAGATTTACAGCTTTGTCTTACTGTAAAAAAAAAAAGGAAAAATCCCTTCCTATGCTCTAGTAGAGCAGTGTTTCTTAAACCTGTCCTCAGGACCCACTGATACGCCAGGTTTGCAGATATCTGCAGCACAGGGGATATGATTTGCTGCTCTGTGATTGCAGAATTCAGTCTGCATTTATTCAAGGTGATCTACAAAATCTGGCCTGGTTGAGGGTATCAAGGACAGGTTTGGGAAACACTGCTCTAGTCCTCCAGTACCCCTAACAGGACAGGTTTTAAGGATCGCCTTGGGAAATGGAGACTGAATTCTGCAATCACTGAGCAGCAAATCATATCACATGTGCTGTCCTTCAGATATCTGGAAAACTTGGCGTGTTGGGGGGGGGGGGGGAACTTGAGGACTGCAGTTGGGAACCACTGTTCTAGGCTGAACTTCCTTTTGTCCAGTTTATATGGGTAACCTCATGACCTATGTATAGTACTATTAATGAATTGGTTTCTAGACAAAGATTTCTATATAACCCAGACAGTGTTTCAGGGTTCTTTGTGGGTGTACTCTGACTGTCTAACCACAAATGATACTTAATTGTATCTTTGAATAATAGTGTATTGTACCTGTATTGCCATGGTTGAATACTCAAATTGAAAACTGATTTAAATTTTTTTTTCTCTTTGTCAAAAGACGGCAAATTCGCATAAAATTTTTTTTCATGGTTGTGGTGAATTCTGTAAAAAGACAGTATGCCGGTGAACGTGACATGTTGAGAAAGGAGCTACAAACTTATTCTAATAGTGTCAAGGACCGGGTGGAGCTGACCTTGGTGGCTTGTTGTATTAAAGCTCTGTTTGCTATATGAAAATTATTTAGTGTATATTGTTCAATACATACTTTATTTCAGAGTCAGGGCTTTAAAGGTGTTGTCTTGAGTACCCGATGTCATTTAAATCGATTTTTATTTTATTTAATTTTGTTTATATACAGTACTTGAAATCTGAAAACACAGATTTGCCTGGTTAATTTGGCGGCTCTTCTAATACCTTCATGACCGTGTAAAGTTTGTACTCCAGCGGTCTATGGAGATGTACAGTTTACCTGAGCATTGGTTGAACTTGCATAAGGAATTCGTAAATTGTTATCCACCACCTAAAATCGTATAAACAAACATTCTCAGTTTTTCCTTTTTGTCCATCAGCCACCAGATGTCACTATTCATCTAAATTCGTCCTTCACAATCTATCAAGTATTTGCATTCCAGTAGTCTATAGTGGAAAGTACATCTGCCTGCTTACTTCAAGGCACACAAGCTATTTAACATGCCTGACATGATTTCCTGATGCTTTGTCCTATAAGTCAATTCCTGTGTCACGTACAATGCTGTTTTGATTTTTTTTTTCCTGCTGCCAGTACACTTGCAATGCTTGCAATGAAGCCTATTACAGCTTAATACAGTGTCCAGAGCAATGATCCGTACATAACCCAAAGCCAACAGAACAAAATGACCAACTGCATAATGGCAGCTACAACGCAAAAAATAAATTATGCCTGCTTAGCATGACAGATCCATAACACCTTCACTACAATAGTTATTTGATCTTCAAAAGTGTATGTGTGTATATTATATATCGCTATAATTAAAAATTCCAGAGGAATGCAAGCACAGTTTATTTAATGGCTCCAGATTGTGCCCTTAAAGTTCCAGTACATCAGGCTTGACAAGTGTAGGAATCCCTCAAGTTCATTTTCATGTTATGGTTATGTAAAGTGATTTTCTATAAAGCCACCTGCTCCTGGTAGTGGTTTTATGGAAACCCACTTGATAGTGAAGAGGTTCAATCTATTCATACATGGCTTTTAATGCCTATTTCAAGGTCATTTATCAGTGTTTGCAGATGACACAAAACTAAGAAAAGTAATACAATGTGAACAGGATGTTACTTCGCTGCAGAGGGATTTAGATATATTGGGGGACCAGGCACTTAAATGGCAGATGAAATTTAATCTAGATAAATGTTAAGTTATGCACTTTGGAGTGAAGAACACACAAGCAACTTCTACCCTAAAGGGTACGGAGTTAGGGAAATCAAAGTAGAAGGATTTGGGAATAATCCTAATGTCAAACAGCATTCACCAAGGCCAGCAAGGTATTGGCAGTGGCGTCGTAACGTGGGGGCGGGGGGTGCGGCCCGCACCAGGTGACACCCGCCTTTAGGGTGACACCATCACCCTAAGGGCAGGTGTCTCACCCTCCGCTGCGTATTCGCTCCCTGCGAGCGTCCGAAGCATGCAGCTTCGGCGCTTGCCTGGAGGAAACACGTCACCAGCCAATCGCGGCTGGTCACGTGGCTCCCCCAGGCGAGAGCCCAAGCTGCGCGCCGCCAGACGCTCAGAGGGGGCGAACACGCGGCGGAGGTGAGCTGGGGGCCTGGCAGTATCCATGTGCTGGGGCATTCCATGAGGAGCTGGGGCATATCCATGTGTGAGCTGGGGCATATCCATGTGTGAGCTGGGGCATATCCATGTGTGAGCTGGGGCATATCCATGTGTGAGCTGGGGCATATCCATGTGTGAGCTGGGGCATATCCATGTGTGTGCTGGGGCATATCCATGTGTGTGCTGGGGCATATCCATGTGTGTGCTGGGGGCAGTATATCCATGTGTGTGCTGGGGGCAGTATATCCATGTGTGTGCTGGGGGCAGTATATCCATGTGTGTGCTGGGGGCAGTATATCCATGTGTGTGCTGGGGGCAGTATATCCATGTGTGTGCTGGGGGCAGTATATCCATGTAGGTGCTGGGGCAGTATATCCATGTAGGTGCTGGGGGCAGTATATCCATGTAGGTGCTGGGGGCAGTATATCCATGTAGGTGCTGGGGGCAGTATATCCATGTAGGTGCTGGGGGCAGTATATCCATGTAGGTGCTGGGGGCAGTATATCCATGAGGTGCTGGGGGCAGTATATCCATGAGGTGCTGGGGGCAGTATATCCATGAGGTGCTGGGGGCAGTATATCCATGAGGTGCTGGGGCAGTATATCCATGAGGTGCTGGGGGCAGTATATCCATGAGGTGCTGGGGGCAGTATATCCATGAGGTGCTGGGGGCAGTATATCCATGAGGTGCTGGGGGCAGTATATCCATGAGGTGCTGAGGGCAGTATATCCATGTGTGTGCTGGGGCATATCCATGAGAGGAGCTGGGGCAGTATATCCATGAGGTGCTGGGGCAGTATATCCATGAGGTGCTGGGGGCAGTATATCCATGAGGTGCTGGGGGCAGTATATCCATGAGGTGCTGGGGGCAGTATATCCATGAGGTGCTGGGGCAGTATATCCATGAGGTGCTGGGGGCAGTATATCCATGTAGGTGCTGGGGGCAGTATATCCATGAGGTGCTGGGGGCAGTATATCCATGAGGTGCTGGGGGCAGTATATCCATGAGGTGCTGGGGGCAGTATATCCATGAGGTGCTGGGGGCAGTATATCCATGAGGTGCTGGGGGCAGTATATCCATGAGGTGCTGGGGCAGTATATCCATGAGGTGCTGGGGCAGTATATCCATGAGGTGCTGGGGCAGTATATCCATGAGGTGCTGGGGCAGTATATCCATGAGGTGCTGGGGCAGTATATCCATGAGGTGCTGGGGCAGTATATCCATGAGGTGCTGGGGCAGTATATCCATGAGGTGCTGGGGCAGTATATCCATGAGGTGCTGGGGGCAGTATATCCTTGAGCTGGGGCATATCCATGAGAGGAGCTGGGGCAGTATATCCATGTGTGAGCTGGTCTGGGGCAATATATCCATGTGTGGTCTGGGGCAATATATCCATGTGTGAGCTGGGGCAATATATCCATGTGTGAGCTGGGGCAATATATCCATGTGTGAGCTGGTCTGGGGCAATAAATCCATGTGTGAGCTGGGGCAATATATATCCATGGGTGAGCTGCTGGGGCAATATATAACTGTGAACTGGGGCAATATATATCCATGGGTGAGCTGCTGGGGGCAATATATAACTGTGAACTGGGGCAATATATATCCATATGTGAGCTGGGGCAATATATATCCATGGGTGAGCTGCTGGGGGCAATATATCCATGTGTGAGCTGAGGCGCAATATATCCATGGGTGAGCTGCTGGGGGCAATATATAACTGTGAGCTGAGGCGCAATATATCCATGTGTGAGCTGCTGGGGGCAATATATAACTGTGAACTGGGGCAATATATCCATATGTGAGCTGGGGGCAATATATATCCATGGGTGAGCTGCTGGGGGCAATATATATCCAGTCTAATCCAGAGCTGCTGGGGCAATATATCCAGAGCTGCTGGGGCAATATATATCCATGTGTGCTTTCACTGCCTTCGAACAGGCAACGTACTTGCTGGCAGTTGGCAAAAATTTGTGTGAGCATATGAGAGAGCTGCACAGCAATAAACCTCACAGTAATGTGCGCTGTGTGTATGAGCATTCAGTGTTATATGGGAGTACTGATTTAGGAGTAAGAATAGTTAAAAAAAATCTGTAAAACTCGGGGGGGGGGGTGACACCATAAATTACCGCACCGGGTGACACCAACCCTAGTGACGCCACTGGGTATTGGCATGCATTAAAAGGGGAATTAACTCTCGGGATGAAAACATAATTTTGCCTCTGTATAAATCAATGGTAAGACGCACCTTGAATATGCCGTGTGATTTTGGGCACCTGTCTTAAAGGATATTCTGGTGCTAGAAAAAGTGCAGAGACGGGCAACAATATTAATAAGGGGAATGGAAGGTTTAAGTTTTGAGGAAAGGCCAAGGAGATCAAACCGGTTTAGTTTAGAGAAATGGCGCCTTGGAGGGGATCTGATAACTTTATATAAATATATCTGAGGCCATTATAAACCATTGTCTGGAAACCTATTCATTAATAGAACTATACACAAGGTCACCCAATTAGAATGGACGAAAGGAAATTCAGCCTAAAGCAAAGGAAGGGTTACTTTTACTGTGAGCACAATAAAGCTGTGGAGTTCTCTGCCTGTTGAGGTGGTTGGGTCAGACACTGTACAGACTTTTAAACAACGACTGGATGACTTCCTCCAAAAACTGAATATTAAGGGTTATAATATTTAATAGGTGATAATGCCTGCTTGATACAAGGAGAAATCTGACCACCATCTGGGGTCAAGAAGGAATCCCCCCCCCCCTCGTATGTTGTATATTGGCGAGCACTTCAGACTGGGTTTTTTTGCCTTCTTTTGGATCAGCTACCGTTGGTGATTTGTGAAAGGCTGAACCTGATGGGTGCATGTCTTTTTTTTCTTTTCAGCCTATGTAACAGACAAATGGGAGGAAAACAATCCTCTTTTCTAGGGACCGCTCCTCCAGTGCTATTCTCTTAATCTTTTTATGACATACTTAAAAACGAGAAAAATCTCAATGTATCCATCCTGGTAAAATCCTTTCTCATTAAAAAAAAAAAAGCAAGTAATCGTATACTGGGAGGCTGTGTGTGATGTTTGCATCGGAGTGAGCTAACCCTTGTTTTAATTTTTTTTTTAAAAAAAAATTATACTGTCTATCGCTTTTCTGTTTTTCACCACAATATACTTTCTTGCATCTTTTTCTACTCTTTCCTTTTAGTCTTCCCATTCACTTATTACCTGCATGTTTTTCTTGATTTTTATATTCCTCTCATTTCACAATCTGTTTCACCAACCTTCTGTGTATCCAGTTATTTTATAAATTTTCTTCCATTTTTCTCCTGCCCTGTTTTTTGTTTTTTTCTTAAAAGAAAAAAAAAAAAAGTAGTTCTAAAGACTTTTAGTCCATGCATGCTGGAAATACTCATTTACAGCCAGAAAAATGATCAATTCTGATCGACGGCAAATTAATAAATGGTTTTGGTTTGGTTGCTGAAAGCCATTTTTAAAGCGCCAAACAATAGAGAGGGTGAGCTGACTGCCAGCTATTTATCCCTGGGAGCTCCAGCATTCATCGCCCTCTCAATTGTTGCTAAGTGAAAATCACCACGTTGTTTAACAAGCAATAGAAAGGCTTTATGCATCACTCTCTATCTTCACAGACCTTTCTCTAGCTGTTTAGTATGTAAAGACCAACGAGCTTATCTATTTTTAATATGATAAACTTGTATCCTTTTAGTATAGAACAATGATTCATCCCTAGTAAAAGGAGTGATTGCATTCTGGGTCTTTTATTTTCACACTGCTTTAATTTACAGATAGGTTACCTACGCTAAATTGTAATTGTTCCCTATATTTTAATCCAATTATATAGATAATATAGTAAAATACAAAAGAAAGAAACCACTAAAGTTTGGTGTCCTGCATATACATAGGACTTGTCTGCTGAGGCAAGGTCTTTTCAGGCTGGATGCATTGTAATCCAGTAGCTTTTTTTTTTTTCCCATTAATGGAGAATCCTGAAGAAACTGCTGCACAAGATAAGGAGCCATGGCATGTTAACATATTAGTGGTTCATTTAATCGAGCTTCATGAATGGATCTAGATGAGGACATGTGTACACAGGTCGAAAGGGAGCACCTAAGGGCTCGGGAAGTAGCATAGCTTTTCTTAAACCACCGTAAGTCATACAACAGGGATCTAAATAAACATGAAATTGCAATAAGATAGGATTCGGCAACCTTGGCCCTCCCAGATGTTTTGAAACTATATCTCCCATGATGCCCAGGTACTCCCGACATTGGCTGAGCTAGGAAATGTAATTCCAAAACATTTGGGGGTCCCAAGGTTACCGGACCCTGCAAGAAAACCTATAGACGTCAGTAAAGTATATTATGCCTTAAGTGTATAACCCTGATCACAGCTTCCCATTTTAGTGATCCAGTTAGCCACGTTCTAATACATTTTTAAGGAAAACACATCTTACTATAATGATATCTAGCTGGATAACAGGGTTGGGGTGTACAGACCAATGACATCCAGAACTGTTAATCTCCTTCAATCAGCTGCAATAATACTCAAACTTCAGATGTATTCAATAATAAGTGGAATTTGACAATTACCTGTCATGTGCCGCACATAATAATAATGTTAATTCAATAGTCGTACAAGAAACCATTTTACCACCTTTTTGTCAACCAAGTAGTACCTTGTTCCCTTTTTCCTCGTCTGTCTTTGAAGCCCCCTATTTTACTAGAGGCTTCCTTGCTCTTTTTCCATTGCTTTTTCCCTTTTTATTCTTTCCCTGCTCCACCTCATACAAGACTCCTTTTCCTGCTCACTTCCACCTAAGTGCTCTTCTATCCCTGCTCCTTCCCTTACTCCCTCTCTCCCAAGTTCCCATCATTTCCTGCTTCACCTTCACCTTCTTATCTCTTCTTGAAAGTCTCTCTCCCCCCCCCCCCGCTTTCCCTCCTCCCAAGGCTGGGAACGGACGAGCGCACCATGTACGAGCGTACTGGCGTGCCGTCCGGCGCAGAGTTGTGACGCTGCGACAGGACCGGCCACACGCTGTCGCGTGCGCACGAATTAAAAGCGTGAGAGCGGCTGTGCGTTCCTTCCGCTCTTAGTACCTCTCGTCTGACCCCAGCTTACGTTCCCTTCTTTCACTGCTTCTCTCTTCCTGCCCAAGTCCCCTTCTTTTCCCATGCATTTTCTTTGAAATCACCTTCAGGCTCTGCTCTCTCCTCAGAGTTCATTGGTCCGATGCCTTTTATTTAGGTCTGGAGTAGATCTACATCTGGGATTAAATTGGATCTTCAGAGGACTGGCCTGGTTTTGTTGTTTTTTTTTTTTCTCTATGACAGTATAGGTATATAACAGCTGATCCATTTTTGCAAGTGTTTTACTTTAGCATATCTACTTTCTCCCCCCCCCCCCCAGCATCGGATACAACATTTACTATATGGATAATGAAGTGTGAAGAAAAATTAAATGGTGAGTTATAACTTGTTTGTAGCCCCACCTCCATCAGTGTTCTGATGTCCTTACCAATATTTAAGAAAGGAGAATTGCGCAATATTTGCACTTTCAATGCACTCTCGAAAGGGCCTGCAGACACATAGCACAGAGAAATCTGTGAAATGTTATTTTATGGCTGATTCACAGGGCTTCTGGGGGGATTTGCTTTCATGCATACATGAATCCTGAGGCAAAGTCTCGATGTTGTGGCTGCCACAGGATACAACTTGTCAATAAAGTCACATTTTAAAACCGTTTCCTACTAGTAGAACATTAGGGGAAGAAAGTCATATTTGATGCGTAAAAACTGCATCTGCATAGTTTTTTGGTCTCTTGCCACCATACTAGCATCATTTTACAGAAGCCAGTAAGGTGAAAAAAATTTACTCTAGTGATTCTTTAGGGTTAGGGTCACCCTTTTTTGTTTTAAAGTTACTGTTTGTGATTGTTCGTGGTTAACCCTAAACCCTATCCAATAGATTCTCCTTTATTTTCTTTAATTCTAGTTAACAGAATCTGCTTCTTCAAGAAGGAGCAGAATCGGTTTCCTGAAAATGAAGCAGAATCTGTTGTGTTTATGGTTAACCCTAACGTTTAAAAGTAACAACCTACCTACAATAAAAACCAGCATCACTAAAACAATGCCAGTATGGCATGACGTTTGACCAAAAACAATTCTTTTTGCAAGTGACCCCTTTTTTGTTTTTGGTGTTTTTTAAATACAAATGTTTACAAACCTTAGGGGTAAAAAAAAAAAAAAAAATTGTAACAAAACCTGACTTTACTCCTGTGTCGTCCGATATGGCACCTACAAGGTAGTAGTGTCGACATGATAGTAAGCCATACATGGGCTTACACACGTAGCATGGGCTACTCCCAACCTAAAAGTGTGTACTTTATAATGTGATGCTGAAACCAGATAATAAATGCCATATTCTAGCAATTCACTTTCAAAAAGCTTTAGTTTTGAATAACACTTGAATATAACCATACATTGCATACACGTGCAACAATGTTGAGGTACTCCTTAGCCGCCTGTTATTTTTGAACACTTTCTAATGTGTTGATTTTATATACATATGCACATTTATATACATTGTTTGTAACACACCACCGAATCTTAAGCAGTTCTGCAGCAAGTAGGTGGTCCACTAAATTATGTTTAAAAAGCTTTTATTTATTTAGTGTGTGTGTATATATTTACATTTTTCAGGCATGATGCTAAAATACACTCTCGGGACATGAGAAAAAATCTTTAACCTTTATTGTAGATGCATTAAAAATGCATGGATGTATAATGGTGTGTAAATACCTGTGTTTATATAGCAGAGACAAGCACATTAACCTATGCATTTGCATACATACACACAAAGCTGGCAAGCAACAACTGTTTGTGTATAAACGGTGCATAAAGAAAGGACGGTCGCGCATTCTAAACAGACCATGTTGGCCAGTTGCATTAAACAGTAACCGAGTTTAATCATTCTACCGTTTTTTTCTACTTAACCTTTTCTAGTATCTTCAAAAGCAGAGCAGGTAAGTGTATGCGTTTGTGTATGTTTATGGAAAACTCGTTCAACCCCTGCAAAAAATATTTTCTCTGGTCTTTTAAAGCAATGCTATGCTTGTAACATACAAAAAAATTCTATAGCAGCACTACAACAACAAGACAGTCTGCCAAAGTTTGTTTAAAAAGCTTTTGCCTGTTTAGTGATTTCAGGCATAGCTCATTAATTCTGCTTCTTAATTATCACAGGCATGAAGTGTGATTAGAGTTGTATAATTATACATTTTTGCTCGCATGCCCTCAGATACTCCCAAGCAGTGGAGGTTCTGAAGGCCTCTGCATGTGAGCGCAGTCCATTTTAATTCCAGTATCACTGTGTCAGGGGCTGATGGATGTGGAATACAGGGCAGATGCTGGTTGAGGACCAGCATGAACAATCTGTGGTATAAAGTGACATTGAACCCTATATAATTGCTTCCTCTTTATAGTTCTTTTAGTGCTTCACCCATGTCTTCTATCAAATCTGCTTGAAATGTGACATTTTTGCTGGTTCTGAACAGAATATGTAGCTCGCTAACTGCCAGTCCTATTGACACCTCATTGCTTGTCTACTGCTCATGCATGGCAGGCAGCTTTTTTTTTTTTTTTTGGATCTAAGAGTCACGCACACAGACTTTCAATACCTAATTCAGGAAACTAAGCTGTCACTGACGTTTCTAACATAAGCCTGTCTATGTGGCCACTAAAGAACTGTCAGTTCTGCGTGATATTGGGATATTTTGTGTCTTTGAACTAGTGCTTGGGGTGCATGTCTGATTTTTGGTTGTTTTGTCATACCTTTCATATTTAAATTATGGCGGTCTGTATTGTCACCTGGCTTGGGAATGAACATCGCGGGACAGCTTGGGAAAGCTTGCCTTGGAGCCTTCTTCTTTTTTGCTGCTGTAGGTTGCTGCAGCAGATATCAATATTCAGAAGTCTTTGTCATTGGAAGCTTGCAGTTTCCTATGTCTTCTTTATGGACCAAATTATGTCATTCATGAAAATGTCAGTCATGCAATGATGCCTTTTTCAGGAGTAAAGCAGAATGTATATGTGCAATACTCATTCACACTTCCTGGGATTTTCTTAGGATTGCAGGTGCATTGAGAGCCATCACCAATCCGCTTATTTCATCCTACCAAACCTATTTTCTTAAAATGCCTGATAATTTTATATCCCTGTGCATGTCACCTGTCTAAACTGGGGAAGGGGAGGGGGCATTCTAGTAAGCATTGTGATCTTTAAAACTGATATAAAGAAAAACTCTAGACAATGTGACCACTCAATGTAATTTGAGTGGTCACAGTGACCTGAATACCCTCTCACTTCTCTTCTCCTCCTTTTTGTGGGACACCTGTCTCAGAGAGCTGAATGAGCCCTCCAAATGTGATTAGTCAAGCCCAGAAGCTTAGAACATTGAGTGGTAATTTTAAAGCGTTAAGAATCAGGACCTTGCAGCCAGTGGCGCTCAATGCATTCACATAGAGCGCTATTGGATTGGCTGGACACTCACTTAAACCACCCTTTAGGCTGGAAGTTCAAGAGTATAGGATTAAAGCGGGAGTAGTGCAGATGGGGTCAGGAGGGGTTAATGTTTAACCCCTCGGTTCCCCCTCCCATTTTTTTTTTTTTTTAATTCAAAATTTTTATTTTGAAAGAAAGCGGTACAATCAGACAGTTAAAATAAATGAAAGCGATAACGCGGTATAAACATACAATTAGTCAGCAAAGAGGGGGGAGGGACATAACAAAAAGTGCTCCAGAGAGGGGAAAAAAAAGGGTGGCAAGGCAAAGTGTGACTGTCCTGGCTCACTCCTAAGGTAGGCGGCCATGGAGACGTGCAGGTCACAAGGCCGGGGTACTCGGGGGCCAGGTATGGTGGGCAGAGCCATGGTGGCCACCACAATGGCACGTCCCGAGTTGGCCCCTAACGCCAAAAGAAAAAGTAATAAAAAAAAAATCTGCATCACGCGGTGGTGTGTAAAAACAAGGGGAAAGGGGGGGGTAAGAGTTAAAGTAATATGCTCAGCTAGGAGACAAATCAAGAAAAAAAAAAACCAAACAATACAGGTCTGCATATGGTTATCCAAAGACAACAAAGCGTCTCAGTAAATAAAGAGTCTCTGCATGTAGCTAAAAGAGAAGAAAAAAAAAAAGTTATAGAAAAGCACAGTCGATACTGGGAACAGCAGAGTCCACAGCTAGTGTCATACGGTAGGGAGGGAGAGGAGAAAAAGAAAAAATAATGAAAATAAATATATATCTCAGCTAGGTAGATACAAGATCATCAAAAATAAAAAAAAAGAATAAAAAAAAAAAAAAAAAGCAGGAGGGTAACTCAGCGGGTCAGGGCAAACCAGGGTCAGTGATCGGCAGGCAAGCAGCGGGTAGCTGAGACAGGTCCCTTCAGCCAGTGTCCAGCAGGAAATCGGGGCATGGATCGTCCGCAGGCCCACACTTCTCTTGAAGGGCATGGTGAACGGTCAGGTCCCAAAAGGATCCAGCCGGGGCCACACAGCGGAATCGGGGCACATGCCATAATTTTCCGGGAGGGTGAGCCTTCGCGTCCCGCAGCACCACCTTCACAGACCACTCCGGGGGGCTGTCCGCCGGTAGCTCGGGGATCTCCACCGCTTCCTCCAGCTCATCATACCCCGACCTGTCCCAAAATTTTTTTCTAGGCTCGACAGCGGGACAAGCTGCTGTGCCCGACAGCTCCATCCCTGCCATCCATTCCCGGGGGCCAGCGGCAGGCAGCACCAAGGTAACCACCTCATTCTCCAATTCAGCACACCCCAGCCCGTCTCCATCACTCTGAGTGGTAGGCAGCTTCCCCCTCGCCAGCGACAGACATAGCCTCCCACGCGTCGTCCTCTGCTAGGTCCGCTTCCTCCCGGGCTGTCTTCCACGCGGCCATCAGACGCCCCCACGAGGCCCGAGAAATCGGGCTATCTTCTCCCCCTGGCAGCTGCTCCAAGCAGGCCTCGAGGGCCGTGAATGCAGCCTCCATGCCTCTGGCAGGTGGGGTCTGCTCCAGACTGCACCACCTCGCCCTGTCCCCCAAAATCATCTCCGTGGGGACAGCCAGTACGGCTGGAAGATGGGGGCCATCCATTCCCACAACCGCTGACCGTCCAGATTGGGTTCTCTGCAGGAGACAGTAGGAGAAGCGATCGTCCCGGAGCAGACTTGTAGGCCTCAAGATGGCCAACAGGTACTCTGACCTGCCGGGGAGTTGCGGCAACTTCTCAGCTGTGCTCCGGAGGGGGGTAAAAACGGACCCGGGAGCAAGTCCCGTTATGGCTAGCAGTGCAGGGACATCAGTAGTGGGTAATTTGGGGAGAGACACCAGCTTAAAACCCCCGGTAACAAGTAAATTCAGCAGAGCTCTCCCCAGGCACGTCTTCTCCCTTGCAGAGCCAGCCACGCCCCCCCCTCCCAATTTTAACCCTAGATGATCCCTTTCAGTAGTCATGGTGGCTAGAGTGTCCCTTTTAATCCTGCTTTGTTGCATAAAATATGGAAGCATGACTATTTAACAATTTTATTGTGCCCATTGTTCAGTGCTGCGGAATATGCTGGCGCTATACAAAAAAAGTATAATAATAATTAACAAAATTCAAGGGAAAAGTTGCTATAAATGTCATGTGTCTTGCAGTTTATAACGTGTGCTACGACACTATTTATTTCTGGCTGTCTTGCTAGAATTAAAGTTCTAACAGTAGTGAAAATGTTAAGCATTTTAGCGATTTTGGGAAAAAATTCTTCCTATGTGGACTTAATCCTATTTATTGTGTGGCGCACATATGTCCGAACAGTGTGCCTCATCCTCTTTGTTCAAAGCAGGATTTTCTGCTGCTGACATGAGAATTCAGAGACAGCAGGTATCACAATGCAAGCTGAAAGTGCAGGATATTCTATTAAATAAGATATTGTCAATAATTGGTAAACTTTTTCATAGAGAATTGCTATTCTCTTGGTGGTAGATATTATGTAATAAGCGTAAATATAAAACAAGAATATGTGCTTTATGCATACACGTGCTGATCATTTGCTGGAGCTCAAATTATTATTATTATTATTCTTTATAAAGCGCCAGCATATTCCGCAGCGCTGTACAATAGGCACAGTATAGACAGGGTTACAATACATTGAACAACATTTGACAAACAGTACAGGAGGAGATGAGGGCCCTATTCCCGTAGGAACTCACAATCTAGGAGGGTTGGGGTTGGAAACAGGAGGAGAGGACTGTAAGGTGAGAGTGATTGATGGTTGCGTCAGTGAGTTGGGTGGTAGGCTTCCCTAAATAGGAACGTTTTAAGGGAGCGTTTGAAGGAAGAGAAGTTAGGGGAAAGTTTGACAGTACGAGGGAGAGCGTTCCAGTGAGTGGGGGCTGCGCGTGTGAAGTCCTGCAGTCTATCATGGGAGGAGGTGATGCGGGGAGAAGCTAGGCGCAGGTCACTGTTTGACCTTAGGGAGTGGGCTGGGGTGTATTTGGTGATTTAGTGAGGACAGGTAGTGGGGAGCTGAGTTAGTGAGGGTTCTGCAGTGGATGGGGAGCCAGTGAAGGGACTCGCAGAGGGGAGCAGCAGAGACAGAGCGGCGGGTGAGGTCAATTAGCCTGGCAGAGGCGTTCAGGATGGATTGTAGGGGGGAGAGGCGGGACAGAGGGAGGCCAGATAAGAGATTATTGCAATAGTCGAGTCGGGAGATTACCAGGGCGTGTATGAGTTGTTTTGTGGTGACAGCGGTAAGAAATGGCCGAATTCTGGAAATATTACGCAGTTGGTATCAGCAGGAGGAGGAAAGAGACTTGATGTGGGGGATGAAGGAAAGAGCAGAGTCAAGTGTAACTCCAAGACAGCGAACTTGGTTTGATGGGGAGATGGTGATACCCTCCACCGTGATAGAGAAGTCATGAGGTGGGGAGGCATTGGAGGGAGGAATAAGTAGGAGCTCAGTCTTTGACATGTTGATCTTTAGGTGGTGGGAGGCCATCCAGGAGGAGATGCCAGATAAACAGTCACTGACTTTTGAAAGGACAGTAAATCTCTGGCGACAATCTTTTAAAGGAACACTGTACTTTTTTGGCCCTTAAATAATTGTACAGTTGCTACTGACAACGTCTGCCCATTTATTTTTTACTTTGGTGAACATACTCACCTTTTTAGCTCTCGCCACGTGCAGCTTTTACTTGGGGACTCCCGAACCCGGAGTCTTTTCTGCATTTTTGCACTCACCGTAATTTGCGCACTGCAACAGAAATTGCAAACTTTATGCAAGTCCCATAGCGCCTGCGCCAAACGATGAATTGGAACTGCATGCATGCACAGCTCTGATCCATCGTGGCCTCTCTGAGACTAGTCACTTATTAGGCTGCGGTCACACGAGCGCACTGATTGTTTCAACGGATGCACTGTGAGCAGATTCACTTTATAATGATGAGATTGTGGTTACATTGTATCAGTTATGACTGACATTGAGAAAAAATAATTGCTGTATTGTATCAGTTTTGACTGACGCTGAGAAAAAGAAAAAAAGCTGTATGCAGGGGTGTCTATTCGTCCGTTGTAACTTTTTCACGTCGATGCAATTTTGGTGTCCATCGCAAAATGCGTTGCGCAGACGTGCTTCGTGTGTTGTTCTCTATTGACTCCTTTGAAAGCTACAACGACAAGCAAACAGTGCGGTCACAGGGATGCAAAAAGTGCACTTGTGTGACCGCAGCCTAAAGCTGGGGTCAGACGAGCGCCTTTGGGAGCAGAAGGAACATCCGTGAGAGTGGACGTCCTTCCACTCTGACGCCCTGCCATAATGCCATGTTTTAAAAGCGCTAAGTGACCGAGGAAGCCTTGTGAGAAAATTACACAAACCAAAATTGCATTATGAAAAAATAAAAGGACTGTGGGAATACCTTAAAACAACTTAATTCTGTGAAATCCTATCACCAAGCAGTGCAAGTCTGCTCAATTGCTTTCTGATCTGCACTATATATTTATATAAATTAAGGTCGGGGACAGACGAGTGTCTGAGTGTTGACCTTCCTTCCACTCCGGCGCCTGTGTGGCCACCTCACTGAATGCAGTTAGTATGCTCAATTTCCTCCTGTGGAGGATTGCGCTTTGCAGTCCCGTCAACGCGTGTCTAGCGTTTTGACGGGGAGACTTTTTGCATGTCTGCCTGTAGCGCGCAAAATTTGTGAAACAACATGTGACCGGTCGCTGCCCCAAAGGGAGTTTGCTGATGTCACTATGTCTGACACGATCGCTTTAGGCTGGGGTCAGACGAGCGCAATGGGTGCTCCCATACTGACGTGCCTCCCGGCGTCCGTCGCATTGTTCTGATGCTTCGATTGGACCGGTCACACACTGTAGCGCGCGCACAAATTGCGGCGCTTCAAGCGTCCGCGAAGAAAGCTTGTCTGTCAAAAACCTAGACGCGCTTTCGACGAGCTGCAAAACGCAATCCTCCATATGGGGAATCAAGCCTTGCAGCACTGACCGCACTAACTGCGCTCAGCGAGGTGGCCAGACAGGCGTCCGAGTGGAAGTATGTCCATTCTCACAGACATTCCTTCCGCTCTCAAAGATGCTCGTCTGCCCCCCGACCTTATTTTGTGCTTTCGTTTGCACAAATCTACAGTGCAGATCAGAAAGCCTTTGAGCAGACTTGCACTGCTTGGTGATAGGATTTCACAGAATTAAGTTGGTATTCCAAGTCTTTTTATTCATAATGCATTTTATTACCTATTCGTAGCATGCAATTTTGGTTTGTATGCTTTTCTCACAAGGCTTCCTCTGTCACTTAGCTCTCTTAAAACATGGCATTATGGCCTCCTGTTTTTGCTGTGCCCTGTCTTTCTGTAAATAATCAGCAGGTGGCACTGTTGCAGTTTTAACATTGTCAGATGATGCACTGTTTTTTTTTTAATGTTTCTTGCTTTTCTATAAGCAAAATTAAAAAAAATTGTGGCCTTGGTAAATACATTGGTTTGTGTTTGTCACCTTTTAAAGATGACGGGGCTGCGGTGTGCTTGTTCTGCATTAGTTGAGGCTGACAGTCTTTTTATTTTATTAAAAGCCACAACATACACAGAATTTACTAAAGTATTTATTCTTCGTGCAGGTTCAATATGGTAAATTATCCTTCTAGGAAATCTAAATAAAGCCCCATATCATAACCAGGGCTGGATTAAGATCTCTATGAGCCTGGAGCTGAAGATTTTGGTGGGCGTTTTTTAGATCTTAGTGAATTGAAAACCTATTTTAGGTTATTTAACCCTTTCACTGCTGAGGACGTGTGGGGAAAGTCCTCATTGACTCCGAAGGAAAGATGGGTGGAGATAGGGGGGTTCCTTTGAACCCCCGATATCTCCTGACTGTTGGTAGCTAGCAGAGCATGGCCTTTCCAATGATACCAAACATCACCATGTTTAAAGTAAAGAAAAAAAATAATAAAAATAATAATAATAATAAAGGAAACATTTTTTTTTTAAGACGTGAAATGGCTCAGCAGTGAATGGGGTTAATAGTGTAGATATGGGTATGTCTAACCAGGCAGATACTGTGTGAGGAAATTTCCATCATTTACTACGTGTAAAATTACTTTTACACGCTATCAGCCAAACCTTTTGTGGTTATATATTCTATAGGGAATTCTTGTTAAAAAAAACAATACCGGCTGGGTGGAGTAGAGGTAACATCACTACTCTGCATGGAGAGAGCCTGTGGAGTCATGGGTTCGATCCCAATGAGCAACCTCTCCAGTAAGTGTTCTTGGGCAAGACACCTAACGGTACATACTCGCCACCCAGGACATACTTGAAAACGAGAGAAATCTCAATGTATCCTTCCTGGTAAAATCCTTTCTAAAAAAAAAAAATGGGAACCTGTTAATACATTTTTCCAAGAACATACACAATTTTAACCAAAACTGAAAATAAAATTCATATTTCGCTTGTGTTTTGGAGGATGGGGTTTTATGAATAGGACTATGTATAAAATACTGAACTTGCTCAGAGTTTGGGAAATGAGAAGGTAATGGCAGTGGTATTGCTCATGTTATGTGTGACAAATAGACAATGCCATTGTTTTGGAACTAAAAATTATTTTTAGATTCTACTTGGCCTTGTTTGGTATCATTGCAGAGGTCAGACTCTGACCTGTTCAATGACACCTCACTTGACATTGGGGGGTGTAAAGATTAGAGACCCAGGGTTCCAAAGTCCCCTCACTCCGTGCTGCTCGCGGCAGTTTAGGTTTTTGATGGAAAAATGCAGAATAACGGATTGTGCCATCGCCTCCACACTTGTTGGTGACATGAGAAATGAGATGGTCAATTAGCGCGTTATCATAGTTCACTTTATAATTGAAAAGTGAACAATTTTGCTGTGTTAGAAAGAAGGAAAAATAAATATTTTTATTTTCACATAAAACCTTGTCATGTTTGGTATCATTGGAAAAGTTGTGCTCTGGCCTTTCCAGTGGTTCCTCACATGTCCTTAGTGCTGCTATGCAGTCAGAGATACAGGGGGTCCAACTATCCTTCAATGCAGACATAGTTATCCTTTCTCTGGGCCTAGTATGGGGCATGGGCCTGGAGTTGCTGATCCAATAGCCCCTATGTTAATCCGGCCTTGAGCATAACATGTATAATATATGAACAGGCAATAAATAGCAGTACTCGCACAACTTTAAGCCAAGTGTAGCAGACTCAGACTGTTACTCCTTATGTATGAAGAAGACTTGTAGTCAAAACATGTTGTGCAGTTGGTTTGAGTGAATTCTTTATTTATAATATATATATTTATTTATTTGGGATTGTTTTGATGTTTGACCAGTTAATCTTGACAAATATATGCAGCTGTTCGCCTGTCTTTCTGCAAATCCCGTTGACTATTCCATGCACCTTCTGACCAATATCTGGAGGTGATCAGAACATCTGTTCAGTTGAGTGAGGCCTTTTCTTTTACACATATAGTGTTCTAGTCTGTGGTTTTTATATTTTGCTGACAGTTGTGTGAGTGGTGTTATTTATCACCTATTTTATACCTTTTTAATTTTATTCCCTATACGCATTCTTTGCCATACTGAACTTCTGAATTTGCAAGAAGAACTTTTGATTAAGTATATTTTTGTGTGCACTTCCACCTTTTGCGTGTGGTGTGGATTTACTATTGGTGTGTACAGTTGGAGAGACGCTACATTTGTCTTTGAGCTACACTAAACGGTTTCACTGCTCCATTTGTAATTTCTTTGATATACAGTTAGGTCCATATATATATTTGGACACAGGCACAGTTTTAGTGTTTTAAGGTGTTTACCAAAACATATTCAAGCTATAGTTCTGTATGGAATATGGGCTTACAGTGCACACTTTCAGGTTTAATTTGAGGGTATGTACATCCAAATTGGAGGAAGGGTTTAAGAATTACAGCTTTTAAGAGTAGCCAGCCCCCGCGTTTTTCAAGCTATCAAAAGCTGTTTCATGACCAGGTGTGGGCTACTCCTTCATTATTTCTTGATCAATTAAGCAGGTACAAAAAAAAGGTAGACATCACAAGAGCAAATACAGAGGGTTCACCACAAGGTGCAAACCATTCATAAGCCTGAAAAATAGAAAAGCTAGATTAGACTTTGCCAAAAAAACATCAAAATAAAATCAGACCAGTTCTGGAAAAGCATTCTTTGGACGAATGAAACTAAGCTTAATCTGTACCAGACTGACGGGAAGAAAAAAGTGTGGAGAAGGCTTGGAACAGCTCATGATTCAAAGCACACAACATCATGTGTGAAACATGGTGGAGGCGGTGTGATGGCATGGGCATGCATGGCTTCCAGTGGCACTGGGTCATTGGTGTTTATTGATGATGTGACCGAAGCAGCCGGATTAATTCAGCAGTGTTTACATATAGTGGAATATTCTGCAATGGCTGAGTCAATTACCTGCTCTCAACCCAATTGAGCACATATTTCACTTACTGAAGGCAAAACTAAAGGCAGAAAGACCCACAAAGAACAACTAGAGACAGCTGCAGTTAGAGCCAGGCAAAGCATCAGAAAGGAGGAAACCAAGTCTTTGGTAATGTCCATGGTTTCTAGACTTCAGGCAGTCTTTGCCAGTAAAGGATACTCGACAACATATATAAAAAATTAACATTTTATTTATGATTATATTCATTTGTCCAATTACATTTGAACCCCTTAAAGTGGAGGGACTGTGTATAAAAATGGTTGCAGTTTCTATAATTTATACCCCTTGAATTAAAGCTGAAAATCTGCACTTCAAATTCATTTGGATTTTTTCCTTTTAATTTTATTCTGGTGGCATACAGAGCCAAAAGTATGAAAATTGTGCCTGTGTCCAAATATATATATATATATATATATGGAACTAACTGTATGTAGCCATTGTTTTGGATACACATATTTCTTCATTGGGAAGCGATTCCTAAGCACTGAGCTTCCAACAAGTGCAGCTTGGCTGTAATTTCAGCGTCGGCTTATTTGTTTAAGAAAGCATCACCATTTAGCTGAAGTTTCATTGCAATGAGCTGACCAGTGACAAGAAAGATGGTAAAATAAGACAAGTTCCATACATGTAGGTGCTTATTTAATTTTATGTTGTGTGCATCTTAATACAGGTCACAATTTTTATTTCTTTTAGTCAGTTTACATGGTAGAAATAACAAATTTTGTCCAAGACCGTTATTCAGCTGTTAATAGTGGTTGCAAGGCTGCATTTTTGGTGACGTTATGTACTTTGGTATTTCCCCAGCAGAGAAGAAAACCGAATAGAGTTGCTTGTTATTCAGAGGCTCATTCTTTTTCTGCGCATCCTGTATAAATTCTAGGACATGAAAAAGTACAGGGAGTTGCCTTGAAACTTGGTTGTAAGAGACGTTCTTAGCCTTTGGGCCGTTAATGTTTCAATTAGATCTGCTGCCATTAACCATTCACAAACATTAATGGCTTGCATGTCACATGGCGGGGGTGCTGGACATGGTCAAGTGATTATCTGGTCAATCCAGTACCTGAAAGGGACGGAGGTGGGGCACAGATTGGTTTCTGAAGGTCAGCTCTCAAACTCTGCATGCTGTATCTGCCCTCCGGGCCCTTCTGGAAGGGGTAGAGGGTTGAGGGCACAAGGTTCTGTGTCCAAAGTGCTTAGAGTGGCCTTTTTAAGATTCAAACTGAAAATTATAAGAATATCCTTTTAAAGGTTAAATGCTTGAATGCTACTTTGCTAATTGTTTCTTTTCTTAACACACAGGTCATGGTTGCGGACTTGTCACCTAAGTACAGGTAAAATAGTATTTTGTCTTACTGATATCTATTTATGGATATTCTCAATGCATTTAACCCCTTAAGGATCAACAACGTAACGTTTTCGTCATAAATGCATTGACTTTAAAGACCCCTGGTCCTTAAAGCGTTAAAATTGTTTTGTAATTACAATCAAACCTGCATTAAACATAAAGGGCAGTATTACAAAGCTGGTGCTAACTTAACCAGAGCTGTTGTAAACTTCCCAGAGCCATTATAGTCTATAGTTGCTAAGTTTACAACAGCTCTGGTTAGGTTGGCACCAATTTTTGCAATCCTGCCCTAACTGTTGTGTTCCAAGGAGGCTTTGGCTGGCATCTCTTTTTTGCTTTGATTTTGTTTCCTTTGTTAGCTCTTCTTCAATAAGAAGAGAAGCGGGGTCTCATGGCGATACCTCTGACAACCCACAGCTTGTTTCAGTGACACTGTTGTGCCCATTCAAAGTTTGTCCTATTTAGTAGAGAATCGCTTCCTATATATGTCTTAGCTCTTTTTGCCACATATATAGTAATTCTTTATTTTATATTTCGCTGTCTTTAACGTATGTGCGTCATGTCACAGAGGGGGGTGAAGCGCTGTTCTATAGGATAGTCCTCTGCTCACTTCTCGCAGCTGACTGGCTGCTAATACGCAGACTAACATGTCAGCACATCAATCTAACATCCGAGGGCCAATTGCAGAGTGCTGAGAGACAGCCCTAAGCAAGCTTTGCTCATGACGGGGAAAAGATGTTAGTACCCCAGTACTGGATCATGGCAAGAAAAACCCGTGATTACTGATCAAGGGGTGCAGTATATCGCATCAATTTAACAGCCACAATGCACCTGGTCACAAGTTCACTTTGTGTTTTTGTATCTTGTAATTCTGTTTGTTCATTGAGAGATTTTTACATAACCATTGCACAGTATCTTTCTACTTTCTCCGCAGAAGAGATTTCCATGGCTTAGGCCAGGGTCAGACGAGCGTTTTGCAGATCGGAAGGAACGTCTGTGGGAGTGGATATTCCTTCCACTCTGATGCCACTTTTGCAGCCCCATCGAACGCACATCATAGTGTTTTGACGGAGGCTTTCAGCATGTCCGCTGTAGAGTGCACAATTTGTGCATGTGCTACAGCGTGTGGCCGGCCCCGTCGAAGCGTCACAATTCTGCAACGTACGCCAGGGAGGCACGTCCGTACGGGCGCACTGACCCCAGCCTTAGACTAATGTCAGACGATCGCAGTCAGCGCACACTCTGTGTGCGTGCATAACTGACAGACGTACTGACGGAAGATACTGTAGATGCCACGTGATCTGTTTTTCTTGCCGGACTTAGAAAAAAGGGAACTATGGGAAATAAAAATTTGAAAAGTAGTTTGAAAAGCCATTTTGTGCGTTAAGGTGCTGGACGTCGCAAATGCGCTGCGTCTGACATCTCATCACTCACCCAGAACGCTATGTGGACGTGGCGCACTCTGCGCGTCCGTGGTAGCGGTTTTACGTTCTTGCCTAACTTGCGTCCGTTTGCCACGTGCGTTGTGCGTGCGCAGTTCGGGGGGGAAAAGGACGTTGTGTGTGGGTCTCTATTGCTCATGATTCTATGCTACGACAGACGTTAAACTGTGCGGCAACACGGATGTGATCACTGCGTTCGTCTGACACGGGCCCAAAAGAGTGCTCTCTGTGTAATAATGAACTTAACGTTTCTGATAAAGGCTTCAATCAACGAAGTAAAAAAAAAAAAAAGTGGAGGTTTTCCTCTGCTCTTTTGTGAAAATATTGTTAACTTTTTTCTTTCCCTCTGGTGTTTTGATTTATAATTTTGTAGAATCACACTTTGCGTAGCCACAGTAAAACTCAGCGGAACCCGCTGATGGGGAAATATACATATGCTATAAATCCCAGTGAAATCTTGCCATTCCCACTGTTCCCTCCCAGTGTGAATAGAATATTTCATTCATGGCCTAGTTCTCCTTTTGTTAGGTTTAATAGTTTAATTTATGCAGTTCTCTGCACATTTACCTGCACTGATTACAGACTACCTATCATTTATCTAACCAAACGCAAGTTAGCACATGTCCCAAAAGAGATCATACACACATAGATTTATACAGCATAAAAATGCTGACATTAATATACCTATATATAGCTAGTTTCATTAGATTGGGCAATTACATTTTCAAGTGTGCCTTTTAAAAATTAGGTCCCATCATTAACTATTCTTTGTCATTTTACAGCCACCTCATTGCAAGCCATTCCCTCATGTAATTTGTGCACCTTTTCACATATCTCGTCTTTGTGTTGTCACTTGTGATTGTGTCACCTAGCCTTCAGCTATTATTTATTATTACTATTATTATTGTCATAATTTATATAGCGCCAACAGTTTCTGCAGCGCTTTATCTCGTTCCCTTTGGTTATTGTAAACAGACATATGCTGGAAACAACAGGTGTAGAGGGCCTTGCTCATCGGAGCTTTCAATCTAGAAGTATTGGGTTTGAGGAATACAAGAGGAATTTTACTAGACAGCAGGATCATTAGTGCCAGTGGTTTGGTAACGGTGGGGGTCATAGAAGCAGCTTCAATCATGTGCGAGTCGATCTTATGCAGGGGGATGGGTTGCGTCAGTGATGTGGTACGCTAATCTGAAGACATGGGTTTTGAGGGATTTCTTGAAGGCCTGTTTGATAGGGCGAGGCAAGTCATTCCACAGGACTGGTGCTGCCCGTGAAAAGTCCTGGAGGTGAGAGTTGGCCGTGCGCGTGTAGACAGATAACTAGAGATCGTCTGCTGACCGGAGTTGTCTGGATGGGACCTGCTTGCGGTGTAATGGAGAAATGTTGGGAGGAGAGGAGTTATTGAGCGATTTGAACGTGAGCATCAGTATTTTGAACTGTATCCTGGAACGTACAGGAAGCCAATGGAGGGACTGGCAGAGGGGGAAGTACGCGAGGTGTGTCTGGTGAGAAAAAATAAGCCTGGCCCCTGCATTCATTACAGATAGGAAATGGGCAAAACGGGAGTTGGGGAGGCCAATAAGGAGCGAGTTGCAGTAATCAAGTCGTGAAATGACAAGAGCATGAACCAGCACCTTCGCGGTATCTTGTGTCATAAAGGGACGGACACTGGGAATGTTTTTGAGTTGACAGTAACAGGATTTGGTCACTGTCTGGATGTGGGGAGAGAACGTTAGGTCGGAATTAAAATTGACACCAAGGCAGCGAGCTTGAGGTGTTCCATTTACTTGTAGAGCGGTGGTACTGGGTTCTTTTTGGAGGGAGGAATGATTAGAATTTCAGTTTTGTCAAGATTGAGTTTAAGGAAGCGGGAAGACCTCCAATTCGAGATGGCAGAGAGGCAGTCAGACATTGTTTATCTAATCATTACAGTACTCTTAATAATCCTTTAATTTATACAAAACCTAGTCTGTTTTCACTCAGCACTTGATTGTCCCCCCACCTTCAACCATGAAAGCGCCTGTGCGCTGTCTGCCCTTACACATCCATTACCCAAATAATTGCTGCCTGCTCTTGCCCATCCATTGCCTGATAACTGCCTGCCCTTACCCTTTTTTCCCAATTCCAACCTGCTCTCTCCCACCTGTGGCCTTGTCGCGGCCTGGCCTCGTGCCACCTGTGGCCTTGTCGCGGCCTGGCCTTGTGCCTCCTGTGGCCTTGTCGCGGCCTGGCCTCGTGCCTCCTGTGGCCTTGTCGCTGCCTGGCCTCGTGCCACCTGTGGCCTTGTCGCTGCCTGGCCTCGTGCCACCTGTGGCCTTGTCGCGGCCTGGCCTCGTGCCACCTGTGGCCTTGTCGCGGCCTGGCCTCGTGCCACCTGTGGCCTTGTCGCGGCCTGGCCTCGTGCCACCTGTGGCCTTGTCGCGGCCTGGCCTCGTGCCACCTGTGGCCTTGTCGCGGCCTGGCCTCGTGCCACCTGTGGCCTTGTCGCGGCCTGTGGCCGGCCTCGCCTGCGGCCTGTGGCCCGGCCTCGCCTGCGGCCTGTGGCCCGGCCTCGCCTGCGGCCTGTGGCCGGCCTCGCCTGTGCCCGGCCTCGCCTGTGGCCCGGCCTCGCCTGCGCCCGGCCTCGCCTGGGGCCCGGCCTCGCCTGGGGCCCGGCCTCGCCTGGGGCCCGGCCTCGCCTGCGGCCCGGCCTCGCCTGCGGCCCGGCCTCGCCTGAGGCCTGTGGCCCGGCCTCGCCTGAGGCCCGTGGCCCGCCTCGCCTGAGGCCCGTGGCCCGGCCTGGTCTGAGGCCTGTGGCCTGGCCTCGCCTGAGGTCTGTGGCCCGGCCTCGCCTGAGGTCTGTGGCCCGGCCTCGCCTGAGGCCTGTGGCCCGGCCTCGCCTGAGGCCTGTGGCCCGGCCTCGCCTGAGGCCTGTGGCCCGGCCTCGCCTGTGGCCCGGCCTCGCCTGAGGCCTGTGGCCCGGCCTCGCCTGAGGCCTGTGGCCCGGCCTCGCCTGAGGCCTGTGGCCCGGCCTCGCCTGAGGCCTGTGGCCCGGCCTCGCCTGAGGCCCGGCCTCGCCTGAGGCCTGTGGCCCGGCCTCGCCTGAGGCCCGGCCTCGCCTGAGGCCTGTGGCCCGGCCTCGCCTGAGGCCCGGCCTCGCCTGAGGCCTGTGGCCCGGCCTCGCCTGAGGCCTGTGGCCCGGCCTCGCCTGAGGCCTGTGGCCCGGCCTCGCCTGAGGCCTGTGGCCCGGCCTCGCCTGAGGCCTGTGGCCCGGCCTCGCCTGAGGCCTGTGGCCCGGCCTCGCCTGAGGCCTGTGGCCCGGCCTCGCCTGAGGCCTGTGGCCCGGCCTCGCCTGAGGCCTGTGGCCCGGCCTCGCCTGAGGCCTGTGGCCCGGCCACGCCTGGCCTGAGGCCTGTGGCCCGGCCTCGCCTGAGGCCTGTGGCCCGGCCACGCCTGGCCTGAGGCCTGTGGCCCGGCCTGGCCTGAGGCCTGTGGCCCGGCCTGGCCTGAGGCCTGTGGCCCGGCCTGGCCTGAGGCCTGTGGCCCGGCCTGGCCTGAGGCCTGTGGCCCGGCCTGGCCTGAGGCCTGTGGCCCGGCCTGGCCTGAGGCCTGTGGCCCGGCCTGGCCTGAGGCCTGTGGCCCGGCCTGGCCTGAGGCCTGTGGCCCGGCCTGGCCTGAGGCCTGTGGCCCGGCCTCGCCTGAGGCCTGTGGCCCGGCCCGGCCTGGCCTGAGGCCTGTGGCCCGGCCCGGCCTGGCCTGAGGCCTGTGGCCCGGCCCGGCCTGGCCTGAGGCCTGTGGCCCGGCCTGGCCTGAGGCCTGTGGCCCGGCCCGGCCTGGCCTGAGGCCTGTGGCCGGCCCGGCCTGGCCTGAGGCTGTGGCCCGGCCCGGCCTGGCCTGAGGCCTGTGGCCCGGCCCGGCCTGGCCTGAGGCCTGTGGCCCGGCCCGGCCTGGCCTGAGGCCTGTGGCCCGGCCCGGCCTGGCCTGAGGCCTGTGGCCCGGCCCGGCCTGGCCTGAGGCCTGTGGCCCGGCCCGGCCTGGCCTGAGGCCTGTGGCCCGGCCCGGCCTGGCCTGAGGCCTGTGGCCCGGCCCGGCCTGGCCTGAGGCCTGTGGCCCGCCCGGCCTGGCCTGAGGCCTGTGGCCCGGCCCGGCCTGGCCTGAGGCCTGTGGCCCGGCCCGGCCTGGCCTGAGGCCTGTGGCCCGGCCTCGCCTGGCCTGAGGCCTGTGGCCCGGCCTCGCCTGGCCTGAGGCCTGTGGCCCGGCCTCGCCTGGCCTGAGGCCTGTGGCCCGGCCTCGCCTGGCCTGAGGCCTGTGGCCCGGCCTCGCCTGGCCTGAGGCCTGTGGCCCGGCCTCGCCTGGCCTGAGGCCTGTGGCCCGGCCTCGCCTGGCCTGAGGCCTGTGGCCCGGCCTCGCCTGGCCTGAGGCCTGTGGCCCGGCTCGCCTGGCCTGAGGCCTGTGGCCCGGCCTCGCCTGGCCTGAGGCCTGTGGCCGGCCTCGCCTGGCCTGAGGCCTGTGGCCCGGCCTCGCCTGGCCTGAGGCCTGTGGCCCGGCCTGGCCTGAGGCCTGTGGCCTGTGGCCCGGCCTGGCCTGAGGCCTGTGGCCCGGCCTGGCCTGAGGCCTGTGGCCCGGCCTGGCCTGAGGCCTGTGGCCCGGCCTGGCCTGAGGCCTGTGGCCCGGCCTGGCCTGAGGCCTGTGGCCCGGCCTGGCCTGAGGCCTGTGGCCCGGCCTGGCCTGCGGCCTGTGGCCCGGCCTGGCCTGCGCCTGTGGCCCGGCCCGGCCTGCGGGCCGGCCTCGCAGGCGCCGCGGCCTGGCCTCGTCTGTGACTGTAATAGATTTTGCCATTTTGAACCCCTGTGTCTCCTCGAATGTGAGAGAACCAAATTCAAACTTGTGTTCTGAATGCTACACGGCTAGTCTGTCCCTCTTCCACCATATGGCCATCTCTTGTGCCAGTTGGTGGTGCTAGCTTCACTAGGGCATTGGTTAAGTTTATACATGACTTAAATAGACTATAAAAGTACTTGGAAGACCTATTCACTGCAAGATGGCAGGTTTGCCTCACACAACCTTGTCCTGGCTACACATTAGTTTTCTTTTTTTTACCAAAATTGTTATTACCCCTAGACAGAGAGATCCCCATGGATAATTGTGGCTGCTGTTTATTTTTCTATGGGCAATGTTTTTTGTCAGTTTGTCTCTGGCTTCACCTCTGTAATGTTGTTGTTTTTTTATTTTATTCTATTACTTTAGTATTTTTTGGACTTGATCATGGGGTGTCATGATGCTCAGGTTGGTAACCAGGGGACCAGTGGGTCTTCAGGGCAGGATGGTGTTCTTCTGCCCAGCACATTTATTTATTTAGCTAATACTTCCCTTTTAAATTATGCGCGGCTCTGTGCCGGAGGACTGGAGGATGGGAAAGCCATTTGTGTTGTATAGATAATTCAGTGGTCTGTGTCAGGAGTATAATTACATTTTCTGTAATTTAACTTCTGCACATTGTTACTTCTCAAGGCAACGATTTCCCAGGATCAGTCCATATGCTAATGAATATTGTGTGTGCGTGTATGTGTGTGTTTTTTTTTCTTTCTTTCTTTCCTATATATTCTGAGTACAAACCAAAAAGAATCACCTATTGCATAGGCCAGCTGGTTGTGTGTTGATACTGTATTATGTGGCAAAAAGGCATTTGTGTTCAAGCCTCCGGTTGCCTAGGTTTATTTTGTGGCTGATTATATATGTGTCTGTGTGTATGTATGCTTGTCTTTTAAATGTAGCCTTATGCCTATAAAAAAAAGAAGCTATTACTACATACTGCAATACTCTGGTGATTGTGGCATCTGGACTAATACTGATATATATATATATTTATCACACGGATATATATAGTTTAACAACACTGGATATGTATATGATCTCCTCTGGAACGCTCTCCCTCGTACGGTCAGACTTTCCCCTAAAGATATTCCTATTTAGGGAAGCCTACCACCCGACTCGCTAATACACCTCACTGCCCCAACCAGTCCTTCACTCTCACCTTGCAGTCCTCTCCTCCTGTTTCCACCCCCAACCCGTCTAGATTGTGAGTTCCCACAGGAATAGGGCCCTCGTTCCCTCCTTTACTGGTTTATCAAATGTTGTTCGGTCTCAATGTATTCTAACCCTGTCTACAGTATATTGTGCCCCTTGTTCAGCGCTGCGGAATATGCTGGTGCTATATAAAGTATAATTATAATAATATGTACATTGGCGACTGTGACAGGCCATACTTTGTGAACTGAATACCCGTCATTTATTACCTCAGGTTTTTTTGAACATTTTTAAAATTGCGCGCTTTTTTTGCTACAGAAAATGATGGGAGAAGGTGGTCATTGATATGGAGTGCTCTTTTCTGGTATTTTGTATTTAATGTCTTAGATGCACACGCTTAGTTCAGGTTGAGTGCAACCTTTTGCTGTTCTGTATTATATATAATGTATATATCTCTATCCGTGTGTTTTTTTAAACCTATTTAGGAGCCAGCTACACATTTTTAGGAGCCAGTCAAAGTTTAATATAGATTTCCATAGTATAAACCAAAATCTCTAGGAACGGAGTACAATTCTACTGCTTGCACCTAGATTTGTCAGCCACTTATGTAAAACATGTAGACTAATAATCAGACAAAACTATGTATCTAACCAGACAAATGTATAAACCTGTATGCTGTGTATGTAAATATAAACCGTATTGAATGGTCACGCTCTTCTTCCACATACCGCCACTAGTCTGCATTGTTGCTCTGCTGTATATTTCTGGTCCTTGCTTTGAATGATATGATAAAATGCCTGAATTGCTAGTGGGAGATTTCATAATTTTGTGTTTTTTAAGGTTTTTACTGGTTTGTGTTTCCAGTCAAATAAAAATAGCGCCAGGCTTTATAAAGTCTTTAAAAATGTAGTTTTCAGTTCCTTTCTATTGCAAAATAAAGATCTAAAAGCCTATTTAGCAACCGCAACTGATTCTGTTATTTTCCATTTGTGTCTTGAAATACCAAAGATCTAGAGAGGCAAATTCTTCCTCCTACAATTCATCTGCCTTTTTGTTTTGCTAATCAATTGGCTCTAAATGTACCTTTTTTTTTTGTGTACAGAAGTTTGTTATTTAACAGACATTGTTATCTTGGCGCCCTGCAAAGTCCTACTATCATTCCATGAAATAACCTGTATTTAACTCCTGTTTCGCTGAAGCCGTTACATTTAGTATGTCCGTTCAGACCTCATCATAGAGCCTTTAGATGGTGCTACATTTACTTTTTTCTTGTCAAAGTCTATTGGATGTATATTCTGTTTGGAGAGGGGCAGAATATTCCGAGATGTTAGAATTAACATAGATGATTAACTCTTTTTGATCGAGAGAGAGAGATCTTATTTATTCCATAAAGCCAAATCACGTCATTTTTCTTTTCTAAATTCATAATTGTTATTTTCCTGAAAATTAGCTAATCCCGCCCCCCCCCCCCACTTCACCACTAGGAAAGGTCAAACCTGCCGGACTCTCTCCCCTCAAATCTGTTTTTACGATGTGACAGTGTACAGGATTTGATTGAAAATTATTCATAATTTTCAATGGATTAATTGAAACGACCCAGGAGAGCCCCCGACGCTGCCTGATACATGAGCATTCTGTGCTAGCTGCACAAGCACATTGTCTTCTTGCTTTGCAAGACTTTGTTCCAAAAGCAGACTCTTTCATGACACTGATTTCAAGCACGTCGTCAGGAACGGCAAGGGCTGTCGGGGTGTAATGTCCCCGTTCCCGTACAAATTACTTTAAAATTCGTCCTGTTTGGGTCGCCCGCAGTGTTTTTGAAGGATACAGCGCATCAGGTTTTGTACGTCATCTTGACATTGTCTGCTGTACTCGTGTTCGAGCGGATATGTCACCTTCTCATCCTTGCCTAAATCCGGTATCCAACCGCACCTGCATTGCTATTATTCCCCTCCATTAAATAATTCTGCTCCTTTGATGAACGCTGATATGTTTTAGCAATTCAGGAATGCAAGGTGATAAGCCAGGTTTGCTGAGAGCAGAGAAGTGAATAAATATGCAGAAAGGTACACTTGTAGTAGGAACTTGAATTTCATATTAAAATACAGGTTGAATATCCCTTATCCGAAATTGACCTTTCCTGTTATATTCACTTATAGGGTAATTTTAGGGGTGTTTTTTTTCCCCATTTATTTAGTAAGCTATAATAAAGTGTGCACTTCAAGAAAGGAGGGATTTGGTTGGCTTTGTGTGTTGTGTACAGTTCATACAGGGATGCTGAGACTATTCCAATCAGAGGCATCGAAAGGGAAAGGGCACTCCTATAAAACCACAGAACAAGAGTCCGCTATACTATTGAAAAATTAAAAATGTAATTGTTCAGTGAAGAGCAACATGTTGGTTGTGTGTTTTTTTTTTTTTTTAAAATAAAAATAAAATACAGGCAAGGTTACTTGTCCTGTTTGGGTTGTTTTGTTATTCTGTTACCATGTATTTATCACCAGTAATTTCCACTTCACTTTTTAATACAATGTGGGGAAGTAAAACACCAAAAAAAGACAAACGATAGGTGCAGTGGGTTCTATCCATAGGACTTTGCAATCCACAGATGAAAGGTTAAAGATTCCTACTAGTGTTTTTTTTCTATATATTGTTTAAAGGGCCATTACCACCAGAAAATGAAATGTTCTTATTGTGTTTATTTGATGTTGCTGATATCTACATGTGCTTTGTTTTTCTCTTGTATGTTTAGGTAAGAAAATTTTTACTTTGAGTCACTGGGTGAATCCATTGTGTGATCTTTTGGGTTGTAAACTGCCCCCCCCCCCAGTATCTTTACATCACTTGCTCCTCGCTGTGTGGCATTGGCCATAGAATGGAGTGACTCAAATCATTGTATTGTGTGGGATGTAGTCAAAGGACATCACCAGGGGGTAGATTAGTTGTTTAAGCTTCCTGTCTTATCTCGGGTAGCAGAGGCAGAACAACTGCTGCCTTATCCATACATTTGCTCCTCCACCTCATTAACCGTTTACTGCTGTGCTTTATCTTCTACAGTATTTAAGTAAAACTTTTGCACAGATTTTTGTAAATGATGCATCATGGAAAAATCCACAAAAAGGAAACCGGAGATAAAAAAAATAACTTTCTTTTTTTTACATGCAATTAAAGTGAACCTTAATAACCCATCTAGTCTGGTAAAATAACTCAAGTCTCAATGTGTTAAATGTAGTTTTAAATGCATATTTTTTACAAACAAGGAGTTAATCTGACTTGTGCAGGTGCCTCCAAACTTTGCCTCTGTGATCCTTTATTAAATTTATTGGTGAAGGAAGTATTTGTTTCTTCACTCAGTGTCTAAATGAGAGGGAAAAGGGTTTGGTTTATCTTGATGTTGAAAAATGGCAGAAAACCAGCAAAAACTGTAGAGTATTCCTTGAAAAAAAAGTCAACTGTTTTTACTGGGCAATTATTTTCAAAGATTTACTCACGATTTAATGTCCTTAGTGCGCATTTGAACAATATCAGAATGTCCCTGTTAAGCTGCTGATATCTACTTACAGATCGGAAATACCATTAATAATTAAGGAACCCATATATGAGAATTAGTTTTAAAAAAAGTGCATCAAATTTGCTTATTTGCGGTCTTTATTTTTTTTTTCATGAAGGCATGACTGGTATCAAACAGAATCTCAAGTCATCGTTACTTTAATGATCAAGAATGTACAGAAGAATAATGTTCACGTGCAGTTTTCAGAGCAAGAGGTAAGACACGCTGTCTCTGTACAATTAGCGTATGTATAGATATCATTTCAATGCAGTAGGTGTCTGCTTTGTGCTCTACTGCACCGATTCTCTGAATTCATCATCCATGGTGAACCTTATGCGTGCAAGTGCAATACCTTAAAGTTAATGAGCCATATGTGAATGAGCTTTAAAATAACCTCATGTGTACCAGTAGTGAAGGGTGGATGCATAGAATGGCTATTAATTAAAAAGAAGAAAAAAAGCTCCTACTTCTACAGAAGAGATGATTTATTTAGAATTATCTAGGTACTAAAAAAATCCATCCCAGAGATCACTTTTGATTGTCATGCCTGACACATGATGTTCCCTATGATGCTGCTACTTCTAAGGGAAACATTGTATCTGAAAGCAGACAGTTCTGTCAGAGATGTCAGATGTCAAATAGCAAGGTAGTGATGATATCTCTTTAATAACACTATAAAGAAGGTCAAACAAGACCTTCTGGGTCAGGATTCAAGAGAAGTTGTCATAAAATGTACATGTGAAATATTTTAATAAGGTCTTCCTAGCGTAGTAGATGTCAATGTATTAATGCCCATTGCCCTATTCGGCAACCGGAATAGCCAAAAGACACCCTTGGGACTTGTATTGCAAAATTCCCAGATACTTTATTTAGCTGAGCGTTTAAGTTCTACCTCAGAACTTCCATCAGGATCCTTATTAACTGGAAGTAAAATACTAAAAGAAGTATCCAGAACTTTTGTTAGAGGCATCCTATGTGTGCTGGTGCTGTTTGAATTTTTTTGATATATGGAAGTTTGCATATATTTATAGATGTGTATTGTTTATTTACCTGCTTCAATTATGTGATTTTGTGTGTTTGTGTTACACGGATACTATTGACTTAAAGCTTGAGGGGTTAAATGTTCTCCATTTCTATTTCATGGCTGTAGTTGTAAACTTGCCTTGTACAATCTGAGCTTCCCCGGACATGACATGATCACATGGGGTCTGGACATTTGAGCAAGTGTCCAGTCAATCCAATGGCTCTCTAAGCTGGAGCGCATTGAGAGCTATGAAGTAGAGCTGGTTCCCAAAGCTGCCGAAGCCCTGCAACCTGAGCTGAGCATTTAGTCTGAGTCTGTCCACTGTGACTGAAATATGGTAGTGGATGTCAAGAAATGGTTTCCATGCTGGTTCATTCCTCTATCCTTTCAAGCATGCCACTATAGCACCCATCCTCAAACTCTCCTTTGACCCAAATTCTCCTAAAAACTACCGCCCTGTTTCATTGCTTCCACTAGAGTCAAAACTATTAGGCTACATTATGACTGCTTAACCCCCTTTCTATCCTCCAACTCCTTGCTTGACCCCCTGCAATTCGGCTTGCGCTCCCAACATTCAGCAGAAGCCGCTCTTCCAAAGTTACAAACTACCTTCTCTCTGCTTAATGCAATGGCCACTACTCCATACTGATTCTTCTTGACCTTTCAGCTACTTTTCATAAAGTCGGCCATCCCCTCCTCCTAAAGACCCTCTGCTCTCTTGGGGTAATATTACAAAGTTGGTGCTAATTTAACCAGAGCTGTTGTAAACTTACCAGAGCCATTATAGTCTATGGAGTTGTTCAGGATGGTGGCAGCCAGGGGGCATGACAGTACCTCCCCTTTCACGCTCCGCGTGACGAAGGATGGGTAGCAGGACTGCCCATGAACAGGCACGGGTCACTCTAGTGGGTGCTCGGACCAGTATTCGTCACACCACTGGAGGGCAGAACGGAGGTCAGGAGTGGTGGCACTGGGTTGGGCACGTGCCTTTCTCTGACGCCGCCGTGCCTTGGTCTTGGTCTTAGTCTGCTTGTGGTCAGCAGACCTGACAGGAATGAGAGTACCCATGTACCCAGATGGCATTCTCCCTTCAGCGTCTTCAATCTCCTTACGCCGGAGTAACCCTTTTTCGAATATGTCGAGGTCTTTGCGACAAACCAGTCCCAATAGAAGCAGTGACTCGGTCCTCCGGTGATGGGTCAGCCGATGCATCAGGAATGAGGGTGCCCATGAAACCGGATGGCACCAAGGTGGGTACAGCGTAGATTCCCTGCACCGTATAGGGAACTGGATCCTCAGGTAAGGGGTCTGGACAAACAGGAGTGTCCTTGGAACGTCTGGCTTTGACGACAGAGGGAGAGAAGTAGGAGGCAGAGTCACCATCGAACCTAGTGCCCACATAGGAAGAAGGCATCGGGGTAGGCTTTTCCTCCACTTCTCCCGGTTCCCCTTCTGAATCCGGTCCATCACTAAGGGAAGGATAGGCGCACAGCCAGGGCTCACTGCCCTCGTCCTCCTCCTCGTCACAATCCCACTCAAGGTCATCGCTGGATGAGGAGCAGACATTATGCCACCCCTTGATGGAAATATCAGACCCCGTATATTGACCTGGGGGTCCTTTGGAGCGTCGGGCTGTCTGTCGTGGCAAGTTCTCTTCGGAGGTAACAATGTCCTCTGGGTCACATTCAGACAGGGAAGATGAGCAGGAAGACAGCGGTGGATTGTGCTGGCTTGGAGTGATGGGAGTTGCAAGTGCCTTCATGGAGTTCTTAATCTCCTGAGCTTTCTTCAGCCTGGCTTTCATAAATTGCTTGAAACTGGCATGGACATGATCTCCATAGGAGTTGGGATATTTGACTCCACAGGTACAGTGGGTTCTACATCCATAGGAAGGAAAAGCTCTGATTCTGTGGGTATGGTGATTTCAGTGTCCATAGGACTCTCAGACTCGTGATCAGAGATTAACTCCAGCGACACCCAGTTCTTGGGCACAGATCTTCTGCGGACAGGTTCTGGTGCAGGGGGTCTTCTGGGTGCAGGCTTGGGTGTAGGGGGTTTTCTGGATGCAGGCTTAGGTGCACTCACTCGTACAGCAGGTCTTTCTGGAGCAGGCGTAGACACAGTGGCTGTAGCAGGCCTGGAAGCCTGGGGCTGCTTCAGAGGTCTACGCACCTGAGCGTGCTTGGGAGTTGCAGCAGTCTTAGAAACATTGTTTTGCTGATTAAAAGCAGCGGTACGTTTCTGGGGTCTTACTGGGCCTTTTTCGAGCCAGTGGGTTCCTGCCCCGCAGTATAGGCACAGATTGGCAGTCTGTCTCCGGGTACGTTCTTCTGGAGACAGGGGGTCTCTGTGCTTGCTTGCTGGAGGAACACACTCCTTAGGCGATGTGCCCCAATTGCCTTGCAGCAACTTAACCAGAAAATCAGCCAGGTTGTTGAAAAGTTCCTGGAAGGTCTTTTTTAGCAGGTCCATCATAAGATGCAGCACTGCGGGCTCATTAGTATTAGCCTGGTTCATTCTGTCAGGGCTAGGGATGGTACCAGGGTGGCACCGGGGGTGAGGGGAGTATGAGCCCAGCGTGCAGTGGTCTGCACAAATAAACAGGTGGATATGGGTAGAGGAGGGTGGATGGAAATGGTGACTAACCAGGTTGATTGCAGAGGGATGATGGGAATGATGGTTGTAGTAGCAGGAACCAGAAATGGGGAGATCAGGATCAGGTAGCAGATCAGCAATAAGCAACGGTGTTCACTCTTCGTGAGCAAAAGCTGTAATGAACCAGCAATGTGTTAGTGTGGGGCAGAGCCCTTTATTTTGTGAGTCACGTGTGTTTTGGTGCTTAACACTTACATTGCTGGATTCAGGTTACAGGACAGGAGCAGAATAGGAAGTGTACCACCGGGGGGGGGGGTGGGTTCAGGATGGTGGCAGCCATGGGGCATGACAGAATCCTTATACTGGTTCCCCCTCCACAGCAGAATTGAATTTAAATTACTTGCCCTGACCTACAAAACCCTCACTAATGCCGCTCCTCACTACCTGTCCTCTCGTCCTCTCTAGTCATCAATTGCACCCCAGCCCGTCTGAGATCCAACAATGACCTGCTTCTGGCGTCCTCTATCATTACCACTTTACATGCCAGACTGCAGGACTTTTCGCGTACGAGACAGACCCTATGGCGACACTAACTTATTTGGCGTCTTTTGAACGCTCCATAAAGACTTTTCTGTTTAGGGAAGCCTACCACCTAACCCTGTAACAACACATCTGACCTACCCAAAAACCGTCGTCCTCTCTCCCTGCATTAACATCATTCTCATCACTGCAGTCCTCCTTCCTGTTTCTCACCTCTTCACACATCTAGATTGGAAGTTCTCGCTGGAATATCTGTTGGTGATATATTGCCTTGCCGTTTTGGTATATTGTAGAATTGTCTTGTCTTTACCCATTGTAATTTTTTACAGCGCTGCAGAATGTGTTGGCGCTTAATAAGTAAATAATAAATAGTATGTGTCTTCTAAAGATCCTCACTGAATTGAACTCCAGATACTGATGAATGATTGCTACTCTCCATTTTTGAATTACCCAGTTATTTGATCATTCCTTAACACAAACTCTGGAAATCTGAGAAATTCACCATTATTTTTTTTTGTTGTTTTTTCTTTTTGCCATAGGTTGACGTCTACATTAAACTTCAAAATGCCATTTTTTTAAAAAAAAAATTGGGATCTTTGCCAGCTGAGAATGCATGAAAGGCTTATAGGAGTCATCTTTTAATATACAGTGCCTACAAGGCAATACAAAAACATGGCCATAACCTACTGAGGCAACTAATATGGTCTCCAGAGCATGACCACACAATCTGTTTAACACTACGGATAGCTTTCTATGCAGATTTTCCAGACTGGGTTTATGTGCAATAAATCTCTTTAGGTGTTTTTTCTTTCTCGAGGTGTTGTATCCATGCTTTATGGACACATATTTTTATCAGTCTCTTTATGAAAAAGAAATTGTGATAGCCACTTTAGCTCTGGAACAAGATGAAACAGAGATCCGTGATGAATGTATACATCCACTACTTCTGTAATGTTAGATGATACTAAGTAATGGTTTTATATAGAAACGAGAATGTATAAAAATAGCTGACATGAGAACCGAGAGCTGGGTTCCAAGAATAACTGCAAATCCGTGGAATTAGATGCAATAATCTGAACGTTTCAGAACCCAAGGCTTTCTTCACATTCGAATAGATTTTGGTGATAGAATTCCTTTAATATCATAACATTTTCACGTCCCTTTCATTAGTCTGCACCGTGGAGTAACGCACACATGCGAAGAAATACTTTCTCCAGCCCTTGATAGTTTAATAGAGGTCCGGGCAGGCCTCTGTATATTACCCTGACAGCTACGTGACGTGTGACTTAACATCGATGTAATGGTAATAAGTGGTAACTGCGGAAATAAATTCTGCTGTAGAGCAAAATTGAGAAAATAGCTAAAATTACAAGACACCGTACATAACCCAGCCAAAACCGTTGTTTTCAATGCTTGTTGAAACACGCCTAGAGAAAAATAAAATGCAACGACTTCAAAATCCCATTACTGTAGCCTTATTAATAATGCTCCAAGAATAATGGATTTTCCACAAATGCCAACATTTCAATGGAACGTCTGACCGCTGCAAATGGATTAGAGTTAGAAGTAGTTAAAGCGATAAATTTTGGTTTATCGTTGTCAAAAATAACCTTAACCCCTTCGTTACTTCTTGTACAGTTCTAAGGGGGGGCAGTTTAGAGATTCTTGGGGCATCTTTGCATGTAAGCGCTGGGTGATTGTTCATTCACCAACGTATGAAATGCCAGCAACTCCATGTTGTAGGATTTATGCAGCCATAAATGGCTGTGTGCAATAACTATCTCTTATATCAGTTTCCCAACCCTGGTCCTCAGGACCCACTGACAGGTCAGGTTTTCCAGATATGTGAAGCACAGCACAGGTGCTATGAATTGCTGCTCAGTGATTACAGGATTTGGTCTGCATTTACTCAACGTGATCTGTAAAATCTGGCCTGTTAGGGGGTCCTGAGGACAGGTTTGGAAAGCAAGGTCTTATTTGGTACATTCCGCCAACGTAAAGTGCCACCTCGAGCACTAGAACTACAGCTTAGTGTACCAGTTATGATTAGGGATGTGCGTTTCGGAATTTTCACGAAATTTCCCGATTCGTGCATTCGGATTCGGCCGATTTTACGAAAATTTTCAGATCCGAAAACGGCAGATCCGAAAACTTTACGAAACGAAACGAAAATTTGTTCGGAATTTGCGAATGGACTAGAAATGTGTAAAATCGAAAATCATTTTCGTTCCATTCGTAATTTCGGCTCCATTCCTGTTTTCGGTTCCATTTCAGTAATTTCGGACAACATATCGCTGATTCTGTAATTTTGTATCCTTCCCATCTCAATGTATCCTTCTTGTAAAACATGAGAAATCTCAATGTATCCTTCCTGGAAAACCAGAGAAATCTCAATGTATCCTTCTTGTAAAACATGAGAAATCTCAATGTATCCTTCCTGGAAAACCAGAGAAATCTCAATGTATCCTTCTTGTAAAACATGAGAAATCTCAATGGCAGAATTATCGTATCGACAGAAATATCGGATCCAAAAAACCATTAGTTTACGTCAAAACGAATAGACACTTTGAAACGAGGAGAACAGAAGTTCCGAAAAACACGAAAATTTCCGAAATTACGAAAAAAGTCGATATGAAAAACGAAAACGAAACGAACCGAAACGAAAATTTACAAAATACGAACGAACCGAACCGAAAAAAAAATCGGTGCACAAGTCTAGTTATGATTCAAGGATATTCCCTCTGCATCTTTATAGATAGGGAGATAGGTTATTATTCATAACTTTTATGAAACTGCTGGAGAAGTTTCCCATACCTCCAGACCTGGGACTTTGTGTTTGAGAAGCTTAAAGGGACTCGCCACGAAAAATTATTCTTATTGTTTATCATGGTAGTAGTAACCCATCAACTACCATGATGGCTTGTACTCCATCTTCAAAAGCAACTGCACATGTCTCGAGAGTATACTCGATCTGGTCTTATTCTGATTCTGTGCAAAATAATTTTCTTTACTGGAAATGAAAGTATTTTGCAAATTGGCTCCAGAATATGCCCTTAATGCTTCAGCACGTCAAACATGACAGCCAAGGGAGGGTAGTGGATTTAAATATTGAACCTCGGAAGGCTGTCCAGTGTGAGCTTATTGGCAGTCAAATTAGAAGACTGAATCAGCCTGTTGGGATAGGTGAGGGGCTGGGGGTAGAGTGCCCCTTTAATAGAATAAAATTATAATGAAGTTCTTCTGTTTTACATTTAAAGAAATGTCCAAGAGGGGCTTAAACTTAAATTTCTCCCATTGCAAGCTTCTAGACTCATCCACCCAGTTTTTCTGATCATATCCAATGGAATTCTTGTCATAGAATAACAATGAGGACATACAAAAGTGTGTGTGTGTGTGTGTGTGTGTTACCCACACTTATCAAATGAACACAAATCTCACTTGTACAAGTCCATCATTCTGACACATTGCACCATTTATCTGGTTGCCAGATCTGCCTTGGTTATCCTGGACATTTATCCCACTTAAGCAGGCATGGGATAGGCATAAGGCTATCCTAAACAAAAGATAAATCCAGGTTAAGTATCCATGTAATTGGGCAGACTAGATGGGCTGAAAGGTTCTTATCTGCCGACATTTTTCTATGTTTCTATGTCCCTTTCATGCAGATGCAGAGCATAGTGTAGGAGTTGCCCTGGAAGATGTAGACATTACCAAATCAAGGCAGTTCATTTAGGATTCCTTTCTGAATTTTTTTTTATTTCCAGCCAGCAGTATGGGTCAGCAACCTTGTCCCTCCAGCTGTTTTGGCACTACATCTACCATGATGACGTGCCTCATTATCGTGGGAGATGTAGTTCCAAAACCACTGAAGGGCCAAGGTGCTTACCCCTGCCGTAAAGCTTGTTAAGCTAGGTGTTTTTTTTTTTTGCTTTTCAATGGGTAACATTGAACCTCATGTTTAGTGTGTTGGGCAGCTTAAAGCAAATTGAGCTGCAGATGAGCATGTGGCACTCTACAAAAGTACAGATTGCTATAATACTTGCTGAACAACACATTAAAATACTGTTTGGAGGCATATCTGATTACAGTGAAACAAGATCTTGACTGCTTTTCTAATTTATATAAAAGATAAAAAGTCTGATTTACGTATAACCGAATGGCTACATTGTAAAATGAGTCAACCATAGCCATAGTTAGCGGTGGGCAAAAAAAGAAAGGACGATTATGGTAAATGACAAACCACTGAAAAATAAAATAAAGAAGAAATCCGCGTTCAGAATTGAAGGTGTGTAGGAGGGCAGGTAAGGTGTCTGTAACATTAGCTCCTCCATGTGTGTTTAATGTGATTCTATTTCAGGAATTCCTTATTATCTGAGAACTGGGCTTCCCAAGAAAGCATCAAGCGACTTGATTAGAGTGGTTTTGGGCAGCAATTTAACAGACAGGAGCATTGTTATGCAAACCACTTGCTCGTAGGAGTTTAAAATTAACATTAGCAAGCTTGATTTGAAAACCCATTTATCTCTGCGTTTTGGTTGTTAACACTTTAATATTGTGCTGAAGTGGTTCAGATCTGGAAATGCCAAGGTGTAACTTTACAATGTCTTTGACAATCCATCCAAACAGCTCTGCTAAAGATGATTTCCTTTATATGACAGATGCCTGGAATACCAGACTACTCTTTGAATTAATGTGGCGCGCTAAAAAAATCATATATTTTTTTTGTAATAAGCATATTCAAATACACTTATTGTAAAAAAATAAAAAAGTTTTAATTGCAATTATTTTACCCAGGCATTCCCAATGGCACACAGGAAGAGCACAAGTAACACTCATACGCGCAAAAAGTACCCAAACTATTATCGTTTTATATAGGGCCAACAGTTTCCGCAGCGCTTTCAAATAAACAAAGGGAGCGAGATAGATAAGCGGACATGGGCCCTGCTCATAGGAGTTTACAGTAGAGGGATTGGGGTTGAAGACTAGGAGTTTTATTGAACAACAGGATCATTAGCGCCAGCAGTTTGGGAACGGTGGGGCCATAAAAGCAGCTTTAATCCTGTGGGAGTAGATGAGCAGGGGAATGCGTTGCATCAGTGATGTGATGCGCTAATCTGGAAAGATGGGTTTTGAGGGATTTCTTTAACCCCTTAGTGACCGGGCGGTTTTACACAAATCCGTCCGTTCGTGACCGCTGCTGTTTTTACGTTTCTGCGCTCTTAGTGTTTACGTCAAATTTTCCTCTTACTCGTTTATGTAACCCACACATATTTTACACTGTTTTTCTCGTCACTAAATGGACTTTATAAAAATACCATTTTTTTCATCATTTCATATAATTTACTATAAAAATATTGTGAAATATGACACAAAAATTGAAAAAAACACCACTTTTTCGAACTTTGACCCCCAAAATTCTTATGTATCAACAACCGTCAAAAAAAATTAATTCCTTGGTAGTTTCTAAATTTAGTACTGAGTTTAGCAATACCCAATGTTTACATATTCCTCGCTTTTTTCCTTATTTTATGCAACAATAAGTGCAAGTAGCACTTTGCCATTTCCAAAGAGTTTATTTTCAAAACTAGTGCTAGTGACATTGTAACACTGATATCTGTCACTAATTCCTGAATAACCCTCCACATATACATATTTTTTTAAAGTACACAAATCAAGGTATTAAACTTGGGGTATTTTGACTCTTTCCATGCAAACCATTTTACCACAAATCTATGCCAAAGTTTGAGGAAAAAAAAAATTTGATTTTTTTTTTTTTGAACGCAATTTAAGAATACATGTACTGTGAACTTTAAGGTTTACTGCCAAAAAGCACCCCAAAATATGTTCAGCAACATCTTCTGAGTAAATTGATACCACCCAAGTATAGGTATGTCGGGTCATTTGGGGGCTAAAAGGCCTTATTTGGGGGGTGCACATTTCAGTTTTCCAACTTGGAATTTTCACATTTCGTCATCATGCACCCATGTCCTATTTGGGACATTTTTGAAGCCGGCCAAAGTAATTTACCCCCATCAAACCATATATTTTTAGAAAGGGCACACCCTGGGGTGCTTCAAAGAGTTGTATTTTAACACTTTCCATGCACTAGCTCTATGTCAAACTTTCAGGTAGTCACTTTTTGTGTTATTTTTTCACACACATTGTACTTTAGGCATGAATTGTCAAATCCAGTTATAGGTTACTGCCAAAAAACACCCCAAAATATGTTCAGCAACATCTTCTGAGTAAATTGATACCACCCATGTATAGGTATGTCGGGTCATTTGGGGGCTAATAGGCCTTATTTGGGGGGTGCGCATTTCAGTTTTCCAACTTGGAATTTTCACATTTCGTCATCATGCACCCATGTCCTATTTGGGACATTTTTGAAGCCGGCCAAAGTAATTTACCCCCATCAAACCATATATTTTTAGAAAGGGCACACCCTGGGGTGCTTCAAAGAGTTGTATTTTAACACTTTCCATGCACTAGCTCTATGTCAAACTTTCAGGTAGTCACTTTTTGTGTTATTTTTTCACACACATTGTACTTTAGGCATGAATTGTCAAATCCAGTTATGGGTTACTGCCAAAAAACACCCCAAAATATGTTCAGCAACATCTTCTGAGTAAATTGATACCACCCATATATAGATTTGTTCTGTTGTTTTTGGGGTGCTACGCCAATCTTTGACATGTGCTTGTCAATTTTCTAATTTGACATACAGTATCTTCTTTGCTTATCTTCTTTTTAGGGGCCTTTTTACATACCCCAGTTTTATGAACGTGCATATATTTGGTAAGCTAACACCCCAAAGTATTGTAAATGGAGTGTTTTTATGCTATGGATGCATCCGTTTGCTCCAAACAAATTGGATACAGTTTGGTGGTCATTTTTCATTTTCACACCCACATCAGTTTTGGACTGTGATTTAGGAGACACTGTTGTTTGTTACTGCATGAAAACTCTCCAGGTTGTTTTCTGCAAGGTCTCCTGAGTACACCCATGCCCCCCATGCATAGGTTTGCCAGGATTTTGGGAAGGTTCAAATACAATTTTTATGACTTTGTCATTGGAGTTGAAATTGAGATTATTTCTTCAGCTAGGCCTATCTTTGGTTTTGGGTCTACCGCATACCCCAGTTTGAATTATTGCCAGAAAATTGTTTATGTTTGTTATGTTGACACCCCAAGGTATTGCATATGGAGTGCTTTGATGCCATGGATGCAACGGTTTTAGCCCAAAACATTTGAGAAGGTGTGTGGTGTAATTTTTCAATTTTCAGATTTTCACACCCACATCCGTTTTGGACTGTGATTTAGGAGACACGGTTGTTTGTTACTGCATGAAAACTCTCCAGGTTGTTTTCTGCAAGGTCTCCTGAGTACACCCATGCCCCCCATGCATAGGTTTGCCAGGATTTTGGGAAGGTTCAAATACAATTTTTATGACTTTGTCATTGGAGTTGAAATTGAGATTATTTCTTCAGCTAGGCCTAGCTTTGGTTTTGGGTCTACCGCATACCCCAGTTTGAATTATTGCCAGAAAATTGTTTATATTTGTTATGTTGACACCCCAAGGTATTGCATATGGAGTGCTTTGATGCCATGGATGCAACGGTTTTAGCCCAAAACATTTGAGAAGGTGTGTGGTGTAATTTTTCAATTTTCAGATTTTCACACCCACATCAGTTTTGGACTGTGATTTAGGAGACACGGTTGTTTGTTACTGCATGAAAACTCTCCAGGTTGTTTTCTGCAAGGTCTCCTGAGTACACCCATGCCCCCCATGCATAGGTTTGCCAGATTTGGGAGGTTCAAATACAATTTTTATGACTTTGTCATTGGAGTTGAAATTTAGATTATTTCTTCAGCTAGGCCTAGCTTTGGTTTTGGGTCTACCGCATACCCCAGTTTGAATTATTGCCAGAAAATTGTTTATATTTGTTATGTTGACACCCCAAGGTATTGCATATGGAGTGCTTTGATGCCATGGATGCACGGTTTTAGCCCAAAACATTTGAGAAGGTGTGTGGCGGTAATTTTTCATTTTTACGCCCACATTAGATTTGGACTGTGATTTAGGAGACACGGTTGTTTGTTACTGCAAAACTCTCCAGGTTGTTTTCTGCAAGGTCTCCTGAGTACACCAATGCCCCCATGCATAGGTGTGCAAAGATTTTGGCAAAATACAGCACCAATTGTAGAACATAAAATGGTACGAATAAAATGTAAAAGTCTGGAGCAGTAAAAGAAAAAAAAAACTAAACTGAACTAACTGGAGTGTGAGAAAAAATAGAAAGGAAAAAAAAAATCACAGATCACGCACAGTGTGCTATAGCTTGAAACAGTCCCCAAGACACAGACCGGGTTGTCCAGGGCATTCTGGGCAGTAAAAGATTGTGTCTCTCCTCTGCCCCCTCTTGAAACACACCCTGCACCTTTTTTGGGGTTTCTGTTTGCCCTCAGTAGGGGGGATTTTATAAATAAAATGCGTAGCCCCAACTCTGTCCCCCATCACCGCCCGGGGAGCAGGTGCATCCTGGTACAAAAGCCCCGAAATGACCTGGAGCTGAAACTGTAAAAAGGACAGCGTCACTCCGGGGTTTGCCTTTTTGCTCTGCAAAAAGGCATTGTGGGTTGCAATTTGCATCAGGTAAATTGCAACCTTTTTGTACCAGGCCCTTGACTTCCGCATAATCTGGTAGGGCTGGAGCAGCTGATCTGCCAGATCAACCCCACCCATATGCCGGTTATAGGCTTTGATGCACACTGGTTTCCTGATGCGCTCAGCTCTGCCACGTACAGAGACCTCCACAGACCTCTCAGTGTGGATGGTGGATAGAAGGTATACATCCTTCTTGTCTCTGTACTTGACCGCCAACAGCTCCTCTTGGCGCAGAGCTGAGGTCTCCCCCCTTTTTAGCCGGGTGCGGACAAGCTGTGCTGGGAAACCTACGCGGTTCTTGCGAACAGTACCGCATGCTGCTGTATCAAAGCAATACAGCAGCTTGAACAAAGGGACACTTGTATAAAAATTATCAACATACAAGTGGTACCCTTTGTTCATCAGGGGAAAAAGTAGGTCCCACACAATCTTGCCACTGGTTCCCATGTGTTCTGGGCAACCTGGAGGGTCAAGGCTACTATCCTTTCCCTCGTACACCCGGAAGGCCTGAGTATACCCACTCTCGCTGTCACAGAGCTTATACACCTTCACTCCATACCTGGAGCGTTTGGAAGGAATATACTGCTTGAATCCCAGCCTTCCCTTGTATTTCATTAGGGATTCATCCACGCAGATATTCCTTCCAGGTGTATAAGCCTCTGCAAACCTGGCGGCGAAGTGGGTAATCAGGGGACGGATTTTATACAGCCTGTCAAAATGGGGATGCTCTCTAGGAGGGCACAGGCTGTTGTCACTGAAGTGCATGAAACGCAAAATGTTTTCATACCTTCTACGTGACATTGATTGGGGGTAAATGGGGGTAGAGCAGATGGGGCTACTGCTCCAGTAGGAGCGAATTGAGGGCTTCTTTATGATGCCCATCAGCATAGTAAGTGCCCAGAATTTCAGAAATTCTGGCACATCTAGCGGGATCCATTGCTGCCTTGCCAAGTAGGAGTCTGGCTTCGCAGCACAATGCTGATGGGCATACAGATTTGATTGGGCCACGATGTGGCCCAACAAATCATCCCCCATAAACACCTGCAAAAACTGTGTGGCGGTAAATCCTGCAACATCAATATTGATGCCAGGATTTGCCGTGAAAGGAGGGATATCTGGCCTCTGGCGATGAGGCACTACCCACTCCTCAGCTGGAGCTGTGCGTCTCCTGCTGGCAGGTGGTGACCCAGGATCTGCATCAGAAACCTCACTAGATACATCAGCCAGCGTAGATGATGTATCTAGCGACGTCTCTGAGCAGTTGGCGGGGTCAAAATCAGGGTCAGAGTCTGACGCAGATGCCTCAGATTCTGATGCCAGGATGGCATATGCCTCCTCGGCGCTGTACACCCTCTCAGACATTATATATAATAGATTATAAAATTTTATAATTATTATATATAATAAGCGGATTGTTGGTTCTTAGAAGAACCGTTGGGTTTCACAAGAAAATACAAATAAACACCTAAATCTCTCTAAATCACTCTAAACCTGCCTCAATTCTTCTAAATCTCCCTAAAATCTCTCTAAATCTGCCTAAATTTTTCTAATCTCACTAAAATCTCTCTAAATCTGCCTCAATTTTTCTAATCTCACTAAATCTCACTAAAATCTCTAACCTGTCAAATCTGATCTCTCTCTCTCGCTCACCAAAACACAAGTGAGGAGAGGGAGGGAGAATCACAGAGGTCAGAGCCAATATTTACAAAATATTGACCTGACCTGACAAATTAGAAATTTTATTTTGATTTTTTCTAACTTCTGATTGGATGTTGCTAGCCTGCCTCTCTGATGAGGCAGGCTAGGAACATCCCACTCAGCCCCAAGATGACCCTGCCCTTAGAAGGGCAGCGCCATCTTGGCTGTCAGTTTTCTTTTCTTTTATTCATTTTTATTTTATTTTTATTTATTTTTTTCTTCTTTTTTTACACTTTTTTTACTCTGCTGGGTGCCTTGATCCCTCGAGGCACCCAGCAGAGCACCTGATCACTCATGTGATCTTTTTGTACTGAGTGCCACGATACCTCGTGGCACTCAGTACTTCCTGCCGCTACCGGAAGTGATCGCTCGGGGGAGCGATCACTTAGCGGACCGGCGGCAGGTAAGCATATTGCAAGGATGCCTCGATGTCGAGGCATCCCTGCAATATACACAGAGCAGCTGGAAGCGATACCGATCGCTTCCAGCGCTCTTTAGAAGTGCCGGGCACCTCTCCGGTAAAACCGGATGTAGATCGCTCCCGGGGAGCGATCACATGGTGCCCCGGCACTTCTCACCGCCATTGCACGGATGCCTGGACTCCCAGGCATCCTGCAATGTGGTTTGAGCTGCTGGAAGCGATCCGATCGCTTCCAGCGCTCTCTCTTAGTGCCGGGCACCTCTCCGGTAAAACCGGATGTAGATCGCTCCCGGGGAGCGATCACATGGTGCCCCGGCACTTCTCACCGCCATTGCACGGATGCCTGGACTCCCAGGCATCCTGCAATGGCGTTTGAGCTGCTGGAAGCGATCCGATCGCTTCCAGCGCTCAAAAAACCCCAGGACGTACCATGTACGTCAGTGGGTCTAAGAGAGACCCGCTGCAATGACGTACATGGTACGTCCGCGGTCGGGAAGGGGTTAAAGCCTGAAGTTTAGGGGAGAGTTTGATAGGGCGAGGCAAGTCATTCCACAGGACCAGGGCTGCCCTTGAAGTCTTGGAGTTGAGAGTTGGCAGTGCAGGTGTAGACAGGACAGGCGGATTTCCCCCGCTGACCTGAGTTGTCTAGATGGTACGTGCTTGCAGAGTAACGAAGACCCTATCACTTATAATACTTGCAAACAAGTTTTCAGTACTGACAAATTGCACCTTTTTTTTTTTTTTTTATTCAACGAGCCAAGTAGCGAAAATACAGAGTGTAAATAGGCAAGCAATCATAAACGGAATAAATCAGCGTAGCCGAGCGTAACTTATAAAATACTACAACTCGTAACATCTCAGTCTGTACAATACACTGAATGCACTACAATGAGAGGGTAGCATGAACATTTCAGTAACATATGAGAAAGGGGAGAGCGAGGGGTCAGGGGTAACGCTGTAGGGCATTCCTAGTATTACCATATTCTGTCAGCAGCCATGGTTCGCGCAAGCACCCACACCCCTCCGTGTGCGGTAGGGTAACGTCGGTGAGAACACGCCTGCTGTAAACGGTAGGTCAAGATCAGCGACCTCTGCCACCGTATCCCTGATTGAGGTCCAGTACGGGGCAAGAAGTGTGCACTCCCACCAGACGTGGAGGTAGGTGCCCGTCATCAAGTCGCATCGCCAACAGTTCGGCGTCAGCCGGAGGCCGATTCTGAAAAGCAGGACGGGGGTGCAATACCACATTGAGAGAACCTTGTAGGAGTTAGATTGTAGCTTAGCCTGCGGGCTGCCATGGTGGGTTAATTCATAGGTGTCTCGCCACTTTTCGTCCGTTATGTAGGTATCCAGAATCAGATCCCAGGAGCCTTCAAAGGTAGGTGGGTCTTGATTAATTGCGGATTGAAGGAGGTTGTATATAACCGAGATACCATGTTTAAGGCGGTGCTTTGTAGTGCAGAGGGATTCGAACGGTGTGAGGGGGCGAATCAGTCTGTGGCGGGCCGGTAGTGAGAGTAGGTAATGAGAGATTTGATGGAAATTAAAGCGTTCCATGAGAGATGGAGGGGGAGTAGGGGTCCCCCCGTCCCATGGTGAGCATAGGTTCCCTCCGTCCATAAAGTGTAACGCCCTGAGCAATAGGTCCGATCCCAGTCTCCGGCCAAGAGTGGGGTGCACGCCAACCGGGAAGGCTGGGTTGGCCGCGAGGGGCAGCATAGGTGAGGGGTACGAGGAGATCAAGTATCGACGTATAGCAGAAAGCCATACTCGTAACGTGGCTCCCACAAATGGGTGTCGAAACGAGACCAGAGATCTTTGGTCAGCTGCTATCCAGGGCAATGCGGGCGTGGGTTAGCGTCTCTCTCCAGATCCTGCCACAGAGCGCGTCTGCCCCCCGTGGTCCACTCTACTATCCGCTGGAGGTGCGAAGCCTCATAATAGAGGCGGAAGTCAGGTAAGGCTAGACCCCCTGATGACTTGGGTCGTGTTAGCGTGCGTAAGCTGATTCTCGGCTTAGCCTTGCACCAGACAAAGCGATTGCATTCGGAGCGAATCCTCTGGAAGAACGTCGGGGGAATGTGTATCGGTAGCGTCTGGAAAAGGTAAAGTAACCTTGGTAGCACATTCATTTTCAACACCCCGATTCTACCGAGCCAGGATATCTTCAACAGGTTCCATTCTCCGAGGTCGTGGCTCAACTCCGCCCAGAGTGGTACGAAGTTTTCCTGGTAGAGATCTTGTGGTGACTTAGTGAGCCAGATGCCCAGATATCGCATCTTTTTAGGGCACCAGTGAAAGGGGTGCTTCCGTTGGAGAGCCCGTTCCGCTTTGCCCGGGATATTAAGGCTCAAGATCTCAGATTTATCCAGGTTTAGTTTTAAGTTAGACCGCTTGCTATAGACGCTGAACTCCTCCACTATTTCCGGTAAGGATGCTAGAGGGTTGGTTACATAGAAAAGCATGTCGTCGGCATATGCTGAGACCTTGTGGGTGCCACAGCCCCCTTCCAGTCCGGTAATAGCCTCATTGCGTCGGACAGACTCCAAGAAAGGTTCGAGAGTGAGTGCGAAAAGTATCGGGGACAAGGGGCACCCCTGTCGGGTGCCATTGCGGATCTGAAACGTGTCCGATAGAATCCCATTAACCCGGACTCGAGCGTTCGGGGAACCATATAATGCCGCCACCCATGAGATGTATTCTGGTGGTAGGTTCATGGCGCGCAGTGTAGCGAACAGGAAACGCCACGATACCCTGTCGAATGCCTTTTCGGCATCAGTTGACAGAAGCAGCATAGGGATCTCCTCCTGTCTTGCTCTATGTATGGCATTCAAGGTGCGGGTGGTGCCATCCCTGGCCTCGCGGGCTGGGATGAAGCCCACCTGGTCTTTTTGTACTAGAAGTGGTAAGACCGCATGCAACCGTTGTGCCAAGGTCGTTGCAAAGATTTTTAGGTCGGAATTCAATAAGGATATCTGCCTGTAGCTGGAGCATAACATAGGGTCCTTCCCACTCTTGGGAAGCACTACAATCGTGGCGGCCTGGGTATGTGGGTGGAGAGAATGAGTCTCCAATAGTGAGTTAAGGGTCGCTACCAATGGAGGGACCAGGGTGGCTCCAAAGCGCTTGTAATACACTGAGGGGAGGCCGTCCGGGCCCGGGGCCTTGCCATTTTTCTGAGTCTTAACAGCGGATGAGATCTCTTCCTGTGTAAGGGGCACCCGAAGTTGAGCACGCTGGTCATCTGACAGGCGGTATGGGATCCGTTGCTTCAGGTATTCCTCTAGAAGCGTGGTCTGTGTCCGATCGGACTCCTCTGCCGAGTGGTACAAGGAGGAGTAAAACTCCCGGAAGCATTGTGCTATTTGGTCCGGGTGGGGCGTCACCGAGCCCTTGGGGGTGCGAATTGCTGGGACATAAGCCCTTGCGCGTTGTTTGTTCAGGAGGCGCGCCAGGAGACGACCCGGCTTGTCCTCGTGGAGAGCAAAAAAACACCTGGTTTGTAGAATGGCACGTTGAATCCGAGGGTTCAATACGTTTAACTGGGTGCGAGCCTGCAGGAGACGCGCGTATGTGTCCGCGTCCCGCGAAGAGTGATGTTCGAGCTCAAGCTGTCGTATTTTAGTTAAGAGGTTCTCTGTTTCCTCCTGGCGCGCCTTCTTCGTGCGCGACGCCCAGGATATCAGCTTTCCACGTAGCACGGCTTTATGGGCCTCCCAAATTGTCGGTTGCGGCACATCTGAAGTCAGGTGGTCCGCGAAATACGTTCGGATAGATTCGGTTACGTCAGCCACAAGAAGCGGGTCCGCAAGTAGGGAGGTGTTAAGCCGCCACTACCTTTCCTTAGAGCGGAGAAGGGGGGGAAGACATGACCATGACCACGGGAGCGTGATCCGACCACGTGGTAGCTTGTATCTCCGACGCTCTCACCAGAGGTAGTTCATACTGGGGCACGAAGAAATAATCCAGTCTGGAGTAGGTGTTGTGAACTGCAGAATAAAATGTGTAGTCTCTGACCGGATGGATTCAGCGCCCTCCAGGCATCCACGAGTCTCAGTGCTGTTAAGGAGCGCTGGATGCGTCTTAAGATTCTAAGGGGGGTCCGGTGGTTCGTGGAGGACAAGTCCTCCGCGGGGTTGAGTGGTATGTTAAAGTCTCCACCCAAGACAAGGGTGCCTTCCGTAAAGCTTTCTAGAGTTCGAAGCGCCTTAGCCAGATACACATGTTTTGCGTTAGGGAGGTACAAGTTAGCGAACATGTAGGTGAAGCCGGCGATCCTGCCCTTCACGTAGAGGCATCTCCCATCACCCGCACCGTAAGTGTCTGTCATATCGAAAGGTACAGTAGAAGCGAACAAAATTGCCGTCCCTTTCGATTTCGAATCCGGATTGTGGTCAAAGTAACCCGTCGGAAAGCGGCGGTCCTGTAAGGTGGGGGGTCAGTGGAGCAGAAGTGAGTCTCTTGCAGGAAGGCCACTGAGGCGCGTAGGGCCGTCAAGTCCCTGAGGAGACGGCGTCTCTTCTCGGGCTTGTTAAGGCCTCGTACATTATAGCTCACCATTCTAAAGTCACTCGGGATCAGGGTCGCCGACCGATCTCCGGGGCCCGGCCCCGCCATCCAAGTGGGGTATGTAAGGCTGGGGTCAGACTGAGGCAGTGCGAACGCGCGTGCAGGCGCACATAATTACAGCCGCACTAGCAGCAGATGACGGGCAATGACGGCCAATATACGAAGTACGGTCGCACGAAAGTCCGGCCGCGCAACGCAAGTGGAAAATGAACGCATTTTTTCGAGAACGTTAAACTGCTACTACTGACGTACAGAGTGCGCTGCGTCCGCTAGAGGCGTGTGTGCATGATTAGGAGATGTCAGACGCTGCTAATGTCCGGCCAACATAACGTTCAGATGCACAAAGTGTTTTATTGATGATCCGTACAAAATCACGGCCGAAAAATGCGCATCGTATGACCGCTCTCGCGTACTCCGTGAAAAAATGCGTCCATTCGTTCGAACGCACTTTTTCACAGACAACGTGAAAATGCGTTCGTCTGACCCTAGCCTAAAAGCTTCTGAGAAGGGGGAATAAAGAGGAAGGAAGTGAGGAAAGTAGAGCAGAACAGGAAGAAAAGGGAGAGAAGAAAAGAGGGAGAGAATGGAAAGGAGAGAAGAAAAGGTGAAGGGAAGAAGAAATAGGAAGAGAGGGAAAAGAAGAGAGAAAAAAAGGAGGGGGGGAAGGTCTCGGGGTTGTAGGAGAGAGGCGCTATACCCACGCCGGCAGGCGGGGTAAGAAGTGGGGGCTCCGGTGCCGGTTAGGAGAGGGTTGTGTCCCGGTGCCTCCGAATCTGAGGGGGGACACAAAAGGGCTCTCCCAACTGAACAAGGGCACCTAGCCCAGGGAGGCGTGTAGGGTGCTGCCTAAACCAAAGGAGAAGGCTGACAGTGAACTGCGTACGCGTCAGACAGATGGAGAGAAAGGAAGGGAAATACTATATATGTATATATAGTGGTATAAATCGATGGAAAACAACACAGAACTTGAACTCCAATCCCCTCCGAAGGAAAGGGAGGATAACATAGACTATGGTATAAAGGCGTCATTACGGTTGCGTAATTAAGGACCATGTGTGACCCCGGGCAGCATGTCAGCCTTATGCAGGCGACGTGCCATCCTACTCTGTAACATGTCAGAAAGTGCAACAGGTAGACGTGTGTGAAGAGCTATTGCATTCCAGAGGCAACTCAGTGCCCTCCATCAGCCATCCCCACCCCACCCACCACAACCCATCCCTCCGGGGAAGCGCCTCGAGGGCGAGCTATCATGCAACACCGATCGTCGTCCAACCCCAGGTCTCTGTAGTCCGTGCTTCCGAAAGGCCCATCCACCCCGCCGCTCGGACACCCACCCTTGCAAAAGTCCAGAAATCCGTAGCTAGGTGCGTGGGGGGGGTATATACAGAGGGGACGGTGGAGCCAAATTAAGGGGGGGTGGTGGCGTGAGGACGTGGGGTGTCGGGGTGCACCAAAAGGGAAGTGGGAGTGTGGGTGGGCGCCCTACCCACTGTAGCCAGAGCAGGCAGATCGGCGCAATGGATATGGGCAGGTGACCCGGCCACACATCCCTGGTGAGATAAGGGGGTGGGAAGGTAGGGACGTAATGTTCACGTGGATGCGTCCCTCCCCCAACCGTCCAGCCGCTAGGGCAGGGGTACTGACCTCCGGGGCGAGAGCAGTGTGTCCGTCCGCGTCCAAGCGGATGCCAGTTCCGGGGAGCAGAAGTGGGGGGGCACAGGAAAGCGTCCTACCCCCCCTGCACCAGCTGGGGATGGCGTACAGAGATGGCATCCAAGGCATTGAGGTGTCCAGCCCGTAGCCGGCGTGTCGAGCAAATCGACCAATGGGGGGCGCTGTGAGAGCGTCCATTCCCTTGGTACGGGGGCAGGTAATCGGGCTCGCAGGGGTCAGCCCACGTGGCTTCCTGCAACCCGCTTGCACGGATGGCCAGGTGCAGGGGCATAAAGGGCACAAGAGTGTGTACAGTCCCTGGGTCGGGGGGAGAGGAGAAAAAAAAAAAGAGGGCAGCTGTAGAGTTGCTTCCAGCGGCCCTATATAACCAGCTCATAGGTGTCGTGGTGGATAGCAGGGCGAGCGACCGTCCGTCTCACGTTGCCCAGGCTGCGCGGTGCGCAGGGAGCACGTCTGTTGCAATCTCGAGGTGCTAAACGGCTTCATCCAGGTTGTCTCGGTCAGGGCCGGCTTGGGCCTCCTCTGCCCCGCGGCGACGTAGCATGCGTTGGGGCCGAGCCGGGCCTCCTGGGCGCCGCGACTCTCGCTGCTCCCAGTCCTGTACTTCCACCGACGGCAATCTCAAGGCAGCCACGAAATCCGGGACGTCTCGGGGGCAGAGGATGGAATGCGTAGCACCATCCAAATGTACTGTGAGGGCAAGTGGGAACCCCCAACGATAGGGGATATGCCCCAGAGTAAGCGCCTGGGTAATCGGTCTTAGATGGCGGCGTGCCGCCAATGTGAAGGGCGTCAGATCATGGTATAGCTCCAGCGACTGTCCCTCGAAATCCCAGGTTCTGGCGTTCCGGGAGTGCTTAACGATCTGCTCTTTAAGGCGATAGGAGGCGAAACAGCAGACGACATCTCGGGGTGGGTCGCCGTCCTGTGGCTTCGGCCGTAGGGCTCTATGGGCACGATGCAGCTTGATAGCTGAGGTCGGTTCACGGCCTAGGACTGAATTGAAAAATCGGCACAGTACCTCCTCCAACTGCTCCGGGGGGTCCAGCTCTTTTAAACGGCGGACGCGAAGGTTATTCCGGCGTCCTCGGTTGTCCACGTCGTCCACCAGCCGGCGCAGCTCTGAGTAGGCCTCAGGGTTTGGTGGAGCCAGCGGGGGCATCCCTTCCGCGGCCTGTTCTAGGCGAGACACGCGGTTACCGAGGTCTGTCTTCTCTCCACGTACCTCCTCCACGTCGCGGTGTACTAAAGCGCGCAGATCAGAAAGCATGTTGGCGAGATCCGCCTTTGTTGGCATCCCCGCCAGGATGGACTCCAGCCGGAGCTCTAGTCTGGCGATGGCCGCTGTAGGATCGGGTCCGGAGGGTGAGGAGGCCGCGTCAGCCATCTTGGGCGCCGTGGGAGAGCACGCGGCCGGCCGTGGTGTATGGAGCAGGTAGCCGTCCAGGGAGCGTTCAGAGGCTCTGAGGGGTCTCGCTGGTGTCTTGGGGTCAGTTGAGGTCCTTTTGCCGCGTACCATGCTATGACAGGAGCTGATTTAAGAGCGTATAATCGGAGGTGATGACAGAGGGGGATCAGTGTGCGACCATCTTGGCTGGCAGTCCAGACACGCCCCCCTTTTTTGTTGATCCTCGATGGTTTTTCTCCTGAATAAGCCTCAAAAGTGCCTGCAATGTCCTTGTAACATAACTCTTGGTCTGACAGCCAAAAAGTGCAATTTAATTTCTTTACAAGTTGAAATCGGGACAGAACTACTAGCCCAAGCTTCAACACCAGTTTAATTTTTTACATATCAGAAAGAAGAATAAAAAATCTGATACTATATGCACAGATTTCTTGCACCATAACCAATTTAGTGCTGTGAAGTCTTGATGCCTTCAGTGTCTTTTTAATTTGGCATGGGTTTCTCCCTCCTCCTGAAATCATGATAAGATTTATCTGTTAGTGATTGTGCTATTCAGTTATTATCTCTGAACCAATTTATTAGCTCTCTATTCTTTTTCTGTCTCTTTAAGTAAAATGAAGATTTGGTTGGACAGAAAAGCTGGCCATCAGCTGATCAGCGAGCATACCCATCAAGTCATACTAAGTTGACAGCGCTTACAGTAATGATATAATCAATCGAGAGCGGTCAAACTGAATCTAATGAATTCTTGAGTAAATGACAAGGGAATAAAACAATAGGACTTTATGGATTTTTTTTTTTCCCCCTATTGTGGTTTTGCCATTTCTTTCCTGTAAATGTAATAAACTCAAAAGTTTAGTGAAATGTTTAAAAATGAAAAAGTATTCTTTCAGACATGAGTCCATTAGACCGTAACTATTTCTTGATGCAAATTTAGAAACTCCATGTTGGTATCTGAGACCATCAGAATTCTTCCTGGATTCCTGGTGAATAGTGTGTAATTAATTACATGTCCTATACTTGGCTGTCCATGTGATGTACAAGTATGCAGAACAGGATCATAGTGTACTTGAATGGTTTGGGTTTGCACTTGTCAATGTAGATGAGTTTTATTTGGAACATCAGTTTATCCAAAGACGCAAATATTGCACGTTTCCGCTCCAAAGCGTGTGAGTGAAGTCAGGAAAATGTGTCCATTTCCCCACACACACCGTTTCCCTTCAAAAACATTATGTTCTTTCTCTGCATCTACCAAAGGTATTTTTTGTAGCATACAATTTGTTTTTTAATGTGTTAATTCTGTAGATCACTGGTTCTCAATTCTGATCTTTCCATACCCGCGCAGGCCAGGTTTTCCAGATATGTGAAGCACAGCACAGGTGATAGGATTTGCTGCTCAGTGATTGCAGGATTCAGTCTGCAGTTCCCTAAAGTGATACTTAAAACCTGGCTTGTTATAGGTATTGAAGGCAAGGGTTGGTAACCACTTCCATAAAGCATTCTTATGGTATGCCATTTTTTGTATTGTTTCAACCTCTCTACAACTACTTTTGGAATAAAATCAAAATGTCTGTCTTCCAACAGTTAAAAGTCCATGTAACTTTATCATCTGAAGAAAGCTATGACTTTAAATTGTATCTTCTTCATGCTATTGTACCAGAACAGAGTACGTTCAAAGTCCTCACAACAAAGGTAAGTACCCTAAATACTCTCCATCTCTTTTCGCAATTACCAATGCACTTTGTTTTTACTTGTCTCTGGATAGTGTTTGCAATTTTAGAGTTCTAAAGAAAGAAAAATGACATTGTGTTTCAATAGAGCATGTCACTTTGACCTGGATGTCCAAAGATACAGTGCAATTTAACCTCCGTAAAGTGCTTAAAAACACACTTGCTTTCAGATACGTGTGCGAGTTGGCTGTATACCACTTCTGCACTTACATGGTTTAAAACAAAGCTTTCATGGTCCATTAAGGCTAGGGTCAGACGAGTGCGGACCGTGCGTCCGTGCACAACGGACGCACTTTCTGACGGTAGACGCGGTAGTGGCCACACGGTCTGTTATTTTTGACTGATGTAGAGAAAGAGAGGGAGCTATGGGAAATAATATTAATATGAAAAATGATACAAATTGATACATGATATGAAAAAACATTTTGTCCGTCAAGGTGCTGGACGTCAAAAATTCGGACCATCTGACTTCGTCCCATCACTCACACACAAAGCTATGCGGACGTGGCGGATTGATGTTCTTGCCTAACTTGCGTCCGTTTGCCGCGTCTGTTGTGCGTTCGCAGTTCGGTGTGGACGCACTTCGTGTGTTGTTCTCTATTGCTCATAATTCTATGCTACCATGGACGTCAATATGTGTGCAAAAGTGGACGTGAACACTGCGCTCGTCTGACCCGAGTCTTATTCCTTGATGGAATAGAATGCAACTTTAAAAAAAAAAAAAAAAAAAAAAAGCCGATTACTTCCTTAATCCATTGTTACTGCGTATATTTCTCCCCCCCCCCCCCCGAAACTTATTTGGGAAGCCATGAGGCATATGACATAAACCTAACCTGTGTGATGTAAAATTGTACAGAAAACTAGCTATAGTTACAAGTATTTATAAAGAGCTAACAAGTACCATGCGCTGTACAATGGGAGGCTGAATGACAAATATACATCTAAGCTAAATACACAGAACAGTAGGAGAGAGGACACTGCTCAAGAGCTTACAATCTAAGAGGAAAGGGGTGACACACTAGGGGAGGGTAAATAGAGATCCTGAAGTAGCGGGGTGCATGTAGGCTGTGTGAGAAGATGGAGCAAGAAATGTACAGTGGGGGAATCATGGAGGGAGCTGATGGGCTTCTATAAAGTAATGTGTTTTCAGAGACAACCCGAAGGACTGGAGAGACGAGATTCTAATGTTGCAGGGGAGAAGTCTTGAAGGCGAGAGTTGGGGGTCCAGACATCCGATCATTGGCAGAGGGAAGTAGCCGGGATGGGATACACCTGGTAATGAGGGAGATGTAGGCAGGGACGCGCTTATGGAGAGCTTTGTATGTGAGCACCAGTGTTTTGAATTTTATTCTAAAGGAAACAGGAAGCCAGTGTAGAGATTGACAAAGGGACGAGGTGCGGGAGGTGATGTGTATGAGTCTTGCACAGGCGTTCATTACAGACTGCAGAGGGAGAATCTGGGATCTCTTAAGGCCAGAGAGAAGGGGGTTACAATAGTCAAGGCGGGAGATAAGAGCTTGGATAATCATTTTAACGGAGTCCTGATTAAAACCGAGCGCTGCAAAGCTCAGCGCTCCACGGTTCGATCCTCCTATGGAGAATCCTGCTTTGGAGCTCAGTCAAAGCGCGTCCTAGCGTCTTGATGGAGAGGGCTGCTGCACGGACGCAGCACGACCACTGTTGCACGTGCAATTTGTGTGCAACCGTGTGTGGCTGGCCCCGTCAGCGTGTGGCGTGCCCCGGCCTCAACGCTGCGAAGGACACCAGAAGGCACGTCGTACGGGCGCAAATGGTGCGCTTGTCTGACGCCAGCCTCAGGAAACGGGAAGTCATCCAGTCGGAGACAGCCGACAGACATGCAGTAACACGGTCTAACACTGGAGGAGAGCGATCGGGGGAGGAACAGAAGATTTGGGTGTCTACTGAATAGAGGTGATATTGGAATCCATAGGACAGAAATGAGGTTGCCCAGAGAGGCGGTATAGATCGAGAAGAGTAGGGGACCCAGAACAGAGCCTTCACTGAAAGAGAAACTGGGGATGAAGAGGCACCAGCAAAGACACTGAAGGAGCGAAGCGAAAGATGGTAAGAGAACCAAGAGAGCGCAGTGCCACTGAGGCCATGTTGACGCAGCAAATCTTGGGGAGGTTACACATGGATGATAAGCAGAATAGGGCTTCATGGAGTTTGCTTTTTGCTAAAGCACAATATAGGTTTGACATTCTTATGGGCATTGCACATTGAAAGTGGCCAAGTATGTTGTATGATACATATGGTGCTTTCCTGTAAAACTTTATACAGTTTACTTGATTTTATATATTGATTTTAAAACAAACTCCATACCCTTGCATTTGTGTTTAAAGAGATACTATAGGGTTCATATGTGCGGGGCTAAACCTTAACCCCTCCTTTCTACCCCACCCCCAATTTTAGATCGAGAGGGAGTAGAATCTTCTCCTTTAAGGGGAAGTACTGCTCTAAAGGATAAATGGAGGTTTGAAAACTTCAAAATAACGTATATTTGTACCTTTTTATCTTTTAGCTATCGTAAGTCATTATATAATTTTTTTTCATTGTTTTTACCCTACTTCTGTTAATTTCACATCCCTTGTTCAAAATACATGTTATATTTTTTTTTTCCCAACAATAACCTTCAGGCAGTTAAAGGGTTAGCCTAGCTGCAATGCCTAGCCTTACACACCCTATATATCCATTTACATAGAAACACTCTGTGACCTGCTCATACATTGTAACATACACACACCTATAAGGTTCTCGCAGACCTTCTGAGGCTCACATACTGTATATCCACGTTTATAAACACCTTACATGGTTACATACCCAAGCTCACACAAACCCTATAAATAAAGAAGTGATAAATCCAGGTAAAGTATCCATGTAATTGGGCAGACTAGATGGGCCGAAAGGTTCTTATCTGCCGACATCTTTCTATGTTTCTAAGGCTAGGGTCAGACGAACGCATTTTCGCGTTGTCTGTGAAAAAGTGCGTTCGAACAAATGGATGCATTTTTTCACTGAGTACGCGATAGCGGTCATACGATGCGCATTTGCGTTCGTGATTTTGTACGGATCATCAATAAAACACTTTTTGCATCTGGACGTTATGTTGGCCGGACATTAGCAGTGTCTGACATCTCCAAATCACGCACACACGCCGCTAGCGGACGCAGCGCACTCTGTACGACCGTACTAGCGGTTTCACGTTCTCGACAAAATGCGTTCGTTTGCCACTTGCGTTGCGCGGCCGGACTTTCGTGCGACCGTACTTCGTATATTGGCCGTCATTGCCCGTCATTTGCTGCTAGTGTGGCCATAATTAAGTGCGCCAGAACGCACGTTTAAAGTGCGCTAGTCTGACCCTAGCCTAAGTGTATCTGCAACATCATTGTTCTGGATAATGCCACAAACCATCAAGATTCCTACAGACTGGGACTGACCAGATGGAGTAATGAGGCAACATTGTATCAAAACAAATATTCTACCCCAGACCAAGAAGCAAGTAACTTGGAGTAGGGAATTCCCCTGTAGATTTAATAAATAGCATGTATTCAGACTGAGATTGTTATTAAAGGATAAAATATTTGCCGTTTGCAATGCTTACATATTCCTCCCTGTGGCATGTCAATCTGGTGTTCTTCCAGAAATATGCAATGAGTTTTTCAGCTTCAGCCTGTGTATCACGTGCTCTTCCTGTTCCATGCTTTTTGGCTGGAACGTATGCATCACCCCCGCTCTTAACAATGGCATTGGGGGGCACTCGGGGCACTGTGACCACTCAAATTACATTGAGTGACCACAGTTTATAGAGTCTCTTTAATTGCTAGGTCAAAATAAGTTTGGCCCTGTCACATTATATTGCTGCTCTTCCTCAAATCCAGTGTATTCTACAATAAAGGCTTACAGTTATTTTGGCTCCTTTGTATCATAATGTACTGTTTGCAGTGAAAGGAGGTATATTATGGTTAAATACATTTCTAATTGCCATTTTGAAATGCATATATCATTAAACCAATGAGTAAGTATCTGCATACATTAGGAACTGCATATGTTTTCATTCCACACAACAGAGCGCCTGTGAGCAGGTGTTCCATGTTTATTCTGTTATCACAAGCCCTGCACCTGCAAAATAGGCTGTGTTAGGGATTCTAAAAGATTTAAAGGAGGAAAGGGATAAAAAAGTGTTTCAGCAAGGACACGTTCTGCATCATTATATGTTCATATGTAGAGAGCGATTACTGCCGGAGTCAGCGTGACCAGCCACTAAAATAGAAATCTGATCTCAAATCATTGCTGAAAACCTGACACACATGCTGTGCAAAAAATATCATGTTCTAAAAATGCATATTTTTAGATCAGATCTTGTTCTACAATTATCTGCTCTTACCCAATATTATCTGCTCTGTATGAAAATGTATGAATATAATGTCTGTTGAGTATAAAAAGGTCAAAATGAAAGCTGAAGTTTCATATTCATACTGTTCAGATTCAAAAAGCAGAAATAAAACAAACTGAGGTTGTCCTATTCTACCGCACGCATTGCCTTCCTTTACCTATACTTATTGATCTGTTTTACTTTCTCCTTTCACTGTATATTTAAATTATAATAAGGACACTGACCGATTTAGAGAAATCTTTATTAGACCTAGCTAATGGGGTGGAGGTTTTGAAACAGTACTGTGCAGTTATGGGGATCCTCTAGGCCAGTGTTTCCTAAACCGGTCCTCAGGACCCTCTGCCGCGCCAGCTTTGTGAGACATCTGAAGCTCAGCACAGGTGATATGATTTGCTGCTCAGTGATTGCAGGATTCAGTCTGCATTTCACAAAGGTGATCTGCAAAATCTGGCCTGGTTGAGGGTCCCGAGGAGAGGTTTGGGAAACACTGCTCTAGGCTCTGCCTAGGTTTAATGGGGCCTTTCCAGTCCTCCCCTAGTTTCAAGAGCTTCCTTCTAGTCCTCCCTCGATGGGGGGGGGGGGTGTTGGGGGGCCTTCTAGTGCGGGGGGGGCTAGTACTCTAGATTTAAGGGGTAGAGAAATTACATTTCGTTTAGTATTCTGACAATTTAGTCTTTCGATCTGACAAACAGATTAGTAAAAATGAATACATAATTACCAATGCAAGTGCCACAGGTATAAACAACTGTGAAACTGCAATACTCTGACACATTAAAATAGGAATTTTGTTGTAATCTTATTAAAACAAACATAGCAATAAAATGACCATGTTTAGTACAACATAAACCACATCAATTTGCTTTATTGTGTTTTCTTTTTATTTCTACGGTTTCCTCTTCTCACTTTTACATAAGACTGCTTCTGATGCGGTTACTTATTTTAATGTGTCAGAGTATTGCATTTTCACAGTTGTTTATGGCTGTGGCACTTGCATTGGTAATTATGTATTCATTTTTACTAATCTGTTTGTCAGATCGAAAGACTCTGAATCTTCAAATGTCAGTGTTTAAAATTAAATGTTGACCAGCACTGGGATTGAGGGAAGCATCAGACATTCGACATTTCTTTTAACTGTTAGATTTTCTGGAGCACAAGGATAATGTATCTGTGACAGTTTAATATATAGCTTCTCTGGCTTACCCAATGTATTACTAATTGGACGCCACTTCTTGCAACCCTGTAAACCGTTTCCAATATTGAGCATGGGTGTTTAACGTGCACTGATCAGTCAAAACATTAAAATCGCATAATAAATCTATGTAATGTATCCAAAACCGCGCAGAAAATTAAATACTGCCAGATGTGTCAAGGTGTTACAATTGGTGTAGACAAATGTAAGGCAGTATTGGTGAAAGAACTCAAATATAAAAGAGTGTCAAAGAAAAAAAGCATAAGCTGCTGATTTTTCACAGCAAAGATCAATAAATTAAAGTGAGATGTTGTATTTGTGCATAAACCTTTCGTAACTAGAAAAAGTCTGTAAATGGAGAAACAACCTACGTGTAAATTCTCGTATAAAGTGATGCATGCAAAAAAAATAGTAATGGTAGATTAAAAACGCGGGTGAAGTAAGTCCAAAATTAAAATCGCCTGCCTAATAAATTGTAGGTCCCACTCATACTGCCAAAACAACTCTGATACATTGATGCATGGAGTGAAATAAGTCCTTTATGGATCAGATTTGGTGATCTATTGCAACCCACAGATGTTCAATCAGATTGCGATCTGGGGAATTTGGATGCCAAGGCAAAACCTTGAATTCTTATGTTCCTCATACTATTCCGGATAAGTTTTTGCAGTGTGTCAGGGTGTGTTATCCTGCTAAAAGAGGCCACTGCCATCGGGGAATTTCACTGAAATGAGGGGTTCCATGATCTGTAACAATCTCTAGGTAGGTGGTATGTGTCAAGTCTCTTCCGAAACCTTTCTATCATGGCCAGCATTAATTTCTTCATAAATTTGAACCACAGTAGCTCTTCTGACGGGCTAGCCTTTACCCCCTTGTGAATCACTGAGCCATGGGCGCACATGTCCCTGATGCCAGTTCACGGTTGTCTTTCCTTGCTCCACTTTTGGTAGGTACTAACCGCCGCATACCAGGAATAACCCACAAGACTTGCTGTTTTGGAGATGGTCTGACCCAGATGTCTAGCCATCAGTATTTGGCCCTTGTGAAAATCACTCGGAATCTGGAAAAATGGGCAAAAGAAAAGATCTAACACCTTAAATTCAAGAACAGACTGTTCACTTGCTGCCTAATATATCGCTCCTTTGACAGGAGCCACTGTAACCAGATGATCAATGTTGTTCACTTCACCTGTCAGTGGCTTTAATGCTGTGGCCGATTAGTGTACAATCAGATTTATCTTTCAGACACACCAAATCTGTGGATTCTTTATTCCTGTAAGAAGCAATAAGTTACGATGATACCTTCCATGCTTAGGTTTTTCCTTTTAGGAACACGCCTACTATCACTCCATTCATTCAACAATTAGAGACACAAAATGCCTTTAAACAATGATTTAAACGGGGTAAAACTACAAGGGGATATTTTCATTCTTATCTCTTTCTAAACCCCAGACAGGACCACATATAGGCTAAAGCAATCCTCCCCTAGGAATGCTTCATTTGAATGTGCTTCAAGGAAGTTTGAAATGCTCTGGGTTAAAAAGGAAAAAAAAAAGCCTAGTTCTTAGGAAATGACACAATAAGATAGAAAATAGATGGAATTTTGTATTCAACGAAGGTTGGTTTTATAAAGAATATTCCTGCTGAAGACAGATCTTATGCCCTCAAGGCATTAGCATTCTCGGCATAACTGAGATAGAAACAGAATGTTATTGAAAAATCTAGCTGATGAAAGAAATTGTCTGCGAGAATATCTATTCTTACGGATGGCAGTAAATAAAGCTCTGATGTGCAGGAACACAAGCCTTAATTGCTTGCACTGTTTGACAGAAGCGCCGGCTTAGTAGCATAACTAATTAGTTTAGGGCACAGTAGTTTCTAATTAGTCAGAATATGTGGTGGCCTGCATGCAGCTCGAGGTTTAGGTGGGGCATTTATCGTATATCTCCCATCTGAAAATATGGATGTATGCAAATGAAACATTTTATTAGATTGATAGCTAAAACAAAGAGTAAGAATACCAATTAGCTGCCGTGCCCTCACGTGACAGACGACAGCCTGCACGGGGAAAGCAAGGAGATGTTCAGTTTTCACAACCGCCCCTTCCCAAATCAAAGCACGGGAATATGTAATCACACATTCTCATACATAAATACACAAACGCACATTCACACAGTACATGGCTGTCAGTCTGTTCATATGCAATATATTTTGAGGTGCTAGTCGTGTAGTCTATGGAAGCTTTATTAAATGTTATTTATCCTTCAGATTCCACAGAGCTTTACAATGGCACAAATAATCATGTAGACAAGGGTACAAGTCATACATTTTCAGATAAATACAATACATTCGAACAGGAATGTCAATAGATGACGCTGTTTCCATGGGACTTTATGATCTAGAAGGGAAAAGAAGTTAAATAAGAGAAGTCAAATCTTGTCAATTTCTTTGGGGTTTTTTTTTTTTTTTTTTGCTATAGCATTCTGTTTCATTATGAAAACCTTATTCTGCAGTAAAAAAACACAGGAAACTGATAGAATTTGTATAGTTGAAGATCAGAAACTGGAAAGATGGAGAAGGGTATAGGCATCTGGGTTATTTTGTGAATGCGTGGCATTTTAAGGAAAATAAAAATATTGTGGTAACGAGAAGTAAAACCAAGGCTGCTGGTAGCAGTGATGCACAGTGGAAGAATCAATGGGTATGCATAAATATCTTTTCTGTACTACTAGCCATATAAAGGGCATCATAACCCCAAGAAGGCTCTCCCAGCTTGAGCAGTTTGACAGCCTTCCAGGTGGAGGACACCTACCACACCATAACCAATTACCCTTTTTGCCGAATGAAAGCGAAATCAAGATGCAGTTTCATAGTTCCGAACAAAATATAACACCAACAGTATGAAAAACCAATACTGACTCTGTTTCTCGATGGAGGAAAACTCCTCTCAGCCCCAGATGCACGGACCCCCGGCTCCTCCACAGCCAAGAGGTACAGTGCAAAAGACATAATGGTTCAGCACTCAGTAGGTTTTAGCACTGGATGTGAACAAACTAGGCAATGTTTCAGTCTGACACAGGGACCTTTCTCAAGTCATCAGTCTTAAGAAAGGTCCCGATGTTGGACCAAAACATTTCTGTTTTGTTCAGATGCAGTGTTAAATAGACTGATAGAAGACCTGGAGTTTATTCAGGCTTCAATGTTAAAAAATATTCCCGTTTTTATTCAATATCTAATAAACCTTTTATTCTGCAGTAAAAGGTCTCTTTATAGATGATTTTTTTTGGGTAACATACCTTTTTGTTATCATTCATAGGATCTTTAAATTCCAGGCGTTTTCGTTCAGTAGTTTCTTTGCAAACAGCGTTTCAATTCTGACACTTTCAATCGTATTGTTTTTTTAAAAAAAAATATTTCTTTTTTTACCCCTTTTTTGCGGCATCTGGTCTGCGCTGTGATCGGCAGCTCGTTGGCTGTGGCCGGCGTGTTTTTTGCGGCGGGTTTTCCCTGCACTCCGGAGACCCTGCGGTGAATGCTGAATTCACCGCAGGTGGGGAACTTTGATTCCCTGAGGTGCGGGGAACGAGAGAGCACCGAAATGTCGGCGACATTTTGGTGCTCTCTGAATAACCCCCTTGATGATGATTATTGTGTATTTACAATGTGCATGGCAGAGCTGAACGATCAAAACCAAGCATTAATACAAACTCTAGTTTGTGACTATAAATCTAACATTCCAGAATTTATAATCAAGAGGAAATGGTGTTAAGGATCTTCATACGGTAAATCCACTTATTTTGTAGATTTCATCTTTAAATAAGCAGATCAAGCGCACCTTTGTCTCAATCTCCATACTGTGTTCTCCGTGGCTGAGAGAAATAAAGGAATGTTTTTGATGCAGCAGGTGTAATGCAAATCCTTTATCAATTGCTTTGCAGAGGTGTTTGCTGCTGGGCTCCAGCTGCTGACTCCTTTCTTTTTCTTCTTTAGAAATTAGGCTGTAGTGTTTTTCTTGCATAGAAACAAATATTGGAATGTAATGCAATTTCCAGGCAACCGTGTAATGCTGGATTTCCATTTTTACTTGTGCAAACATCTGGCTAGTTGCAAATTCAGTATGTACTTCTAAAGCAAGTGCCTCTGCCTCCTTTTAACCCTGGCAGGCTCGTGACTATCAGGGTTATTCAGATAGCGTGAAAAGCAGGAGAATGAAAAATTCTAGGTCAAAATAGCAGATTTGGAAAGTGAGATGAAAGGGAGAATTTTTCTGGTTTGGTTACTTTGACCTAGAATTTTTCATTCTCCAGTCATTCTCCTGCTTTTCACGCTCTCTGAATAACCCTGTATGCCAATGTACGTGGATTTGCCGTAAATGGTCCTAGAGTGTGCCGACTGCATTTTCTGTGCAGGGAGATGTATTTCTTAGTAGAATTTTTTTTTCTTCAAAGAGTATTAACAATATCTTTAACCTATTCACTACCAAATAGTTTTCCATAAAACCACTGGCAGGAACTAGGGATCTAATGTATTAACCTCCCTGGCGGTCCGATTCTGACATATTTTTATATGTCAGAATCGGTCCTATTTATTCTGGCCCCCTAGCGGTATGAGTGTGGCTCGGGGGTTAACTTTCAATACAGAAAGCGGTATCCCCGAGCCACACTCGGGCCGATACTTACATGTCCTCTCTGTCCCCGCAGTCACACTGCAGCCGATCGCGACGTCACACTTCCTGGTTTCACTCCTCGCGAGAAGAGAACCAGGCAGTGTGACTTTGCGAGCGACTGGAGGAGACTGCGGGGGTCAGCGAGGGAGCTCAGGACATGTAAGTATACAGCCCAAGTGTGGCTCGGGGATACCGCTTTCAGTTCAAAAAGTTAACCCCGAGCCACACTTGGGAATACCGTCAGGGAGGTTAATGGTCATTTATGTTTATTTTTTTTATTATTCCTTTAAATTAACCCTCAACCTTAACTAACACACACACACACACACACACACACACACACACACACACACACACACACACACACACCCACCCCTTTAACCTCAACCTTATTGTCTCTACAGTGCATTCACAATGAATGCACTGTATTTGACATAGAGAAGCCCCCCTTTTGGTGCGAATCCCGGTAGAATACGGAGACTGCTGCTTTGTCTCTAAAAGGGAGACTGACACAGGAGCTTCAGTTACTTACAATACATCAAATTGTATCCAAATTGATAGAGGGGCACTCTCCCCAATATAGATCAACAAGAACAAACAAATAAATAGAAATTGATGGGTGCCAATGTCCAGGATAGGCATCCTCCAGCAGCAATTCGTTTACAGTAGTAAAATGGTTAAAATGGCTGATGTGCTTTGATCATTTTTTTGCTCCTTGTCAATGTGATGGAAAGGTTGAAAATGGCTTTGCTTCTCTGTGCATGTGTGAAACTGGTCAGAACCAGCAGCTGCTGCTGATCTTTTAAGAAGACGGGGCACTGGAATCTGGTTGGTTTTTGTCTAAAGCCCAATTTCTGCCCTATATCACCATATGATTGGTTATACAGTTACAGGCATTTATACGGCACCATCATATTCTGCTGCACTTTACTATAGGGGAGCACAAACAGGAGAAGTACATGATGAAAAGATGATCCTGCCCGTAGGATAACTGTCCAGGTAGTACAGCACTTAACCAAGTGCTCAGTCAGACATCCCGTGAGCTTGCAATCTAAGGGACTGGGGTAGGTGAAACAGATGGGAGCAGAGGGAAGGTGAAGATGGTTAGCAGGGCTTGTATGGGAAGGACCAGAAGCCTGGGCTTAGTGAGAGTAATTAGAGAGAAGTGGAGACAGCTGGAAAGGAGACCTAAATTTATGGACCAGGCCTGGGTGGGACAGCAGAGGGAAAGGAGCAGTTCAGTCTATGTGAAAATGCACAGTGTTAAACTATTTACGACGTACGGGTAGCGGGGGGAACAGACAGGGCATTTCTAACAGAAATGGAGGGAGATTTAAAAGCGGCCAGAAAGTAATAAATGCAGACATAAAATACTATTGCAAAAATTTGGTGTTCTGAACTATAGTGTTGGACGGCATGATGGATCCTGGATACCTTGATGCTTGGTTAGTGGCGCAGAGGGTAAGGAGCAGTTCAGTCTGTGTGTGCTTGATGCTTGGTTAAGGGCGCAGAGGGTAAGGAGCAGTTCAGTCTGTGTGCTTGATGCTTGGTTAGGGGCGCAGACTGTAAGGAGCAGGTCAATCTCTGTGTGCTTGATGCTTGGTTAGGGGCATTGAGGGTAAGGAGCAGTTCAGTCTGTATGTGCATGATGTTTGGTTACGCAAGTGAAGTTGGAAAGCAATGTTTTAAAAGAAGAAATGATTATCCCTGTTGGTTTGTATCTAGCTCAACGAGGTTTAGACATCGGGGAAAAAAATAAATATATAATATATATATATTAACCAAAATACTTAAAGATGGATCGCTACCCGACCTGGATATTGATGGCTGCCAAAAGTATTAAAATAGAACTTAATCTTTATTAATATCCACTGGAAAAAATTGGGCCTACACATACACAACGTCTCCAGATTGGGGTCTAGTTCTTGATGGTTACAAGCATTTATAAAACGCAAACAAGTTCCATAGCGCTGTACTATAGGTGGGACATAACAACAAATATACATACAAGTTAGAGGCGGAGGACCGTAGGAGAGAGGACCATGGGACTCAGTAGCTTTTGAAGGGAAGACAGGGATCCCCTATTCCCCCAGGAGCTACTGGACATGCCTTGCGCACAGAAGAAACCTGTGTAGGAGGGGATGGGGAAAGCATAAACGAGACTTCCTATCAGCTAATGCTTTACAGATAGTCTGCCAAATAGGATGCATGGACAAGCTCAATAGGCGAGAAAGGTGACAGAAGTGGGGATAGGAGGGGTTAATTAACATTACATCATAAAGTGCCCTAAGTATTCTAGTCTAGCTGTTCAGTGTGACACAGGAGAGCCCCCTCCAACAGTCTTATTCAATGTGTGAAATACTTCCTATTACCTTGCAATAACCAGCCTATTTTTTTTTGGGGGGGGGGGGGCAGTAAATTCTTGGCATGAACATTGTCTATATCTTATGTGCCTCCTGTTCAGACATTTGACAATGGCTCTTGGTCTTCACGTTTAGTCTGCTCCTCACAAAGGTCTGTTAGTCTTTCAGCAGTGATCCGTCATTATTCCTTTTGTACTTGTGAAGTTCCACACAGGTTTTAATGTTGTTTCTTGCTATGTTTTTTGGCTGTGACCTATTTTTGTTCTCTTTAACGCGCCTTTACACCCTGCACCTCTTACACTATGCGAGGAGTTGGAGGGGGGGCTTTTCAGCAGATGTTGTTAGAATTGGCACAGAATGTGATCCCAGTTAATTTGTGTCGTCACTATAATGAAGATTTACAGCTGAAAATTGTTTCCTGCCGAAACTTGAGCAGGATTGGAATTGCAATTTTCACTTTAAATTGCGGTATGTGTTAGTGACAACTTTGTCTCTTCTGCAATTTGTAATTGAAATTGGGAAATGTGTGACGGCTGATTTGTAGTGACACACACAAACACACACGTACACACACACACGTACACGTTTCTTTGTCAGGATGTGGTTTTCTATCTTTTTCTGTCATTTTAATTATAAAGCTAATTGCATAGTACGGGTGTTGCCAGCAATTCAAGACACTATTGTGTTGGTAGTTTAATATGTTTGAGCTTTGAGTAAAGAATAAAATTCCTCTTGTAGTTAAATGCTAACATCAGCAAGCGCACAGCAAGGGCAGGACTCTATATTAAACTGCAAATAAACATGCGTTGGTTTCAGACTGACTTGCCGAGGACTCGTGTCTCGATTACCTTCCTACAAAGAGGTTTTTGTTGCAGGGTCTGCAGGGCTTCCTAGGAAGCGGTGGTTGTGCTTGTTATTCATTGCATACTTTGCTAAATAGTGACCGTTTGCGGAGGGAATTCTGAGTAGGCTCCAGTTGTATTAATGCATGTTTCCAGAGTGGCCCACCTTTTAAACGCAGTTCCACGGGGATATCCACACGTCGGGAACACTCATGTAAATTGCAGTGGCCATCCTTTTATATAAGAAGTGATTGCTTTAACTCGTCGGTCAGGGGCAACTTATCCTTGTGATGGCCCTTCACTACATTGGACATGCCAGATTGTGTGAAGAGCAATGTGAGCGTTTCATTACTGGGCTCGATGGTAATTGAATCTCGTGTCACGGTTAGTGGCAACTGAGATGGGCAATTTTACAGAGACTGTGATTCCCATATTTGAAGAATACCAAGAAGTCCTCTGGTTTCTTTTTACAGCACCTATGAGCTCCATACCAGTATTTCTGTGCTTTTGAGGTGCATGTAGTGTACCGCAATCTCTTATTTTTGAAAGAGGATCACGGACAAATGGTTATCTTTCTACTATACAACAATGTCCACGTCATGTATCAGAACGATATGAATGCACACAGCTACTTGGTATGGATACACAGATACTATCAACCTGCAATGTGTAACATGTATCCAAACTATTACCTGTCTAATAAAGATTAATAGGTTGTCTATTGAATTATCAAACGGTCATCTACCCCAGCTACAGTATAAAATACCCATTTAATATAGCCAATGCCTACTCCATCAATTAACCATTCATGTTACATTGATTGGACCGATATCCTAACATCTAAACCATCGACTATCTCTCAAATATTGATGAATATGGAAACACTCTATCTTATTTACTTATCCATATATCTAGAGGCCAAGGCAGGGGTCAACAACATTGGGCTTGGCATCATCAGCGCTCCAGATGTTTCGGCGTTACATTTTCCCTTGAGGCTCAGCCAATATGAGTGACTGAGCATCCTGGAAGATGTAGGTCCAAAACATCTGGAAGGCCAAGGTTGATGAGCCCTGGGCTAAGGTATGCAGCAACGTATCTATTGTTGGTGTCCTCATGAACCCTCTCCACATGCACATTGAAATGTTTTTGCTAATCTGTCTAAAGCACATTATATTGTAGAAAGAGGGTGCTCCTATTTCAGCTGAGTGACTTAAAGGGACACTCCAGCCACTGTGACCGCGTAAGTGATTTTAAATGGTCAAGGCATTCCGAGTGTTGGCTCTCTCACACACAGCTTTTCCTGTGCAGTGACAGGCCTTCAAAGTGGTGGTCTTCCCTCCATCGTGAAGACTGTCTCTGGCTTCAATCAAGACAGCCTTATGTAATGAGGGTTACTGGCCCTTCTGTATTTAGTAACCTGTGGCTGTACATTTGCTTGTAGCACACATGCTGAGGGTTGGTGTATAGGCAGCAGCACACTACTTCTGGAAGCAGCTGGTGTTCTACTGAAAGAGCGCGTCAGAGACTGTAGCGCAGGAGAGCGGAGTTTAGACACATTAGGATGAAGACTTTGGGGTTGGCAGAAGAAAACCTAGAGTGTCCCTTTTAAACCCCTATCTGCGTTGTATACTTCTTTTATTACCTTAGTATTATTTAAACTATCACAATTCTATTTATAAATGTCTTTAAAAGAACAGCCTGGCTGAACGTCTATTCTATAACTCCAGCGCAGTAATCTGTTAAACAGACTTCCGCGCAGTGAGCAGGTCGAGTGGGTTCATTTACCAGGAGTGGCAGAGATGGTTGCTAATTGACATTTCTCTTTGAAGCGCCATATAATTCCTGTAAATCCTGTGCTTGGATTGCTATTATAACATGTCCTTCAAATGATACACTTAATGGGGTTTTTCCATTAATACCTTCTTCATGTGTTTGTTTGTTTGCATTTCAGTATTGAATTATAGGAATGGGACCTGTCATGTTTCAGGTCGTGACTGATTTTCTTCTCGGCGCACTTAACACTAGTAAAGCGTTTGTGTAGGGCGAGTCGGGAAGTAGACAACACTTCCACAAAACTCAAGGGCACCTGCTCTGTTTTTCCCATGACACTATTGGTGCACAACTCGCGATACTGTAGCTTCAGCATGATGCCATGATTGCATTCCTCTCATGGTGATATAAAAAAAAGCACCTGTATGGCTCACACTCAGTTTTGTGGTATTGTGTATGTGTCTATATATCTATATATAACAAACCAGCGCGAGAGCACTCCAGTCAACACATTCAAAAACCAACAACCGCTTCATGCATGTGAACATTGTACCAGTTTTACCTCCTTTTTTTTCCCCCAACAAAGCTTAGTTCTAAGAATTTTTCAACATGTGGTAAAATCTGGTACAATGTTCACATGCATGAAGCTGTTGTTGGTTTTTGAATGTGTTGACTGGAGTGCTCTGTCGCTGGTTTGTTTGTATTTAATTTGAGACGCACCCGCACTGAATGCTTAGTTCAGTTTGAGTGCTACCCCCCCCCCCCCCCCGTTTGATATATATATATATCAATCTCCATTTCTTTTTTTTTTTTTTTTTTTTTTGCTGTGATGTGGAAGTGGCTTCTGCAATAATAAAACACACTTACTATAGTGTGGAGTCTTTTTATCTCCCTTTATGTCCTCCACCACAACCCTTGTAGATACTGATTGCCCTGTGGGTCCACTGCAACTGGTCATCATGCCTAGCTCCTAGCTGATGAGGGTCCAACAAACCCGAAACAGCGCTGTCCTAGGAGTGGCTTTGGTCAGTTTCATATACCTTATCTCTGCTAGAAAGCCACGGTGTGGCATAGCATTGATTTTAGGGTTCTGTGTAATAACAGATCCTGGATGCATAAAAGTGAGACTGAGGTCATTTGCATATCCTACCCAGAGTTCCTTGCTGCATATGGGGAATGTGTCACAGGAGCTCTGGGATGCAGTTCTTCGAATTGCTGGGATGTGCAGGTGGTTTCTGCAATAATAAACACACTTATTATAGTGTGGAGGCTTTTTATCTCACTTTTAGTCCTCCACCACTATATCTATATATCTCAGCAGTTATTAACCACTTCGCTGCGGAGGACGCGCTCAGCGCGTCCTGCCGCCGGAAGGGTTGGCTGCGGAAGACGAGCGCGTCCTCCCGAAGCAGCCTACGATCGGCCGGATTCCGGCCGATCGCTGTGCCCCCCCGGTGTGGGCTGACATCTTGGATGTCAGCCCGTCAATCCAGGACCGCCGCGGGCACAATAGATGTCATCGCACTGGCGCAATGACATCTATTTCAGGCGCCCCCCCCCCCCCCCCGCGTGTGCGGAGGAGGCGCCTGAAAGGGAGGGGGGGAGGTCCTTCGGACCTCTCTCCCTCCCGATCGCGGGGGTCCTGAGCTTAATGCCAGGCACCGTTTGGAAGGGCACAGCCTGGCCTTCCAAATGGTACCTGGCATTAACCCCATGGGGGCCGGATCACGTATTGGCGCCGAAAAGCGCCGGTTCGTGATCCTTTCCCGGAGCTGGCCGACATCTTGGATGTCGGCCAAGCCTCCGGGAACTTCCCCTGAGGACTGCATAGCACGATGACGCTAGTCCTGGAGTTAACCCCTAGCTGCCACCAATGGTGGAGATAGGGGGTTCCAATGAACCCCCTATCTCCCGATCTGTGACAGCTAGGGGTTAATGTTTGATATTGTTGGATCAGCCAGAGCATGGCCTTTCCAACGATATCAAACATGACCGTGAAAAAAGTTTTTTTAAAAAAATACAAATTTTAAAAAAAATAATAATAAAAAAAACTTTTTTATTTTTGTTAATGCAGCAATATTGTTCCCATTTAATATATAATGTGAACAATGATGCTGCACTAACGATTTTTGTATGGGGTGCGTTTGTTAAAAATAGCAAAATTTCCCCCCAAAAAAATGTAACGAGACCCCATTTCTAATTTTTTTAACAAGCGCACCCCATACAAAATATAACCGCAAACGATCGCATGTTGAAATGTGAAAAAAAAACTTAACACGTTGTAAATTTTTGAAAATTCAAATTTTATTGCATTTTTGTTATAATATACAGACAGGACATAACGTATACATATAATAATGACATATTATGAATCTTCCGAGTCTGCCGGAAAGAACGATATATAATATGTCTGGGTCATATAATAAAGTAAGGCTTCAAAACGCGGTTAAACATGATGAGCGAAACCGGTAAAAATGACCTCAGCACACAGGCGGGAAATGCCTCAGCAGCAAAAGGGTTAAAAAATTGCCTGTATTGCCTTCCCCTGTAGGGTGAGATTCCTCTATATAATGAAGCAGTCTTAATGGTTCCTGCTATCTCTAGGATCTTGTGTTGTGAGATCTGGATAACAAAAAGTTTACGATCTACAGGGTTTTATCCTTTATTGTCTATTAGCCTCTCCAAACATTAGCTTCGTAGCATTGATTTACTACTGTTGAATGGTTCTTCTAACTATAGACAAGAATGATTAAATAGTTCAATGAAATACTCTTTGCTTTTCTTACAAACTGAAATAAAACCTGAATTTCCTGGTTTATCGGCCTATTTTGTCGACTTCATTTGCTTGGGGAGATATGGAAAACAAAAATAGAGGATCAACATCCAGCCATTTGTTTGAAAGTAGAAATAAATTGACATTGCTCCTCATCTGTTTCAGATCGAGATAAAAATGAAAAAAACGGAGGCAATTCGATGGGAAAAGCTAGAAGGCCAGGAGCAACCTGACATTAAACACTTTACAGCAGGTGAGAATAAAAAAAACTGTCAGTGAAGGTTTCCTTTACAACCTGTACAGTTTATATTTCTGTATTGAGTACAATAATCAATAATGCATCGTAAAAGGAGGTGGTAAAATAGATCTCCATTCTTGGTCCCCAGAGTGTTGCCCGTAACATGGCTTTGGTATAATTAATGACATCAAAACGACACCTTATTGTTTATGGATATAACTTATGTGTTCTGAAAAATTGGTTTTAGTATATATACCAGAGGTGATAACTTGGGATCATTTAGTTACAAATTTGCTGAACCTGTTACATTGTTAAGACAGTGCAAACCATGTTTGGATTTTTATGATCTCCATATTATCACTCACTCTCATCATGGACGCACTCCAGGGTCTTCAATAATCCCATATGCTTTATTTTCTCACATAGTCGTAGTAAAAGATCAATGTTTTGACCATTAATTTTTTTTATATCAAAACATGCTTTAAGGTTAAAGCAACAAATTTGTCGAAGAAAAGGATGACTTCCCAGTCAACAGTGTGTGCAGGACCAGCAGTGTAGCCAAAAATACATAGTCCTAGACATGAGGAGCAGAAATGTACCCAAAAATAACTGACACACCCTCACGCACGCACGCACACCCTCACGCGCACACACCCTCACGCACACCCTCAGGCACACCCTCACGCACACCCTCACGCGCACGCACACCCTCACGCGCACGCACACCCTCACGCACACGCACACCCTCACGCACGCACACCCTCACGCACGCACACCTCACGCACGCACACCCTCACGCACGCACACCCTCACGCACGCACACCCTCACGCACGCACACCCTCACGCACGCACACCCTTACGCACGCACACGCACAGCCTCAGGCGCACGCACACCCTCAGGCACGCACGCACACCCTTACGCACGCACACGCACAGCCTCAGGCGCACGCACACGCACAGCCTCAGGCGCACGCACACCCTCAGGCACGCACGCACGCGCACGCACACCCTCACGCACACGGTTACGCACCCTCACGCGCATGCACACGCACACCCTTACGCACGCACACCCTCAGGCACACGCACACCCTCAGGCACACGCACACCCTCAGGCGCACGCACACCCTCAGGCGCACGCACACCCTCAGGCGCACGCACACCCGCCCGCCCTCCAGCAATCACATTCACCCAAAAACATGTAGCACGCAGGCTGTCCTTTAGCTGCAGAGAGTACTTTTTCATGTACAAAAAAAAGGAAATACTTCTAGTTTTGTCAATACAAAATCTTCTAGTTTATTACTTTCCTGGTGGGTTATTTTGGATGTTAAAAAGATATCGGGGGGGCATGGCCGGCTGTTCACAGGAGTGGACGTGTTTTGCTGGAGCTCCTTGCGTCTGCTCCTCTTAAGAGACCTTTAGCTAACTTTTATGTGCCTATTTTTTGCTGACCCTGGGTCTGAGTTGCTGGCCACCGGTTCTGAATTGTCCGGAGGCCGTTTAGTCCCCCCCCCCCCTCCGGACAAGAGACAACACTCTGGTCGCTGTAGCTGGGTGGCTGTCCTGAGAAGACGGCAGCCATCTTGAGGCCTAACCCTTGTGAAGAGCCTAGTGACCACGCGGTGCTGGCTGCATTCCCCGGACCTGAGTCGGTACAGCAGAATATGGAGATGGAGGGCCCCCATCTCCTGGCCGCCTTGGATTACAGGTCTGTGTGGGGTGGCGGACGAACCCGCGGGTCGAAGATGTGCTAAACCCCCTCCCCTCACCAGTGATGCGGGGGTCGCTATGTGCGATCTGGATGCCTGCTTGCTTATCCTAGATGGGGAGGATCCGGATGGCCAGCTCACTAGAGGGGTTTGGCGCAGGCTGCAGGCCGCGCTACGGGGCTTCTGAACACCGAGGACACACCTGACGACCGAGTGTAACGTTGGGGGCTTCCAGCCCTACCTGTGTGCTTGAGGACAGCAAGTCTGATGCTGCTTGCTGACCACTGCCCGGTTTAAATGGAGGCAGGGAGGTGATTGCATGAGGTGTGGCTTGAGTGGGGGGCGTGGTCTGGTGAAGGTCTTTAAAAACCCTCAGTATAGTTTCAGAAGTTGCCAGATCGTGGTTATCCATACCTGAGCTCCTTGTACCTGACTGCTAAATTGATTTAACCTGTTATTGACCTCTGCTTGTGTTCTGACCATTCTGCCTTCTGTTGCCCTAGACTATTTTCTTGTACTACGCTACTGCTCTGATACCGACCCGGCTATTCCATTTGACCATTCTGAACTCTGTATTCCTGATTCTGGCTCGGCTGACTCCTCTCCGTATTGTTAACCCTTTTCTGTCTAGCTAGTTTACCTGGCCAATTCTAAGGACCAGACAGATAGGGATCATTCACAGCTACACTGTTGGTAGCTTCTGAGTTTTGTGGAGTGTTGGGGGTTAAGTACTGCGTGGTGGGATCCGGGAACCGTGACACTGAGGTAGAGGCGGACATGTCCTCGTGCCTTACAGCAATATGTTCTGTTGATACTGCAGCTGAGGAGAGAGGCGGCGAGGACGGCGGCCTGCATGTGGCCTCGGTTCAGAGGATCCGTGCCCCCAGAGCGAATCCGACTTACTGCACTGGAAATGTGACTGCGCTCGATGCACCCCGGATGGCGGTGGCGTTGGTGCCCCCTCGACGTGCGGAGATGGACGGTTTCATCCGGTTGGCGGCCAGGAAGGCGCGCAAGCGGCTATACTGAACAGATCTGGCAGCGGAGTTCGAGGTTCGACCCGGGCCCTACGAGGACTTGGCCCCCGAGTCCTGGTCGGGACAGCACGGATGTGCACAGTGACATACCGTGTGGTCCTGCTCCGGAATCCTGGCAGTGGAGGTCGAGGAGCGATTGGGGCCTGGCGAGGCCTGGATGGTGTATTTGATGGCGACGGACTGATGACAGTCGGATGCCGCAGCATGCTAAGAGAGAAGATGCTGGGGCGCGATGTACACTTTGCCTTATGGGTGGACACAGGCTGAGGCTACTGGCCCCACTTCATTGATAGACTCCGGCATGATACCCATCTCCCCCCCCCCCACCTGGCTGACACGTTTCTCTTTCCCCCCCTTTTTTTTTTTTTGGGTTGTCTCGGTTCGCCATTATGGCCCCCCTAGTGCCTGGGCCTAGTGCCAATTGACCCCTTGGCCCCCCGCGGTCCTTTGGACTCAGGGATTAAGCCAAGGATGGCACATTTTGGGCCTCTGCCATTTCCCTTCGTTTCTCTCCCTCCTTCTTCCTTTTTTTTCTTTTTTTTTTTGTCCCCCTTTCTCTTTTTCTTCCACCCCCTCTTCTCCCTACCCCCCCCCCCACTCCTTTTAGCTTGAATTACTTCGGAGGTGCTTCTAATATGCAGTACGGTCTGATACTTCATTAACGTTGACGGCTTTTATTTAGGAGTTTTGGGTTCTCCTACCTCGACGAGACCCCCCACCTGGGGATGTTTTCATATTAATGTTCTTAGCTGACTTCCATTATCCAATAAAAAGAAGTAGAGAGACAGATGGCGCTGATTGATATGTATATGCAGCTCCAAACACTTATGTATACCCTTTACAAAAATATAGAATAGAAATGGGTACTAGACCCAGTGTGATCGCACTTAACTTAAGTGTAGAAATTTTCAGCAATGGGACTGGATAGTCTTGATTTAAGAATCATTCTTGATGGAACCTAATATTAGAAAAATATAAACAGCTCCATGGTGCAATATTATTAGGATAAACACATAGGAAATAATTGTGGTGGTAGATAGTATACGCTAAGAACTCACAAAGGTGGAGCCCCCTAGGCTCAGGAGATAGCGCCTTTTGACCACTCTGGGGGGGTCACACCCCTGGTGTTAGATCGGGTCTTCAGAATAATTTCTTCAGAATGTTAACCACTTTCATCAGCAATAGATACAGCCATAAACGATAAGTATGGTCATAATGGCTTCTTTGATAACTTCCTCAGTCCTGTAAATAAAAACGTTCATAGTCCTCCATTAAATAGCCGCTTGATATCAGTTGATAGTGAGCACCTGCAGTTCTCAATTGCTTGTGCGTTTCAGCTGCGATCTCGGCGTGCGTTCCACTACGTATCTTCCGGTCACGTGACCGGATATCGAGTTGTATTCCGGTTTTCAGTTGCGTTCCAGAGTGCGTTGCAATGAGTTCTTTCTTTCAGGTGGAACTTCTGATTTGTTTTTGTGTAATATCACTTCCTTATTCTATGCATCCTTCCTTTTAATTAGATGAATGCCGCTGAAATCAACCCAATAACAATAATAACTGACTTTAGTGGAAACGCATATGGAATCTGAACGTTCCATTATCATTCAATGCAGTCTTTTTGCCATTTTACATTGTCTTTTTTGTTTTTATTTGTATATGATGTTGTTTTGAGGACATGGCTTGGCCCTGCGAGGCCATTCTCACTTGCATTGGTCATATGTCACTCTTGCAAAATTCAAAAATAAAGAATGAAAAAAAAAAAGAGATATCGGTTTTGCTAAAGTTTATTGTTGTCATACAGTGAGTATATTCCAACACGTTTGGGCTTTCCTGTTTGGTTAAACCTGCTTGGGTTGTTTTCATCATTGGTAAGGTTGAGGCCGTCCCCACTTGCATTTCACCATCTCTGCATTAGTTTTAGGCTCTCATACATCGAAAGTGAATATAGCCTCTATATTGTCCCTCTCCCCAGCCCCAGGGCAGATTATTCTATGAATGTGTACTCTACAGTGACATTTTATCCTACAGCGAATCTTCTCAGAACCTGAATTTCCTCAATTCCTGTGCTTCACTTGCTGCACCTTGACACACATACAGTCAGGTCCAGAAATATTGGGACATCGACACAATTGTAACATCTTTGGCTCTATACACCACCACAATAGAGTTGGAATGAAACAAACACAGTGTGCTTTAACTGCAGACTGTCAGCTTTAATTTGAGGGTATGTACATCCAACTCAGGGGAATGGTGTAGGATTTACAGCAGTTTGCAGATGTGCCTCCCACTTGTTAAGGCTAGGGTCAGACTAACGCATTTTTATGTTGTCTGTGAAAAAGTGCGTTCGAACGAATTGACGCATTTTTTCACAGAATACGCGATAGTGGTCATACGATGCGCATTTTCGTCCGTGATTTTGTACGGATCATCAATAAACTCTTTTTGTGTCTGGACGTTATGTTGGCCGGACATTAGCAGTGTCTGACGTCTCCTAATCACACACACACGCCGCTAGTGGACGCAGCGCACTCTGTACGTCAGTACCTGCGGTTTCACGTTCTCGAAAAAATGCGTTCATTTTCCACTTGCGTTGCGCAGCCGGACTTTTGTGCGACCGTACTTCGTATATTGGCCGTCATTGCCTGGCACTTGCTGCTACTACGGCCGTGATTAAGTGCGGCTGCACGCGCGTTCGCACTGCCTCAGTCTGACCCTAGCCTAAGGGACCAAAGGTAATGGGACAATTGGCTTCTCAGCTGTTCCATGGCCAGGTGTGTGATATTCCCTCATTACCCCAATTACAATGTGCAGATAAAAGGCCCAGAGTTCATTTCAAGTGTGCTATTTGCATTTGGAATCTGTTGCTGTCAACTCTCAAGATGAGATCCAAAGAGTTGTCACTATAAGTGAAGCAAGCCATCATTAGGCTGAAGAAACAAACCCATCAGAGATAGCAAGAACATTAGGCGTGGCCAAAACAACTGTTTGGAACATTCTCAAAAAGAATGAGCTCAGCAACACCAAAAGGCCCGGGAGACCACGGAAAACAACTGTGGTGGATGACCGAAGAATTCTTTCCCTGGTGAAGAAAACACCCTTCACAACAGTTGGCCAGATCAAGAACACTCTCCAGGAGGTAGGTGTATGTGTGTCAAAGTCAACAATCAAGAGAATACTTCACCAGAGTGAACACAGAGGGTTCACCACAAGATGTAAACCATTGGTGAGCCTCAAAAACAGAAAGGCCAGATTAGAGTTTGCCAAACAACACCTAACAAAGCTTTCACAGTTCTGGAACAAGATCCTATGGACAGATGAGACCAAGATCAACTTGTACCAGAGTGATGGGAAGAGAAGAGTATGGAGAAGGAAAGGAACGGCTCATGATCCGAAGCATACCACCTCATCAGTGAAGCATGGTGGCGGTAGTGTCATGGCGTGGGCATGTATGGCTGCCAATGGAACTGGGTCTCTTGTATGTATTGATGATGTGACTGCTGACAAAAGCAGCAGGATGAATTCTGAAGTGTTTCAGGCAATATTATCTGCTCCCATTCATCCAAATGCTGCAGACCTCATTGTCCATCTGCACTGTGAAGTGCCGTCCAATGACCCAAAGCATACTGCAAAAGCAACAAAAGCGTTTTTGAAGGGACAGAAGTGGAATGTTATGCAATGGCCAAGTCAATCACCTGACCTGAATCCCATTGAGCATGCATTTCACTTGCTGAAGACAAAACTGAAGGGAAAATGCCCCAAGAACAAGCAGGAACTGAAGACAGTTGCAGTAGAGGCCTGGCAGAGCATCACCAGGGATGAAATCCAGCGTCTGGTGATGTCTATGCATTCCAGACTTCAGGCCGTGATTGACTGCAAAGGATTTGCAACCAAGTATTAAGAAGGGAAAGTTTGATTCATGCTTATTATTCTGTCCCATTACCTTTGGTCCCTTAACAAGTGGGAGGCACATCTGCAAACTGCTGTAAGTCGTACACCGTTCACCTGAGTTGGATGTACATACCCTCAAAATAAAGCTGTCAGTCTGCAGTTAAAGCACATTGTGTTTGTTTCATTCCAACTCCATTGTGGTGGTGTATAGAGTCAAAGATGTTAGAATTGTGTCGATGTCCCAATATTTCTGGACCTGACTGTATATCCTCTCTCTGACTTTTAATATAAAGGATTTAAAGGTAGTTATGTGCCTAATATAAAACATTTACAATGAAGTTGAAAAATACTACCCTTATTAAACGCAGTGGCAACTCTAGGAACCATATATGTTAGGGGGGGGTGCACATAGGTTCTTTAGTCGACATTGAGAGGGCCACCAATAAAGCCAGTATAAAAGGACAATAGGCACACAGGGTGTTGGGGTGCTTGCTGGTGCTGCAAATATCAACTAAAATCCAAAGACCACCAGGAGAAGGCTTACATGTCATCCTTTTGCTATTTTTGGTTATAGTTTTGAGACGCACCTGTGTTAATCAGCAATATAATACCGGCGATTTTGGCCAGTATTTGTTATACCGGAGATTTTGGCCAGTGTCATTGGATAATCCCGTTAGTTTGGGGAGGCTGTATCTGTGTAATCTGAGTTACCCAGCTGGTCTAAAAGTGTTGGAAAGGATGAATGTGTTGGGACATTTGTGGTGCTTTTTTGGCTTCTGGGACATAATGTTTTATGTCCTCCCATGATTCTTTTTGAAATTGAATATATATTTATGTATATATATATGTACGTGGCATGGCTACCTGATCCTAGGGAGGCACAAGGGAGGGTGGGGGCTGCCTACATGTAGGGGGAGCAATGCCACAGGTGAAAAGTAAAAGGCAAGGGTAGTATAACAAATCTAATGGCAAAACCAGGTACTCGCACAGTGTAGTGTATCTCTACATAAGATGTTACTAGGGCATGAAGTGCAACATTTTAACCAGGAATTTGTTTTTTTTAGATGCTACACACAGGTACCCATCATCCTCTCATTATACCAAAAACTGGGACAAACTGGTGGTTGATATCAAAGAAGAGGAGAAAAATGAAAAAGCGGAAGGAGATGCAGCGTTAAACCAACTCTTTCAGCAGATCTACTCTGATGGAAGCGATGAAGTAAAACGGGCAATGAACAAGTCATTTGTACGTATCTATTCTAACGAGTTAAACTGGCGTAGAAAGAACATCTCTCTCCCTCTCTCCCTCTCTCCTCTCTCCCTCTCTCCTCTCCTCTCTTCCCTCTCTCCTCTCCTCTCTTCCCTCTCTCCTCTCTTCCCTCTCTCCTCTCTTCCCTCTCTCCTCTCTTCCCTCCTCTCCTCTCTTCCCTCCTCTCATCTCTTCCCTCCTCTCCTCTCTTCCCTCTCTCCTCTCTTCCCCCTCTCCTCTCTTCCCCCTCTCCTCTCTTCCCCCTCTCCTCTCTTCCCCCTCTCCTCTCTTCCCCCTCTCCTCTCTCCCCCTCTCCTCTCTCCCCCTCTCCTCTCTCCCCCTCTCCTCTTTCCCCCTCTCCTCTTCTCCCCCCTCTCCTCTTTCCCCTCTCCTCTCTCCCCCTCTCCTCTTTCCCCCTCTCTCCTCTCTTTCCCCCTCTCCTCTCTTTCCCCCTCTCCTCTCTCCTCTCTTTCCCCCTCTCCTCTCTTTCCCCCTCTCCTCTCTTTCCCCCTCTCCTCTCTTCCCCTCTCCTCTCTTTCCCCTCTCCTCTCTTCCCCCTCTCCTCTCTCCCCCTCTCCTCTCTTTCCCCCTCTCCTCTCTTTCCCCCTCTCCTCTCTTTCCCCCTCTCCTCTTTCCCCCTCTCCTCTCTTTCCCCCTCTCCTTCTTTCCCCCTCTTCCCCCTCTCCTCTCTTTCCCCCTCTTTCCCCCTCTCCTCTCTTTCCCCCTCTTCCCCCTCTCCTCTCTTTCCCCCTCTTTCCCCCTCTCCTCTCTTTCCCCCTCTTTCCCCCTCTCCTCTCTTTCCCCCTCTTTCCCCCTCTCCTCTCTTTCCCCCTCTTTCCCCTCTCCTCTCTTTCCCCCTCTTTCCCCCTCTCCTCTCTTTCCCCCTCTTTCCCCCTCTCCTCTCTTTCCCCCTCTTTCCCCCTCTCTCTCTCTTTCCCCCTCTCCTCTCTTTCCCCCTCTCCTCTCTTTCCCCTCTCCTCTCTTTCCCCCTCTCCTATCTTTCCCCCTCTCCTCTCTTTCCCCCTCTCCTCTCTTTCCCCCTCTCCTCTCTTTCCCCCTCTCCTCTCTTTCCCCCTCTCCTCTCTTTCCCCCTCTCCTATCTTTCCCCTCTCCTCTCTTTCCCCCTCTCCTCTCTTTCCCCCTCTCCTCTCTTTCCCCCTCTCCTCTTTCCCCCTCTCCTCTCTTTCCCCCTCTCCTTTCCCCCCTCTCCTCTCTTTCCCCCTCTTTCCCCTCTCCTCTCTTTCCCCTCTCCTCTCTTTCCCCCTCTTTCCCCCTCTCCTCTCTTTCCCCCTCTTTCCCCCTCCTCTTTCCCCCTGTCCTCTCTTTCCCCCTCTCCTCTCTTCCGCTCTCCTCTCCTCTCTTCTCCCTCTCCTTCCCCTCTCTTCCCCCTTCTCTTCCCCCTTCTCTTCCCCCTTCTCTTCCCCCTTCTCTTCCCCCTTCTCTTCCCCCTTCTCTTCCCCCTTCTCTTCCCCCTTCTCTTCCCCCTTCTCTTCCCCCTTCTCTTCTCCCCCCTCTCCTCTTTTTCTCCCGTCCCTTCTTTGCTATGCTAAATATGTATATATATTTCATCCGTCCCATATAGATTGTGTTTATAACTCTTCATGCTGTTCTATGTCTGTTTTATTCCCCTAAAGTAATATGGGAATATTAAATACATTAAATAAATCCTTTGTTTGGTCACCCCATCTGTGAAAATGAAGGGGTGCTTGATCAGACACTAGACATTCAAACCCTGCTGGTAAACCAGAGGTTCTCGGCATATTAAGGAATCTTTCATGTTTGCTTTAATTTTCAGTAGACTTTGGAAAGAAACACCAATTTTGATCTCCGGAGAATTTGAAAGCAGACTATTTTAGCCTGCAGGCTTGCTTGTATGAATAGTAAATTTCAAGAGAACTGAATAAACTAGGGAATTTTATTCATCTCGTTCGGAAGTGACGGCTAATGCCCTGTTTAATAAATAGACCGTGGTGCCTAAATGCGCACGACGCTCTATTCACTTACCTGGAAGTTGCTGAATAGGCCCAAACATTGATTACAAAATTATGTGTGGAAATATGAGCCGTGTTTACTCATTGCAAGTTATAAATTTATTTTATGGTCTCTTTGTTCCATATTTCTTCCTGATCACATTTTTAGCGCACAAAGTCCTGTGCTAGATAGAAAAAAAATTATATGTAAAATGGTGACAGCTTTGTAAAACGGGTGAAAATTAATGTTGTACTTGAAATACCGTTTTTTCCCATGACTGCAGTTTTACCAGCTTCTGGACTGAAAAATAACTTATGCAAAAATGAGAAATTAACATAATCTTCCTTTGCAGTAAAATCCTGCGAGTTCTGCTACATGAAAATGGAATGTAACTAACAACCACCGGGAAGCATTTTCATTTTAGCACCAGCGTCACTAAATCCTCCTCTTTTTTTTTTTCTGTGTGTTTGATGGGAATAACAATCTTTGTGGTGTATGTAGTAGGTGCTGGAAAACGAAAAAAATCTTTTCATTAAGACCATAATCACCAAAGGACAATCCTGGAGTCTGGCGTTGTTGGTTCTTTAATAAAGGATCATTTCAAGGCAGGCATCGTATTAAAAAGAACTGTAAAATGCACCTTAAATCTCCTGGGTGTGTAGCAGTTGATAGTTGTGTTCACACCTTTCCCACCATATCCCTGTCCTCTAGCTGTTTCCAGTGGGAATTGCCAAAAATACATCCATGGCCAGAGATCTCTCGTGAGTACCTTCAGGCAAACCGACATAAGTGGAGCTATTTGGTGAGCTTCTAAAATCCTTTAGTGCTTTGTTACTGTGCCAAGCATCCTAAATGGGTCAGTCAAGCGGAAAATAAATATTTCTATAGGACACATCATTTCACCCGAATTATTCTGAGCAAATTCAGATGCGATTACAACACACCTAGAAAGAGTACTCCAGTCAAACTCGTGACACGAGCCGGACGCATCCCTCAGCCAGAAATATTTTGACACTCTTTATTTTGGGGTTCTTATTTCCTAGAGAGAGCAGTGGTTCCCAATCCCGTCCCCAGTTTAACAGGCCAGATTTTAAGGATCACCTTGGGGAAATGCAGACTGAATGCTGCAATCACTGAGCAGCAAATCATATCACCTGTACTGTGCTTCACATATCTGGAAAACTGGCCTGTTAGGGGGACTTGAGGAAAGGAGTTGATAAACACTGTCCTATAGGATACATTTCCCATACTCTGAGCCATCATCTGATACATTTAATCATCTAATTTTGCATTTTTTTTTTTTATAAGACTCATAGTCCTACAAGAATTTAAGAAGCAGGAATAATTCAGAAATTTGGGGGCAAAGAGTGTTTATTAAGTATTACATTTTGAAAATGTAAGACAAAAAGAAAAAAAGGTCCAATAGTAGAGACCAAGAGACACTGACTTTCCTGTAGGGACTGGGATGCGTCTGTTTGGGGATTTATGGTCTCTATACCCACTATCACAGGTCGTAATCCTTTCAGTTACTGTTTATTTTTTGCATTTTTTTTATACGTTACTTCCGTTCTCAGCATTTTTCACTTGTTTGTCCAATGTGGGGTTTTTTCCATTGAAGTCTGTGATGTTAAATGGACCTGGTATATATCGACGCCATGAAAACGATGTTTCTGGTGGTTGTTATAATCCTATCTTTTTTTTTTTTACAACAGGACAGCTTGTATTGCTCCGGTCCACGTGAAATAGAGTGTGATCACCGTGACATTTTATTCTCTTACGTACATGTAATACTACACTTAGAGTGACTGTTATCATGTGCGTGTGCTTTCTTTTTGTCTAATAGAAATATTGGTTGTTGACAGAACAGCATGTACAATCACAAATTGCAAAGTACAGGCAATTAAATCTGTGCCACATTCATTTTATTTTTATGTGGATTAAGTTATTTGGTGTGGGACTGGCACACTTGGGGGTGATGGTCCTTACAGCTGGAGCACATCTTCTCCATTTACTTTATATTGTTGAATGCACCTGTAAACGTAACACAGTGACTATATACAGAATGCACCTGTAAACATGTAACACAGTGACTATATACAGAATGCACCTGTAAACATGTAACACAGTGACTATATACAGAATGCACCTGTAAACATAGTGAGGATATGTCCTACATATTTATTTTCTGTGTTAATCTGTATCTTTGTGTTTTGTTTTAATATCTTGCATTTATTACTTTGTATTTCTGTAACGACTGTAACAATTCAATGCTCTTGAACCCAGGACATACTTGAAAACGAGAGACATCTCAATGTATCCTTCCTGGTAAAATAATTTGCAAATAAATAAATTTTGTTTTTCAATATAACCTGTTGTGCCCAGTTTCTCTTTTTCTGTGATATCGCATCAAAGTAAAGATGTCACATGGTCTTAAAGATCAATGCGATATCCCACCCCTTGCAGTTGGTACTCACTCCAATTCAGCGACAGGCGCCATCATGTTTTGCCTTCTGTGGGCAAAGCTAACTGGGGGACGTTGAGCAACGATGCATGATTGACTCTTCTCAGTGACCTAAACATGCTAACTTGTATGTCAGTGTGCTGACTGTCAATCAGGCGCACTGTCTGAGCAGGGGCATTCGTTAGTGTGGGTTCTCCTCTTTGAGCTGTCCCAACCCCCTGCGCTATGCTACAGTGATGTGAGGGGCAGCCAATTTTTAACAGGTAATAACTCCCTTATTTCAGTTATCTATACAAAAAATTGTGAGAAAAAGGGAGGTGTGTGTGTGTGTGAGGGTCCTGAGGAGGACGAGCAACTACAAGTATACAGGGTAATCCAGACGTGGAATCCTTGCTCGAAGTGCCTAGACGGGTGTCGGCTATACCCTCCTGATGAGGCTTAACAAGGCCGAAACGATTGTTGGGGGTTGCTGCACCTCTTGTGCAGGGATGACGTCCTTGGCAGTCAGTACTGGCCACCCTTTTTGGGTGAGAGCAGGCTGATTTACATATGGAGCATTCATCCCTGTAATGGCACAATTGAGCTAAAGCCTTGTGAGACCTGAGAGGGCCCCACCGTAGAGCAGGCCACTAGTGCTGTTGCTCGTCCCCAGGATCCACACAAACCCCCCTTTTTCTTCTCTATAAAAAAAATGCTGACTCTTATGAAGGTAGAGATTCCCTGTCAATTGAGCCCCACTTGTTAGAACAGTGTCACTGTTAGGAACTCCAAATATGTATACCATTTAAATAGAAGGAAGATAATTACAGCAAAAATTCCTCACTCATCAGGTGAATTTGTCAGTTTTCAGGGTTTAAGGGTATTTCTGTTCCTTTTTTTTTTCTAAAGGGCAGTCCATCTAACGAACCCAAGATTGTTGGCAGATGCAAAGAAGTCTTAGTATTTAATTTCCATATAGATCTTCAGTTAAAGATATTCATATGTGGATTTGTTTTTCAAGGTTGAAATGTCATGATTTTCACAAATTGTCTGGTTAGGCAATATTTCTTGTACTCTCACGCAGGTATAATTAACTGATTTAAGCACACCTCTCAAACGCTATATGTATGATGTGGGAGTGTGCACAAGCTCTCTTTATCCCAGGTGCAGGCTGAATGCAATGCCATTCCTTTATCATAGGTCTTTTTTAATTGTTGGTGATTGTATTATGTAAATAATTTTTCTTTCATCATGACTACCATAAGGACACTGTAGCATGTCACGGAGAGTCGCTGTCACCATATGGCTAAACATCCTTTTTGTTTATATTTTTCATTTTTTTTTATAGATGGAGTCTGGAGGAACCGTCCTGAGCACAAACTGGACAGATGTGGGCAAACGGAAAGTGGAAGTTAATCCCCCAGACGATATGGAATGGAAGAAATTCTAATGTTTATCCGCGGAGTGCGTACAGACTGAGATTAGCTTTGAGCAAAGACCTCTATTCAGCCCGTCATGTCTTACGCCATTCTTAGCCCTCTCTAAACAGAATGTCTTCAGTGCTCTTAATAAATGTTTAATCCTCCGTATATCTTCTATGTTCCTCCTGTGCTGTGGGAATCAGCTGGTCTGGTGCGGGGTACAATAATATTTACTGTACGTGGCACCAGATATTTTATTAAGGGAGTGGGTGATCATATCATATTGGGCAATTTGTCCCTCACCAGGACCCATTGTTATCACTTTTAATAATTGCAATATAAAGGTTTATTTTCCCCCTCGTCTCACAAGAGTCTTGCTTGTTTATATTTGTGCTCCGTCTTGTGTCGTATGTTTATCTCCAGCTGTAGTACAGATTTTCACATTAGTAGTTAGTAATTTCTACATTAGCAGAGCAGTTTCTTGTCATGTTTCATTTACATATTAAGACAGAAAAGCCGGCTCCTGATTGACGGGGCTGGAAATGGATTACTCTCCGCACATCACTCACATGTTTGTCAGAAAATAAACTGGATTAACTGGACAGGTGTAATCAAGAGAACAAGACTGATTCTACCAAGATGCATTTTCTTGATGGATGACCCGGTGTAAATGTGAGCTGTAACATTTAAGTGATTTGTGTCACCTGACATTTTCTTTCCATTGATATACAAAAAAATATTTTTCTTTTAAGTATTGCTGTAATAACAACTGAAATGCATTTTTATTTTCTTACGGGATTTTTGTTTGATCTTTTCACACGGCCCACCTGCTGTTACATTTCACTTTGTTTACCCTTGATGCGTGTTATTGATTAAATATCAGCTCTTGTAGCCAACAAGCTAGCAGATGATCATCCCAAAAAGTGCTCCTTTTTAATACAGCATGTCATTTTGACACCAGTAACCTACAGGATTGTCCCCCTTTCTCCGCCCTGGCCTTTCCCATATTGGCTGCATGTCCCACATATGAAGAGGATGTCTATACTCAACCCTTTTGGAGGTTTGGGTTGGGCTCTGCCACTGAAACTGCATTACCTTTTCCTCGTCTTTCTTGACTGTCCCCTGCTTCCTCTGCCCCATATCCCATTCCACCCCTTACTCCTGGCAGGGAGGGGGAGACTAGTAGATTATTAAAAAAAAAATTCTCCCCTAAACTTTCTTGCTGAGACATCACTGACTTCAATATAGCTTTGAGGCCGAACAGTCTTACTCTATGCCTTCTATCCCTTGTGTCCGCACCGTATTTTATTTTCACTTATTTACCATCGTTTTGTTACTTTTCCCACTGTATTATGATTTTGTTTTTTGATTCTGATGAAACTATTGTGATGCATTTTTGGAAATAAAATGATTAAGTGTGTGGGTTTTTTAATTTGTTCTATTTGGCATAGGATTTCAGGGGCCAAGTTGGCTGTGTATCTGCAGCCTTCTCGTGCCCAAATTGGCTAATTGTAGACTAGCCACCTTCCAGAGGAGCAAATTCAGAGCCTTAGAATTTCTAGTTGTGGTTCTGACCAAACCTGTAAATGTTTTGCCAATTAAAGGGCTACATTAAAGTGAAATGTAATAAAAGCGTAGATCTGGGAAATCAAACGTTCGCTTTGCACGGCATGACCTTTACCTTCCAATCTTGGAGTTAAATTCGACTGGTGAGCAGTGAATAGTTCAATTGCCATGATTTACAGCTCAGACTTAGAAAAGAAAATGACTCTTATAAGAAAACATGTGTGAGACTTTGCTGAATCTCTTGGGGAGGCAGAGAGTTAATAACATTATTGAATGATGTGTTGGTCCTACAATGGAGATGTGTTCAAACATCGACAAAGAAAATCTTATTTAGATACTGTATATTTGCACAATCCTCTTCGTGACAAGCATGAGTCCTCGGCTACATGTTGGGCTTAGCCAGCTCCAGGGATTTTTAGCCTCATAACAATTGCAAAGAAAAAATAAAAGCACTGGGCGCAATCCCACTGCAGTCAGGCACCTTTATTAAACGCTTCAACGTTTCGGCTGACTGGCAGCCTTTCTCAAGCTTCGAGAAAGGATGCCAGTCAGCCAAATTGTTGCATAGCTTAATTAATAAAGGTGCCTTGAATGAAGTGAGAGTTTGCCTAGTACTTTTATTTTTCTTTCAGTGTAGTGGCGATGGTTCCCCTAGGACCTTTTGGAGCACTCCTGATTGCACACGGAGTGATACAGCTGTTACTGGATTTGGGGAGCCATGTGCAGATGACTTAAGCTATTCTACCTGAGCAATGACTCCTTTATGGCAAAATAAACTATAGCTGTACACATTACTGTGGTGTTGGAATTCCTCGTTAACACCCGCTTTGCCCAAAATATAATCAAAATTACAATGTCTCCTTCCATATCTATATATTGTCACACAGTGCATGGGTTTGGTAACAAAAGGTCTGGGAGAGTAACTGAGGGAAGGTATTTAGAATCAAAAATCAGGCATGACCTTTATCCTCTCGCACACTCATTGCCAAGTAAATAATTAAGCAACAGGTAAATTCTCAGGCTGCTGACTCCTGGACAGAAGTGTTTTAACCCCTTCCCGACCGTACCATGTACGTCGAAAAGTCTCTATTAGACCTGCAGATGTACATGGGTACATCAGGGTTCCCTATCCTCCCTTCCCATATTGACATTCCTTGCTGAGCTCCCGCGGTGGAATGGCAGGCTTGGAAGCCTTCCCCGCGTTTTTAGGGGGCCCAGCAGGCGAGGTGAGGTCATCACGGTGCGTGATGATGTCATTATCCTCTCTGGTATAATTGAGATCCCATTCAGTAAATCAATCATTGTTGCTGGGTTCTATCGTCCACCGAGCTCTCCAGTGCACTCCCTCTCTGACATATCTCAAATCCTTAATAACCTACTTGCCCAAAACCAAAAAAGTGAACTGCTGGTCCTCGGCGATTTTAATACAGATTGGCTAAATCCTAAAAACAATAAACACTGCTCGCTGTTTAAAACTTTGCAGCTAACTCAATTAATCTCCTCCCCTACTCGCATTAATATGAAAAGCCCTAACCATACCTTGCTGGACTGGATTCTCTCCCCATCTCCTGATAGAATACAGGAGGCAGGCGTTCTTGCTAATAGCTTTAGTGACCATTGTCTAGTGTACTGCGTGCGCAAAATTAAGGCCTTGAAATCTCCCCCAAAGGTAATAACGACCAGGTCTTTCAAGATATTTTTTCTTGAATCCTTCCTAAGTGATCTCAAACAGCTCCCCGGTACAGGCTAAACCTAATCCCAGACCTAGACTGTGCAGTTGAATACTTTCAGTCTGAGCTCCTGCAAGTCTGGAATTCCCATGCCCCGCTGCGTAAAGTGCGAGTAAAAGGGACCCATCTTCCCTGGGTTACAGCTAATCTTACACTAATGTACCAGCTTAGAGATTCACTGTGGTGAAATTTCAAGAGTACTGGTTCCATGAACGATCACTACGAATACCGAAAATGCCGGAATGAATGCACAAAACAAACAAAAATGGCCAAAGCCCATTACTTCAATGAAAATCTAAACAATGACATATCAAACCCTAGAAACGTTTGGAGAACCACAAGTAACATACAAGCACCCCCAGTCCACTCCCAGCCAGCTGCTGTCAAAGTAAACAACCAAACCCTGCAACACCCCCTAGATGTAGCAAATGCCTTTAATGATTATTTGGATGGATGCGCCACCACTTTGCATGTCATTTCCTAGCTTAGCAATCAATCAGAGAGGCCTCCTGCAGGTCAGGCCCCCCCAACTGTGCAAAGTCCCTGTATCAGACAGGAATTCAGTTTTAGACCAGTGCCGGTCAGTGTCATTACTAAACTTCTCCGTAAGCAAAAAATGAAATACCAGTCTGGACCTGATCAAATACCAGCAATGCTGCTGAAAATCAGTGCACCAGCAATTGCAAATCCTGTCGCAACCCTAATAAATGAGTCACTGGCGACTGGATACATACCCAAGCTCTGGAAGACTGCAAGAGTGGTACCTATCCATAAAAGTGGTGACAGTACTTTGGTATCCAACTACCGTCCAATATCGTTGCTCCCTGTAATGTCAAAAGTCTTGGAAAAATGCGTCTACACACAATTATGTGATTATCAATATTGGAACTACTTAACCCCGGATCAATCAGGCTTTCGTCCAAATCACTCAACTACAACCGCCCTTTTAAAAGTCTGCAATGATATCCAAGCTGGGATGGAACAAGAAAACCTAACTGGAGCCATCTTCCTTGATTTTGCCAAGGCCTTTGACACGGTAGACCATGGCATCTTGTTAGAAAAACTTAAAAACTCTGGCATTGGTGATCGCACGCTAACCTGGTTTCAATCATATGTATCCGACCGATCACAATATGTGTCAATTTCTGGCAGCTCCTCCCTCCCGCTCCCAGTCACTTGCGGTGTACCCCAAGGCTCAATACTAGGCCCCCTGCTATTCACAATATTCATAAATGATCTGCCCAAAGTCTGCAAAGCCTCAACTGTACATATATACGCAGACGACACTGTAATCTATACCAGCAAACCAAATCTCCCGCAGCTGGAGGCCGTGTTGCAAGAACAATTCACAAAGGTAGAAAAGTGGATCAAAAACAAAAAAAACTTTTTTTAAATACTGACAAAACTGTAACGATGCTCTTTGGAACAGCACCTAAACTACACAAATTGCAAAATCCCCATCTTTGTGTTGGGACAAAATCAAATGGCATGCTGACCACAGTCACTTCTCTCAAATATCTAGGTATGTGGTTGGACCTTAATCTATGCTTTGGCCCCCACATCGAAAAACTCTCATCTAAACTTTACCCCAAACTAGGTGCCCTGTACAGAAACAAATCCTGCCTGAGTCCCGCGGTAAGAAAGCAGATTGTACAGCAAATGCTTATGCCGGCTATTGATTACGGAGATGTAGTGTATGCAGCCGCCCCGCAAACACACCTTCATAAACTTACTACATTGTATAACTCATTGTGCTGCTTTGCACTACAATGTAACTACATGACCCACCATTGTGACATGTTAAAAGAGCTAAACTGGCCATCGCTGGAATCCAGACGCACCCTTCACCTTTCCAGCCTGGTGTTTAAGAGCATTTCTGGGAAGCTGCCACCCTACCTGAATAGACTGCTTCCCCCAGCAGCTCCCTCATCCTATAACCTCCGATCCAGGACCAGCACCTTATTTGCAATACCACAATACAAAAAGACAGTGGCTCGGTCCTCATTTTCCTACAGAGCACCACAATTATGGAATAACCTCCCAGACACCATCAAATCTTACCCCAGTCTTAAGTCACTCGAGCTCCTTACTAACATACCTCAATACAGAATGCACCTGTAAACATGTAACCTAGCGACTATATTTCCTACATATTTATTTTCTGTTAATCTGCATATTTGTGTTATTTTTTTAATATCTTGCATTGTATTACTTTGTATTTCTGTAACTGTAACACTTCAATGTTCTTGAACCCAGGACATACTTGAAAACAAGAGAAATCTCAATGTATCCTTCCTGGTAAAATCCTTTATAAATAAATAAATTGCGGTGCGTGATGTTGGCATTGCCAGGTGCCACCCGATGCCCGCAATAAAAACCAGGAAGGGGAGGGTGCTCCTTTTGGAGTCTATCTCCCAAACTGTTACAGGTAGAAAGACACACCTTGCACCACTGGAAAGGGGAGTCTCCCCTTTTCAGAGGTGCATAGTTTTAACCATTCGCTGCCGGATCAGATTTTGGCGCCAAATCAAAGCCCGAAGGTGGCTGACCTTTTGGATGTCAGCCAAGCCTCTGGTCACCCCCCACCCACTGACATCCTCACCATATGTGTGAGGACATCAGTGGCCAGTTAACCCCTACCAGCCTAGTTGAGATGGGGGGGATCCTACAGGCCTTTCCAATGATACCAAACATGACCAGGTTTGTTGTAAGCGAAAATAAATTATAAAAAAAATTTGCTTTATTAAAAAGATTTTTTGTCTGGGGGTTTAATTAAATAGGACTTAAGATGGCATCTAAAAACGATAAGCATAAAACGATCAGCACACAGAGGTGAAATGGCTCAGCATTGAAGGGGCTAAAAAGCAAAAGCATGTAAAAATTGGCTATTTCTAATCTCAGGACAAAACTATGTAGCCGGGGTCTTTTTTGACAGTTGCAGATTTTGTGGATTACATTTTGAAAAAGTGTGTTTTCCATCATATTTAATTATTTTATATATATTTATTAGTAAATTATACAATATAGAAATATTGGTATTTTTAGAAAGGTCCATTTAATGGTGGGGAAAAACGGTATATAACATGTGTGGGTTGCATTAACAAGAGGAAAATTTGACCTAAACCCACACAGCGCAGAAACGTAAAAACAGCAGCTGGCACTTTCAGGCGGATTTTCGTAAAACCGCCAGTCACTAAGGGGTTAATCAGACTAAGAGTAGGACAGGGAGCAGAAACACTTCTAGGAAAATTTTGATTTTCTTTTATTAGATTATGATACCTGGATAGTCAGGATCGCTGTATGTTTAAGTGCTCTGATGTAGCTAGGATTTTGTTTGTACGCTTTTCCTTTATCACCTACAATAGTGATTCAAAGCCAAGTGTGGTATTTGTGTATACTGGAATAAAAATATCTCTCATTTGCACAATCTCAAGTCTGCAGCTGCTTATACGCTAGAGCATCGTACCGCAAGTGGTTGCATACACACACACATTTACACACACTTTGATTTCCCCTGCTGATTTTGAATGTTTGTCCACTGACAAATGATCAGTCTCTCAGGGTTATTCAGAGATTCAAAAAGTCATTGCACATTCGGTGAATTTTTGTTCCCCGCACTTCGGGGCCATACGGCGATCCTAGTTCCCCGACCCTGCAGTGTATTCAGCAAGCACCACAGGGCCGCCATAGTACAGGGAATACTTGCCGCAAACTTGCAGAGCGCTCACCGAAACCGCAGAAAAACCTGGATTAACCCCACCGAGCACGCCAGAAAAACCCGAATAGCCGCCGATCACAGCGCAGAGCAGCCGCCGGAAAAAACCGACACGCAGACGAACGAGTTGAGAAACAAAAAACTGTTTGCTTGAAAGATTAAAGAGTGAAACAAAAAAACTACTTAATGAAAATGTCTGGAATTTACATATAAGATCCAATGAATGATAATAAAAAGGTCTGTTACAGAAAAATGAATAAACGATTTAAAAAAAAAACGGATAAAACATTTGCTAAAAAATCTATAAATGGACTTTTTACTGCACAATATTATAATAAATGGTTTATTAGGTATTGAATTAAAATGGGAATATTTTTAACATTGAAGCCTATGGGATTCTCCTGAACGAAACCACCGAACAGCAGGGCAATTCGTCAACTTTTCCCTGCTGTTTTGTGTTCTCTGAATAGACAAAGAATTGCTTCTCTATGGGGGATTTCACTGTCCTCGAACAGGCACCGTATGTGCAGGCAATTCGCCAACATTTGGCGAACTGCCGCTCTCAGAATAGCCATTAGCCATATGACTAGGAAAGGTAACTGTGCGCTGAATTTCACTGTTCGGTTACCTTTCGGGGCCAGATCGGCTCTCTTTGAATAACCCTGTATGATTTTAATGTTAGGTTTACTTTAACAGTGAGAGACAGAATAACAAAAAAAATCCAGAAAAATGCATTTTAACCCCTTCGCTGCGGAGGACGCGCTCAGCGCGTCCACCCGCAGGTAACGTTCCTTGCGGAGGACGCGCTGAGCGCGTCCTCCCTTTGGGGCCAGCGATCGGCCGGGTTCCGGCCGATCGCTGTGCCCCCCGGTGCGGGCTGACATCCTCGATGTCAGCCCAGCACCAGGAACCGCCGCCGGGCTAATTAGATGTCATCGCGGCGGCGCGATGACATCTAATTCAGGCGCCCCCCCGCATGTGCAGAGGAGGCGCCTGAAAGGGAGGGGGGAGGTCCTTCGAACCTCTCTCCCTCCCGATCGTCGGCATTGCGGGGGTAAATCCAGGCACCGTTTGGAAGGGCACAGCCTGCCCTTCCTAATGGTACCTGGAATTAACCCCATGGGGGCTGGATCACGAATCGGTGCCGAAAAGCGCCGGTTCGTGATCTTTTCCCAGAGCTGGCTGACATCTTGGATGTCGGCCAAGCTTCCGGGAATGCCCCCTGAGGACTGGCACGATGACGCCAGTCCTGGAGTTAACCCCTAACTGCCACCAATGATGGAGATAGGGGGTTCCAATGAACCCCCTATCTCCCGATCCGTGGCAGTTAGGGGTTAATGTTTGATATTGTTGGATCGGCCAGAGCATGGCCGTTCCAACGATACCAAACATGAGTATGAAAAAAGTTTAAAAAAAAAAAAATATTTATAAAAAATTATAAAAAAAAATAAACAAGTTTTTTTTTCTCTTTTTTTGGTTTGTTAATGCAGCAATATTGTTCCCATTTCAATTATAATGTGAACAATGATGCTGCACTAACGATTTTTGTATGCGGTGCATTTGTTAAAAATCGCGTAATTTTCCCCAAAAAAAATGTAACGATACTCCATCTCTAATTTTTTTAACAAGCGCACCCCATAAAAAATATAACCGCAATTGCTCGCATGTTAAAATGTGAAAAAAAACACTTTACACGTTGTAAATTATTGAAAATTCATATTTTATTGCATTTTTTGTTATAATATACAGACAGGTCATGACGTATACATATAATAATGACATATTATGAATCTGCTGAGTCTGACGGAAAGAACGATATATAATATGTCTGGGTCATATACTAAAATGAGCCTTCAAAACATGTTTAAACATGATGAGCAAAACCGGTAAAAATGACCTCAGCACAGAGGCGGGAAATGCCTCAGCAGCGAAAGGGTTAATAAGTGAAATAAGTATTTGACCACTTCGCAAAACATGACTTAGTACTTGGTGGCAAAAACCTTATTGGCAATCACAGAGGTCAGACGTTTCTTGTAGTTGGCCACCAGGTTTGCACACATCTCTTCTCTTGAGGGATTTTGACCCACTCCTCTTTGCAGATCCTCTAAGTCAGTGGTTCCCAACCGTCGTCCTCAAGTAACCCTAACAGGTCAGGGGTTCCAGATATCTGAAGCACAGCACAGGTGATATGATTTACTGCTCAGTGGTTGCAGGATTCAGTCTGCTTTTCTCCAAGGTAATCCTTAAAATCTGGCCTGTTAGGGGTTCTTGAGGACTGCGGTTGGGAACCACTGCTCTAAGTCATTAAGGTTTCGAAAGTGACGTTTGGCAACTCGAACCTTCAGCTCCCTCCACAGATCTCCTTTTTTGCCTTGGCTGTGTGTTTTGGGTCATTGTCATGCTGGAATACCCATCCACAACCCCTTTTCAATGCGCTGGCTGAGGGAAGGAGGTTCTCACCCAAGATTTGACGGTACATGCCCCCGTCCATCGTCCCTTTGATGCAGTGAAGTTGTCCTGTCCCCTTAGTAGCAAAACATCAGGGGTACAGGGTACGGCAAGGTCTGAATTGTTCTGGAATATATGTAAGTGCGTCCCAAAAACACACTTTGACTAAAATGTAAAAAAAAATTAATTTAAAAAAAATGCTTCTATAAAGTCACTAAGTATCTGTCTGAGAAAGATCTGTCCAAGCGTTTGGAGGCCAATAGGGCAGATTTTTTTTCCCCTACAGAAAACCTGCTAATCCAAAATTGCTTTTGTTATTTTTTCCACCATTTAATTTTGTGTCCTCCATAGTAACACGTAATAAATGTGTTGTCCAGGTACTAGCTGCTAATTACCTGTGTTTAGGTTGAACAACTCTCTGTGTATATATTTTTTTGCGTTGTATACAATTAATAATCTGCCTATTAATAACCTTGGGCACAAATCTCCTAGTTATTCTTCTGTGTTGTTGCTGCTCTATTGAAAGCTTTGTTGCTGTTACCATGATCTGGCATCTCAAATATCATTTGAGAGCTAATGTAAAAGTACTTTATTTATTTAGCTTCTGTTCTATAAAGTGGAACCTTTTTTCCATGAATTGTGTCACTGTGACAAAGTAATACACGCATTGTTTTCTGTGTTTTTAAGGCTAGGGTCAGACGAACGCATTTTTCGTGTTGTCAGTGAAAAAGTGCGTTCGAACGAATGGACGTATTTTTTCACGGAATACGCGATAGCGGTCATACGATGCGCCTTTTCGTCCGTGATTTTGTACGGATCATCAATAAAACACTTTTTGTGTCTGGACGTTATGTTGGCCGGACATGAGCAGCGTCTGACGTCTCATAATCACGCAAACACGCCGCTATGCGGGCGCAGCGCACTCTGTACGTCCGTACTAGCGGTTTGACGTTCTAGAAAAAATGCGTTCGTTTGCCACTTGCGTTGCGCGGACGAACTTTCGTGCGGCCGTACTTCGTGTGTTCCCCGGCATTGGACGTCATTTGCTGCTAGCACGGCCGTGATTTCGTGCGACTAAACGCACATTAAAACTGCTTACGTCTGACCCTAGCCTTAGGCGCATTACCCAGGCATACATGATTTAAAATGTATTTTATTGTTATCCTTTATTTATAAAGCGCCAGCATATTCCGTAGCGCTGTACAATGGGTAAGCACAAACACAAGACATACATGATAAATAAGGAAAAGACAACCCTGCCCAAAGGATAGCTTGTCTAGAAAGTACAGCACTTTAACCAAGTGCTCGGCCAGACATGCCGTGAGCTTACAATCTAAGGGACGGGGTAAGTGAAACAGATGGGAGCAGAGGGAAGGTGAAGCGGTTTGCTAGAAGAAATGTTGTGACCGTTGCATGGGAAGGACCAGAAGGTGGGGCTGAGTAAAGGTAATTAGCGAGAGAAGGGGAAACAGCTGTAAAGGAGTCCTTAAATTATGGACCAGGCCTGGGTGGGACAGCAGAGTGGATAATCCTATGTTCTGTGTTGGTCAGTGTATGCTAGAAAATAGAATTGATATTTGCTAAGTGTGCTTTTAAGAAACCATACGGCAGGAGGGGGGAGGGTGAGAGGCAGAGGAGAAGACCAAGAAAAAAAAGTTTAAGTAAAAAGGAGGGAACATTGAAATATGGAATCAGCCAGAAATGAATACATTTAGAAATACATCTTTCTCTTGGAGCCAAAATTTGTTTATTACGTTTTGCCAACCCATACTAATTAAAAGGAAAGGCTGTCTTTGATTGTGGGGCTTTTAAATTTAGTATTAATGCTCCTCTAATTTTATAAGATACGCTATTAAAAATAGATTTCCCTGTATTTTGTTTTTAAATAATTGGGCAGAGGTGCTAAGATGCTGAGAGCATGGGCGTCCGCAGGATGGGGCAAGGGGGGGACTTGCCCCCCCTGGAACTGCCCATCACTCACAGCACAGCCCGCAGCACTTTTCATAGCTGGTTAACAGGATGATTTGCTGCAGGTTCCTCCCTGTCTCCTCCCCCACCATGTGACTGGCTGCAGGGTGTCACGTGACTGCAGCATGTGGTGCTGGCCAGGAACAAGGAGAGACAGAGAGAGAGAAGCTCTCCTGGATCAGTGTATGGTGAGAATGAATAAAGATTTTTTTTAAAACAAAAAGCTATATTTGTTTTTTTTGGGGGGGAAGGTGATGGGTGGGTGTATTTGACTATGGATTAGTTTAAACATTAGGGGTTAATCTTGGAGTTAAATCTAGTGCTAGGGTTACCCTTAGGGATAACTTTAGAATTTGGGTTAATTCTAGAATTAGGGACAGGACAATAATTTTCTTTTTTTAAGGGCTCCTCCATATATTTAGGGTGTGCGGGTGTTTTTAGGGGCTCCTCCATATATTCAAGGTGTGCGGTGTTTTTAGGGGCTCCTCCATATGTTCAGGGTGTGTGGGTGTCTTTTTAGGGGCTCCTCCATATATTCAGGGTGTGCGGGTGTTTTTAGGGGCTCCTCTATATATTCAGGGTGTGTAGGTGTCTTTTTAGGGGTTCCTCCATATATTCAGGGTGTGCGGGTGTTTTTAGGGGCTCCTCTATATATTAAGGGTGTGTAGGTGTCTTTTTAGGGGTTCCTCCATATATTCCGAGTGTGCCGGTGTTTTTAGGGGCTCCTCTATATATTAAGGGTGTGTAGGTGTCTTTTTAGGGGTTCCTCCATATATTCCGAGTGTGCCGGTGTTTTTAGGGGCTCCTCTATATATTAAGGGTGTGTAGGTGTCTTTTTAGGGGTTCCTCCATATATTCAGGGTGTGCTTGTGTCTTTCTAAGGGCTCCTCCATATATTCAGGGTGTGTGGGTGTCTTTTTAGGGGTTCCTCCATATGTTCAGGGTGTGTGGGTGTCTTTTTAGAGGCTCCTCCATATATTCAGAGTGTGTGGGTGTCTTTTAGGGGCTCCTCTATATATTCAGGGTGTGTAGGTGTCTTTTTAGGGGTTCCTCCATATATTCAGGGTGTGTGGGTGTCTTTTTTTTAGAGGCTCCTCCATATATTCAGGGTGTGTGGGTGTTTTTTTAGGGGTTCCTCCATATATTCAGGGTGTGTGGGTGTCTTTTTAGGGGTTCCTCCATACATTCAGGGTGTGCTTGTGTCTTTTTAGGGGTTCCTCCATATATTCAGGGTGTGCGGGTGTCTTTTTAGGGGTTCCTTCATATATTCAGGGTGTGTGGGTGTCTTTTTAGGGGTTCCTCCAGATATTCAGGGTGTGTGTCTTTTTAGGGGTTCCTCCAGATATTCAGGGTGTGTGTCTTTTTAGGAGCTCCTCCAGATATTCAGGGTGTGCGGGTGTTTTTAGGGGCTCCTCCATATAGTCAGGGTGTGCTTGTGTCTTTTTAAGGGCTCCTCCATATATTCAGGGTGTGCTTGTGTCTTTCTAAGGGCTCCTCCATATATTCAGGGTGTGCTTGTGTCTTTCTAAGGGCTCCTCCATATATTCAGGGTTTGCGGGTGTTTTTAGGGGCTCCTCCATATATTCAGGGTGTGCTTGTGTCTTTTTTAGGGGTTCCTCCATATATTCAGGGTGTGCGGGTGTCTTTTCAGGGGTTCCTCCATATATTCAGGGTGTGTGGGTGTCTTTTTTAGGGGTTCCTCCAGATATTCAGGGTGTGTGGGTGTCTTTTTAGGAGCTCCTCCAGATATTCAGGGTTTGCGGGTGTTTTTCGGGGCTCCTCCATATATTCAGGGTGTGCTTGTGTCTTTTTAAGGGCTCCTCCATATACTCAGGGTGTGTGGGTGTCTTTTTAGGGGCTCCTCTATATATTCAGGGTGTGTAGGTGTCTTTTTAGGGGCTCCTCCATATATTCAGGGTGTGTGTGCGTCTTTTTAGGTGCTCCTCCATATATTCAGGGTGTGTGGGTGTATTTTTAGAGGCTCCTCCATATGTTCAGGGTGTGCGGGTGTCTTTTTAGGGGTTCCTCCATATATTCAGGGTGTGCTTGTGTCTTTTTAGAGGTTCCTCCATATATTCAGGGTGTGCTTGTGTCTTTTTAGGGGTTCCTCCATATATTCAGGGTGCGTGGGTGTCTTTTTAGGGGTTCCTCCATATATTCAGGGTGTGTGGGTGTCTTTTTAGGGGTTCCTCCATATATTCAGGGTGTGTGGGTGTCTTTTTAGGGGTTCGTCCAGATATTCAGGGTGTGTGTGTGTCTTTTTAGGGGTTCCTCCAGATATTCAGGGTGTGCGGGTGTCTTTTTAGGGGTTCCTCCAGATATTCAGGGTGTGCTGGTGTCTTTTTAGGGGTTCTTCCATATATTCAGGGTGTGCGAGTGTCTTTTTAGGGGTTCCTCCATATATTCAGGGTGTGTGGGTGTCTTTTTAGGGGTTCCTCCAGATATTCAGGGTGTGTGTGTGTCTTTTTAGGGGTTCCTCCATATATTCAGGGTGTGTGGGTGTCTTTTTAGGGGTTCGTCCAGATATTCAGGGTGTGCGGGTGTCTTTTTAGGGGTTCGTCCAGATATTCAGGGTGTGCTGGTGTCTTTTTAGGGGTTCCTCCAGATATTCAGGGTGTGCGGGTGTCTTTTTAGGGTTTCCTCCAGATATTCAGGGTGTGCTGGTGTCTTTTTAGGGGTTCCTCCAGATATTCAGGGTGTGCTGGTGTCTTTTTAGGGGTTCCTCCAGATATTCAGGGTGTGTGTGTGTCTTTTTAGGGGTTCCTCCATATATTCAGGGTGTGTGGGTGTCTTTTTAGGGGTTCGTCCAGATATTCAGGGTGTGCGGGTGTCTTTTTAGGGGTTCGTCCAGATATTCAGGGTGTGCTGGTGTCTTTTTAGGGGTTCCTCCAGATATTCAGGGTGTGCGGGTGTCTTTTTAGGGGTTCCTCCAGATATTCAGGGTGTGCTGGTGTCTTTTTAGGGGTTCCTCCATATATTCAGGGTGTGCGAGTGTCTTTTTAAGGGGAGAAAAAAAAGCTGCCTTCGCTGAGGACAGACAGGAGAGAGTGATCCACAGCGCAGAATTCAACATTTTTGTGCATTGCGCGATGTATGAACAAGCGAACTGTGAGTATTGCTCCAGCTCTTATCTGCGGGCGTCTGCAGTGAACAGGTCGAGGGAAAGTGGGTGCAGGATGAACCCGGGTGACACCCTGCAGGTGACATCACCAGCCAGGATCTTACTGCACTCCAGTGACTCACCTGCAATAGTGTCACCTCACCTGAGTTTGCAGCTGCAGCATGGCAGATGCATCCCAAGTGGAGACAGTGCCGTATTACTGCAGAGCATTGTGGTAGCATTGTGGTAACACCAGTTACAGACCCTCCCTTTAGTGCGTTGATCCTGGGTGTGTGACTAGTGTGATGCATTGAATGACGTTAACAGACTAGAAAATGCAACGCTGAGATCAGACACTTACACCTTTATGCTTGTATTAGTCTTGCATCATGTTTCGCAGTCTCTGTATTACTACGCTTTATTTTATAACTGTCCCCTTCATGACATTGTCAAAAGGGCAGAATATGGATGCCATAAAATTTTGCCCCCCCTTGGAAAAATTTCTACGGACGCCCATGACTGAGAGTGTTTTCTCCAGATCAGGGCAACAGGAGGGGAGAGACTCTACACATCAGTGGCGTAGCGTGGGGGGAGCTGGGGGGGCCGTGGCCCCAGGCGCAGTTTTGTTAGGGGCGCATTTGCGCCCCTAAAACTGGCCCGGGGTTGAGGGGACCCAGATGCCGGGCAGCGCGGGAGTGCCTGCCCGGTCCTGAAGAGTCCGTCCTGTTAAAGGGAAGCGGCTGCGTGCAGGCGCAGCCGGTCACGTGGTCCGGCTAATCAGGTGGTACTGAGTCTCTGTACCACCTGACTGGCCGGACCGCGTGACCTGTGCACGCAAGCAGCCGCCTCCACTTCAACAGGACGGACTCTTCAGGACCGGGCAGGCACTCCCGCGCTGCCTGGCATCTGGGTCCCCTCAACCCCTGCCGGAGCTGGAGCAATATCCAGGTGAGAGCTGGGCAAATCCATGAGCTGGGGGCAAATCCATGAGCTGGGGGCAAATCCACGACCTGGGCAAATCCATGAGCTGGGGGCAAATCCATGAGCTGGGCAAATCCATGACCTGGGCAAATCCATGTGTGAGCTGGGGGCAAATCCATGTGTGAGTTGGGGCAAATCCATGTGTGAGCTGGGGCAAATCCATGTGTGAGCTGGGGCAAATCCATGAGCTGGGGCAAATCCATGAGCTGGGCAAATCCATGAGCTGGGGGCAAATCCATGAGCTGGGGCAAATCCATGAGCTGGGGCAAATCCATGTGTGAGCTGGGGCAAATCCATGTGTGAGCTGGGGCAAATCCATGAGCTGGGGCAAATCCATGAGCTGGGGCAAATCCATGTGTGAGCTGGGGCAAATCCATGTGTGAGCTGGGGCAAATCCATGAGCTGGGGGCAAATCCATGTGTGAGCTGGGGGCAAATCCATGTGTGAGCTGGGGCAAATCCATGAGCTGGGGCAAATCCATGAGCTGGGGGCAATCCATGTGAGAGCTGGGGCAATATCGATAACGTGTCCACAGGTGGGGGCGCACAATTCTTGGCTGGCCCCGGGCGCTGAAAACCCACGCTACGCCACTGCTACACATCCAGGCCACTTTACTCATCCTGACCCCTTTGTTTTAGAGTATCCCTTTAAAGAGGTGACATAAATCAGTGATGTTTATGATTTGATGATATATTCATTGCACTAGATCATATTGATTAATATGCATAAGGTACAGCCACATTCATGTCCATGAAACTTGTGAAAGTTGCATAAAGTTACATTAGGTTTGTTCAGTGTATGTATACTCCGTGGCGTCACTAGGGTTGGTGTCACCCGGTGCAGTAACTCATGGTGTCACACCCCCACCCCCCTGAGTTTTACGGGGTTTTTTTTACTACTCTTACTCATAAATCAGTACTTCCATATAACACTGAATGCTCATAATACACGGCACACATTACTGTGAGGTTTATTGCTGTGCAGCTCTCTCATATACTCACACACAAATTTTGGTGAACTGAGAGCAAGTACGGTGCCTGTTCGACGGCAGTGAAAGTCCCCATAGAGAAGTAATGGTTAATCTGTTCAGAGACACCGAACAGCAGAGAAATGCCCTGATGTTCAGTGGTTTCATTAGACAGGTTTATTCAGGAGAACACCATCAGGGCTATTCAGAGAGAGGTGAAAACCTTGAGAATTGCCAGGAGAATGAACAATCTAGACCAAATAGCCAATTTGGAAAGTGAGATAAATGGGAGAATTTTTCTGGTTTGACTATTTTGCCCTAGAATTTTCAATTCTACAGTCATTCTCAAGGTTTTCACCTCTCTCTGAATAACCCTGCATAGGTTTCAATGTTAAAAATATTCCTGTTTTTACCCAATATCTAATAAAACGTTTATTCCATTAATCTGTAGTAAAAAGTCTCTTTATTTGTTGGTTTATTTTTCTTACTATCTAATAGGCATTTTTAAAAAAAATATATATATTTCTCTTTCTAATAGTGTCTTTTTTTCTGTAACAGCCCTTTTTATTATCATTCAGAGGATTTTATATGTTAATTCCAGAAATTTTCGTTCAGTAGTTTTTTTGAAAACAACTGGTGACGGGTTCGCGGTGGCATTCGGTGGCTGATTCCCTGCACTTCAGGGACCCTGTGGTGAATTCACCAGGGAAATTTGATACCCCAAAGTGCCTGCGTCATTTCGGTGCTCTGTGAATATCCCCTTTACTGGTGATTTTTTTGCTGCCCCCTGGAAAGTGCCAGCCTAGGCCTTGCCTACCTTGGAAATACTTGAAAATGAGAGAATTCTCAATGTATCCTTCCAGGTAAAATAGTTTTGTGTAAAAAAATAAAAAATATATATATTTTTTTTTAGGGTGTCACCCTAGGGGGTGGTGCCACCCTGTGCGGGCAGCACCCCCCCCCCCCTAGCGACGCTAGTGTGTATACTCTATCTTGGGTTAGAATTGGTTACGTGCCTGCTCATGCATGTTAGGTGTTGTGATCCAAGTAATTTTGATGAAGATGTTTTCTATGCAGACGTGCAATAAGCACAATGCCGGCCTTGTAATAGAACGTGGGGAACTCGGATGAATTGAGAGGCTTTCTGTAGAAGTGTATCATCCAAGGAACAGATTACTCAATGACAAAGTGTAATAAAGAACAGGTGATCTGTGGACTCAATTTCTGCCATATCCATCTTCTTTAATCAAAGGCTTCGCTGCATGAAGCAAGAAATTAATGTGAAAGCCGTTTCAGATCAGCTACGTGATGTTCTTGAAGGAAAACTTTCATTAGCTAACACTATATGATTCAACGTGTACAGTGAAGGCGTCGATGTGTGGTTTGTCTTTTGCCATAAGGAAACATTTTTATTTTTTATGTATCTTTTAGAAATCAGAATCACTCTCCGCCTTTCTTGCTCTTAGCTGTTATATTTTGTTGGTGTCATCTTGTGTAATCTCAAGAAATTGTCATTTACTTGGGCCAAAGTGCATGTAGCGAAGTAGAGTTACTTGCAGGTGGCTCAGGTGATTGTGAGTGAATAAATAGACTCTTGAATCTCTTGTTCTTTTCTATATATTTATGCATTTTTCCCCGCTCTATCCATCAATCAAATTGCTAGCAAAGTGTAGAATTGTTGATTTTGACATTAAAAGACTCCTCCGTATTGCCAGCATTTGTAGTCAGTCCAGATCTTGTGTTAAGTTCCTGAAAGGATTTAGGAAAAGTTTTAAAAGATTAAGTAAATTAAAAAAATATTATGGAAACTGAAAAGTATTACTTTGGGGCAGGATTAAGAATTTTGTAAAGCAGTTTACAGAAAACGTCATTAACAGAGTTTGCAATATACAATTTTCTATTCTATACTCGACCACACTTGTTTATTCTAAATTTAAAAATACACCCATTCCAATTTCAGTTTTGAAGGTGTCATGCTCCATGGTACTTTGTGTGTGGGAAGAGCACAGAGTGCTGGAATAAGCAGCACCGAGGAGACTGATGTATCAGGGGTTTATTGCAGCAGATAGGCAGCGCACAGATATCAGGTTACAGTGTTGAGGCTGTGGGTATTCTGGGTGATGCAGGGGGCACAAGGGACTGGATGTGGATCAGCAGGAGACTGGACTGTACCTGGATCACCAGAAGATGGGCACAGCAGGTAGCAGGACACACAGCAGCGGTCTAGTAGTGCACGCAGAATGTGTCTCATTGTACCTTGAAATTTACAGTACACTTGGTAGCAGGGTCGGAACCTTGACACAAGTTTCAGGATGGGCATTCTACCAGTTTTGGCTAAGAGCTGGTGTTCACTTCACAGATTTCCCCCATTAGCAAACCCCATTTTCTGAGAGGCTACCACCCTACCTGAATAGGCTGCTTCCCCCAGCAGTTCCTCATCCTATAACCTCCGATCCAGGACCTCCACCTTACTTACAATACCACAATACAAATAAGAAAGTGGCTCGATCCACATTTTCCTACAGAGCACCGCAATTATGGAATAATCTCCCAGACACCATCAAATCTTCCCCCAGTCTAAAGTCACTTGAGATCTCTATTAACATACCTCAATACAGGATGCACCTGTGAACATGTAACATAGTGACTATATTTCCTACATATTTATTTTCTGTGTTAATCTGTATATTTGTGTTGTTTTAATATCTTGCATTTTATTACTTTGAATTTTTGTAACAACTGTAACATTTCAATGTTCCTGAACCCAGGACATACTTGAAAACGAGAGAAATCTCAATGTATCCTTCCTGGTAAAATACTTTAACACTAAAATTTATTTATTTATAAACACAGAATAGGGTCCTTTGAGTGTATCCAGGAAATAGCTTGTCAAGCGAACTCCAGAGGTTAGATAAATAGAAGGTAACCCCTTTGCTTCTGAGCCATTTCACTTCCCATCCTGAATTTTTCTAAGGAAATGCACAATTTTAAGCAAAATCACAGTTTTCTCTTACGTTTTATTTTTACTATGTGCATTGCACATAGTCATGTGTGGTATCATTGGAAAAGTCTGAATCTGGCCTACGTAGGATTGTGGGACCAGAGATACATGTTTTCAAAACATACTCTGTTTCACAATGGGACTGCAGCTCAAGGGGGGAGGGCAAATGCCCCCAGTGCCCCCTCTTTTGATCCGGCAGTGCTTGGTAGTATGGTGAAGACATGCGCAACAGATGTTCTAGGAAGCTCAGGATCCAGCCCATGCTCCTTACATAGGAGGACCATGTTCCTTAGCAGGAAGGAAGTAGGTGAAAAACCAGGCATGGAGATTACATAGAGCGGTTTCCAAACCGGCAGCCCAAACAGGAGTGGAGTGACCCAAAGGGAGTGGGTGGCAAAAAGAGTCAAGACCTGGCAGAGCCATCGTGGTTCTTCTTTCTTCTCCTGGCATGACAGAAATTCTTTTCACAAAAACTGGGACCGCAGTGACAGAATCCTTGCACTATAGTGAACTGAGGGCCCTATTGCAATCCAGCCATTAAAGGGACACTCTAATGAAAAATAACCAATAGATTTATGCCAATAAATAATTGAACAGATGCTGCTGAGAGCATCTGCCCATTTATTTTTTATTTTTAGTATAGGAGAAAATAGTCACCTTTTCTCCTTCGGCGCACACTGCTGCCCATGCCAGCTCATGGCTTCCGAAATGCTGAAGTCTCTGCAGGATTTCTATGCAATTTGTACTGCTTCCTCTAATCATGTTCAGCAGAACACTGGGAGCAAATCTTCCAGGGCCACAGTGCATACGTTGTTTCATACAGTCCTATGGACTCTAGCAGCTGATGCAAGCGACCGAGTACAGCGCTGCTGCTGATTAGGGATGAGCTGTTCGGTTTCGGACGGTTCGGAGTTCGACCCGAACTTTGGGTATTCGAAAGTTCACAAACTTCGAACTATTTGGGTGTGTTCGGTTCGAGTTCGAAAGAAAAAAAAAATAAATTGAAAAAAAGTATAGAAAATGCTTAAAAAATACTAAAAAATCTAGAAATAAAGAGACTCTTTACTGCAGAATATTATAAGCAACGGTTTATTAGATATTGAATTAAAAGCTGATGTGTACGTGCAAAAGTTCTCAACTCTAAATGACCAGTGTTTTTCAAATGTCATAACAAAAACAGATGTTTTAGTCTGGTCTAATCAATTTGATACATTGTAGACTATACTGAGGGTGAGGGGGTGGGGTGGTGTCTGCTTCTGATTGAGATTTGAGAAGTGTTAATTTCCCTCCTAAAACTTCTAATATGCTGTATTTCACGCTGTGTGCTCAGCTCATTTTTACCGCTTTCGCTCATCATGTTTAAACGCGATTTTGAAGCCACATTTTGTTAAATGACCGACCTGTTAGATATCATTCTTTCCGGCAGACTCCGCAGATTCATAATATATCATTTTTATATGTATACGTCCTGTCCTGGCTGTATATTATGAAAAAAATGCAATAAAAATTTAATTTTTAATCAACTGCAGTGTGTAAAGTGTTGTTTTTTTCACATTTTAGCACATGAGCGTTTGCGGTTATGTTTTGTATGGAGTGCGCTTGTACAAAAATTAGAAATGGGGACTTGTTACATTTTGTGGGGGGAATTACGTGATTTATAGCAAATGCACCCATAGAAAAAAATCATTAGTGCATCATTGTTCACATTATAATTGCAATGTGAACAATATTGCTGCATTAGCAAAAATAACACACAAAAAAAAATATGTTTTTATTTTCTTTTTCTTTTTTTTACTTTATACCTGGTCATGTTGGGTATTTTATTTATTTATTTATTTATAAAGGATTTTACCAGGAAGGATACATTGAGATTTCTCTCGTTTTCAAGTATGTCCTGGGTAGGGATGAGCTGTTCGCGTTCGGACGGTTCGGAGTTCGATCCGAACTTTGGCAGTTCTAAAGTTCGCAAATTTCGAACTTTTTGGGTGTGTTTGGTTCGAGTTCGAAAAAAAAAACAAATTTTGAAAAAAGTATAGAAAATGCTTAAAAAAATACTAAAAAATCTAGAAATAAAGAGACTCTTTACTGCAGAATAATATAAGCAACGGTTTATTAGATATTGAATTAAAAACTGTGTACGTGGAAAGATTATCAACTCTAAATGACCTCTGTTCACAAACGGGCATAACACCAGGTGTTTTTAGTCTGGTAATCAATTTGATACATTGTACACCATACTGAGGGTGGGGTGGTGTCTGCTTCTGATTGAGATTTGAGAAATAATTTCCCTAAAACATCCTAATATGCTGCATTTAACCCTTTCGCTGCTGAGGCTTTTCACACCTCTGTGCTGAGGTCATTTTTACCGCTTTCTCTCATCATGTTTAACCGCGTTTTGTAGCCATATTTTGATATATGACCCAGACATATTATATATCGTTCTTTCCGGCAGACTTGGCAGATTCATAATATGTCATTATTATATGTATACGTTATGTGATGTCTGTATATTATAACAAAAATGCAATAAAATTTGAATTTTCAATAATTTATTATGTGTAAAGTGTTTTTTTTCACATTTTAACATGCGATCGTTTGCAGTTATATTTTGTATTGGGTGCGCTTGTTAAAAAAATTAGAAATGGGGTCTCGTTACTTTTTTTTGGGGAAAATTTCGCTTTTTTTAACAAACGCACCGCATACAAAAATCGTTAGTGCAGCATTATTGTTCACATTATAATTGAAATGGGAACAATATTGCTGCATTAACAAAACAAAACAAAAAAAAACTTGTTTATTTTTTTTTAGAATTTTTTTAAAATATATATATTTTTTTAAACATTTTTCATGCTCATGTTTGGTATCCTTGGAAAGGCCATGCTCTGGCCGATCCAACGATATCAAACATTAGCCCCTAGCTGCCACGGATCGGGAGATAGGGGGTTCATTGGAACCCTCTATCTCCACCATTGGTGGCAGCTAAGGGTTAACTCCAGGACTGGCGTCATCGTGCTATGCACGATGACGCCAGTCCTCAGGGGGAGTTCCTGGAGGCTTGGCCGACATCCAAGATGTCGGCCAGCTCCAGGAGAGGATCACGATCCGGCGCTTTTCAGCGCCGATTCGTGATCCGGCTCCCCAGGGGTTAATCACAGCCACCGTTTGGAAGGGCAGGCTGTGCCCTTCCAAACGGTGCCTGGATTAACCCTCTGTCCCCCGGCGATCGGGAGGGAGAGAGGTCCGAAGGACCTCGCCCACTCCCTTTCAGGCGCTTCCTCCGCACATGCGGGGGGGGGGCGCATGAATTAGATGTCATCGCGCCGCCGCAATGACATCTAATTGCTCTGCCGGGGTCCCAGAGTGCTGGGCTGACATCCAAGATGTCAGCCCGCACCGGGGGGCGCAGCAATCCACCGGAATCCGGCGGATTGCTGCCTCCTGTGCAGGGACGCGCTCAGCGCGTCCATAGAACAGGAGAACCACTTGGCTGGACGCGCTGAGCGCGTCCATAGCAGCCAAGTGGTTAACTGGTGTTTGAAAAAATTCAAAATAACATCTAAGGCTAGGGTCAGATGAGCGCATTTTGTACGGACTGTGCGTCCGTGCAGTACGGACGTACTTACTGACAACAAGGTAGTGGCCAAACAGTCCGTTTTTTTGACTGACGTATTTTTTGACTGACTGTAGCAGGGAAAATAAATTAAAATGAAAAAACATTTTGTCCGTCAAAAATGCTGGACGTATAAATGCAGTCCATCTGACCTCGTTTCATCACTCACATACAAAGCTACACGGATGTTGCGGACATGGCGCACTCCGCACGTCCGTTCTAGCAGTATTACGTTCTTGCCTAACCTGCGTCCGTTTGCTGCGTCCGCCATGCATCCGCACTTCCGTGCGGACGTACTTCGTGTGTGGGGCTCCATTGGTCAGAATGCTATGCTGCCACGGACGTACAAATGTGCGGCAACACGGATGTGATAACTGCGCTCGTCTGACCCCAGCCTTAAGCAATGTTATTTTTCACCTCGGGATTAAACATTCACAGGGTTATTCAGAGAGCGGTGAAAAGCAGGAGAATGACTGGAGAAGTGAAAATTCTAGGTCAAAATAGCCAAACCAGAAAAATTCTCCCATTTAACTCACTTTCCAAATTGGTTATTTGGTCTAGATTGTTCTCTTCTCCTGCCAGTTCTCCTGGCTCTCACCTCTCTCTCAGGGTTGTTCAGAGAAAGGTGAAAACCAGGAGAATGGCAGGAAAAGAGAACAATCTGGACCAAATAGCCGATTTGGAAAGTGAGATAAGGCTAGGATCAGACTAACGCATTTTTCACAGCGACCGTCAAAAAGTGCGTCCGAACGCATTGCCTTATTTTTTCACGGAATGCGTCAAAACGGTCATACGATGCGCATTTTTGTGCGTGATTTTTTTACGGATCCAAACCAGGAAACTTTGGGTGTCTGGACGTTATGTTGGCCGGACATGAGCAGGGTCTGATGTCTCCAAATCACGCACACACGCCGCTAGTGGACGCAGCGCACTCTGTATGTCCGTACTAGCGGTTCTGCGTTCTCGAAAAAATGCGTTCATTTTCCACTTGCGTTGCGCAGCCGGACTTCTGTGCGACTGTACTTCGCATATTGGCTGTCATTGCCCGTCATTTGCTGCTAGTGCGGCCGTGATTAAGTGCGCCTAAATGCATGTTAAAAATTCGCTAGTCTGACCCTAGCCTAAATGGGAGAATTTTTCTGGTTTGGCTATTTTGACCTAGAATTTTCCATTCTCCAGTCATTCTCCTGCTCTACACCGCTCTCTGAATAACCCTGAAACTCAGAATGACTGAAGAGAAAATTCTAGGTCAAAATAGCCAAACCAGAAAAATTCTCCCATTTTTCTCACTTTCCAAATCGGCTATTTGGTCTAGAATTTTCCATTCTCCAGTCATTTTCCTGCTTTTCACCGCCAAAAAATCTGTAAACTTTTTCTGCGTGTCCGAAAATGTCTCCTCTATTCATACAGACTGCCGCCCCAAGCAGTTGTTTATGGATAGATTAAAGGAAAAGCATTTACCGTCATTTGAAATGTAATTTTGTGTTTTTTACATATTTCTATACATCCTAGAAATCCGCCACTTCACGGGCAGGTTATGGGGACCTCCTAGGCACGATATTTGAAGGAATTTTTGGTTTTTATTTTTAACCCTTATTTCATGGAAAACTCACTGTCCCTTTAAAAACGTTTTTTTTTTAACTTTTTGTCCTTGTTTCCTGTCCCCCAGGGCACTACCCAGACCCCCATACACTTTTTATGGCAAATATCTAGCATATATGCTCTCTTGGAGGGCACTCTAAAAACCGAATTTTCAGCCCCATTGACTTGTATGGGGTTCGGGTTCGGATCCGACCATTTGGAAAGTTCGGGTTCGGCTTCGAACCGAACTCGGAGAGTGTTCGGCTCATCCCTAATCCTGGGTTCAAGAACATTGAAGTGTTACAGTTACAGAAATACAAAGTAATACAATGCAAGATATTAAAAAAAAAAAAAAAACAACACAAATATACAGATTAACAGAAAATAAATATGTAGGAAATATAGTCACTAGGTTACATTGTTACAGGTGCATTCTATATTGAGGTATGTTAGTAAGGAGCTCTTGAGTGACTTAAGACTGGAGGGAAGATTTGATGGTGTCTGGGAGGTTATTTCATAATTGTGGTGCTCTGTAGGAAAATGAGGATCGAGCCACTTTCTTTATGTATTGTGGTATTGCAAGTAAGGTGCTGGTCCTGGATCGGAGGTTATAGGATGAAGGAGCTGCTCAGGCCTTTCAATTGACACCCTCCATGACCCACTAGATGCCTGGAGATATCGGGGTTCAAATGAACCCCCTATCTCCACCAGGGGATTGGCCTGGGCAATATATATACGCATCATGATGTGAGCTGGCCTGGGCAATATATATATACGCATGATGAAAATTTGCAAAGGATAAGGCACGCAAAGTGAAATTTTGATGTGTCTGAAATTGAAACTTACGTGACAACTCTTATTTTTTTTTCGTTAATTTATATTTGTTCAATACAGTTAATTTTAATTTGTTTAATACAGTTAATTTAAAATGGTTTAATACAGTTTATTTATATTTATTTTACCTTTACTATTGGTGCTTTTCAAACTTTATTCTTAAGTAAAAAGAAATTTAGCAGTTTCATGTTGTGTGGTTTTTTTTTGGGGGGGGTGCAAATAGCTGGTCTTGCCTAGGGCGCAAAATAGTCTAGCACCGGCCCTGACCGCATGGTCCACCCCTGCACTCTTCCACAATACCAATGAGGGGTTACTGTATGATGGCACTTTGCTGGCCTGGCACCAAAGGCACAATATTTGGCTGCACTGCCACTGACGCCTGTATCAGATTCATATCCTCAGAGGGGTGAGACTGTGTGACGGCACTGTTGCCGACGCTAAAGGCCCAATTTTAGGCTAGGGTCAAACGAACGTATTTTTCGCAGCGAACGTCAAAAAGTGCGTTCGAACGCATTGAGGTGTTTTTTCCCGGAAAGCGCTTAAACGGTCATACGATGCGCATTTTTGTGCTTGATTTTTTTTACAGATCCAAACCAGGAAACTTTGGGTGTCTGGACGTTATGTTGGCTGGACATGAGCAGCATCTGACGTCTCCTAATCACGCACACACGCCGCTATGCGGACGCGGCGCACTCAGTACGTCAGTACTAGCGGTTCAGCATTCTCGAAAAAATGCGTTAATTTTCCACTTGCGTTGCGCGGCCGGACTTTCGTGCGGCCGTTCTTCGTATATTTGCCGTCATTGCGTGTCATTTGCTGCTATTGCGGCCGTGATTAAGTGCGCCTAAACGCACGTTAAAAGTGCGCTAGTCTGACCCCAGCCTTAGGCTAGGGTCAGACTGAGGCAGTGCGAACGCGCGTTCTGGCGCACATAATCACGGCCGCACTAGCAGCAGATGACGGGCAATGACAGCCAATATACGAAGTACGGTCGCACAAAAGTCCGGCCGCGCAACGCAAGTGGAAAATGAACGCATTTTTTCGAGAACGTTAAACCGCTGGTACTGACGTACAGAGTGCGCTGCGGCCGCATAGCAGCGTGTGTGCGTGATTAGGAGATGTCAGACGCTGCTAGTGTGCGGCCAACATAACGTTCAAACAGCCGGATTTCCCTAGACTTCTTTTCACCCCATCGTCATGAAATACGTCCAGAATTGCGCATCGTCTGACCACTTAAGCGTATTCCGTGAAAAAATGCGTGCGCACGCATCGACGTACATTTTGACGGTGGCCGCAGAAAATGCGCTCATCTGTCCCTAGCCTTAAAGCACCTATTGTTACTTTCATCCAAAGCCTGCATAAGTTTTACAATAATTTAGCCAAAAAAATCACTAAACTTTTTCTGCGTGTCCGAAAATGTCTCCTCTTTTCATACAGACTGCCGCCCCAAGCAGTTGTTTATGGATAGATTAAAGGAAAAGCATTTACCGTCATTTGAAACATCATTTATTTTGTTTTTTAAGTGTTTCTATACATCCTAGAAATCCACCACTTCACGGGCAGGTTATGGGGACCTCCTAGGCACGATATTTGAAGGAATTTTTCGTTTTTATTTTTAACCCTTATTTCATGGAAAACTCACTGTCCCTTTAAAAAGATTTTTTTTAAAAAAAATTTTGTCCTTGTTTCCTGTCCCCCAGGGCACTACCCGGACCCCCATACACCTTTTATGGCAAATATCTAGCATATATGCCCTCTTGGAGGGCACTCTAAAAACCGAATTTTCAGCCCCATTGACTTGTATTGAGTTCGAGTTCGGGTTCGGGTTCGGATTCGAACATTCAGAAAGTTCGGGTTCGGCTCCGAACCGAACTCGGGGGGTGTTCGGCTCATCCCTACTAGTGATGTCTACGAGCAGTTCCAAACTATTCAGACTCCTCAATGAATCTTCTGCTGCCGCTGTTTTAATTTCTCTTTTGTGAAACACCCAGGTTTTTTCGCTGTGGCGATAACAAAGATTTTTGCTGTTTGCAACTGTGGCAAGCACAGACAGTTATCCTTTTAAGAGTAATTTGCAAAACATTATTTAGTTACGTGTACAAAAGTGTAGATAAAATGAAAACATGCTATTTGGCTAATAATTGTAAATAAATGTGGCAAAGAAACACAAATACACTAAAACACCCTTACCCTTATTAACACTTTGTGTGCCAAAACAATTCCTATTGACTTAACAGTTCGATCCTATATTTATTATTTATTTATAAAGTATTTTACCAGGAAGGATACATTGAGATTTCTCTCGTTTTCAAGTATGTCCTGGGATCAAGAACATTGACTTGTTACAGTAGGTACAGAAACACAAAGTAATAAAATACAAGATATTAAAAATAACACAAATATACAGATTAACAAAGAAAATAAATATGAACTAAATAAACATAGACTGGGGGAAGATTTGATGGTGTTTGGGAGGCTATTCCATATTTGCGGTGCTCTGAGGGAAAATGAGGATTGAGCCACTTTCTTTTTGTATTGTGGTATTACAAGTAAGGTGCTGGTCCTGGATGGGAGGTTATAGGATGAGGGAACTGCTGGGGGAAGCAGCCTATTCAGGTAGGGTGGTAGCTTCCCAGAAAAGCTCTTAAACACCAGGTTGGAAAGGTGAAGGGTGCGTCTAGATGCCAGTGATGGCCTGTTTAGATCTTTTAACATGTCACAATGGTGGGTCATGTAGTTACATTGTAGCACAAAGCGGCAGAATGAGTTATACAATGTAGTACGTTTATGAAAGTGCATTTGCGGGGCTGCTGCATACACTACATCTCCGTATCACCTATGATTCTCAGTTCTACCTCTCCACTCCTGATCTCTCTCCCTCTGTTCTCTCTCAGGTCAGTGACTTTCTGTCAGGGACCTCTGCCTGGATGGCATCTCACTACCTGAAGATCACTATGTCCAAGACCGAGCTCCTTCTAATTCCCTCCTCTAACTATACCCTGATCTCTGACTTTACCATAAATGTTGATGGTATCACCAACCTTCCTTCAGCCCAAGTCCACTGCCTCAGAGTGACTCTTGATTCCAGTCTTTCCTTCAGCTCCTACATCCAATCACTTTCCTCATCTTGTCACAATCACCTCCGCAATAACGCCAAAATTCATCCATTTCTGACTGCTAACACCATCAAGCAACTTATCCACTCTCTTGTTCTCTCCCGCCAGGACCACTATCTCCAGCCTCTCCACCTGCAGTCCATCCTAAACACATCAGCCAGGCTTATCCATCTCACCCGTCGCTCTGTCTCTGCCGCTCCTCTCTGTGAATCACTGGCTCCCCATCCACAGCAGAATCAAATTCAAACTACTCACCCTGACCTACAAAACTCTAACGCCGCTCCTCACTACCTGTCCTCACTAATCACCAGATACACCCAAGCTCGTCCCCTAAGATCATACAATGACCTGCGCCTGGCATCCTCCATCATTACCTCTTCACATGCCAGACTGCAGGACTTTTCTCGTGCGGCGCTGACCCTATGGAATGCGCTTCCTCGCAATATCAGACTGTCCCCAAATCTGGCTTCATTTAAACGCTCCCTAAAGACCCTTCTGTTTAGGGAAGCCTACCACCCGACTCTGTAACAAGACATCCGAATGACCCAAAAACAGTCCTCACCTCTCCCTGCATTAAATCATCACTCCAGCCCTCTCTCCTGTTTCTCACCCATCTAGACTGTAAGTTCCCATGGGAATAGGGTCCTCATGTCCTTTTGTATCTGCTGACAGGAATACTGACCTGTCTTTATGTATGTAGAATTGTCTTGTCTTTACCCATTGCACAGCGCTGCGGAATGTGTTGCCGCTTAATAAATAATAATAATAATAATTCAATAGCCGGCGTAAGCATTTGTTGTACAATCTGTTTTCTTACTGCGGGGCTCAGGCAGGATTTGTTTCTGTACAGGACACCTAGTTTGGGGTAAAGCTTAGATGAGAGATAGAAATGGATCTAACCACATATCTAGATATTTGAGATAACTGACTGTGGTCAGCGTGCCATTTGATTTTGTCCTGACACATAGATTCATTGTGCAGAATTCATAAGATGCACAAAATCACACCATCTGAATTAGTGAATTGATTTCCCTCCTGTAGCCCATAAATTCTACATACTGCAAAAAAGCACTTTCCTACAGGATATAGTAACAATTCACTAGCATAGACCATGTGCTCACAGCTTAAAAAATCCTTCATTCATACCTTTTTAAAGATTTGACCACGAAAACTCATAGGATTTTGGACGTATTATCATAGAGGACCTTAATGGTTTTGGACAGGTACCCTCCATATCTCTAATCACTAGAGTTATTCATAAAAATTCTATGATGAAAATTTTACTAATTATTTAATTTCTGAGGAATGCCTGCATTTACCTTGTGAGGTTCCATATTACCTTTATAATACATCTAATATAACATCTGAATTTCAGTGCAAGACATTAAAATTCTATTATGAGCTGAATAATTAATTATTAATTTTGACCACCTTTGCTTGGCCCTTTAAACCTTTCCTTATCAAATGTCTATTTACTCATTGGAGAAATCATTGTCCTTACCCTGTGTGTACCAGGATATTTATCCTCAGGCACTGGACATTTGGTGTTTTGATAAAACAGATTTAAAACCTTAGGCTAGACGTAAATTCTATTTATACACAGATATTATGCACATTATGGGTATTTGATACATATTTTAATCCCCCTCTCTTCTTTATTTAGCATCAACTATACTTTTTCATATATAAAAAATACAAAAGACAATAAAATGTTATGCTAAAGCAAAAGAAATTTATAAAAGCACACACTATAATCGCATGCATTAAACAATCCATTACTAAGCTTAGTTGTCACTGTAAGTGAATTATCTGCTACAGTACAATTGACATCCGTAGAGAAAGTCCCGCACAAAACACAAAGCCAAATAAATCCTTTCAAAGCCTGGTTAATTAATAGATCCATCAATAACAAAGATTTTCAACCCTTAATAACTACAGTATATCCATCTGAACATAGGTGTTCCTGGTTTACCCAGACACATCCTAATGTTGAAAGAGGTCCGCTTTCACCTCCTACCTCTGGATCATGATGAAAAGCATAAAAACTGACTGTATCTCGGTTTACAGGCTTCTTATTGCTAATGATAAATGTGTATTTTGAGCAAAGTCTTCTAAATACAAGTTTTAAATTAATAAATGTTCCATTGGTGCACAGCTTAATGCAACGGGACGCGCACACCAGTGCATCGGGATATTCCATAGATTTGAAAAATCAAGATCGGGTCAGCTCTAGTGTGGAGCCAGCAGCAAAACAAAATGTGGGGGTCAGCAACAATACTATTACGAGGTTGTAACTTAGCCCTGTATCGGAATGCAACCTTTTACTGAAAATTCCATATGAACATATATTATTCTATGGCAGGAGCATATAACAGTGTTACTGGGCTTCATCGGAATAAAACTTTGAGTAAACGAGTTTCGAATCATCAAATTCACGAGCCTTCCTATATCTTTATTTATTTCTATAAGAAGAACATATTTATCATTGATAGATACCGTTCCTGAGCAGTGAGACATATATCGGATATAGCCAAGACATATCGGCATACTTTCCTTACGATAGCCGATACAAAAGCCTTAGATCTCCTAGTTATAACATACATGTGACTGGTACACCAATCAAATAATCGTCACAAGTTCCATTGATCAGGAGTAGATGGAAAGCTTCTAACCGACTTTCCGTCTCTTAGCAACGGCACACACGTGATTCCACTGCCATTAGTCACTTCCATGTATCAGATGCGTGCGCACCCCCGGAAGTACATTGAAACAGCGTTTGCCGATAACTCAGATGAGCTTCATATGTAAAAATACAGGTACAGATATCACGACACCTCACTCTTGAAAAAGCTGCGCTTTAGCAGCGAAACGCGTCGAGTGGTTATGACTCCATGTGGTTTTTAACGGTTCACCTTTTTTAGCCTGGGTTAAGGCTGGCATCCTCCCATTTTTTTATTATTTATCTCTAACTACCTCCTGTCCTGTCTCTACCTGGCTACTATTATTTATTCTATATTCCTGATCACATTTATGCTAGCTGGATATAGTAGGCGTAACCGCCGAGGTTAGTTTGTTAGGAATCATTGACTGTCTATTTTTCCTTCAACTATTATTAGCTGGAGGTGCCACCGCAGTATTAACTGCTTCATGAACCGTATTCCATTTTGGCTACCCAGACCTATTCTGCAACACTTTTTGTCTTATTTGAATATATTACGGACAGGCTTGTCCAGGGTTATGTCCCCACTATACAGTATATCGGTGCTATATATGTATGATTCTGCTTTTTAGTAAGTCCTTCAGACTTGCAATTTTTTTCTTCTCTTGCTTTTTGTACCACGAATGTTAAAATGTGCAGCAACACGGACGTGAACACTGCGCTCGTCTGACCCGAGCCTTAGGCTAGGGTCAGACGAGCGCATTTTGTATGGATTGTGCGTCTGTGCAGTACGGATGTACTTTCTGACTGACGACAAGGTAGTGGCCACACAGTCCGTTTTTTTCACTGACGTATTTTTGACGGATGTAGGAGGGAAAATAAATTAAAATGCAAAAACATTTTGTCCGTCAAAAATGCTGGATGTATAAATGCAGTCCGTCTGACCACGCTCCATCACTCACACACAAAGCTATGCGGACATTGCGGACGCAGTGCACTCCGCACGTCCGTTCTAGCAGTATTACGTTGCCTAAACTGCGTCCGTGTGCCGCATCCGTCATGCGTCCGCACTTCTTTGCGGACGTACTTCGTGTGTGGGGCTCCATTTAACACAATTGTATGCTATCACGGACGTACGTATGTGCGGTAACACGGACGTGAACGCTGCGCTCGTCTGACACGGGCCTTAGTGTGGGAGAGGGGACTTTGGAGAATTGCAGAGGATCCAACCAAGATTCCTCCAGGTACAGGGTTGGGAGGGAGGAGTGGAAGTTAGTTCCGTTGACGGGTTGATATTAAAGGAGAGCAGGCAGTGGTCAGAAATGGGGAATGACTGGTTGGTAAAGTCAGAAATGGCGCAGAGAGAGGAAAACACCATGTCAATAGAGTGTCCATCACGGTGAGTAGAAGAAACGGTGGACTGTGAGAGACCAAAGGAGGATGTACTAGAAAGAAGTTTAGCAATAGCAGGGGCAGAAGGGTTGTCGATGGGAATATTGAAGTCACCTAGAATTAGCGATGGTACATTATTAGATAGAAAGTGAGATACCCAGGCTGCGAAATTGTCGACGAACTGGGAGGGCAACAGATAACAGCAACTCTGAGAGAAAGGGAGGGGGAGAGCAGGCGCGCACAGTGAGCTTCAAGGAGAAGGACAGGGAGGGGGCAGGGTTAGGTACTGATTTGTGTGCAGGAGGGGAAAAGCAGGATCCCAACACCACCTCCGTGCTTCTCATCTTGCCTAGGAGTGTGACTAAAGTGGAGACCGCCGTGTGTGAAGGCAGCAATGGAGGTAGTGTCAGAGGAGGAGAGCCAGGTTTCAGTTAGTGCTAGAATATTTTCAAGAGTTTGAGAGGAACATATCATGCTCAAGCATTGGATGAAGGGTGTGGTTCTCTTAAGTAGAGAGCTCATTAGTGTGTCCATAGTGGTAGCTGTGGCTGTGACAGAGGAATTGGAGAACCTGGGATGAAGCAATGAATCAGATTGCTGTAAGTGGAGGAGCAGTAAAGTGTGGAATGAATCTTGCAGGTATATGAGCAAGGAGGATGCTGTTGAATGGGCCCTCCTTCAGCAAAGCCGGGCTTTCAGGCACAGGATGTGACACACAAATTCCATTAAAAAGGCACTTGTGGGGCCTTTTCCCTCAATCAACCCAAAATCAGGATGACAGCCAAAGGTTTCCAGGTGATTGAGCGGAGTGAGGGAAACTCATGTGTCACACGGGGCACCATATGACTTGGCACGATTGCACATGACAAACCTACTGGCTATGAAAATAATTTCACAGTATGTGCTAAAATGATGTCCCTGGAAGTAACATCACATGATGCGGCATCACATAAACCAGGGCATATTATCAAATATTAGCACATTTTAATGATGTTACTTATAATACATCTTACAGCTCCCATAATGCGCTTAGTAGATTTATTATACGGTGCAAACCCAGTACATTTCAACAGCTTTCCTCTATACCAATTAATTATTATAGTCATTACTGTTTTACTTAATTTCCCTGTGGTATTCCTGAGGAGTGATAAAATTATAGGACTCGTGCCCACAACAATGGAATTATAACAATAGCTTTGTACATGCTAAACGATAACAAATAACAGCAACAGCCGGCATTATCAACTAATCCATTATGAAGCTTATTAGAAAAAAATATTTTTGCATCATAAAATATTATTAAATATATAAGACATTACATTCATTTTTACTAAATGAAATATATATATATTTACGGTATTAATACTCTATACAGAAGATATGGTAAACCTTCTTAAGATTATTTATTTTTATTTGTTTTGTGTGATGTGTTTGTATTTTTCCCTGTCAGATGTTTTAATTTACCTCTAATAAATATTATTACCTTTTTATCTTCAACCTTTCCCTTTGAACAATTCACTCCCCAGCACCTAGGTGTGTTTTCTTGTTTTCTTTCTATTTTTTATCCCTGAGCATCCATTTAACATATTGTCAATAATACATGATTTGCAGATAATCAATTGCAGCACTTAATAAAAGTAGATCTAAGAAATGACAGTGACCCAGTTTCCTGCCACAGTTGTCTCCAGCCCTTAGTCACAGCCCCCTCAAGCTCTCATCCACGAGCTTTGGAGGATAGGAAACGCGGGAGCTTAGAGTGGAGAGACGATCGGGAGAGGGGGACACAGCTGTAGTGTGATCAGGAGAAATGTCTAAAAGGGCTATTCTACAGTTGTGTTCAAAATTACTCAACCCCCACTGAAATTGAGTCTTTTGGCCAGTTTGACATTGATTTTGATCATTCAGTCATCTTGCTTACAATTAAATCAAAGAGGCACGTGTAGGTCAGACAAATATAACATAACATTTATAATGAAATAACCACAAATGTCTTTTCTGTGCTCACATCATTATCAGTTTTATTCAACCCCCAAGTGACATTCAATCTTAGAACTTAGTACAACATCCTTTTACAGTTATAACAGCTTTTAAACGTGAAGCATAGCTTGACACAAGTGTCTTGCAGCGATCTACGGGTATCTTCGCCCATTCGTCATGGGCAAAAGCCTCCAGTTCAGTCACATTCTTAGGCTTGCGCACTGCAACTGCTTTCTTTAAGTCCCACCAGAGGTTCTCAATCAGATTTAAGTCAGGTGACTGCGATGGCCACTCCAAAATGTTCTAGCCTTTAATCTGCAACCATGCTCTAGTGGACTTGGAGGTATGCTTGGGATCATTGTCCTGTTGAAAGGTCCAACGTCTCCCAAGCCTCAGGTTTGTGACGGACTGCATCATATTGTCATCCAATATCTCCTGGTACTGAAGAGAATTCATGGTACCTTGCACACGCTGAAGCTTCCCTGTACCTGCAGAAGCAAAACAGCCCCAAAGCATGATTGACCCCCCGCCATGCTTCACAGTAGGCAAGGTGTTCTTTTCTTCATAGGCCTTGTTCTTCCTCCTCCAAACATAGCGTTGATCCATGGGCCCAAACAGTTCTAATTTTGTTTCATCAGTCCACAGAACACTATCCCAAAACTTCTGTGGTTTGTCCACATGACTTTTGGCATACTGCAGTCGACTCTTCTTAGTCTTTGGAGACAGCAAGGGGGTGCGCCTGTGAGTTCTGGCATGGAGGCCTTCATTACGCAGTGTGCGCCGTATTGTCTGAGCTGAAACTTCAGTACCCACATCTGACAAATCTTTTCTCAGTTCCTCAGCAGTCACACGGGGACTTTTCTCCACTCTACGCTTCCGGTAGCGCACAGCAGTCGAAGTCAGCATCTTCTTTCTGCCACGACCAGGTAGCGTTTCAACAGTGCCCTTTGCCTTGAATTTGCGAATGATGCTTCCTATGGTCTCTCTTGGTATGTTTAACATCTTTGCAATCTTCTTATAGCCATTGCCCTTCCTGTGAAGAGTAATCACCTCTTCTCTTGTCTTCCTGGACCATTCTCTTGACTTCACCATGTTTGTAACCACACCAGTAAATGTCTAGAAGGAGCTGAGTATCACAGTCATTTTAAAGCTGCCTAATTGGTGCTTATTATGCTTTATTGCTGCTCCGTGACATCCACAGGTGTTTTCAATACCTGATTGAAAACACTTGAATGAACCTCTGTTCTTCAGAGTGGTAGTCTTTAAGGGGTTGAATAATTGTGTCAATGAATTCACAAAAGAAACATTTACTACTGTATTACAAAACCAATTGATGTCATTTTAGTTGCATATGGTTCTTTAAAAAGTCCTTGTAGGATTTCATTCTGAATACAATTACAAATGTACACTAAATCCCCTAAAACCCTTTACAGCATTGGGGGTTGAATAATTTTGAACACAACTGTATAAGTGACGAACTTGCCACCTTATTGCACCGAACAGTGTATTTCATTGTACGGTGCAATTTCGTGGCAGTTTGTCTATTAAGAACGCTGTCAATTCGCCAAATACTTGCAATTGACAGCGGAATACCGTGTAGTTCACTGCAATTCCGTGATCTTCGGCGGCAGTGAAATTGTCCCATATAGAAGTAATGGTTAATCTATTCAGAAAATGCCGAACTGCACCAAAATGTCATTGAAATGCCCTAATTTTCGGTGATTCAGTTCGACAGGTTTAAACAGGCGGATCCCATAGGAATCATTGTAAAACAATATTAGCTTTCTTTTTATTCAACAGATTATTCTTTCCATTTTCAGCAAATCATCTTTTTATTTATGTATTTTTTAGGGCTGGAACAGCTAATCAATTAATCGACAACTAATCGATAATGAAAATACTTGTCGACTATTCTCATTAGCAATTAATCGGTGTCGATTAATCGATCTGTGTTCAGCACACACTGTTTAGAGTCAGACTGAGTTAAATGTTAATTACTTCAGATTCTGCTTCGGAGCTGATTGTAGAAGACGTGCCGACTACTTTACTTGGTATGATTTAGTTGTAGGGTTATGTCAGACCTAACCAATTTGCTTTTATTTAAGGGGTTATTCAGAGAGAGACGATATAGCCCCGAAATGTCACCGAACAGGGAATTTCCCCGTACGGTGCCATTCGGCTATTCAGAGCGCAGGCAGTTCGCCAAATTTTACAAAAGTACGGTGCTTGTTCGGAGGCAGTGAAATCCCCCATGGAGACGCAACATAGAACATCAGTGAAAAGTTGCCGAAGTGTCCTGCTGTTTGGTGGTTTCATTCACCAGGTTTATTCAGGCGAATCCCATAGGTTTCAATGTAAAAAGCATTCCTGTTTTTATTCAATATCTACTAAACCACTTATTATTTTAATCTGCAGTAAAAAGTCTATTGGTTTTTTTAGGATCTTTTAGACATTTTCTTCAGCTAATTTTTTGTCCTCCTTTTTTTTTAATAGCGAATTTTCTTTTACTGTAACAGATATTTTTATTATCATTCATTGGACCTTATATGTAAATTCCAGGCATTTTCGTTCAGTAGTTTTGTTTGCAAAGAGCGTTTAAATTTTGACACTTTCAATCGTATTGCTCAATCATATTGCTCCAAACTCACGTTCGGAGCACTTTGGGGACCTTGCGGCGAATAGGGAATTCACCACAGAGTCGGCAAACTGGAATTGGCGAATAGCCACTTAAAAATTTTGTTTCACACTGAGGTTATGTGACTTGAGAGGCCTGACATGTCTCTGCAGGGCCAGCTACTATGCACCTTCTGCACCTGCCAAAGGCCACCCCTGCCCATAAGAATATTTTTGCGATGATTACAGCCATGAACTCTATAGATCCAAGTATTCCCATGGTCCAGCTTTTTATGCCAGGTCTTACTATGGTCTGATCTTTTGGTTCTATCCAGTCCAGGACATATCTGCAGTCTGCTGGTCATCTCAGGTTATACCTGCTCAGAGTAAGCATTCTATGCGATTTAAGGGCATGGCCCCCATAGTTCATGGCTCCATCATTGAGTCTCCTCAGTGTAGTGTCTCCAGGTCGAACGCCTTGAAGCTACGATCTGCTTTCCTTCTCTGCGTATACTACCTGATCAGTGTATTTGTGAATTCTATCTGCCAGCATTGCTGTGACTGCCGAACCTGTATCATCCAGTTTACCACCTGCTTAAGCATTATCAGGAGAGTACCATCAACCAGCATTGCTGTGACCATTTGGCTTGAGTTTTGTTTGCTGTTCATCAACACCAGGGCTGCAACTAACAATTATTACCACCATAATCTATTAGTTGGCCGATTATTTTTTCGATTAATCGGTTAAAAATAATTCTCATTTTCTTATGTAATTTGCGCAGTGTAAATAATTTTTTGACGTCCACTACGTAACTTGTGTAGCTTGTGTAACTTGCTTACTTTTTAAACATAAGGTACGCAAGCGCCTGGTCAAAGTGATGGATTGATGGGTGTGCGCAGCTCTAGCCCATGTCTGTTTTAATGCTGCTAAAGTGCTCAGATAGGATAATGTCAGCATGGTCAGCGTGCGTAGAGTGTCTCTTTAAGATAAACTCATGAACAAACTCAGTGGGAGGAGGGAGTGAGTTTAGGCAAGGGACCAAATCAGAGTGGGAGAGATAGTTTGGGCAAATGGACCAGACCGGAGAGAGAGTGTGGAGTGGTGGCACAGGATTCCAGCTCCAAGTAAGGATAAAATACCGGCGGTACAGCTACTCCACCCAAACTGGGTTATTTTTGACCTAACCCTAGAACTAAGTCATACAGAATAAAGCAGCGGCACATCTTCTGCAATCAACTCCAATGTAAAGCCTGAGGTTATCAGCGTTTAACTCCGTCTAATTGTAAACAGTGTGTGCTATAGTGTCACGTTCCCATGTTCCAGCCCTGTCCCCCTGCATTCCTTATGTATGGTTTCTATGTGTTTCCCTATGCTGTGTTCCCTGGGATGCATCTCAGGGGTTAAGTTTGGTTTCAGTTGCTCGTTTAGCTTCTGTTGGTGATATGGGCTGATTGATTACTTCCTTATATAAAGCGATGGGCCCATATCACCATGCTCTTGCATCTGGTTCACTTCAGCTACTAGTTTTGTTCCTGAGAGCTCCCTGCTATTCTGTCTAAGTTCATGTTTAATGTTTACCTTATGTCTTTGGTTTCTCTGTCTATTGTTTCTTTAGTTAGCCTATATCCAGTTCATGTCCAGTGTTTTTCATGTTATCAGTTTCAGTGTTTCTCTTTTGTCTGAGTTTCATGTTCTGATTGATCTCATGGTTTTGACCCTCTGGCCTGGCTAACGGATTTTCTGCTTGTCTATCTCTACTTCGGTATAAGGTAAACATTTTGGCTTTCTATAACTACTCTCTTGGATCATCCTTGTCTGTACTGTTTGTTTTTGACTTGGAGTTCTGCCCTGCAGGGTGTGGAGTATACTCCTTCTGGTATCTTTGTTTACCCTAGGACTCAGAGCAGACTCAGCCACTCTAAGGACTGATCTATTAGCATAGGGATTCTTTCGGTATAGCCGTGCAGAGGTCCCCAGTGTCTCCTGTGGTTATATTCACGTATCTAAGGTTATTGTGTACTGCATCTCTACATATAGGGGATTTTACTCGTACCAGGGCCCTACTTGGCGCATGCCGGGTACCACCATTGTGGCTGAATGTGACATATAGACATATCGATTAATCGACAACTATTCTCATTATCAATTATTCTCATTATTGATTAGTTGTCGATTAATCGATTAGTTTGTCTCAGCCCTGATCAACACCATAGCCAGGAACTGTGTTCACCGCCAGAGCCAGCTGCTAGGTTCACCACAGCCGAATCTGCTGCCCAGTTCACTGTCAAGTTCCTGCTCACGGCTTCCTTGTTCACTTTTTACCAATATTCAAGACTATTCTGCCTTGTTAGTTTCTACCCCACCCAGTTCTAGAGCCTTTATTCCAATTTCCTTGCTCAAGATTCTCAGCATTGGTTTGTTTATTTTTCATCACCTACACTAAACCCTCAGTTTACCGTTTATCCGCTGTATCCTCTGCTTACTGTGCTTTAACCACTTAACATGGGTCCCACCTCGGCTCATGCTGGGTGCCGCCGTGACAATACATTTTTATTCTCCTTTTAAATGACCCATTAAGTCTTAAAGGGATATTCTACTAGTGTCTAATGGTACTTAAGATGCAATATATTACCGACTGCACCACGATTCCCTTTTATTTGACAAATCTTTGCAAAGATTTAAAGATATGTTTACATTTATATCTTAATAGCTGCTACTTTGTTTACACTTCCTCTGTATCCGTATCTCAACCCTTCCCTCTCCTTTTACTTGGCACTGAACAATGGCAGAGACTCCCTTCCCTGCAGTATACAAGGAGTTTAAGAGTCATACAGCTGAGATTTGCAACAAATGGATTAATTCTTTCTAGGCAGAAAATATTTTTAAAATAAGAATAATTGAGCTAAAATGCTAGCATTTTACTGCTCTAACATAACAAGTCTTACTATAAAAGCCTCTAGATCAGTAGTTCCTATCCCTGGTCCTCAGGAAGCACTAACAGGCCAGGTCTGCCAAATATCTGAAACACTGCACAGGTGATAGTTAAAGTTACAAATACTTATATAGCACCAACAGAATCCGTAGCGCTTCTGTTCAGTGATTGCAGTATTCAGTCTGCATTTCCAAGATAATCCTTAAAATCTGGCCTGTAAGGGGCACCTGAGGAACCTCTGCTCTAGAACAGTGTATACCAACTCCAGTCCTCAGGACCCACTCACAGGCCAGGTTTGCCAGATATGAGAAGCACAGCACAGGTGATATGATTTGCTGCTCAGTGATTGCAGGATTCAGTCAGCATTTCCCCAAGGTGATCTGCAAAATCTGGCCTGTCAGACGAGCGCAGTGTTCACGTCCGTGTTACCGCACATTTTAACGTCCGTGATAGCATACAATTGTGGTAAATGGAGCCCCACACAAAGTACGTCCGCAGAGAAGTGCGGACGCATGACAGCCGCAGCAAACGGACGCAGGTTAGGCAAGAACGTAATACTGCTAGAACGGACGTGCGGAGTGCACCACGTCCACAACGTCCGCATAGCTTTGCGTGTGAGTGATGGAACGTGGTCAGACGGACTGCATTTATACGTCCAGCATTTTTGACGGACAGAATGTTTTTTTATTTTAATTTATTTTCCCTCCTACATCCGTCAAAAATAACGTCAGTCACAAAAACGGACTGTGTGGCCACTACTGCGTCTTCCGTCAAAAAGCGCGTCTGTACTGCACGGCCACACAATCCGTAGAAAACGCGCTCATCTGACACCAGGCTTAGAGGGTCCAGAGGAACGGAGTTGAGAAACACTGCTCTAGAATGAATCTTTTTATGTATCATTAGCAACCGGCTGGGTGGAGTAGAGGTAATGTCACTGCTCTGCATGGAGAGAGCCTGTGGAGTCATGGGTTCGATCCCAGCGAGCACCTCTCCAGTAAGTGTCCTTGGCAAGACACCTAACGGTACATACTCGCCACCAGGACATACTTGAAAACAAGAGAAATCTTAATGTATCCTTCCTGGTAAAATCGTTTCTCATAAAAAAAAAAAAAATATATATATATATAGCTAATTTCCAAATAGCAGCATCAGGGAAGCAATTCTTAAGCACCTGTTTATAGTTTATATTGTTGAAAACAATTTTGACCAAAAATTGTAAACTTGGGAAAAAAAAAGTCTCTCCAAAAACCTCATTAAGCATGAGGGGAATGTCAGGGTTTCCTTCTAGGCAGTGCCATTGTTTTTATTGCATAGTCAGGTTTTATATAAAACAGAACTGGAAATGTCATATTGCATTACAAAGTCAAAAAATATGAACTTGTTACAAAGTTACAAAATTGAAATAGGCTCTGTAAAGCATCCCCCCTCCCAATATATTTACTTATACATTTTAAGAACATTCAAAAGGACAATATCAATTAGCTCCGTCTTCATGAAATATTCTCTTCCAATAAAAACAAAGAGCGGCTTAGCTTCAGGTTTATTTACTCCAGACTACAGAAACATGAATAAAATAATAAAAGAATCCCACAAAGAGCAACATTAACCTTTAGAAATGAAATGTATCTCTAAATTATGCCAGCAATTATATCACAGTGTAGAACGTTTCTACAATAAATGCCAATTTAAGGCAAAATGTTAAAATATTTATGTAAAGAATATTGCACATTTAGTACACATGTTGCACCTATTAAACAATACACATTTCATTCATCTGTTTTGGGTGTCAAATTTTAAGTTAGGTATTTTTTTTATTTACAACAGGTGATTCAAACACAGATTTGCCAATCACGCCCAGTTACTCCCATCATTATAAGCCGCCAGATGATGGCACGTCTTTGCTTACATTTTCTATGTATATGGTTGCGATTACACTACACCCAGGATACGTGCAACCCACCAGCTGCAAGGCATGACTACTCTGCATGCAGAACGACATCCATGATAATTGTATGGCCAGGGGAAGTATCCGCCAAGAGGTTCACAGATTCTCTGGCAGTGAGTGTAACTTCTCCGGCATTCGATGCAGCAGATACCTTGATGATCCAACATGGGGTCGAATGTCACACCACCTTCTCCTTCAAGCTGTTGTTGTGGAGAAAGAAAAGAAAGCGCTGGTTAAGTTGGTTATCTTTCACAATCTGTGGTTAAGTTTTATATCACATTTAGGCTTCACACTTGTTTATGACAAAAGAGGCAGCCAGTTCAGGGCAGCCTGCAGAATGGCTAGTAGCCTCCACTGTGCTCTGCCTGGTTTGAGGTGTATATTCTCATGTATATTCTTGGATTCATACACTCACATAAACTCCACAAAATACAGTCCTGCATTCACAAGGCAAACGCCATCAAGTCTATTCAAAGAAAGGTGAAACTCAGGAGAATGACTGGAGAAGTGAAAATTCTAGGTCAAAATAGCCAAATCAGAAAAATTCTCCCATTTGGTCTACATAGTTCTCTTCTCCTGCCAATTCTCCTGAGTTTCACCTTTCTTTGAATAGACCTGCAAGACACACTGCCCAAGTACTCATTCATTCCCATACACACTCTGACACCATATACAAAAATATCATTGCATTCATTACATACAATAATTAGTAGTGTACTCTACTGCTTCACTAACTCAAACGCTCGATGGGGAGTGCAAAGTACAGTAAGCACGTGGAAGCTCGCACTATGCTGATTTTTTTTTACGTGTTTATCGTCAGGCAGGCAATATGGGGGAGCATGCATTAAAGTCATTTATCCTAGCGTTAACACTTACTCATCCGAACGCTACAGTTTTCTTACACTAGGGAATAGTGCCCTTGGACATTGAGAACATAGCAGATTCAGATTAAAATTATATTTTTTGAAGAACAGTTGGACAGCTCTTTTCCCCAAGGAATCTGGAAAAATGTATGCTTCCTAAATCATTAACTATTTATTGTGTGGCCTGTCAGAAGTGGAAATGAGAGCTGACGGATATTTTGTTGCTCCTACTCACAGGTAGTGACTCATGAAGGTTAAGGCCGGGGGTCAGAAGAGCGTTTTTGAGAGTGGAAGGAACGTCTGTGAGAGTGGACTTTCCTTCCACTCGACGCCCGTCTGGCTGCCTCGCCGAGCGCAGTTAGTGCGCTCAGCACTGCAAGGCACGATCCTCCTATGGAGCCCCGTCAATGCGGGTCTAGCGTTTTGTCGGGGAGGCTTTGTGCACAGACGCTTGTAGCGCGCACAACGAGGCGACGAACGCCGGGAGGCACGTCAGTATGGACGCACCTCATGCACTTGTCTGACACCAGCCTTAGAGAGAATACTTTGTAGCTTGATCAGGGGCTGCTGTTTGCTCATTTATTTTGTGGGCCTGTCAGCACATTCAAGGTATGGGATGTGAACACATAACATTGATAAAAGAACTGACAGTCTCCAGGATCACTGATAAATATGGCAGTTTGTGAGCATAGCAATATGTGAATAGGAGTTAAACAGGTCAATGCTGGATGGATGAAGAGTTATGTGATACTACTCTGTATGTGTATATTACTCCTCTTGGGTTTTCAATTTGTTAAACTCCCAGATGATAAAATCTACTGATTAAAATGCCTAACATTTTGAGTATTAGTTCTGCAAAATCTAAAATAAAAAATTAACCCGCAGTTTGGAAATTTCTTCACCTGGCAACGTCTGTTTAAAAATTCAAAAAGTGACAAAAAAATTTCCTCCAACTACTTAAATCCCTTTTAAGGTACGGTCGATTTACAAAGATATTTCTTTGGCAAAGAAAAGGAAAAAGTAGCATGTACGCATCAGAGAACTCACAATTTAAATTACTACTTTTTGAGAACATTGTACACCTTGAAAAGCATAAAATGCATATCTATTTGAAGCAAAGAACAGTTATGGAAATTGGTGCCTACGTGGGCTTCATGTAAAGTGTGTTGATGTTTGCAGAAGGGAGTTTCTTACAGTTTTTAAGCACAAAACTATTATGTGGGAGAACATAAAATGCTGGGCCAGCTCAGTCAGCTCGTCTTTTTGGCACAAATAAGAATATTTATCCCCCATGCATGAACTGGAGCCTTTAAAATGACACCGTCAAGCGTAATATGTCAGCGTAACATTTTAATGTCCTAACGTTTCTGTGTTTTGTGCTAGTCAAACGGATAGATGTGTATATATCTGCAGCCTGGAATAAGTAAGCTTTTCACTTTCCCTGTCCACATGATCTGTGGGTTTCCAATCTGATCTGTATTCCTTTATTGTCAGTGTAAGGAACCGGTGCCAGGTATATATAGCGTGCCCTTAACACTTGGAAGCTGAAAAGTTCAAAAACAAAAAAGTATCAAAAAACTATTTTGCCATTCTGTTCCTGCTATTTGATGATGAGGACTAAGAATGTGGGAAGTTAATAGAAAATTAAATGTTACATCTGACATAGGTCCATTAAAAAGCTATTTATTGATTTAGAATTTATTAATTATGCACTTTGGCAGAAGAAAACCTCAGAAAATAGTCAGATACCATTAAAATTGGAATCCAAAGTGCTGCAGCTCCGTAACACCAAATCTGACACAGTCCAAATACGTAACAATGTTTTCTAGAACCTGTGCATGGGATGGGCACACCTGTCTTAAATATGGGGCATTTAACAAAGTGAACAGGTGTTCTTCAATTAGGGCTGTTCAATCATTTTTATTTAACCCCTTCACTGCTGAGCCATTTCATGTCTAAAAAAAACAAACACATTTTTCTTATTATTATTGTTATTATTTCTTTTCTTTACTTTAAACATGGTCATGTTTGGTATCATTGAAAAGGCCATGCTCTGGCCTTTCTAATGATACCAACCATGACCCTGCTAGCTGAAAACAGTCGGGAGATATATGGGAGTTCAAACAAAACCCTATCTTTCCTTAGGAGTCAATGAGGACGTTCCCCACACGTCCTCAGCAGTGAAAGGGTTAAAAAGATCTTCTAGGCTTAAAACAGAGGCGGTAAAATGGAGGGGTTATACGGTAACCCGTTATGACTTCCTCTACAGTGCCCTTTAAATTCTTTTAAACTCACATTCTTTCTAATTCAAGGCTCTGACGTGACATGCTGCCAGCTTCCTGTAAGCCGTAATTCAAGTTGATGCTCAGCCAATCCAAATAGCTCTCAGTGGCGAGTACATTGAGAGTCATTGGTGGTAGCTTGGTCTCGAAAGTCCTGGCAGGACAGGCACTAACAGATGCAGGCATACACACAGACGCTGACGGATACATACCAAAACAAGACCATGACAAACACGCACAGACTGGCAGAGACGACCACACACTGAGAGACACTGACAAACATACACACAAACATAAACAAAAGAAAATGGGCATATTTGCTCAAAGCCCTTTGCTCCTATAGATTAAAAAAAGATTATTCTTCTTAAAAGTACCATAAAGGCTATTGGTTGCGTGAAGGCCCTGTCTGATCTTTTTTGGCTTTATTCCTACTGTATCAGCACATTGTTATTATTTACTGCTGGACCTGTGGGTCTAATTTTGTATTAATTTCTATGTCTTTTGTTCTTGACATTGTTATTGGAATCTCAAAATATAAAACCTTTTATGAATTAAAAAAAAAAATACCATAAAGGCAACATATATGCACATAAGCAATGGCCTAAATCCTGGATGGGTGTAGGTGACCATTGAAAGCTCATTGACAGAGGGCTCAAATTAGCCTTTTGAGACACTGAGTGATCAAGGTGACGTGGGTTTTCACTTTAAGTTTCTCCCTCTCTCCTTTTGCTCACTAACAAATATTTAATAAAACGCTACCCCCCCCCCTAATCTGACATCTAGTTATAAGCGTATCTGACCTAACAAGAAAACACCCTTGAGCAAGTGTAAAAATAAAAAAACGTTATCTAATGAACAGGATTTTTCCAAGTCTGATATATTTAGCAATGTGACTGTCTGTTCATAAGAGGTTTTATAAACTACACAAAAGCATGAAAGTGAACAGGGCAGATGGCGCATGTGCTAGCTTACATGGTATGGGTTTTCAGGGTTAAATGGCACTTCTGGCTCAGGGGCTGCTTGTGTTCGATTGGCTGCGGCTTGAGTACGCCTATTTCCCTGGCGTCGGGTGTTTCTTTCTTCCGCTGCTGCTTCAAATTGTTCCATGTTTGGAGCTTGCCTGGCTTTCCTTCCAACTTCCCTTTTGCCTCTTTGATTTTCTATATAAAAATGCACATTTGAAAAATGTTAAACACTTAATAACCGTCAAGGAGTTTGGAGCTCCAGCCCGATGTTTTGCAGGAACCCAGAATACTTTGAGTGTAGAACCGTATCACGACAATAAAACAGCAACATGTCAGAGCAGCAAAACATAAGAATAACCCAGCTGGTAAAAGACTGCATCCAAGCGTTATTTAGGTTCCTACAAACTGTTAAAGGACATGGAGTTGCATGAAGGGGTCATATGAAATAATCTGCACTCGACTGACACCGGTTAGGGGTCTCTTTTTACACATATGCTATGCTTTTGGGGAAATAGTTGTCCTTTTAGGAGTCCTGTAACATTCTGAGTCCCAATTACAACTTACTGACTGCTGCAATTGATACTGTACCTATTCCGATCGAGTCGCAGTATTAGCAAGTCAGAATATTTTTATAGGCTTCTGATCATGCCGCCCTCTTCACTGCAGCATCAGAAATGACCGTATCATTATTGGTTTCATAAATGCCCGTTCCAAAGAAGGCGTTACGGTGGAATAGCTCATACTTCTCCACGTAGGCCTACACAAGGTATAAGGGTTGATAATCTACAGAGTAGGAAGCCGCAATAAGGCTGGTGTCAGACGAGCGTTTTTATGAGCGGAAGGAATGTCCGTGATAGTGGATGTTCCTTCCACTCTGACGCACGTCTGGCCACCTCGCTTAGTGCGCTCAGCGCTGCAAGGCTCGATCCTCCTATGGAGGATCACACTTTGCAGCCCCGTTGAACATGTGTCACAGCGCTTCGACGGGGAGGCTTTCTAAATGGACACAGCGTGCCAGCTGTAGTACGTGCAGTTTGTGCGCGCGCTACAACGTGTGGCAAGCCCCATCGCAGCGTCACAACACTGCAGCGGACGATGGGAGGCACGTCAGTATGGGCGCACATTGTGTGCTTGTCTGACAACAGCTTAACTGAGCAAAGCTTGTGGCAATGTTGGAATAGCAACTCCAGGCGATAAGTTGGCTGGTACAGGTTCACAGTACACACAGGAGTGGAGACCACCTTTTATTTTGTGTATTTAGCACGTTCCCTTTTTTCCCGGAGGTCTGGGCGATGGCATATCCTCCCCCAATAGTAAACCATATGCCTCTGGTTATATTGGGGTTTTAAACATTTTCCCTGTGGATAGATTGACAATAGCTCTTTGACAAATGTATTTGCTTTGCCACTGTTTAATAGCATGAAAGAGTTTAATGCAATGGCATTATGAAATACAATTCTGTCAAATTTAACAATGTAACTGGTGGCAAAGACATACAGTACTGTTTTGGAGGATGAAAATATGTGTGAAAACCACTTAGCCTGCCACGGCAAACATTTAAAACGTACCTGTCAAGTACAACAGCATGGTATCACTTCACTGAGAATAGAATGTAATCTATACGTTGCGTTAGACAAATTGTTAGCAAATGCATAGCAGAAATTGTATCTAGGCTTTGGCTTTTACTGTGATGGTAGAAGGATAGAATGAAAAGTATAAAAAGGATCTCCGCTGCAGAAGGTAGACATGCACCTTCCACCATATATCCAAGCCATGTTTGGATGAATGCAGCATCTGTTCACGTTAAACGGAAATTGTAAAAATGGGGGAGTTTTAACTCTTAGGGCCACATTACAATCTGCACGCTAAAACGGGGGCGGTAGGGAAAAAAAACTGCGCCCACAGTTTTCTCCCTACCAACCCCGTTTTAGCGTGGAATTACAATGCAGGCGCTTAAAAAGGTGCCTGCATTGTTACCGCGCGCTACGCCCCTGGATGCTCGCGGCAGCGCTGAGCACAGCCGCGAGCATCCACTCGATGGAGTCCATAGTACTCCATTGACCCAGACGCCGGTGATCACATGACCTGCCGGATCTCACCTCGTGAGATCCGGCCGGTCAGCGTAGTGATACGCAGGGAGAGACTGGGGGGACTTTTTTCCCCCCAGTCTTTCCCTGCTCCCGTCGGACGGAGGAGGCGGTCGGAGATGTGGTCCTCGCCGCGGGACAGGAGGTGAGTATCTGATTCTTTTTAAAATTTTTTAGGCTGATGTTAACGGATTCTGCAGAAGCGGAATCCGTTAACACCAAGTCCTGGCTCTGGTTAACTTTCCGCTAACCAGAGCCGGACGTTACTCAGCGTTAGGACTTTGTAATCCAGCGCTGATTAACACTTTGCGCTCCCCATGTTAAGCATAGGGAGCGCAAAGTACAGTAATCTCGCACTGAAACAGGTACCAAACGCAAACGGGTTACTTAACCCGTTTGCGTTTGGATTGTAATATGCGGTAGACACCGCGGCTAACATTAAAGGGACACTCTAGGCAACATGACCACCTAAGCTATTTTAGGTGGTCATGATGCCCGGAGTATGCCACCCTCTGTCCCCCCCTCCCTCCGCTCAGCAGTTCAGCTGAAAAAGCTGAATACAGCTGAGAGAGGCGGAGGAGTTTACTCCGCCCTCCCAGCTGTCAGTCAGCAGAGCGGGAATCATATTTCCCGCTTCTGCCGACTTTTGCCTAGTAGCTGAAAGCGCGATGACGTCTCCAAATCACCGCAGAAGCTGGCAGCTCCCTCTGATGGTTAGTGTTGCGCGCATCCTCTTGCGCGCAACACTAATACTCAGAGGGAGCCGGGAGGAAGCCTGCCGATTGGCTGGCTCATGTGAGAGGCGCGCATGCGCGCTTCTCACGTAAACCAGAAGAGAAGAAGGACGGGAGCGGAAGAGGAGGGAGGTGAGTATATATAAAAAAAAAAGACGCCGCTGGAAAGAAGTGGATTTTAGGGTAGGTATTACAGTTACAAAAAAATTAATAAAAACTAAAGATTTATTAAGGGAATAGGGATAGGTTAGGATAAAAAAACGGGGGGGGGGGGGTTTGAGTAGAGTGTCCCTTTAATGCTCACGCAGGTGAGCGCTAACGTTAGCAGCAAGATTGTAATGTGGGTGGCCCTTAGATTGTAAAATTTACCTTCATTCCATTGCTGGCTCGCTAAGATCTGCTCCGAATGTTACAAGCTATGGCTTCCTCAAGCCGCAACTGACATGTGACTGTTGAGGCTGGACATTCGAGCGACCGTCCAGACTAGGGCTGAAACAACTAATCGATTAATCGACAACTAATCAATGATTAAAATAGTTGACAACTATTTCATTCATCGATTAATCGGTGTCGATTAATCGTCCTGTGTACAGCACACACTATTTGGATGTCAGACTGAGTTAAACGTAAATAACCTCAGCTTAGGAGCTGATTGGAGAGATTGTGTCGCTGCTTTACTAGGTATGATTTAGTTCTAGGGTTATGTCAGGCACAACCAGTTTGTTTTTATTCCGTTTACAACTGTAGCAGAACTATAACACAAACAATATGATACTGCCACTGGGTGAAGGAGCTGTATGCCTGTGTTTTATCCTTACTTGAAGTTGGAGTCCTGTGCCACCACCCCACCCTCCCTGCCACACCCTCTTTGGTCGGGAACTGCCATTCCCTCCCTTTGGTCTGGTCCCTTTCCCCAAACTCACTCAGGTCCGGTCTTCTGTCCATACCCACTCCCTCTCACACTCAAGTCAAGTCACTTGAGCAAAGTCACTCCCACCTCCAGTCCCTCCTCCCACTCAGTTTGTTCACAAATTTATTTAAAAGGGACACTCTACACAGTGCACACCCTGACCACTTTAACTTCTTAACCCCGATTTCATGCTGACATCATCATCTATGACCAAGTGCTTGTAGCCGCATTCATTTGAGAAAGCAAACATGGGCTTAAGCTGCACATGCAGCATCAGCCCACCCCTCTGACCAAGCACTCGCATACCTTGTGTGAAAAGTATGCAAGATACGCAATTTGCATATGTACGTACAAAAGTTACGTATATTACGCAAATTGTTTATGAAAAAAGGGGAGGGGGTTGTGGTTATTTTTTAACATAAAATTCCTTTTAAGTAAACACATTTTTTTTCTATTTTTTTTTTATCCGATGAATCGATTAATCGGCCAACTAATTGATTTATGAGAATAATCGTTAGTTGCAGCCCTAGTCCAGACTGACAATCTAATGGCTCTCAATATAAGCGTATAAATACACCTTTATGAAGAACACATGCTGGTTGAAACGTCTGCGTTAGAATAACATGGAATTTTATTAAATACGTTTTTATTCTTTTTATAGACCATATGGTTACGTTCAAGGGATACTCTTTCCCATTTTTGCCCTTCAGATGCGGACAGACTCTGCCCAATTATTTTTTGTTATTATTTATTTTATTCTTGGTGATTTTACTCCCTTTTAACCCGTTGCCAAGTGCTGCTCCTCCTCTTCTGCTCGGGGACTCCCAAACCTGGAAGTCCCTGAAGCTTCTCTGGGCAATTTGTGCTCCTACACAAACTTGAGGTTTTGTAGTGCCTGCGCAGAATGATGGATCGTTGACGGTTGGTCTCAGAGAGGGTGGCATTGGCACACTCTCTGCGTGATGATGTCACTAGTGACCTGGTTACCGGCATCCGGGAAATTACATAATTCTGGCTGTTTATGAAGCTGGGTGGGGTAGTGAAAACTCCTCCACTTCATTCCATGATTTCACCAGATCTGGGGAGCTGGGGCACTCCTCACATCCTGACCACTTTAAATCAATATAGTGGTCACGATGAGAAGAGTGTCCCTTTCAGTATACAGTGAACAAAGAAACCAACGTCAGGGTCTCAGGGTGAACAGCTTTCACCATAATCTCGCAGATGATGGCTGCTCACGACAAAAGACCCTAATGTGGTAAAACTATGATCTGACTGGTATACTGGTTTGCTAATGATAATTTGTTAAAGGCTCTTGGTTTATAGGGTTAAGTGTGCTGCCCCCTTTCAAAGCTTGAGATCCACATTTGGACCAATATCAGTCGATCTATTGAGGCATTACTATTATTATATGTATGTATTACCGATTTGCTAACGTTTATAAAGTGACTAGTGTTGATACTATTATTTTTATAAGAGGTGGTGTGCGATTGACACTTAGCAGATGGTGGATTGGAAGCACAAAGGCGGCATGGCTGCCCACACACTCTCATTAGTGACCCCTCAGCTGCTGGCCATAGGTGAGGGGTTTATCTGTAATCCTGAAACATCTGGAAAGCACCCTCCTGATACCCAGTTTAATCTATTAAAATGTAATTATCTAACATGGAGAGGTTACCGACCTGGCAAACCGCTTTTGTCAGAATGTAATGAGCTGCCATTGCCAGGTAATACCCATATAAATATTACATACAAAATCCCCACTCGGCAGGCCGTGTGGTTTTTTTTCCCGGGTCAGTGTCTATACACGTGAAAAAACAAACATGCGCTTCCCAGCTGAGCTAATGACTTAGCATGTGGGAGAAATACATGTTTTCTGCCAGAGGCTTTCTACATTTTCTTAGTATACTAGTACAGAATCCATCCATCTGCCGTCTCCGCATATTAAATTCACTCCAAGCTGCCAGATTTTTTGCATGTAGTCTTCATTTGGGGAATTTTAAATAGAAAATAACAATGAGTGCATTTACTTACTCCTCTTGCATTTTGGCTTTATTTGGAAAAGTTTGAGAAAACAACATATAACAAATGACACACAGCCAACTATATAGTGTCCATAACAGTGTTGCATTTGTTGATATTGATACCAAACTCTCGAAGGTCAATGGGAAATTAGAAGGAACAGATGAGAAAAATGACAACATTAAGGGGCCAAGCACTGTAAGAGTTTTGAAGATGACATGGAAGTATTCAGGATTTACGTAGAAACTATAAGGTATTAAAGCTGAATTTGACAATATATGGGGTTATTCAGAGAGAGACGATCTGGCCCCGAAATGGCACCGAACAGTGAATTTCCTCGTACGGTGACATTTCGGGGCCATTCAGCTATTCCGAGAGCAGGCAGTTTGCCAAATGTTGGCGAACTGTCTGTACGTACGGTGCCTTTTCGATGGCAGTGAAATCCCCCATAGAGAAGCAATGGATAATCTATTCAGAGAACACCGAATAACAGAGAAAAGTTGCCAAAGTGCCCTGCTGTTCGGTGGTTTCATTCGACAGGTTTATTCAGGAGAATTCCATAGGCTTCAATGTAAAAAATATTCCCGTTTTAATTCAATATCTAATAAACCATCTATTATTTTAATCTGCAATAAAAAGTCTCTTTATTGGGGCAGAGCTGACTACGGATGGGAGTGGATGCACTTTGATGTGCTCTCTTGCGGACTTCTCTTAATCTTTACGTTTAAGTGTTCTCTCGTCCATTTTGGAAGCCCTCACTGCGGATCCCGCACCTTGGATCTGGGGAGTAGGTGTGGGACCGGACCACAAGCTCGCTTTCCTGTGTTGGTGCCTGTTTTGGTCCTCAGACCTCAGGAGTGAGGCCTACCTTGGTGTCCAACTTTGCGACCTACTCGACGGCATCGACCATCCTGACCCCGCTCCTTGGGTATGGCCTACTGCTGAACGACGTACACTTGGGCTGGACTGCCGTGTTCTGGCGATTCCACCTCCTGCATCCGGGATCTCCTTCCACTCCATGCTGATGGCTGACCCTGAATCATTGCCGCTTACGAGGGAGCTCCTGATGGAGCTGATGGCAAAGTTCCGGGAACTGTGGCTGCTTGACTGACTGGATGGTGCAATAGTGAGGACCTGGCACTGCTGGACACTGTTGGGCCTGACCTGGAACCGGAGTGCTCCTGTGGTGCTTCTCTTTTGTGTGAGGGTAATCTCAGTGGCCCAGGAAGGTCTACGCCTGCCCTGGCCGACTCGGCTCTTGATGTGCTTCCCTAATCCCCGGGGGTCTTACCTGCATCAGTGGTCAGAGCATGATCCGATGGTTGCTGTGGTCTGGAGGGGCCCTCTGGTCCTCTGTTGCCCTTTCAGGTACCGGAGCTGTGTCGTGGCCAGGATTCTTCTCCTGCCAAGATGGTCTTCCGAGATGACGTGCCGTCTGCCCCGCTGTACCTCTTACCAGCTGTGTTGGATACTGGCTGACTCTCCCCCCCACCCCCTCGATTTTGGCCTATTGCCACAGGTGCTAACCACTTTTCGAGACCAGTGAGTAGGTTCCTCTGCGACTGACACCCCCCCCCCACTATTTTATTTCGTTATTTTGAGCTGTCCTTTTTTGCAGACTTGCTGCCGACCTCGGCGCTTGTACTTTTTGAGGCCATTGGGACGTCAGGTATTGTACCTTCACCTCCCCTCTTTATTTTTTTTATGTGGATGTGGGACACTGGCGGTCCTGGGCGAGCCACTTGAGCGGCCACCATGGCTCTAGCCATCTCTCCTGGCCCCAGGTCCCCCTGACCTCTTCCATGACCCCCCGGTATTCCTTGCGGTTCCCGGGGTGAGCCTGGAATATTACATTTTTGGGCGGTCCCCACCTCTTTCCCTTTTTAAATCCTCCTCCTTTTTTTTCCCTGTCCTAACTTATGTCCCCCTGAACGTCCTGCCAACTTTTGTTTTGATGATATTTTTCTCCCCCTCCCCCTTATTATCTGATGTGTCTTCTCACGCTATGCATATTTTGATGGTTTTCCTCTACCTGATGACTCTTGGCCCTGTGTGGCCTCTCATGCTTGCGTTTTATCTACTGTTTGTTGATATGCTGACTTTGTCTAATAATAAAAATGCTTAATTGGAAAAAAAAAGTCTCTTTATTGATCTTTTTTTAGCAAAAATATTTTCCTTTTTTTTTAATAGCGGATTTTCTTTTTTCTGTAACAGACATTTTTATTATCATCCAGGACCCTATATGTAAATTCCAGGCATTTTCGCTGAGTAGTTTTTTTGCAAACAGCGGTTCAATTTTGACCCTTTCAATCTTTCTTTTTTCTTTACCCTGTTCGTCAGCTTTTTCCAGAAGCTGGTCTGCGCTGTATTCGGCGGCTCGGCTTTTTCCGGATGTGTTCGGCATGTTTTTTGTGGCAGCTTGAGTGATACGATACTTTGGATCGTATCAGATGCGTTTTTCAGCGGATTTTCAAGTCCGTTCCCTGCACTCCGGGGACCCTGTGGTGAATGCTGAATTCACCGCAGGGTGTGGAAATTTGATTCCTCAAAGTGCAGGAAACGGAAGAGCTTCTCTGAATAGTCACCCATAGTCACCATGACCACATTCGTTAGGTGGTCCTGGAATGTCAAGTGCCTCACTCCAGCTATCCCTGTGGACTTTGACAATCTTTCATATCTGAGGTCTTCCCCCTTACTAAAAAGGCCATCACTCAGGCCTTCTGGTAGCTGGTGTGATATAGTCACTGGACGCAAATATCAGTGTTTTGGTTTTCTTGGTTTATTGTGCAGTCACAGCTAACCCCTTAGGGAAAAGGGAGTCCTCCATCTGCTGGCTGATAAATCTAAGGTCTACTACCATGCCCGTAATCACACTGAATAAAAGTAAGTTAATTCAACCCACATGATTGCATTCAGTGGCATATTATTAGCTGTGTGCAAGTGAGTTGCACTTGAGCCAAACTGTTGAAAGAAGTGCTGAAGAGGTGAGTTTTGAAACATTCTAACCAAATTTTTAAAAAAGGGGAGAAAGAATGTTGAGTTATTTTTTATCTAGGGATTGCACTTCGACCACTTCTCTAATCGGCAAAAAAGCCTCCGCATCCACAGGGAGCATGAGCAATAACTCCAATTATGGCTGTTAGGAACGTTACTTTGGTGTTTCAGTCAGTATCGTTTACTGGAGTCATTATTCAAAAAACAATGAATCGACTCGGGAAAAATGGTGTCAAGTGATTTTGCTGTTACCAAACCATTTAACACTTGAAATATGAGAACCTCAAAAAAAAATATCCATTACTTACTGCTGGTTCCACAGTGCAGAGGATGGCGCAATCCCATTGTGCTTCTGCAAACTCTGTTACCATGCACAAACTTCTACATTTTGTGGAAATGAGCTGAGCAGCTGATATTACCAGCTGTATTACAAGCGAGCCACTATAAGGAGTCGATAATAGTAATTGGCTCTTTACAACTTTTCTCTTTAGTGGCTCCCCATTATTGGCCGAGCTGGAATGGCGTTCGATATTTGGCGGAGATGACAAGGTGTAGGGGGCAAAATGTGTTATACCTGGGAGAAATCCTTGCGCCTTGAGAATTTTTGCATCCCACCACTGTTTTTAACTTCTTGGCTACGATGGTGGAAACCAAGATTATCTGCAAAGGCAATGTCTCCTGTTGACAGGATACCCCCCTAGCTCCTAACATCCTAGGATTTTGGGATCCTTCTCACTTAATTTGGTGGGCAGAAGCCAGGCTTGAAAACTCTCGTACTCTTTAGACTTTTTTAACAGAGAAAGGTGCTCATCAGGTAACTATAGCTATTAATCTGATATTTTCCAGGTGATTTCACAAAATGTATAGACTAAGGGCCCGATTATTAGGGTAGCGCTAAAATGGGGACAATACCTGCGTCCCCAGGTCTCCCGTAGCGTCCCCATTTTCGCGTGCGATTCTTGGGCAGGCCGAAATTGAGCATCCTGCTCCGGTTCCAAGCACTACACCCAAATGATACTTGCGGTATGGTTTCCTCGGGCTGCTGTCCTGTCCGTGGGATGGGAGGTGAGTATTGGATTTATGGGGGGGGGGGGGTTTAAGCTGGTGCTAAATGAATCTGCAAAAGCGGAATCCTTTTGCACCAGCTTTTAGGTGACAGAAAAAAAACCTGTATACCGCATCGGTGTGGATTTTAGCATTAGGATTTTGTAATACCTTACTTATCCTAACGTTAATTACCGTTTCCGCTCCCCATGTTAAGTATAGGATGCGCAAAGTACAGCAAGCTCACGCAATCACCTGTACGTTAACAGATTTTTTTTTCCCTCCCTGATTAGCGTCAGGAAGGTAATCAGTGGTGCATGCTTTAAAGTCACTTATCCTGAGGTTAACGCTTACATATCTGAATGCTAACGTTAGCGTTCGGTATGTAATCTAGCCCCAAGTCTATAGCTACCCAGATACTGTATAAAATTACCATATGAATGATCTGTGTACAAACTGATTAACTAATTGAAGAACATCAATCTTGTGATTTATCATATCACATTACCTTATATGGATTACTCATTCAGAAATAATTTAGCAAAAATGTCGGTAATAGAGGTCCCCCCAATCGCAAAAACAGTTTATTTACCTTTTGGATATGTAGGTCGAAGCCAGAAAATTGGAAGATCTGAGCAGAGTTGCAGGATTTTTGGACTCAAGAAGCTGTTATCCTTCACGGGCTGGTCTGCAGCCACCCAGATAAGGGAATTCTCATCGAACTTTGCAGGCATGATTTCATCTTCCTGCCAATATACAAAAGGCCAGAGAAAATTATATGATACGGAAGGCCATATGTACATGGAAAGTGTCTGCACTTTAATGATATATAATCACAACACCTGCAGACAATGGCACAACCTTGTAAAAGGAAAACGTTTGCTCCAATAAATGTGTAAATATTATATCCAGCCATGCAATACTATAGGGTAAGACAATTTGCTAACCTTCCTGGAACACCACTTGATAAACAAACAATAATGCTAGGGCTGTGTCATGGCTCGCGCTGCCGCCGCCACAGAAAGGCCCAGACTGATGCTGCTCCTCCATGAAAAGACCTGTCAGCATCTTTCCTGCCATGCCCTGATAGTTTCCGGCTCTCCTCCAGATACCACCCTTTCATTTGCTCTGGACTTCCCTATATAACACGGACACACCCCTTTCTCAGAGCTTCTGCATTGCTCAGCATTAAGCTCCCAGCTAAGCAAGAGATCTGTTTCCATGTGATCCTGCTTCCAGCCTCCGTTGCACTGCAGTTCAGATCGCCTACCGTGTATCCTCAGCCTTCAACCTTACGTGTACCCACAGTGTTCCGTCTCCTGTCTCAAATGCCCTGCAACTCTTCCGCCAGCCCTTATCCTGTCCCACCTGTCTTATGTTTCCAGTGAGTCTCCTGCCATGATGCCCTTAGTGTCTCTCCTTCTCTTGTACCTCCCTGCCTTTGTTCCTCCAGTCAGCCCCATTACTGTACTGCCCCTCTCACATACTCTGGACTTACCATTATACCAGCCTGTTTCCGTGATTGGAATTTTTTCAATAAACTTCAGTCTAAAACTTTATCTGCGTCTCCTGTGTGTCACTGTACCCTTGGGCTCATACCCTCGCCCCCCTTATACCTTGCAGGACAGGCCGAAACAACTGATTAATCGACAACTAATCAATAATGAAAATAGTTTACAACTATTCTCATTAATCATTTTTTAGATTGATCTGCATATGTACAGCACAGTTGAGTTAAACGGTAACCCCACCTCAGACAATGCTTCGCAGCTGAATGGAGAAGATGTGCTGATACTTTACACAGTATGATTTAGTTCTAGGGTAATTTCAGACATAACCAGTTTGTTTTATTTAGTTTATAACAGTAGCAGAACTATAGCACAGACCCTTGGGTTATGGTCACTGTGTGGAGTAGCTGCACTTACAGTCTTTTTACCCTTACATGGAGCTGTAGTCCTGTGCCACCATCCCACCCTCCCTTTGGTCTAGCCCCTTCCCCAAAACTCCCTCCCACTTCCAGGTCTGATCTCTTGCCCAAACTCCCTCCCTCTCACCTCTAGCCCTCCCCCCACTCAGTTTGTTCATCAAATTATTTTAAAGGGACACTATGCATCCTGACTAATTTAGCTTATTATAGTGGTCAGTCTGTGGACCCATTGTCTCCACACATTTGTACTTATGTCTATCCAAGTGCTCATAGCAACATTCGTTCAGGGTAAAAGCAGACATGAGCTTGAGCTACGCAGTCAACATCAATCCAGCACTCTGAGCAGGCGCTCTCATACCTTATTTGTCAAAAGTACCAAATGTACGTATGAAAGGAATATAAAATACACAAACTGCGTAGGATAAAAAGGGGGGAACCTTATCCCAATTTAGACTTTTTAAAATAAAATCTCTAACCCTATCCCAAATTGCAATTATTGTATTAAATAAACCCTAATGTTACCCTAGACCAATTTACAGTACTACCATTGTTTGAAGGGTGTACGTCTATTCAAACAAATGGTATTACCGTCATTTTAATAAACTACGACAATTTTAGCTTTAAACTGTGTTTGAAGCTCTTGTTTGTTTTACGTTCTCACCGGTGGTGACCCTACAATAGGATGCCACATTTTGATTACTATTAGAAATACCTTAAAACTACATAATTAAACCAAACATGCAGATTAACACCACCATTAACCACAAGCACACAATGCAACCATAGTTTATGGAATACGTAACTGGCGGCGCAATGGAAGTCGTTTATGGATTGTATGGTGATTCTCTTTCGCTTATAGGTCGTATGATGGTTCTCTTTAGAAACGCCGTCCACATATGACATGAAAGACAATAAAGGGTACAATAGTACAGAACGGTAACAATTGTGAATAATAAACATGCGATCCTGTTCCCACTCACAAAGAAAGAGCACCAACACTGGCTCTGAGCGGGTCAACACATTCAGTCACAGATGTCTGTATCGCCGGGAACGGCCCACAACTTTTCAAGATGTCGATCTTCTTATGATACCCATACATATGGAAACATGGAATAAAAGGAAAACTTTCCTGTGTAGGACTGTTGGAGAAATGATATGAAAATACACAGAGGTATCGCACTCACGTGTGTTGGAGCTTATAACCAAGCTCTAGGATCAAGCGCCTGTGGACTTATTTGACGGTAAAGCCCATGGAAACCTCTTGTATTCAGCAACACACCGGGGAATGGTGCAGATAAATAAAAATTTATTAGAACATAAAAACAAATAAAATGGATAAACCTGGCTCAGCCAGTGTACCAAAACGCGTTTCGCCGCGTAACGCAGCTTCCTCAGTCGGTGGAAATACCTCTGTGTATTTTCATATCATTTCTCCAACAGTCCTACACAGGAAAGTTTTCCTTTTATTCCATGTTTCCATATGTATGGGTATCATAAGAAGATCGACATCTTGAAAAGTTGTGGGCCGTTCCCGGCGATACAGACATCTGTGACTGAATGTGTTGACCCGCTCAGAGCCAGTGTTGGGGCTCTTTCTTTGTGAGTGGGAACAGTATCGCATGTTTATTATTCACAATTGTTACCGTTCTGTACTATTGTACCCTTTATTGTCTTTCATGTCATATGTGGACGGCGTTTCTAAAGAGAACCATCATACGACCTATAAGCGAAAGAGAATCACCATACAATCCATAAGCGACTTCCATCGCGCCGCCAGTTACGTATTCCATAATTCCTTTTTCACTGGTTTGGGGGAAACCACTGATTGCTGGCTGGCTTTGGATAGTTGGTGACGGTACAGGCAGGGGCGCCTACCACTTTGCTTGTTTTAGCAACCATAGTTTGGCCTACTAAATTAAGAGGTAAGGATTAATGATCATTATGGTCCTGGGTTGTTAACAAGATCACTAGTTAAATCCAATTGTATTGTATTCGGATACGATGCCTGAGTAACCTAGTTATGTCCTTAGTCTTCAGAAAGCAATTTGAGGCTGAGGTTATCTTTATGGAGTTGCAATTATTTTTACATGTAATAAAATGTTCTATATGCCAAGCTGATGAGCTTTCTGTCCTAAAAAAAAATTACCAGCTGATTTTTATGTTGACAAATATGATCTTATATATTTGTTTTTGCATTAACATTACTTTTGCAAAGGGATTGTTAATAAAACCTGCGCCTTAATCACCTTTATTAACCAATTTATCCAAGGTAAACACAAAACAAGAAAAATAATGTAAATTACAAAAATTATAGTTATAAAATTTTAGCCTAAATTGCATTATTTTATAAATATAACACAATTATAGCCATGCTAATTTAACAACTGAAAATGAATTATTGTAAGGTACTAAATGATAACCTAAATAAAGTGCCCTGATATCATTTTAATGTAACTGCAATCAAAGGCAAAATACACTTAGTTGAATCTAGGTCTCTATTTCTAATCTGGAATGCAAAAATAGCAAGTAGGGGAAATGTAGGTCAGTGTCACCTATGTTTCAATTATGCTTGCAAATCTTCAAAGAGACGGGAGAAACACTGTTACAGATGTCAAACGTAAAAGTCATAAATCAGATAGGAGTATGCATGGTTTAATCTAACTGGTATTTTTATAACTATCTATTTAGCCCAATTAATTCAAGGTTGATGAAGCTGAGCTATTGCTGGTTTCTCAAACTATGTTACTCCAGAAAGTACTTTTAAATTCATATTTCAATAGTAATAAATTCACTTGAGTCTTATTGGCTCAACCCCTTCAATACCAGATTCAGGAATCTATTGTTATGGTGACAATCTTGAAATCATGATGACATCAGTTTGAGTTTGTTGATAGATGTAGGTTGTGTGATCATATAGGTTAAAAGGACACTCTACTCATCCTGATCACTTTACAGTTATAAAGTGGTCAGGATCTGAGGAGTGCCCCCTGTAATGGCAGTCACTTGAGACTTGGGGTACATGGACCTAAAGATGCATTTGGGTGGTTTAGGCCTGATGTGTTGTATTGTTTTCCAGCCCCGCCCTATGTTAAGGTTGCCCTGTACTTAGAATGGTAGGTACATGGGTGTTTATGTTTTCTGTGCCCTATTCCCTGATGTCTGTGTTTCCCTTATTTGTCATCTGTTTGTAATGGTTCCTGATTCCTTTGTTTCTCCATGCTTCTGTCAGAAAATTGGGATGCTCATCCGTTTCTAATTTTCCCTTCCCCAGCCCTGTGTGGGAGCCATGATCTGAGTTCCATCTCAGGTCATTTATCATGTTTGGGATCCACAGATGAAACCACTCACACCTGCAGAGGATTCTGTCTCTCCCTATATTAGGGCAGTGCACCAGTAAGCAAAAGCCTTTGCAGTGAATCAAGAGTCTACCAGTTGGAGTGACCTGCTTCCTGGCCTTTTGTGTTGTGATCAGATTCCTTTGTATTCTATCTCCAAGACTGCAGTATCCAGTTGCCTCCCGATTCCAAGGTCTGCAATATCCCTTGTCTTCAACCGTCAAGTCTGCAGTATCCAGTTGCCTCCCTAGTTCAAGGTCTGCAGTATCCACCTGTCTTCTACCTTCAAGTCTACAGTATAAAATTGTCTCCCTGAATCCAAGGACAGCAGTATCCATCTTCCTGTTGCCTTACTCCAGTTCCTGTCCCGTCCATCTGCCTGTTTCCCTACTCCAGTTCCCATCCATCTGCCTGTTGCCCTACTCCAGTTCCAGTCCATCTGCCTGTTGCCCTACTCCAGTTCCCGTCCATCTGCCTGTTGCCCTACTCCAGTTCCTATCCATCTGCCTGTTGCCCTACTCCAGTTTCCGTCCATCTGCCTGTTGCCCTACTCCAGTTTCCGTCCATCTGCCTGTTGCCCTACTCCAGTTTCCGTCCATCTGCCTGTTGCCCTACTCCAGTTCCCGTCCATCTGCCTGTTGCCCTACTCCAGTTCCCGTCCATCTGCCTGTTGCCCTACTCCAGTTCCCGTCCATCTGCCTGTTGTCCTACTCCAGTTCCCGACCATCTGCCTGTTGCCCTACTCCAGTTCCCATCCATCTGCCTGTTGCCCTACTCCAGTTCACGTCCTGTCCATCTGCCTGTTGCCCTACTCCAGTTCCCGTCCATCTGCCTGTTGCCCTACTCCAGTTCCCGTCCATCTGCCTGTTGCCCTACTCCAGTTCCCGACCATCTGCCTGTTGCCCTACTCCAGTTCCCGACCATCTGCCTGTTGCCCTACTCCAGTTCCCGACCATCTGCCTGTTGCCCTACTCCAGTTCCCGACCATCTGCCTGTTGCCCTACTCCAGTTCCCGACCATCTGCCTGTTGCCCTACTCCAGTTCACGTCCCATCCATCTGCCTGTTGCCCTACTCCAGTTCACGTCCCATCCATCTGCCTGTTGCCCTACTCCAGTTCCTGTCCCGTCCATCTTCCTTTTGTCAGTTTCTGTATTTATTGTTTGTTCAATAAATTACCTGCATCTATACTCATCAGTCTGCAGTGCGGTCATAACTGCATCCTGGGTTCATAACTGTTATTCAGTTATTGGAAACCTGACAGCTTCCAATCCAACCCAGAGATCTGGTTAAAACCAGATCACTTTGCCACCTTCCTCAGCCAATATCTGTTACGTCATGGTGTGTCTAGGGGAGGGGTTAGGCTATTGGGAGGCTATTCAGTATGGAAGCACTGGGGTGTGTCTTAACATTGTATTCTGCGCATCCCAGTCTGTGTTTTTGCAATTAGAATGACTTTATTTAAAGTTTACAAGTTTTGTTTTAACCCTACAAGGAGCTCCAGCTATTGACTGAGTGGGTTTGAACCAGGAGCTTTTGAGCATGGGGATACCCATCCTTGGTGGTGCTGAACCCACCACTAGTGACGTCAGCACGCAGAGTGTGTGCCGATGTCACTCTATCGGAGACCAATCGTGATAGAGATTGGTCTCAGAGAGGCAGCCATTGGATCAGTTTGCATTGCAATTTGCATTAGGTAGCATCAGGAACTTCCGGGTGCATAAGTACCTGACCTGAAGAGGAGGAGCTATGCGCAGCAAGGGAAAAACAGTGAGTAAAAAAACTAAAGCGACATAAAAGATTAATATAATAGGGTAGAGGCTGTCAGCAGCCTCTGGCTATTTTGTAACAACGTGTTCTTATTAAGTAGCGGTGCTTAACCCCCCCCCCACATATTGCAATAATGCATCCATTCTTTTTAACCCCCCCCCCACATAATGCATCCATTCTTTTTAACCCCCCCACATAATGCATCCATTCTTTTTAAACCACCCCCCCACATAATGCATCCATTCTTTTTAATCCCCCCCACATAATGCATCCATTCTTTTTAACCCCCCCACATAATGCATCCATTCTTTTTAACCCCCCCCCACATAATGCATCCATTCTTTTTAGTTAAAGGTGTTCATCGGGTTTTGATTTGTTAATTAAGGAGCTATCCACTGACCACCACTGTGCCTCCATATTTCACCATAGTTGTAAGCAACAATAAAAATCACCATTGTTGCAACTACGGTTAACTTCAGCTTCAGAGAAGCAAAAATCAGTAAGAGCGTGCAAAGTTGCTGCAAACAACGGCAAACAATGTTAGCACCATTATTCTTCTGTAAAATAAGTAAACTATGGTTATTCCCCCATTTACTGTTTGTTTGTTTACAATCCCCAAAGTATCTGCAGTAGTCTTGCAAAGTTGCAGTTACAAGTATTTATAAAGCACCAACAAATTCCTTAGCGCTGTACAATGGGCGAGACAGAATAACAAATATACATACATGTTACACACACGGAACGGAAGGAGGAACTCCCATAGAAACTTCAATGAGAACGACACTGGACAACTTTGACTGAATCTGTCATGAATAACATTGTCAGGCACCGCGATGGAAACCCCCTATTTATGATGAGAACCATGCTGAACAACAACAGCAGAAACTATGGTGGAAAGAATATTACAAACTACAGAGGAATATGGAGAAACGTCGCAGAACAGCGAATTCACTGTAGCTCCTTCAAACTATATCCACTGTTATTTCCATCAAGTATTTTTACCATTTGTGTTTAAAAAAAAATGGGTCGAGAGTCCTTTTATGAGTACCTATTCCTTGAGTACTCCTTATGCTTGCTTTTAGCCCAAAACGCATTTAGGGTCTGCAGCTAATGAATTCTCATGACTTTTGGATTTATTGTCTATAAAATAAAGTTAAATGTTTTAATTTTAACCAAACCTGACCCTTTCCTTCTATTTTGGTCTGCAATGAATTTTTGTATTTTGGTCCACGCTCCATCACAGATTACTTCTCATTGAGCAAAGGCCTATAGTTTGCTAAAAAGATGGCAGTATTAACTACATCAGACTGGATTTTATCATGATTAAATATTGTTGTTGTTTTTTTTTATATTACCCTCAATTTACTCAGAACACAAGTGCTGTATTACTCCGGTAAGCGTATTTTATTCAGAAACAGGACCAGTAATGACTGGTGACAGAGTGATTGGAAATTCGGCTTTATTATTCCTGCCACGTCGATAATAACTGTAAACTTGGCCATAAAAAAGGTAATTTCTACATTATTGTCAGAAAGGACATAGTCCTACAGTCAGGTGATAATATGCTATGAGCGTGACATTAATTATGTGATAATACTCACTGTGGAGGGATGACAACGATAAACAACGCTGCCGTGGATGACGCCATATTACATTAAGGTGGAGAAGTCCGTGACTTTAGGTTTGCTATGACTTTATTGTTGTACATGTTAATGTTCTGGGGGGAGATTTCTCTATTGTACAACCTGATTTGCATTCAAGCCTTCAGAATAAACCCATAATCCTCAAATGCTTCTCAAGCAGTGCATAATTCATATCCCTTTTGGTTTACGACACCGTTTGAAATTAGCTGATGTTGATTTTCTGAAATCCAAATTGACTGTAAAACATTTATTACACTGATAAAATCCCCTGGAGGGGGTTAGCTGACACCGCAAACAGTATGGGGTAAGTCATTTCTCATTTAAAAGAAATAAATAGAATCTATCTAAACGTATATATAATTATATCTATAATTCATTTTACTACAATCCCATTTTGATATACATATAAAGCAATATAACAATACACATGGTTTACTAATTTGATTCTATCTTATAAAAAGGATCATTTTGTATTCTATAGAGGAAGGGGCTGGAATTTGTGTCAAATTAATGCTGGGGGGAAAAAAAGGCAAAATATTTATGGCTATAGTGCAGTAAAAATAAATTTGATATATTTCCGACTTCAATTATTCTAAATATATCTGTCCTTGAGCATGTATCACCTACAGAAAGCAATCTGGGGAAAAAAATGCTTACTATGGTTTTGAGACATAATTATGACTGAGAATATCACCTGGTAATTGGTTTTGATCTGTACAGAGGACAAAATAACCATGACACGTGTCTGGGATATGAATGAATGATGCAGGATCCTTATGGATCTTATAAAAAAATAAATAATCCGAAAATATTGCTTGAACACAAGAGGACTGCCTCCAATTTAAATGTCTGTCGTCTGCGGGTTGCGTGTGAAGATGCTCAGGTAGTGGTGGCTAGTGTGAACTGCAACTCCCATCATTCCCAGCATGATGTCAGTTGTAATTATACAATCTAGCTTTGATCCTAAACCAAGCAATTCTTACATATGAGAACTGATGGACAAAATGCTTGCACAATTGAGATGGCTAAGCTTGATGGGCACTGCAGTCCACAACATCTGATTCAGGTTTCCGAATGCGTAAATCAGTGTTCTGATAACTGGAAAATAGAGAGCTCTGAATTGATGTTGGGGGAGGGGCGGGGGGGTCCAGATATGTTATAATCACCAGGATGCTAATAAAGAGTAAATATTAGTCAGAGTGGTTTCATTTTCAATGTATTTTCAAGGTTTGATATGAGGCTTATGTAAAATACTGTACACGTCACACTCCAAGTCTGTGTCCTTGAAAGATCAGGAAGACAAGAAACCTCTCTGGTTGCAAATGCGCGGCTATCTCTGCACAGCACACTAGAAGGAAACGTCATTTAATTATATCCATTTCTAATCTGATTTATGCTTTAAGGCAGAGCCATGTAATGCATGGCTGGGGATGGGGAAGAGAGGACAGAGATAATTAAAGTCTATGACACAAAACCTGGTCAGTATGCTCAGTGGAAAGTGTGATCGCAGAGGTAGGGCCAGTACACTTGTATGAGGTCAGGACCAGTTAACGCTCCACACTCCTATAATTGCAGGGGTATGTGTTTGTGCGGCTGTCAGCCATCGATTCCTTGCACTTGTATCCCTCTTTTCTTGGAAGACTTGTTTCTGTATCTTTCTGTAAATATATAAACTAGGTGGTTTCAGGGACAGCTATAAATACTGACAGCCACTTTAAATATTTCTTATTTTATGGTTTTTCAGGAGTTTTTTAAAAACTCATGCTCTATTTACAGTTAAATATTTGTCTGCTTGTTTATTAAATCTGAATTTTCAAGGGTATATAAATATACACATTTTGGACTAGACTAAAGAGACAGGAAAGCAGCAAGCGAACATTACTAGAATTCCAAGGATGATCTGTGGGATAAAGATATCAGTATAGCACTAATAAAACCAGTTCTTATTCACACGTTTTGAAGTCTTCTACTGTGGCCACCCACTCCTTCAAAGTTTGAATAATATCAAATAAAAGTTAGCTCTGGCTGATAAGATCAGACGCAAAAAAAACCTGAGGTAATTAAAGGGACACACTATGCACCCAGATCAACTTTGCGCTATTTATATGATCAGAGTGAGAGAAGCGTGTCCTCTTCTTCCCATCCCATTTGCTCTTATCAGCTGGGAGAGCTGTGCAAAGCCAAGGGGTGTCTGCAGACCTACACGGCTTACAACGGCTTTTCTTATTGTCTTATTGCTACACGTGCTTTGCTTTTGCACAAAAAATATTATTTTTAGGAGAAACACAAAATTCACAAAAGAATTTGTTGGTAGCCACAGGTCAGGTCAGTGTGGAGAACAAAATGAAAATGCCATCTATGACAAAGTGTGTAGGATACTGAAGACTGTTTGCCAAGTTGTAAACATCAGCAATTGTAGTACCGGCTGGGTGGAGTAGAGATAACATCACTGCTCTGTGTGGAGAGAGCCTGTGGAGTCATGGGTTCGATCCCAGCGAGCACCTCTCCAGTAAGTGTCCTTGGCAAGACACCTAACGGTACATACTCGCCACCCAGGACAACGAGAGAAATCTCAATGTATCCTTCCTGGTAAAATACAACAATTTCTTATTATTTTTTGAGAAAGTAACGGCAACAACGCCAGTGTTTTACAAAAGGGAAGTCCAAACAGCTCTAGGTGAAGCTCCACAGTGAAGCTACTCCTGCCGCGTCAGGATTTCCCTTTTGTAAAACACTGACATTTGTCACTGTTGCAACAATGGTGATTTTTGCTATTGTTGCAGCTTTGTTAACTCCTTCACTACCATTTGATTTTCCAAAAAAATCATTGTCAGAAACCAGTGTTTGTTTGTGAAATCATTTTTAATTAATTGTAAAGTAAGAAATATTTGAGCTCATACCTATTGTATGTCTTACTGTAAATAACCTATTTTTGGCCAGTAGATGGCGCCATCTACTGCCACATTGAGTTCTGAGCGGCTGGTCTATTTTCTTCTTTTTCTCCCTGCATCGGCTGCAGAAAGCCTAATATTTCAGTGGTTTCAGCAGCTGATTTTACAGATTTAGCTATTTGGGCACTATGCCCACAGGGCCTGAACTTTGGGGGCACAATCTGCAGCCCAAAAGTAAACAAAATTAGTTTACAGCAAATTAATTCCATTTGCTTTTGGGCTGCAGATCAGCACACCGAGATATCTCGATATCGAGATCCATCTGGTGTCCCGATATCAGTAGTGAAGGGGTTAAACCAGAGTGATCTTTGAGTATGTACCTAAATAGAAAGCATTAGAGGTCCAGAGGAAAAGATAACTACGATATGTGCTTAACCATTGTGCGGCCGAACAAATATATATCATATTTCTTTGAATAAATAGGTCATCCATTACAAACAACTATAGGCAAGTACAATTTTTTTTTAATATTCAACATTTTTTTTTTTAAAAAGATACAGCCCATACAGTAATACAAAATAGACCAACAGTAGTAGAATACTCCTCAGAGGGAGAAAGAAGATACAAACACAACAGTCGAAAGTACAAAAGAAAAACGCAAGCAACGCCGCACGTCTCATTAAAGAGATAACGAGAACAAAGGGGAGAAGATCGAATGCTCAGTAGAAAACTGGATTCCTAGCACACTAAGGAGCCCCTGCAGAGGACCGGAGACCATGGAAGAGGCCAGAGGGCCGGGAGACCCAGGGCCAAGAGGGACGCTCAGAATCTAATCGAACGCCCAAATGGCGCACCTGGGCCAACCCATGTGTCCACCTATAAAAAAAAGAAAAAAGGTGGGGTGAGGATCGGACAGGGGAGGGGGAAGCAGTTGTTGGTACAAAACAACAAAAACTTATTTAAGTGTCACAAAAGCACAAAAATATTGAAAGACAGGGAAGCAATCTAGAGGCCAATACAAATGCAACAAAGAAATAAATGTGGGGCACCAAAGGTGGCGGGAGCGCTGAAACTAAGCAGCGAGTCCTAGAAACAGTCAGCCCGTGTCCATGGGAGAACACAAAATCTGCAGTGGGGCACTCAATGAAAGACCCAAAGTAAACAGTAGTGACATGGCCTCCTCAGAGGTAGTGACATTATAGGGCACGTTTTCAAAAATAAAATGAAGAGAACCAGGTGCACCCCATCTGTATTGGACCCCATTATCACTGAGCATGAGCCCAATGTCACAAAATCTTCAGTGGGTCATGAGGGTCAGGAAGGGTAAGTCATTACATAAGGACAAAGAGGTTGACTCGAAGGTGGCCGCAGCTCGTGCCGCTGGCAACGCCATGATACGAATCTTCACGGAGACCTCCTTATCCACCGCAATAACATCTCTTGAGGCCTCAGATTGGGCTGCCGCTGCCTTCCGTACACGGGACGCAGTCCAAAAGACTCCATCACTGCTCTCTGGCAAGTGCAGGAGGTGGGCTGCGAGACGATTAGTGAAGCCAGAAAGACCTCAGGGGTACGGACTCAGGGAGACCTCTAATCCTCAGGTTGCGCCATCTAAGATGAGTCTCCAAGGCCATCACAGCTCCAGAGAGGCAAAGAACCTGCTTTTGAAGGGAGATGACCTGGGTCGCCAGTTGGTTCTGAACCACCTCAGTAGTTCCCACTCGCTGAACTGCGGACACCCGTTCCTGCACCTCAACGACAGTGTTTTGAACCACAGCAAGGTCAGCACGCCAAAGCATCCTCATCTCCACAAGCAGGTGTCTAATGTCCCCATTAGTGGAGTAGTCATCCGTTGCGGCATCAGTCGGGGTATTTTTTATTATTATTTATTAAGTGCCAACAAATTCCGCAACGCTGAGGGCGCTAGGGGTAGCAGAAGGGACCAACGAGGCCATCTGCCCGTCACTGCGAACCACATCCGCATGCCGTTGCTTGGTTGGGGTTGACTCCTCTTGCTCCCCATTTCTCGGATGCCTGGAAACAGGGGTAGCCGGCCCATCCACACTATCGGGTGCCGTGAGAGACCATCTTCATGCAAAGTGTCAAAATCTGATGGGAGGCAAGGCGGCAGAACCACGTGGCATCCCTGCGACCGCCATCTAATGAGTCTCAAATGTCCCACTGGTGTGGGCCCTCTGCCACGCAGGGCTTCCTGACAGATTTTTTCACTATACAGGAGTGCAGGGCCAGTAGGGATTTCCGTAGGCCACAAACTCACAGTTCTGTCAGCGCCTAAAGCCAAAAGTCCCCACCAGACAAGGCGCTCCAGTTCTCGAGAAGCGGTAGATAATCTGGGCAGGAGGCCCTGAGCGCCCACAGAGACCTCCCATTGAGTCATGCACAGCACAGGCCACTTGGCACGCAGGCCACAAGATGGCCGCCGGGCAAACTGGAGACGGTCACAAACATTGTCCGTAAGAGACAGCGGGCATCAATCACTCCCCGCCCGGGTACGTCAGGGGCCTTTGGGAGGCTAGGCCAGTAAGGGGGGAGTCGCTAAAAACCCGCAAGGGTCAGAAAAATCCACCTTGTGGAGCCCCAAAACACAGAGCTCCAGACACACACACATCTATAGTCCTTGGCAGTCAGGCCCCCGCCCCCTTTAAAAAAATAAATACATACATGACATTTGTTTTTTGATGGGGGTTTTCAGTATTATAATAAGATTGTACTTTTTTCTTGCCTTTTTTAGTGCTAGCATGCTGCCAATAAGCTTGCATGTCTGGGTTACAATAAAAGGAATTTATCACATTTTCCCAGCTATGTTCATTAAATGTGACATTGTGAGGAACTTAACTTACTATGACATATCCACAGGATGGATGTGAAGTCTATTTTAGAAGCAGTGTGAATTAGCAGTGTACTTTACAAACTCTGGTCTCCTTGAAGATTCAGGCAGGTTATGCTCAAACTATAGTACTATTAGGAATTAGGTGCAATGCTATGCTATGCTATGCTATAAGATCACACAACATTTGTCCTCAAAAACCTCCTTCACTAGTCCTATCACTGCATGTTTTGAATGAACAGCACTAATTCATAGACATATAATAAGAGGCCAGTCTCTACTGGCTGATCACAAGACAGACATATAAAGAGGACAATCTCTTTATAATCTCCGACTTGCAGACACAAAACAGCAAAAGGGGAAATTCCATATTTCCAAAATGATGTACACATAGTACAAGTATACTGAACAGATGTCCATGAAGTATCTAATTGTTTCCTCTTTGACTCGACACCATTAACCTTGACTATATAAATCAATCTGCTAGTTCAGTGACGGCCGTCACATCAGTCCTGCTAAACATATTGTTTTATGAAGGATGTGTACACCTACCCTCAAGGTCCTCTAACGCATCTTTCAACATCAAGCAGGCCATTTTCAGAAATCACCTTATTACCATAAACTCGAAGACCTTCATCATTCACTAATTCCTGCTGCTTCCCTTGTACATGCCATGGTTGATTCTTCAAAAATATGAATTAAAGAAATAGTGTTTTCCTGTACTTATCAAGGATGCCAGATTAATGGATCCACTAGAAGGATTATTATTTAGAGGTATTTCACTGGGATACTGTACATGCTGGTGGCAATGTTTTGCCCCCTCATCATGAGAAACTGGATTCCACTCTTCCCCAGGGAAACTAAATGGGATATCTTTCCTCTAAGGCTGGGGTCAGACCAGCGCATTTTTAACGTGCGTTCTGACGCACTTAATCACGGCCGCACTAGCAGCAAATGACGGGCAGTGACAGCCAATATACGAAGTACGGTCGCACGAAAGTCCGGCCGCGCAACGCAAGTGGAAAATGAACGCATTTTTTCAAGAACGCAGAACCGCTAGTACGGACGTACAGAGTGCGCTGCGCCCGCTAGCGGTGTGTGTGTGTGATTTGGAGACGTCAGACCCTGCTCATGTCCGGCCAATATAACGTCCAGACGCAAAAAGTTTCCTGGTTTGGATTCGTAAAACATCACGCACGAAAATGCGCATCGTATGACCGTTTTCGCATATTCCGTGAAAAAATACATCAATGCGTTCGGACGCACTTTTTTACGTTCGCGTGTAAAAATGCTTTCGTTTGACCCTAGCCTTAGACTTTTCACCAAGATCTCTAGCCATCTGTACATAAAGTGGGCCAAAAAAGTATTTAGTCAGCCACCAATTGTGCAGGTTCTCCCACTTAAAAATATGAGAGAGGCCGGTAATTGTCATCATAGGTACACTTCAACTATGAGCGACAAAATGAGAAAAAAAAAATCCAGAAAAATCACATTGTCTGATTTTTAAAGAATTTATTTGCAAATTATGGTGGAAAATAAGTATTTGGTCAATATCAAAAGTCCATCTCAATACTTTGTTATATATCCTTTGTTGGCAATGACAGAGGTCAAACGTTTTCTGTAAGTCTTCACAAGGTTTTCACACTGTTGCTGGTATTTTTGCCCATTCCTCCATGCAGATCTCCTCTAGAGCAGTGAAGTGTTGGGGCTGTTGCTGGGCAACACAGACCTTCAACTCCCTCCAAAGGTTTTCTATGGGGTTGAGACCTGGAGACTGGCTAGGCCACTCCAGGACCTTGATATGCTTCTTACAAAGCCAATCCTTCGTTGCCCGGGCGGTGTGTTTTGGATCATTGTCCTGCTGAAAGACCCAGCCACGTTTCATTTTCAATGCCCTTGCTGATGGAAGGAGGTTTTCACTCAAAATCTCATGATACATGGCCCCATTTATTCTTCCCTTTACACGGATCAGTCGTCCTGGTCCTTTTGCAGAAAACCAGCCCCAAAGCATGATGTTTCCGCCACCATGCTTCACAGTAGGTATGGTGTTCTTTGGATGCAACTCAGCATTCTCTCTCCTCCAAACACGACGAGTTGAGTTTTTACCAAAAAGTTCTACTTTGGTTTCATCTGACCATATGACATTCTCCCAATCCTCTTCTGGATCATCCCAATGCTCTCTAGCAAACTTCAGATGGGCCCGGACATGTACTGGCTTAAGCAGGGGGACACGTCTGGCACTGCAGGATTTGAGTCCCTGGCGGCGTAGTGTGTTACTGATGGTAGATACAACGTAGGACTACTATGGCGCTAAGGAAAATAAAAAATAAAAAGAAGGGTGCTGCTGGAATCTTATAGAGCTAGTCTGTCCACCTAGCAAACAAAATAGAGATAAAAATACAGAAGGTAAGGACAGCGCTCCCAAAATGATAAAATAATATAAAAAAATATATTATAAAAATAAATATAAAAAAGCAAAGAATTTTTTTTTCTGCTTATAGTCCTCCTTGGAATCTAGGGGATAGAGCCACAATCAGTCCTTCTTTGAGGAAAAAAATATATATACAAGATACAGATACCTCAGAGGGAAAGTCACCAATAGGAGGAAATCTTCTAGCGGATATATATATATCGGACCTCTTTCTCAAACTGTGTTGATGGCCGATTCCTGGAGTAACCTTTTCTTTCAAACAAAGGAACCGAATATTCAGTTCGCCCTCCCAGTGCGTTTCTATATGCCGAGAGCGCTTCAACACAGGACCCGAGACTCCTCCAGAGATATGTAATAGTTACTTGCAAGCTTTGGGCAGGATCAGCAGCTTCCTCGCTGTGAAGTTCTCCTCAAGATGCCTTATCAGGATGTTGCTTCATTCAAGACCCAGCAGGATGAAAAAGGTGTGTTTTGGGGGTGGGGGAATCTCTCTTAAACTGCCCCTGAAGTTCCTACAACAGGAAAAAATATTATAAAAATAAATATAAAAAGCAAAGAATTTATCTTTTTATATTATTTTATCATTTTGGGAGCGCTGTCCTTACCTTCTGTATGTTACTGAAGGTAACCTTTGTTACTTTGGTCCCAGCTCTCTGCAGGTCATTCACTAGGTCCCCCCGTGTGGTTCTGGGATTTTTGCTCACCGTTCTTGTGATCGTTTTGACCCCACGGGGTGAGATCTTGCGTGGAGCCCCAGATCGATGGAGATTATCAGTGGTCTTGTATGTCTTCCATTTTCTAATGATTGCTCCCACAGTTGATTTCTTCACACCCAGCTGCATGCCTATTGCAGATTCAGTCTTCCCAGCCTGGGGCAGGTCTACAATTTTGTTTCTGGTGTCCTTTGACAGCTCTTTGGTCTTGACCATAGTGGAGTTTGGAGTGTCGGTTTGAGGTTGTGGACAGGTGTCTTTTATTCTGCTAACAAGTTCAAACAGGTGCCATTCATACAGGTAATGAGTGAAGGACAGAGGAGCCTCTTAAAGAAGACGTTACAGGTCTGTGAGATCCAGAAATCTTGCTTGTTTGTACTGTACTGTAGGTGACCAAATACATATTTTCCACCATAATTTGCAAATAAATTCTTTAAAATCAGACAATGTGATTTTCTGGATTTTTGTTTCTCATTTTGTCTCTCATAGTTGAAGTGTACCTATGATGACAATTACAGGCCTCTCTCATCTTTTTAAGTGGGAGAACCTGCACAATTGGTGGCTGACTAAATACTAAATTGCCCCACTGTAGGTGTAACTTATGTGCACATTTTATAAATGATTAATCAACCAATCATTCTAGCTGCTGCTCGCCCATGCCTTTTTCTTGGCTTTCTGTTCTGACCAGCTAAATTCCTGTACGGAATCCTGCTTCTGTGCCATGCCACCATGTAAGCTGCACAGCAGTGTACAATTACAGTTTATACATATTTAAATTAAATACCATAGACACACAAATATGTCGAAATAAGTATTTCATCTGTGACATATGTAATTAACTACATACAAATATGCGAAGTGCACACGTTACACCATAACGTTCCTGATATCTTGAACCAACTCTATGGAAAAAAATTACCCCAAATATTTTTTTCCACCTTTAATAATTGTGCAGATATTGCTGACAGCATTTGCAGAATTAATTTTTAAATGGATTTTGTTACTTTTAAAACTTCCCTTTTGTCCATCTGTGTTCAGCTCCACTGGCTTCTACTCCAGGGGCCCTATTACAATCTTCGTGTTAAAACGCTTGCGCAACACGTGAATTTGTGCGCCAAGCGTTAAACGCGCGTAAATCAACACTGGAATTACAATCCGCGCGCATTTTTTCATCCGTCGAGCAATAATGCGCGTTAAACGGACGTGCACAAATGCACGCGCAGTAACGTTGTGCGCAATCAGAATTAAGAACCACAATTATCTCACGTTAAGTTTTTGCGCCTGTCAAAGTCAATCTGCGCATATATGCTGCAGCAATAAAAAAATGCACATACAACTTCTCAAATTTATTGGTTTGGTATGTGTAGAATGTGTAACTATACTTTGTTGCATTTTTTGTTTGGGCTGGTGTATTTGGTTTCGGCCAGGTTGATAGAATTTGCCATTAACACCAGCTTTTAGGAGTTGATAAAATTATGCGCGCAAAGGCTGTGCGTTACAAACTGCGCATAGATTGTAATACCATCCACGTACCAGCGCACAAACGCATTTGCGCTCACAATGTTAAGTATAGGACGCGCGCAGTAGGGTTCGCACATGTTCACCTGCGGTAGACGTATATGCGCGTTTGTTGTGCTGACATTGTAATACGACGTTCAGCGCAAAGGGTTTTACCCCTTGCGTTAATGCGTTTTTGCGCCGGTGCAAATGTTTGCGCGAAGATTGTAATAGGGCCCCAGGTGTTCACATATGCAGAAAGCCCTGGAGCTACTTGCATGCAGAGGGCGTATACACCAATCACACACACGTTATGGGATTAGTACTGCATGTGCTGCAACGATCCTTGTGAACACCAGAGCCAGGAAAACAGTGACTCAAATCTGTATGTTTTTTCATATTTTACCAAAGTGTCCACACGCATAATTCCTGCCCTATTCAATTTTTTCTTTTTAAGTCCATCCAAGGAACATCCAGGAGGCCTCCACAGGCAGGGCTGTGCCAACTCACAAGTTAGCATGCCGCCTGAATAACAGAGCCGTTTCTATAGGCTCGGAAATATATGAGTGATTAATCTACAAATGTATAATACATTTCCAAAAGAATATAAACGTACTGCACTTTTTTTTTTATGTCTCTTATCTATGATTTAGAGAACCTCTGTGGAATGGGAACTCGTGCCTCCAGAAGTATGTTTAAAGAATAACGATTATTGCACTATTATTGGCACAATTATGTGCATTTTATTTGAGAGACAGTGTGACACAAAACGACTTTCAATTTTGTTTAGCACTTCCTGGGGATGGCATTTTTACATTGTTTTTATGTCACTTATGTCCAGTACTTTTTGGTGGATTTAAAATCCACCCTCCCTCAACCTTAAATCAGTGTTAAAACATTTTTCTGTTCCTTCCCTTGGGAAGAAAAGAAATACATACTGTCTTTTGGCACTTTTAAACATCACACTAACATCCCTATACCTCAGACAGCCATCATGGACATAATGACACTTAGAGAATCCCGCCCTAGAAGTCTATGATACAAAGCATTGCATATTTTACCAAGACAGTAAATGGTAAATTTTACATTGAAGAGCTATGATGACTTGAGCTAGTTTCACTTTGGCTGCCTGAGCGCTTATCTTTTTAAAGTATCCACTACCAGGAGCAGTTGCTGCAATTCCAGGTTACCCATCAAGTGACCATTCACCCTTGACCTGAGACAAGCCAAGCTGCTAGTCTGGTGTTCAATATAGTGAAAGCCTTCTGACCAGTTTTCAAGTTTCAGTTGAGTTTGTGGCCCCTACAGAGAGCTTTAAGCTATATCACTTGGTACTCCAGTGAGTAAAGTCTTTGCAAAGGCTCCTCTGGCTGTAATTTTAGATGACTGCCAAGCTAGAGGTCACTACTATTGACCCCTGACTTGGCTGGGAAAGAGATAGCAGGCATGCATCAAGAGCGAGCAGCTCACATTTATCAGAGCATTTATGAATGGCGTAAGGTCTTCCGTAGCGATTTTCAACCTTATCATCTCATGGCACTTTGATAAAAAAACAAGAATTTGACTAGGTTTTTGAAGAATATGTAGCGATGTGTTAAAGTTTACTGTGGCAGTACCCATTTTTGGCCACAAGATGGAGACAATCACGATTAAAGACCCTGGATACTCGAACTACATGTCCCGGCATGCTTTGCGAAGAAACAGGAAGTGGGTGGGTTTGTGGAGACGCTGTACATCCTGCACCTCGTGGAGAACAGGGAGAGCGCGCCAGGGAGCAGAGGAGAGCGGATGCACACACACACAGAGAAGGAGAGACCAAAAGATAGGCCGGAGCGCAGACAGAGTGGATCGGTTTTAGGATTGGGTCACCCAGCCTTGCGGGAGACAGGCCTCACCATTTACATTATCCGAGTGCAGTGCTGAGGAGAGAAGACCCCTCGAGTAAGGAGTACCGCGGTCGATGGAAGCGGGGAGCAGGCGGTAAACTGGCTGAGTCGCGGCTGACAGACAGAAGGCCAGACAACAGATCCGGTGGTCGGCGTCCCCAGTTAAAATCGAGCGGAGAGACGTCCTGGGTCAGCGGAATCTGGAGCTTGCGCTGGATGGGTGAGAGGCCCCCAAGGCCGTATGTGAATAAGAGCGTACGCTGCTGTTTTCTTTCTAAAACCCACAGGGCCCCAACTGACTAGTCGAAGACATCGATAAAGTAAACTCACTGGCCAGTTGAAAAGTACCCGGGTACCCTACACACACCAACACATACCATTTCACGTTCTGGGACTTAACCTGTGCAGGACTCAGTTTCCTTTTTCCTATCCATACAAGGGGGCAAAGTTAAAGTTACATTCTGAACATTTTTCCTTTTTTTGTTCCCGCTGCGCGTTTACCGTGAGACGAGAACTGTGTATTTTATTGTGTCCCGCTACGCGGTTTTTCCTCGAATTTCGTATCTTTTAATTTTCTGCTCGGTCGGGGTTTTTTTCCGAAAATACGAAGCCCTCGTGTTTTCGTTTCTTTTACCGCTACGCGTTTATCGTGTTACGAAAGTACTGTAAATCTTCCTGCATATACCGTGTCTCAAGAACTGCAAACCTTTTAGTAAACCTTTTTAATTATAAAACTGTTCAGCGTGTTGGAGTATATTTATTCCCTAGTGCGGGGAGACTGACCCGTGGTTCATTTTCAGCGGCTCCTCCGGGAGTGAGCGCTACACGTGGGGGCTCGTCCGGGATTCAGTCTCTGGAAAAACCGCATCTAAAGGGTTAAATATGGATCCAGACACTGCTGCCGAATGGTGTGGGGAGCACAGTAGTCAGTTAGCATGTTGCATAGTCATGGATATTCCTGCAGACACTTGGGCCGAAGATCAGATTCGCCAGGCCGTGGCCACGCTAGCACCAGATCATCGGGGGTTAATTCTGGACATTAAGAAAAACCCAGATACCTCTCACACGCATGTTCTTCTCGAATGGAGAAAAGGTATTCCAGCATGTTTTCGGGGCGCGAGCGTGAAGCTGACCGATGAGGTGGAAGTCCAACTGATTCAGCCAAGTGTGCCACGTGGCGAAGCCGAAAGTGTTCCCGCGCCCAGTCCGTTGGCCATGATCGGGCCTGAATTTATCGTGGCTATTGGAGATTTGCTGGCTAAATGTCAGAAAACAAGCCCTCCTCACACTAATTTCGGTTATCGACGGTTAAGGAACTTTACAGGAAATGTACCAACTCCGGCGGGAGAAGAAACCTTTGAGGAATGGGTGGAACAGGCAATGCAGGCACTGGATGAGTGGGACGTCCCTGAGGCCCAGAAAAAGCAAAGGATCACCGAGAGTTTAAAGGGACCTGCGTCAGAAGCGGTGAGAAACCTAAAACTGAGTAGAAAAGATTGTACTGCTTTGGATTAGTCTGTGTTTTTGCAATTAGAATGACTTTATTTAAAGTTTACAAGTTTTGTTTTAACCCTACAAGGAGCTCCAGCTATTGACTGAGTGGGTTTGAACCAGGAGCTTTTGAGCATGGGGATACCCATCCTTGGTGGTGCTGAACCCACCACTAGTGACGTCAGCACGCAGAGTGTGTGCCGATGTCACTCTATCGGAGACCAATCGTGATAGAGATTGGTCTCAGAGAGGCAGCCATTGGATCAGTTTGCATTGCAATTTGCATTAGGTAGCATCAGGAACTTCCGGGTGCATAAGTACCTGACCTGAAGAGGAGGAGCTATGCGCAGCAAGGGAAAAACAGTGAGTAAAAAAACTAAAGCGACATAAAAGATTAATATAATAGGGTAGAGGCTGTCAGCAGCCTCTGGCTATTTTGTAACAACGTGTTCTTATTAAGTAGCGGTGCTTAACCCCCCCCACATATTGCAATAATGCATCCATTCTTTTCCCCCCCCCACATAATGCATCCATTCTTTTTAAACCCCCCCACATAATGCATCCATTCTTTTTAAACCCCCCCACATAATGCATCCATTCTTTTTAATCCCCCCCACATAATGCATCCATTCTTTTTAACCCCCCCCACATAATGCATCCATTCTTTTTAAACCCCCCCCCCCCACATAATGCATCCATTCTTTTTAGTTAAAGGTGTTCATCGGGTTTTGATTTGTTAATTAAGGAGCTATCCACTGACCACACTGTGCCTCCATATTTCACCATAGTTGTAAGCAACAATAAAAATCACCATTGTTGCAACTACGGTTAACTTCAGCTTCAGAGAAGCAAAAATCAGTAAGAGCGTGCAAAGTTGCTGCAAACAACGGCAAACAATGTTAGCACCATTATTCTTCTGTAAAATAAGTAAACTATGGTTATTCCCCCATTTACTGTTTGTTTGTTTACAATCCCCAAAGTATCTGCAGTAGTCTTGCAAAGTTGCAGTTACAAGTATTTATAAAGCACCAACAAATTCCTTAGCGCTGTACAATGGGCGAGACAGAATAACAAATATACATACATGTTACACACACGGAACGGAAGGAGGAACTCCCATAGAAACTTCAATGAGAACGACACTGGACAACTTTGACTGAATCTGTCATGAATAACATTGTCAGGCACCGCGATGGAAACCCCCTATTTATGATGAGAACCATGCTGAACAACAACAGCAGAAACTATGGTGGAAAGAATATTACAAACTACAGAGGAATATGGAGAAACGTCGCAGAACAGCGAATTCACTGTAGCTCCTTCAAACTATATCCACTGTTATTTCCATCAAGTATTTTTACCATTTGTGTTTAAAAAAAAATGGGTCGAGAGTCCTTTTATGAGTACCTATTCCTTGAGTACTCCCTATGCTTGCTTTTAGCCCAAAACGCATTTAGGGTCTGCAGCTAATGAATTCTCATGACTTTTGGATTTATTGTCTATAAAATAAAGTTAAATGTTTTAATTTTAACCAAACCTGACCCTTTCCTTCTATTTTGGTCTGCAATGAATTTTTGTTTTTGGTCCACGCTCCATCACAGATTACTTCTCATTGAGCAAAGGCCTATAGTTTGCTAAAAAGATGGCAGTATTAACTACATCAGACTGGATTTTATCATGATTAAATATTGTTGTTGTTTTTTTTATATTACCCTCAATTTACTCAGAACACAAGTGCTGTATTACTCCGGTAAGCGTATTTTATTCAGAAACAGGACCAGTAATGACTGGTGACAGAGTGATTGGAAATTCGGCTTTATTATTCCTGCCACGTCGATAATAACTGTAAACTTGGCCATAAAAAAGGTAATTTCTACATTATTGTCAGAAAGGACATAGTCCTACAGTCAGGTGATAATATGCTATGAGCGTGACATTAATTATGTGATAATACTCACTGTGGAGGGATGACAACGATAAACAACGCTGCCGTGGATGACGCCATATTACATTAAGGTGGAGAAGTCCGTGACTTTAGGTTTGCTATGACTTTATTGTTGTACATGTTAATGTTCTGGGGGGAGATTTCTCTATTGTACAACCTGATTTGCATTCAAGCCTTCAGAATAAACCCATAATCCTCAAATGCTTCTCAAGCAGTGCATAATTCATATCCCTTTTGGTTTACGACACCGTTTGAAATTAGCTGATGTTGATTTTCTGAAATCCAAATTGACTGTAAAACATTTATTACACTGATAAAATCCCCTGGAGGGGGTTAGCTGACACCGCAAACAGTATGGGGTAAGTCATTTCTCATTTAAAAGAAATAAATAGAATCTATCTAAACGTATATATAAATTATATCTATAATTCATTTTACTACAATCCCATTTTGATATACATATAAAGCAATATAACAATACACATGGTTTACTAATTTGATTCTATCTTATAAAAAGGATCATTTTGTATTCTATAGAGGAAGGGGCTGGAATTTGTGTCAAATTAATGCTGGGGGGAAAAAAAAGGCAAAATATTTATGGCTATAGTACAGTAAAAATAAATTTGAAATATTTCCGACTTCAATTATTCTAAATATATCTGTCCTTGAGCATGTATCACCTACAGAAAGCAATCTGGGGAAAAAAATGCTTACTATGGTTTTGAGACATAATTATGACTGAGAATATCACCTGGTAATTGGTTTTGATCTGTACAGAGGACAAAATAACCATGACACGTGTCTGGGATATGAATGAATGATGCAGGATCCTTATGGATCTTATAAAAAAATAAATAATCCGAAAATATTGCTTGAACACAAGAGGACTGCCTCCAATTTAAATGTCTGTCGTCTGCGGGTTGCGTGTGAAGATGCTCAGGTAGTGGTGGCTAGTGTGAACTGCAACTCCCATCATTCCCAGCATGATGTCAGTTGTAATTATACAATCTAGCTTTGATCCTAAACCAAGCAATTCTTACATATGAGAACTGATGGACAAAATGCTTGCACAATTGAGATGGCTAAGCTTAATGGGCACTGCAGTCCACAACATCTGATTCAGGTTTCCGAATGCGTAAATCAGTGTTCTGATAACTGGAAAATAGAGAGCTCTGAATTGATGTTGGGGGAGGGGCGGGGGGGTCCAGATATGTTATAATCACCAGGATGCTAATAAAGAGTAAATATTAGTCAGAGTGGTTTCATTTTCAATGTATTTTCAAGGTTTGATATGAGGCTTATGTAAAATACTGTACACGTCACACTCCAAGTCTGTGTCCTTGAAAGATCAGGAAGACAAGAAACCTCTCTGGTTGCAAATGCGCGGCTATCTCTGCACAGCACACTAGAAGGAAACGTCATTTAATTATATCCATTTCTAATCTGATTTATGCTTTAAGGCAGAGCCATGTAATGCATGGCTGGGGATGGGGAAGAGAGGACAGAGATAATTAAAGTCTATGACACAAAACCTGGTCAGTATGCTCAGTGGAAAGTGTGATCGCAGAGGTAGGGCCAGTACACTTGTATGAGGTCAGGACCAGTTAACGCTCCACACTCCTATAATTGCAGGGGTATGTGTTTGTGCGGCTGTCAGCCATCGATTCCTTGCACTTGTATCCCTCTTTTCTTGGAAGACTTGTTTCTGTATCTTTCTGTAAATATATAAACTAGGTGGTTTCAGGGACAGCTATAAATACTGACAGCCACTTTAAATATTTCTTATTTTATGGTTTTTCAGGAGTTTTTTAAAAACTCATGCTCTATTTACAGTTAAATATTTGTCTGCTTGTTTATTAAATCTGAATTTTCAAGGGTATATAAATATACACATTTTGGACTAGACTAAAGAGACAGGAAAGCAGCAAGCGAACATTACTAGAATTCCAAGGATGATCTGTGGGATAAAGATATCAGTATAGCACTAATAAAACCAGTTCTTATTCACACGTTTTGAAGTCTTCTACTGTGGCCACCCACTCCTTCAAAGTTTGAATAATATCAAATAAAAGTTAGCTCTGGCTGATAAGATCAGACGCAAAAAAAACCTGAGGTAATTAAAGGGACACACTATGCACCCAGATCAACTTTGCGCTATTTATATGATCAGAGTGAGAGAAGCGTGTCCTCTTCTTCCCATCCCATTTGCTCTTATCAGCTGGGAGAGCTGTGCAAAGCCAAGGGGTGTCTGCAGACCTACACGGCTTACAACGGCTTTTCTTATTGTCTTATTGCTACACGTGCTTTGCTTTTGCACAAAAAATATTATTTTTAGGAGAAACACAAAATTCACAAAAGAATTTGTTGGTAGCCACAGGTCAGGTCAGTGTGGAGAACAAAATGAAAATGCCATCTATGACAAAGTGTGTAGGATACTGAAGACTGTTTGCCAAGTTGTAAACATCAGCAATTGTAGTACCGGCTGGGTGGAGTAGAGATAACATCACTGCTCTGTGTGGAGAGAGCCTGTGGAGTCATGGGTTCGATCCCAGCGAGCACCTCTCCAGTAAGTGTCCTTGGCAAGACACCTAACGGTACATACTCGCCACCCAGGACAACGAGAGAAATCTCAATGTATCCTTCCTGGTAAAATACAACAATTTCTTATTATTTTTTGAGAAAGTAACGGCAACAACGCCAGTGTTTTACAAAAGGGAAGTCCAAACAGCTCTAGGTGAAGCTCCACAGTGAAGCTACTCCTGCCGCGTCAGGATTTCCCTTTTGTAAAACACTGACATTTGTCACTGTTGCAACAATGGTGATTTTTGCTATTGTTGCAGCTTTGTTAACTCCTTCACTACCATTTGATTTTCCAAAAAAATCATTGTCAGAAACCAGTGTTTGTTTGTGAAATCATTTTTAATTAATTGTAAAGTAAGAAATATTTGAGCTCATACCTATTGTATGTCTTACTGTAAATAACCTATTTTTGGCCAGTAGATGGCGCCATCTACTGCCACATTGAGTTCTGAGCGGCTGGTCTATTTTCTTCTTTTTCTCCCTGCATCGGCTGCAGAAAGCCTAATATTTCAGTGGTTTCAGCAGCTGATTTTACAGATTTAGCTCTTTGGGCACTATGCCCACAGGGCCTGAACTTTGGGGGCACAATCTGCAGCCCAAAAGTAAACAAAATTAGTTTACAGCAAATTAATTCCATTTGCTTTTGGGCTGCAGATCAGCACACCGAGATATCTCGATATCGAGATCCATCTGGTGTCCCGATATCAGTAGTGAAGGGGTTAAACCACAGTGATCTTTGAGTATGTACCTAAATAGAAAGCATTAGAGGTCCAGAGGAAAAGATAACTACGATATGTGCTTAACCATTGTGCGGCCGAACAAATATATATCATATTTCTTTAAATAAATAGGTCATCCATTACAAACAACTATAGGCAAGTACAATTTTTTTTTAATATTCAACATTTTTTTTTGAAAAAGATACAGCCCATACAGTAATACAAAATAGACCAACAGTAGTAGAATACTCCTCAGAGGGAGAAAGAAGATACAAACACAACAGTCGAAAGTACAAAAGAAAAACGCAAGCAACGCCGCACGTCTCATTAAAGAGATAACGAGAACAAAGGGGAGAAGATCGAATGCTCAGTAGAAAACTGGATTCCTAGCACACTAAGGAGCCCCTGCAGAGGACCGGAGACCATGGAAGAGGCCAGAGGGCCGGGAGACCCAGGGCCAAGAGGGACGCTCAGAATCTAATCGAACGCCCAAATGGCGCACCTGGGCCAACCCATGTGTCCACCTATAAAAAAAAGAAAAAAGGTGGGGTGAGGATCGGACAGGGGAGGGGGAAGCAGTTGTTGGTACAAAACAACAAAAACTTATTTAAGTGTCACAAAAGCACAAAAATATTGAAAGACAGGGAAGCAATCTAGAGGCCAATACAAATGCAACAAAGAAATAAATGTGGGGCACCAAAGGTGGCGGGAGCGCTGAAACTAAGCAGCGAGTCCTAGAAACAGTCAGCCCGTGTCCATGGGAGAACACAAAATCTGCAGTGGGGCACTCAATGAAAGACCCAAAGTAAACAGTAGTGACATGGCCTCCTCAGAGGTAGTGACATTATAGGGCACGTTTTCAAAAATAAAATGAAGAGAACCAGGTGCACCCCATCTGTATTGGACCCCATTATCACTGAGCATGAGCCCAATGTCACAAAATCTTCAGTGGGTCATGAGGGTCAGGAAGGGTAAGTCATTACATAAGGACAAAGAGGTTGACTCGAAGGTGGCCGCAGCTCGTGCCGCTGGCAACGCCATGATACGAATCTTCACGGAGACCTCCTTATCCACCGCAATAACATCTCTTGAGGCCTCAGATTGGGCTGCCGCTGCCTTCCGTACACGGGACGCAGTCCAAAAGACTCCATCACTGCTCTCTGGCAAGTGCAGGAGGTGGGCTGCGAGACGATTAGTGAAGCCAGAAAGACCTCAGGGGTACGGACTCAGGGAGACCTCTAATCCTCAGGTTGCGCCATCTAAGATGAGTCTCCAAGGCCATCACAGCTCCAGAGAGGCAAAGAACCTGCTTTTGAAGGGAGATGACCTGGGTCGCCAGTTGGTTCTGAACCACCTCAGTAGTTCCCACTCGCTGAACTGCGGACACCCGTTCCTGCACCTCAACGACAGTGTTTTGAACCACAGCAAGGTCAGCACGCCAAAGCATCCTCATCTCCACAAGCAGGTGTCTAATGTCCCCATTAGTGGAGTAGTCATCCGTTGCGGCATCAGTCGGGGTATTTTTTATTATTATTTATTAAGTGCCAACAAATTCCGCAACGCTGAGGGCGCTAGGGGTAGCAGAAGGGACCAACGAGGCCATCTGCCCGTCACTGCGAACCACATCCGCATGCCGTTGCTTGGTTGGGGTTGACTCCTCTTGCTCCCCATTTCTCGGATGCCTGGAAACAGGGGTAGCCGGCCCATCCACACTATCGGGTGCCGTGAGAGACCATCTTCATGCAAAGTGTCAAAATCTGATGGGAGGCAAGGCGGCAGAACCACGTGGCATCCCTGCGACCGCCATCTAATGAGTCTCAAATGTCCCACTGGTGTGGGCCCTCTGCCACGCAGGGCTTCCTGACAGATTTTTTCACTATACAGGAGTGCAGGGCCAGTAGGGATTTCCGTAGGCCACAAACTCACAGTTCTGTCAGCGCCTAAAGCCAAAAGTCCCCACCAGACAAGGCGCTCCAGTTCTCGAGAAGCGGTAGATAATCTGGGCAGGAGGCCCTGAGCGCCCACAGAGACCTCCCATTGAGTCATGCACAGCACAGGCCACTTGGCACGCAGGCCACAAGATGGCCGCCGGGCAAACTGGAGACGGTCACAAACATTGTCCGTAAGAGACAGCGGGCATCAATCACTCCCCGCCCGGGTACGTCAGGGGCCTTTGGGAGGCTAGGCCAGTAAGGGGGGAGTCGCTAAAAACCCGCAAGGGTCAGAAAAATCCACCTTGTGGAGCCCCAAAACACAGAGCTCCAGACACACACACATCTATAGTCCTTGGCAGTCAGGCCCCCGCCCCCTTTAAAAAAATAAATACATACATGACATTTGTTTTTTGATGGGGGTTTTCAGTATTATAATAAGATTGTACTTTTTTCTTGCCTTTTTTAGTGCTAGCATGCTGCCAATAAGCTTGCATGTCTGGGTTACAATAAAAGGAATTTATCACATTTTCCCAGCTATGTTCATTAAATGTGACATTGTGAGGAACTTAACTTACTATGACATATCCACAGGATGGATGTGAAGTCTATTTTAGAAGCAGTGTGAATTAGCAGTGTACTTTACAAACTCTGGTCTCCTTGAAGATTCAGGCAGGTTATGCTCAAACTATAGTACTATTAGGAATTAGGTGCAATGCTATGCTATGCTATGCTATAAGATCACACAACATTTGTCCTCAAAAACCTCCTTCACTAGTCCTATCACTGCATGTTTTGAATGAACAGCACTAATTCATAGACATATAATAAGAGGCCAGTCTCTACTGGCTGATCACAAGACAGACATATAAAGAGGACAATCTCTTTATAATCTCCGACTTGCAGACACAAAACAGCAAAAGGGGAAATTCCATATTTCCAAAATGATGTACACATAGTACAAGTATACTGAACAGATGTCCATGAAGTATCTAATTGTTTCCTCTTTGACTCGACACCATTAACCTTGACTATATAAATCAATCTGCTAGTTCAGTGACGGCCGTCACATCAGTCCTGCTAAACATATTGTTTTATGAAGGATGTGTACACCTACCCTCAAGGTCCTCTAACGCATCTTTCAACATCAAGCAGGCCATTTTCAGAAATCACCTTATTACCATAAACTCGAAGACCTTCATCATTCACTAATTCCTGCTGCTTCCCTTGTACATGCCATGGTTGATTCTTCAAAAATATGAATTAAAGAAATAGTGTTTTCCTGTACTTATCAAGGATGCCAGATTAATGGATCCACTAGAAGGATTATTATTTAGAGGTATTTCACTGGGATACTGTACATGCTGGTGGCAATGTTTTGCCCCCTCATCATGAGAAACTGGATTCCACTCTTCCCCAGGGAAACTAAATGGGATATCTTTCCTCTAAGGCTGGGGTCAGACCAGCGCATTTTTAACGTGCGTTCTGACGCACTTAATCACGGCCGCACTAGCAGCAAATGACGGGCAGTGACAGCCAATATACGAAGTACGGTCGCACGAAAGTCCGGCCGCGCAACGCAAGTGGAAAATGAACGCATTTTTTCAAGAACGCAGAACCGCTAGTACGGACGTACAGAGTGCGCTGCGCCCGCTAGCGGTGTGTGTGTGTGATTTGGAGACGTCAGACCCTGCTCATGTCCGGCCAATATAACGTCCAGACGCAAAAAGTTTCCTGGTTTGGATTCGTAAAACATCACGCACGAAAATGCGCATCGTATGACCGTTTTCGCATATTCCGTGAAAAAATACATCAATGCGTTCGGACGCACTTTTTTACGTTCGCGTGTAAAAATGCTTTCGTTTGACCCTAGCCTTAGACTTTTCACCAAGATCTCTAGCCATCTGTACATAAAGTGGGCCAAAAAAGTATTTAGTCAGCCACCAATTGTGCAGGTTCTCCCACTTAAAAATATGAGAGAGGCCGGTAATTGTCATCATAGGTACACTTCAACTATGAGCGACAAAATGAGAAAAAAAAAATCCAGAAAAATCACATTGTCTGATTTTTAAAGAATTTATTTGCAAATTATGGTGGAAAATAAGTATTTGGTCAATATCAAAAGTCCATCTCAATACTTTGTTATATATCCTTTGTTGGCAATGACAGAGGTCAAACGTTTTCTGTAAGTCTTCACAAGGTTTTCACACTGTTGCTGGTATTTTTGCCCATTCCTCCATGCAGATCTCCTCTAGAGCAGTGAAGTGTTGGGGCTGTTGCTGGGCAACACAGACCTTCAACTCCCTCCAAAGGTTTTCTATGGGGTTGAGACCTGGAGACTGGCTAGGCCACTCCAGGACCTTGATATGCTTCTTACAAAGCCAATCCTTCGTTGCCCGGGCGGTGTGTTTTGGATCATTGTCCTGCTGAAAGACCCAGCCACGTTTCATTTTCAATGCCCTTGCTGATGGAAGGAGGTTTTCACTCAAAATCTCATGATACATGGCCCCATTTATTCTTCCCTTTACACGGATCAGTCGTCCTGGTCCTTTTGCAGAAAACCAGCCCCAAAGCATGATGTTTCCGCCACCATGCTTCACAGTAGGTATGGTGTTCTTTGGATGCAACTCAGCATTCTCTCTCCTCCAAACACGACGAGTTGAGTTTTTACCAAAAAGTTCTACTTTGGTTTCATCTGACCATATGACATTCTCCCAATCCTCTTCTGGATCATCCCAATGCTCTCTAGCAAACTTCAGATGGGCCCGGACATGTACTGGCTTAAGCAGGGGGACACGTCTGGCACTGCAGGATTTGAGTCCCTGGCGGCGTAGTGTGTTACTGATGGTAGATACAACGTAGGACTACTATGGCGCTAAGGAAAATAAAAAATAAAAAGAAGGGTGCTGCTGGAATCTTATAGAGCTAGTCTGTCCACCTAGCAAACAAAATAGAGATAAAAATACAGAAGGTAAGGACAGCGCTCCCAAAATGATAAAATAATATAAAAAAATATATTATAAAAATAAATATAAAAAAGCAAAGAATTTTTTTTTCTGCTTATAGTCCTCCTTGGAATCTAGGGGATAGAGCCACAATCAGTCCTTCTTTGAGGAAAAAAATATATATACAAGATACAGATACCTCAGAGGGAAAGTCACCAATAGGAGGAAATCTTCTAGCGGATATATATATATCGGACCTCTTTCTCAAACTGTGTTGATGGCCGATTCCTGGAGTAACCTTTTCTTTCAAACAAAGGAACCGAATATTCAGTTCGCCCTCCCAGTGCGTTTCTATATGCCGAGAGCGCTTCAACACAGGACCCGAGACTCCTCCAGAGATATGTAATAGTTACTTGCAAGCTTTGGGCAGGATCAGCAGCTTCCTCGCTGTGAAGTTCTCCTCAAGATGCCTTATCAGGATGTTGCTTCATTCAAGACCCAGCAGGATGAAAAAGGTGTGTTTTGGGGGTGGGGGAATCTCTCTTAAACTGCCCCTGAAGTTCCTACAACAGGAAAAAATATTATAAAAATAAATATAAAAAGCAAAGAATTTATCTTTTTATATTATTTTATCATTTTGGGAGCGCTGTCCTTACCTTCTGTATGTTACTGAAGGTAGCCTTTGTTACTTTGGTCCCAGCTCTCTGCAGGTCATTCACTAGGTCCCCCCGTGTGGTTCTGGGATTTTTGCTCACCGTTCTTGTGATCGTTTTGACCCCACGGGGTGAGATCTTGCGTGGAGCCCCAGATCGATGGAGATTATCAGTGGTCTTGTATGTCTTCCATTTTCTAATGATTGCTCCCACAGTTGATTTCTTCACACCAAGCTGCTTGCCTATTGCAGATTCAGTCTTCCCAGCCTGGGGCAGGTCTACAATTTTGTTTCTGGTGTCCTTTGACAGCTCTTTGGTCTTGACCATAGTGGAGTTTGGAGTGTGTCTGTTTGAGGTTGTGGACAGGTGTCTTTTATACTGATAACAAGTTCAAACAGGCGCCATTCATACAGGTAACGAGTGGAGGACAGAGGAGCCTCTTAAAGAAGACGTTACAGGTCTGTGAGAGCCAGAAATCTTGCTTGTTTGTACTGTACTGTAGGTGACC